>CM070070.1:12035305-12723466 GCA_036320875.1 Cotoneaster glaucophyllus | reverse complement strand
TGATTTTCTCATCAACCAAAACAGAATGTCTCTTTGTTTCCTGAAAAATATAAAGTCGGGAGATAAATGGTGTTATCTTTGTTTTTTGATGATGATCTTTTGAAACTCAACTTTCATTTTCCTCACCAATGAAAATACAAGAGAACAAAATACCCGTCTCAATTTACTAACGGCAATTAGGGGCTACTATTCTATACAACAAATACAAATTAATAACACTAGATTATAATGTTAGTGACAATAAATGAAAGCACTTTTAGTGATGAATGATATTACTCCAAAATAAAAAAATGAGAATCAAGTATTCATTTGTTAGAGATGATTTGCTTGGATAGGATAACTTACTAGTTTGAAAGCATAATAAAAGAAAACGGTGATATCTATGCGGGACGCTCATTTCCCCTTCGACCAGGTTGAAATTCCCGGCAAGATTTTTATCGAGGCTTATGTAATTGCACCCTATTCTCATCTCTTGTACATCTTTCCAATTTATATGAATGAATATCATACCATACCTAAAAAAAATCCCCCTAAAATTGATCGTATTGAAGGGAATACTTTCCTTTCATAAATATTTCATCTCCTACCTTCAAACTTGAACAACGCTTATAATTCGTCCTCTGTTTCTTTCCTCAGTATACCTTAATCTAGTGAGTTATGTTTTCAAGTCAATCCTCCAAAAGAAACGCACCACAAAAAGCCACTTGAGTTAGCGTGGTGAGTAGAGTGATGAGTATGAGTAGGCTGGATTCAGAGTTTAAAACCGTATAATGTAACGAAAAGAAAGACGCAACACAAAAGGATAATAAAAATCAAGCAAACCAATATAGCAACTGAAATATTCCATAGTCAAACCAATTAAAAATAAAAGCTGTAACTGATCGTTAGTTGAAAATTATTACCTAGGCTACTACAAAACAAAACAAATGGGCGGAATTGCTGTGAGTGAGGAATCCCACATCGACAAACAACCAAATGATGCTCAAGAACACCGAATTGATGAGGGAATTGCTAACTACTACATCTTATTAACCCGAAACAACCATTGAATGGCATCGAAAAAGGAAAGGAAAACTCGAATGCTAGCGCCTCCGTGAGGCCGTGATTCTATTTCGTCGAATTAGTTGACTGTAACATCACTGTCGAAACCTTCAGTCAAGTTCATCTTGTCTGAAATGCCCACAACCTCACCAAAGTAGGCTTAACAATCCTTATGTTTCTTGCACTACCATGATACAGAAACGGCAATCTGCAACCTTCCAAGAGAGTTGTTTCGATTCTTCCACTAAATTCTTCATCTGAAAGGCCATCAATCCAAACAGCAGAGATGCGTAATGTAAATTCTGTTTCCTTTCAATTCCTTTCGGACGAGCAACTTGGAGCAACTCAAGGAGAATCTCTGCATACTCCTTTTTCTTGTACACCAAGCAATGAATGCAGGTTTGACATCTTCATCCTGACCAACAAATTTATTTAAAGCACTCAAAAACTGAATGAATGTAGAAAAATTCTGCTCATATAATTATCTTAATACCATGATCAAATCACAATCAAATACGAGGTAGAAATCTGTGACATCTCCTCCAAACCATAAGCAGCATTTCTGATTTCTGCAACCCAAATGCGAACGGTTTCCTCGTCTTCTTGTCTTGCATCTGCTTCTCCTACGAAGCCCCGTAGTAACTGTAGTTGATTTTGTGAAATCTTCACTTTATCGCTGATTCTGCACAAGAATCTCCCTTCCTGAACTATAAATCCTCCTAAGATTTGCACCGCAAAGGGTACAGCAGCCTCAACCATACCTCTCTCTGCCAAAATATAAACAACTCACAACGATCTTGTTTGCACCTAAAATGTACCCATTTTTACTTATTTGGGCCATTCGGGCTAAATATGGTATTTGGAGGATTATTGAGCAAGAAAGCTAACTTGGAAAGATATTTGGCTGCAAGTGGGATGATTTGATATTATAATAATGTTTTTCCCTTTTGTTTGGATGGTGGAGGTTTGCCAAGAGATTTGTTTAATCAAGACAAATGCATGCTTTTTCCTTGCAAGTGGATGCGCAAACACCATGCAGGCTTTCGAGCAATGAATATGTGGTGAAAGAAGCTAGTTTGCTTCTTTTAATTATTTTATTGCAAGTGAGAAATAGACATGTGGTAGAAGCATGTGGTGGAGATACAAACTTGCTTATTTTAATATTATTTCACATGCAAGCTAGTAGTGGAGTTTCTTTCGGGCAAGTTCAATGTTCTCAGTAAAGGGGCTCTCCCAGATCTCTATATAAAGAAGCAGAGGCAGAAGGATTATGGACACTAAAACAACCAATCAATCAATTTTACTCAAATCAAGCTCATCAGCTTCCTTGTAGACATTTAGCTTTAGCCAAGCATCCTTTGCTTTCTTAGTTTATTAGCTCTGCTGCTCATCCGATAGTATCGATCTCATTTGTAGTTCATGTACAACTCTTTTTCAGTCATTTATTACAAGCAATCTACAACACCAGTCATTTACTTTCCTCTGTCAGTTGCACTTCCAGCAACCCTGCCATTTACATATTGTTTCATTTCTCCATATAAGTAATGTCCTTATCTTTAAGGCAAAGAAAGAACCTTGATTTGAGCCACTCCCACTCAATGGCACAATCTCTTGGTTTGAAGTCAAACTCAGGCGCAACCTCAATCGTTCAGATCCCGTCTACTAGCAGCATCTAGTAGTGGCACGGCCGCACCCACCAATTTCATGTTTGAGTAAATTCCCGGCATGCCTGCGAGGCCCATGGCGAATTTAGGGAGCGAACAGATCTAGTTTCCTTTTTCCTTTCTCTTCCTGTTACTTTATATTATTGGAATCACACTCAATTTTCGACCTACTATGGAACATTATGTTTAGCAAAATTGACTAAAGCAAAGCATTGTGTTTCCGTTTTGCACTCAACTTTAGAGTTTTCTTCTTGTAATTTAGATTAGACTAGCTAGAATACTCGCACGGTGTTGTAGGTTTTAAAACCGTTATGATAAATGATTAGCTGGAAACATTGAGAATAGTTTTGTTCATTATTGAAAGAGTAGAATATATATTAAGAGCCTATGTACAACCAAAAGGGCCTATACATTTCAAAAATTGCCCATTAAGAGCATATGTAGAACAAAAATGACAGACTTCTAAATCCAAACTATATACAGTTTCAAAAACTGCGAACTTTACATTGAAAGCCTATGTACACTAGAATGAATGATATGCTCTCTTTCTTATGACTAAATTTTCTGCTTCACCATTCTTGGGGCTCGTCACTTATTAATGACTTGGATGATGATGTGGATTATCTCTACTAATTAATAAAACACTTATTGTCAACCAAAATCGTATGAAATTATCAGTTTAACTCTCTAATTAAAACAGAACATGAATAAGAAGTATGGGGCAGAAATGTAATTTTACACAACCAAATTTTGCTTTTTTTTTCTTTTCAAAGCCTCACTTACATGTAATCCTAACATATCTCTAATTAAAAATAAAATAAAAAATAAAAAATAAAAAACTTCTCACTCCCATATTCTTTATCGCTCTCTTCCTCTCTCCTTCTATTTCAAAAACAAAAATAAAAAATTTCTCACACACTTTGTGTGTGCCCATATGCTAGTAACTAATAAAGAAAACACTAATCTAAATTAAAATTAATATCTAATAGGATAAAATTGAAAAAACCAATAATCAAACTTTGAACATAGCGTAAAAAAAAAAAAAAAAAAAAAAAAAACATGAAAATACTGTAATCTCCATCTCCCTCCTTGCAATGCCTTGATAAATTCTCATGTTTCATTTTATAAAAAATGAACCCTAATAAATAACAAAAAAAGAATGATTTAAAAAAATGTGATACCATGGATAGGATTAATACTCAGCGGAAACGAATCTGCTATAATAAAAAAAAAAATTGAAACTGCATACCAATGAAATCAAGTTGTTTGTTTGATTCGAAAAACTAAAAAAAGTAGAAAAATCATCAATGACCTAAATCGACAAAACTAAAAAGATTTTGCAAAACCTAATTTAATCACTGTACATATATGAACAATAATATACAATTTAGGGTTTTGTACGTTTTGCTTACGTAATGAAGATTCAAGAAACTAATAGCTTGATTCATTGTAGAAGGCATCAAAATTTCATATCAATGCTATGAAAGTTGCAGACTTCATCAACAAAGAGGGAGATGGAGGTTACAGTACTTCGAATCAATGGAGTTCTATGTCTTTTCTTGTTTGCACGCTTAAAACTAAGGTTTATTCCTTAATTTTATTTTTAATTACCTTTCATATTTTATGCTTTTTGAATTTTATTTTTATGTTTAATATTAGTTAAAATCTACTTAAGCATCATGTCATTTAATGAATGAATATAGACCTTTGGATGTTTTGTAATCTAAAGGTTAAAAAAAAGTGTCAAAATATTTGTCAAAATGTTTATCCCTTGATCGATTCCTATATATATACATATTCTTTTTGACGTATGATGCAAAATATATATAGGAGTTGAGTGGGTTAGTAAAGAGTTATTTTTAATATCTCCATTAGCTAAACCCTTTCTTACCCTGCCATTGGACTCGTATTTTGTTTGTACACAATCAACCGAGGCCTCCCCCACATATGTTACAACTTCTTCAATAGCATGCTCTTATTTCGTCTTTCCCTTAAATAAGTCATCAAATTTGGTGCTTTTGGATCCCCAGTTGCTATGGTGAACAACAATGAAATACAATTAATTCCTCTATTTAAGTGGTTCTCACTTCTTGTTTTATTTTTTATTTTTTTAATTATTGTGTAATATTAATTTTGTATGATTAAAGTGAGTCATATGATGTTCAGAAAATCCTAATAAGCTACCTTGTGAATCAATGTAATATGCAATGATGTTTTTTATGTTTTGATATATGTCTGTGTTTTTTTGTGTTAGATATTATTATGTGTTTTGATTAATTGCATTAAAGAAACTATGCATGTTTAAATGATGCAGATTGAGATGGAATATTTAATTTGAAGATTACTCTAAAGTGAAATGAATAATATGAAAATGGAAGAATGCGTACTCTCAATGGGGGAAGAAGATGTAATGCCTGTGGTTGTTGTTTCCTGTAGAGTTTGTGCAGTAGGAGTTGTGTTAGCTTTTCTCTTTGGTACAGTATATCTTTTGCAGATGCAGAATGTATATAGCAAAGCAGAAGGTCAGTAAATATTGAATAATACAAAAATATTAGTATAAAGAGTAAATTGTTATCTGCAGCTTAACCTTTTAAATTTTTTTTTTTTCTTCTTTTGCGTTTGACATGCTGAAAACTGAAAAGAGCTTTTGTCACTGCGAGTCGGGCTCTGTTTATGGAATCAAAAGTGGTCTTTTGGAGAACTGCTTGGCAAGCTGAGTTGTATGGCAGTAGCTTCTTTTGAGAGAGGTGGTGGTGTGTATGAACATTTGGGCAGTCGCATCATTATGTTCGTGTTCAGCCATTGTCTTTCGTTCAAAGAAAAACTCTCGAATTGTTTCTACAGCGAGAAAAGATTTCTGACTTCCTTACTAAAACCCAAATTTGAATTGGAAATCACAAATTTTTAGTCGATCATGACATGTGTTCGCTCCCTAAATTAGCCATAGGCTTCGCAGACATGCAGGGAATTTATTCAAACATGAGATTGGTGGATTGCGGGCGTGCCACTACTAGATGCTGCTAGTAGACGGGTTCTGAATGATTGAGGTTGCGCCTGAGTTTAGCTTCTGACCAAGAGATTTTGCCATTAAGTGGGAGTGGCTCAAATCAAGGTTCTTTCTTCGCCTTAAAGATAAGAACTTTACTTATATGGAGAAATTGAACAATATGTAAATGACAGGTTTGCTGGAAGTGTGAATAACAGAGGAATGTAAATGACTAGTATTGTAGATTGCTTGTAATTTAAATGACTGAAAATGAGTTGTACATAAACTGCAAATGAGATCGATACTACTAGTGAGCAGTAGAGCTAATAAACAAGGAAAGCAATTGATGCTTGGCTAAAGCTAAATGTCTACAAAGAAGCTGATGCGCTGATTTGAGTAGAATTGATTGATTGGTTGTTTGCGTGTCCCTAATCCTTCTGCCTCTGCTTCTTTATATAGAGATCTAAAAGAGCCCCCTTGCAGAGAACAATGAACTTGCCCGGAAGAAGCTTGGCCAGCTTGCATTGTGAAATATTATTAAAAGGGGAACTTGCATTTCCACCACATTCTTCACCACTTGCAAAAAACTAATAATTAAAAGAAGCAAGCTGGCTTCTTTCACATGTCCTCTGCAAGAATGTCTACATGGTGTCTCCCTTCCACTTGAAAGCATGCAATTGTTTTGATTAAAGAAAGCTCTTGGCAAACCTCCACCACCCAAACAAAAAGGACAAAGCAATATTATAATGTCAAAACATCCCCCTTGATAGCCAAATATCTTCTAAGTTAGCCTTCTTGCATAATAATCCTTCAAATGCCATATTTAGCCAGAATGACCTAAATGGGTAAAAATGGGTACATTTTAGGTGAAAACAGAAGCCCCCCAAGTTTTACAAATTTGAGCAAAGTTTGTGAAACTTACGACTCCAATAAGCTCTCCCAGAAGATTGAGTTTATAATAGTCATAAGAGACATTGAGCATGAAGATCACCTGGAAAAAGCATTGCCACCAAGTCATATTTTCTCTTGCAGAAAATGGGAATAATGCATGGTTTGGAAAGCCATTGAGAAACTTGTATGAATGGTTGTAAAGTGCAGCCTTGGTCTGTTCATATGTTGCAGCTTTCTGAAACCTTTCTTTCCAACGGCCTTGGTGGCTCCAATGCTGCCAGGAATGATGTTGAAGGAAGAGGCACGTCTACCTCTTTGGTCCTTCTGTCGTTGATAAACTTGGTAAGGGGAGCAAGGCAATTGGTAGTGCAACTAGCATTGGAAAGAATGTTGTCTTGCTTGTGTTCCTTCTCGTTGATACCAAAAAACATGGGAGCATCCTTGTTGGTTGCAGAGATAATAAACTGGAAAAATGCCCAACGTTGGGCACACAGGAAAAAAGGGATAAGAGATAAACAAATTTGGGCAACTATTCTTTTTTTGTCTTTTTCTTTTTGCCTCATTTCAGGTAATATAATTTAATATATATATATATATATATATATATATATATATATTAATATGATATCTGCAGCCCATTCGAGCAAAGTGCTTTTATTTGTATCTATTTATAATATATAATGTCACGCTCCAGCCCCGAAATATTTATTTTCGGGGATTAGTTTTGTGGATAGGCCCAAATTTTTAATTAAAAATTTATTTAATTTATTTTCATTAATCACGTTCCTCTAAGTCAATAATTCAAAACCTTACAAGCTAACCATATTTTTCTTAAATGTCAAGGCATATCCTTAACTTAAAAATTGAAGTCACTATTATTAGTCATCATTCTAAGAATAATTTCCTTCATTCCACGTAAAATTCATAACCATTATTCATTTACCAAAACATACAATTTAACTTCCAATTTAGAACCACTTCCTTCTCTTAGGCCAAAATTCCTTTTAAATACTAATTCTCGATTATTTAATCTCAGTTATTTTATGGCTGCATCTAACATCTCGTTAGACTGCCTACGTACCCTAACCAGGGATCAAGCCATTCGTAGTTCACACTTCCAAAATTCAAACAACATCCAAATAGGTTCAATTAATCTAATATATACCACAATTGGATTAATATCCAAAGCACAACAGTTTAGTGTCAAAAGCATAATTAGAATAATGGAATTCGCATAAAAACACAATGTCGGCTCTTTGGCCGTGTGCTGCCGCCGCGGGTGGCGGTCGGCCGCCCCGGCTCACCGAAAAACTCAACTATTTCTAAAAATTCTCAAAAATTACAGAAATGAAGATCTCAATGAGTAGGGCAAACTTTATACCTGCGACCAAGTCCAATTTGGCCTGGAAATCCTCCAATTTGCCTCAACCAGAAACCCTATAAATGGGTGTCCTCAACACGTCACCTCCGGTGCTCCGCCGCTCCTACCATTGTTTGGGCTTTGTTCCAGACCTCAAGGGGAGTCTAATGGTGGTGGAGTTAGAGGTAGTTTGCTTCGGATTTAGTTGGATTGGACACACCCCTACCGCACCCCACCGTGCGGTTTCTACCAATATAAAGTCCAAATCCCTATATTTTTGAGATGTATAGGAAGGGGAAGAGTCGTGGAGGGGTTTCCAAGTGGTTGTTTGATGTAATTCACCGGAAAATGGGTGCCGATCGGGTCGGGTCACCAAGACCCGGGTCCCAATCCTCCGTTTCTCCTTTCTCTCATTTCCCCTCCCGGTTCTCTCTCCCTATTGGTCCCCTCCTCCTCATTCATTCTTCATTTCTCCCCTTTTCTATCCTTTCCTTTCCATCAAGGTCGTCCATCTCTTCAATTGTTTTCATCCCAGCCATACACGTGGCACAACTCATTGGAGCTTTCTAAAATGAATAAAATTACCAAAATGTCCCTGGCTTTAAACGTTAATAACTCTTCCGTTATAACTCTGCTTCACAAACGGTTTGCGCCTACGCGTTCGTTAGATCAAGCTCTTTTCAAATATATAAATTGTGACCTAAAAAGGTCTACGGATTTTAAATAATTAATTTCCAAACTTCAAACTTCGTAACTAGTTCATTTTAAAAATTCACTCAAGTAAATTAATATAATTTCTCGAAAAATAACATAAAATCTCAATAATCCAAGTACGTAATTTATAAAAATTTCAGGAAACAAAACTTTAAAAGATCTCGATTAAATTCTTCATAACCATAAATTGATTTATTTTTTATTTTATTTGACATATTCCTGATTTAAAATATATAATTCATGTATTTAAATTTTTCAGGGTGTTACATATAATACATATAATACATATGAAGCCTTTTCGGGCAAAGTGAAAGACAAGCACTGAGGGAGAGACAGAAAGAAAAGAAAGAAAGAAAGAAAAAGAAAGGAAAGAGAGACAGAAAGAAAGAAAGGAAAAAAGAAAGTCAGGGAGAGCCACTTCGGGCCACAAGGAGAAAAAGGCAGTCAAACTAGACTTTCTTTCTTTGGCCCTTCTTTATATACTATAATATAATATTATATAATATATATAGTATGTTGCCCTTTCGGGCCAGGTGAAAGATAGAACTTGAGAAAGAGAAAGAAATAATAAAAAAGCAAAATAGAAAGAGAGAGAGAGAGAGAGAGAGAGAGAGAGAGCCTTTCAGGCAAAAATGGGAACAAAAGAGAGAAAGAAGAGGAGAAGGATAAGAGAGAGACAGAAAAATAAAAAAAAGCAAAACCCCTTTTGGTGACAATGAGAGCAGAAGAGATTGAAAAGCTTCGTGGGGTAGTTGTAGTTGACAATCATCCTTATGTCCTTGATGCCCAATTCTCGAGTCGAGCTGCAACATCAGTTGCTACAAGAATTAGAGTCCTTTCAGAGGGAAATTGATTTACCACATAATTCCTCTCACTCAAAGATTTGTCGCCATGGATTGCAGTAACTTCAAACTGGCGGGTTAGGTTGTGAGAAAGTTGATCGCATATCTTCTTGGTTGAACAAAAGATTATTATCTTCTACCCTGGCTCTTGAGATCGCAAAACCTGCTTCAGTCTTCTATGCTTCTCCATTGATGTCGGTACTTCAACATACTCTGTGATAGACAGGCGATGAGCAGGTATCTCCTTCACAATCTTCCTTATTTGTGGTTCAAACCTCATGTCCAGCATCCGATTAGAAACTTGATGGAGACGGATTCTCTTCATTTCAAGAATATCATTCAAGCTGATGCAGAAAAGATCAAGGGTCTCGAGGAGACGAGGGATAGATAACCTGGGATTCACTCAACCAGGGGCAACGGAGCTCACTCGACGTTGCTAATCGTGGATTCACTCACACGACCAAGCCAAATGCTTGATTGGGGAAGGAGAAATCACTCACTTCAAATGCACAAGGCAAATATAATTTTAATTCATTCAAATATACCATTCAAGGCTTTCTAGTACAATATTTATAAGCGTTTACAAATTAATATACCTCAAGTTTCCATGACACCCTTACAACTTCCAAAATAACTTTACAAATTCCTAAATAATTAAAATACAAAACCTTTGATATTCCAAAGCATATTAATGGTTTCAAATTGTTTTCTCTAAGTCTTCCTCCCGCATCATTCTCCTCTTCTCGAAGAAAACTCGTCCTCGAGTTTGAATCTTCGCTGACTCCGTTGTAACCTTGAAATTGATTTCTGCCTTTCCACACGAATAAATACTTGGAATATTTCCTTATTCTTGAAATAGTAAATTCATGCTCCATGACAAATCTTGTAATCCAACTTATATCAATTTTCATTTGATTGACTAAATCAACCAAAACTTGAGAAGCCTTCCAATTAAAAATATCAAAACCAACAAAATCAATGTATTCATAAAAAGCATCTTCTTTCATATCAACAATATCTTGGAATTTGATATCTCCCACTTCAGCAACGTCACCGACTTCGTTCAAAGATTCGTGAGATGAAAACCCTTCTTCTCTCCCACCAATACTTTTGTTATTAGTCAAGCTAAAACCATCACAAATTTCACAATCACTCAAGCAACGATCAAATAAGGGAGGCATACTCAAATGAATTAAAGACGAAGCCTCAATATTTTCACACCCATAATTTGAACTAAGATAATTCAAACTAACCGTATCTTGTGCCTCCCCTTCGGAAACCACAATGTCTCGTCGATTTTCGATGCGAGAAATTTGATTGGTGAAATGTTGATGCATCCTCTTAATCTCTTCCATATCGTCGTCAACATACTTGTCATAAATTGGTGGAGAATTCCAATCGACCAAGCTAACATCTTCAACCATTTGATGTTCAAACGGATGAAAAATATCAGCCATGATCTTTTAACGTAGCGGAAAACCTGCTCTGATGCCACCTGATGCAGAAAAGATCAAGGGTCTCGAGGAGACGAGGGATAGATAACCTGGGATTCACTCAACCAGGGGCAACGGAGCTCACTCGACGTTGCTAATCGTGGATTCACTCACACGACCAAGCCAAATGCTTGATTGGGGAAGGAGAAATCACTCACTTCAAATGCACAAGGCAAATATAATTTTAATTCATTCAAATATACCATTCAAGGCTTTCTAGTACAATATTTATAAGCGTTTACAAATTAATATACCTCAAGTTTCCATGACACCCTTACAACTTCCAAAATAACTTTACAAATTCCTAAATAATTAAAATACAAAACCTTTGATATTCCAAAGCATATTAATGGTTTCAAATTGTTTTCTCTAAGTCTTCCTCCCGCATCACAAGCGACCAAGAGTGGCAACCACAACATATGCTCCTAGGTCAATATCTCTCAACCGTGGACCCTTTGGAGCTCTTCCATTCAAACACACACAAGATATTCTTGATGACTTCCCGACCTTCACTGCCTCATCTTGAATATGTTTTGCCAGCTCCCTAGTTGGTAATAACACGAATATAGTTGGAGATGGAAGGAGTGAGCGAAGGCTGTGCGGGAGATTGAGCAACTAGCCCAGCATGTGGTAAGAAATGTTTTTGCCAGCGTCTATAGGAATGAGACACTGATGTAGTCAAAGGTGCACTCGATGGAGATACTGATGGTCATTTGAGTAAATCATAGTTTTCACTTACTTCAGTGATGGATATCACATAACAAAACACAAGCAACTGACTCATTAACAACCACTGGACTTTCCTCAATATTCCTGTGAGCTCAGACATCACCGACATCATTGATTACTCAGAAACGATTCATATCTTAGACCAACAGCGAGATCACACAATTAACAAGCACAAATTTGAACACGAAGCAACATTAGCAGCTGAAACAATTCTTAACAGAGCCCAAGCAAGGATGATCCAATAGCGGCGAAGTCGTTTGTGAAGATACGAACTCGGAAGAGTGAACTCAGAGCAGTCGTAATCGCCATTGCCACAGTCTTCTTCAAGCCTTTAACTCTTTGTAAGAAACTTGGTAACACATCATTAAAGCTACAGCCAGTTCTTCATTTAAAGGTTTAGAGGAATTGGGATACAACAGTTGTGGCAAGAACACTTCAAATACGTTTGTCAGATCAAACATGAGGCCCCACGTCTGATTGATAACAAACTGCAGCAGAGAAGATGTTACGCCCATCGGGCAAGATTATAGCTCCCTCGGGCAACAACAACATAATTTCATGCCCCTCTTGTTTTACAAATTTGAGATTTGAGAGGCTCTGTGACAAGATCTTCAATAGAAAAGCCACGACTTTGACTTTTTATAAAGCCCCCCCAGCTACATTTGAGTGAAAGACTGTCGGGCAAATGCAAAGGAGACCTAGTTGGGCAACCAGCAACATTAATTTTCTGCTATCTTCCTCCAGCTTTCGCAATTCATATTTAAATGCAGCTCCATTCTTCTATTTTCTCACCCATGAAAGCTGGTCTCCAGTAATTAATAGTAGCCAAATCAAAAGGTCTTGATGTAACCTGTCAATTGTAGTTGCCGAAGTAGCCCGAACTTTGGTCGTTGGCGCTGGTGAAAGTTGGGGAGGCACGCAGAGTCTATTGGCGACGATGTGAAAATCAACAGGGAAGACGCCATTCCCGTCAGGCATGATTATGGTTCCATCGGGCACCACCAATTGGGCAAGATAATCCCATGCTCTTCTTGCAATAGCCATTGAGAAACTCTTTGATAGGTTTTTCAGTAGGAAAGCCATGATTTTGGCTTTTACAAAGCCTCAAATTCCATGAATCTGGATGATTTTTGTGGAAGCTATAGTCATTGGGCAAGAGAAAAGTGGAAATGAGGGTAAAAATGGCTACTCCCAAACTGCCCAGATATTGATATTTTTTTGTTTTTGTACACATATCACATAACCTAGTTCGGGCTGGAAAACAGAAAAAGAAACAAAGAAAGAAAGAAAACAAAAAGGGAAAGACAGAGAGAAAGAAAAAGAGCCCTTTCGGGTAGACTGAAACAACAAAATGCCCATTAAAGCAAATTAAAAAAAGCAAACCAGATTTTTTTATATTTTTCTTTGTTGTCTCTTTTCATATACTATAAAGATGGTCCCTGAAATTGAAAATCGATCAATGTAGTCCCTGAATTTTAACCCCGCGAATCAATGTCGTCCTTCTGTTAGTGTTCCATCCAAATTAACTTTAAAAAAGGTTAGAGAACCAATTTTGCATGGTATAATGACAAAAAAATAACCCTGTTACTTATAATTTTACTTGAAAAAAAAGGTGGTACCCAATTTCTTTTACAAGATAAATGTTCAAAGATGGACTTTGGCAGTAGCTTTTGGAGCTAACCCAATTTCTTTGAAAAAAAAGGAATGGAGCTAACCTAGTTAGAATTCTTTTTTACTTGATATTAAAAAAAAAATTGAAATTTCCCACTTTTTTTGTTTTTATTTTAGTTTTAGCACCAAATCCATGAAAAAATGGAGAGAAAAGTGAAGATGGAAAAAGGAAAAGAGAGGTAGTAAGTAAAATTATAAGTAACATGGTTATTTTTGGTCATTTTACCATGAAAAATTGGTTCTCTAACCTTTTTTTAAGTTAATTTGGACGGAACACTAACAGAAGGACGACATTGATTCGCGGGGTTAAAATTCAGGGACTACATTGATCGATTTTCAATTTCAGGGACCATTTGTGATGAAAACCCTATATATAATGCCCATTCAGGCAAAGTGAAAGAAAGACAGACCAAGGCAAAGAAGAAAACAAACAATGACAGGGAGAAAGAGAAAGGAATAGAAAAAGAAAAGGGAAAGAGAGAGAAAAAGAAGATGAAAAGAAAGATAAAGAGAAGGAAAAGAACTGAGAGAAATTGCTAAGAAGGGTAACATAAGGGAAAGCCATTCGGGCAAGTTGGGTGAAGCCCCTTGGCTGCTCAAGTGTTATTTTTCTCTTAACACTCGAATCTTTTTCTCAGAGATCAGATCAGCCATTTAAATTGGCCATGCTATGTAGCTTGGGAACCATAGGAGGTGGCCATTCATGTTTGATCCCAAGCTTTGTCCTCCTTGAGATCTCGGCATGGACGACATGCTTGTGTTGGCGGAGAAGAGTGTGGGAACTATTTTCTTCTTCTTCGGGCTCCACATGAGGTGTGGGTTCGAGCCCCCTGAGCGTAGGTGTTTGGCCTACAATAGCCATAAGCTCCATCTTAGCCGTTATCGGTTTTGATATGTCGGCTTGGTCTCCTACAACCATATCCATTTTCATGGATTTTTCATTGGGTGGGGCCATTTTTTGGCCTAACGAACATGTAAGATTTGTTCTTCCTTGGTTGTAGTAGGGTGACTTTGTTTTGTAGAGGGGATTTTACACATTTGATCTATCAACTTTCTAATAGTTTCTCCGAAAGTTGTGTAGCTTTCCTCCATTCTTTCAAAACACTTGGTCACCTCTTCACCATATTCGATGCTTGCCACATGGAGTTTGGACACCTTCTCTAATTTGCCCACATCCTCATTGTAGAGCTTTTCATCCGGATGATTATTAGTTGACATCTCATATATTGGCTCTATGTACTCATTGGAAGCATTTTGATACTCAAAGTCATTTGTTGGCCTATCATAGTATTCATGAATGTGATTGTCATCAAAAGAATAATAACTTTCATCATGGCAATAAATTGGCCAATCTTCAAGATTATTATTATTATTATTATTTGGGTTTTTATCACAAATGGTCCCTGACATTGATCAAACACATCATTTTGGTCCCTGACATTGAAAATCAATAGAAATGGTCCCTGCGATTGATCAAATACATCACAAATGGTCATTCCGTTAAAAACTCTTTGGGCAATTTTCAAAGCTTCGTAACTTAATCGTTTCGTAACCAAATTCAACTCATAATATATCAAAATGAAGATAGGAAAGTGTAGAACAAGATTATACCTATTTTGAAGCCCAATGGTTGCTGGAGATGGTCGGAAAATAGCCTCAAATGTGACTGGTCCGCAGAAAAACTGGAAAACTTGCCGGAAACTGGGTAAACTTTAAACATTCATAACTTCTTCAATAATCAACAAAATCGAGTGATTCAAAAGCAAAAATCATACTTCTCGATAAGACGAAGAGAATGGTATCTTTCTTGATGGCTAACTCGCCGTAGTTTGGCCGGAAAACGGCTCGAAATTGGCTAACTCGAAAATGGTTATCCAATTTTGAGCCGTTTTCCGGCCAAACTACGATGAATTAGTAGTCAATAAAGGTACCATTGTCTTTGTCTCGTCGAGAAGTATGATTTTCATTTTTGAATCACTCAATTTCGTTGAGTATTGAAGAAGTTATGAATGTTTAAAGTTTACCCAGTTTCCGGTGAGTTTTCCAGTTTTTCCGCGGACCAGTCACATTTGAGCTATTTTCCGGCCATCTCCACCAACCATTGGGCTTCTAAATAGGTATAATCTTGTTCTACACTTTCCTATCTTCATTTTGATATATTATGAGTTGAATTTGGTTACGAAACGATTAAGTTACGAAGCTTTGAAAATTGCCCAAAGAGTTTTTAACGGAATGACCATTTGTGATGTATTTGATCAATCGCAGGGACCATTTCTATTGATTTTCAATGTCAGGGACCAAAATGATGTGTTTGATCAATGTCGGGGGACCATTTGTGATAAAAACCCTTATTATTTAGTTGATGGCCATTAGTTGGCCGACAATCATATTCCATGGGACTTATGTATTCTCCAGCCATGTACCCATAAGTTGGCAACTCATAGGTTGGCTCCATGTGTTTTTCGTCATAGAAATAGCTTGGGAATTCTTCAACACCGTCATCATCTTCCCACCCCAGAATGTAGTGGTCGAAAACATGTTGAGAAAAATCATGAACATATAGATTGTTCATGATCTAACTCCATATAAGGGTCCCACTGGGCGTTCCAAAATATATTCGCTCCCTAAATTCGCCATGGGCCTCGCGGGCATGCCGGAAATTTGACTTCTGACCAAGAGATTGTGCCATTAAGTGGGAGGTGTGGGTAAACTGTGAATCTAGTTATAGGTTTGGGGTTATTTTGTCAAGAAAAGCCAATGGGGAGATTGTTAAGTACTAGGTTTAGTGTTTGGCTTTCCTTGTCAAAAAATTGTAAATGTTACCACACATGCTCATAATTTAGAGTTAAGGGTTCAATGCTGATTCGAGATTTCTGCTGGAATTAAATCGTCAAAGAACCAGCCATCTTCACTACAAAAAGGTTTGAATCATACATTTGCATATGCATGTCAAGCTTATTTTTTTAGAATTCTTTTGTCTAGTGTAGTTGTCTAGTCAGAATTTTCGTTTATTTTCCACCTGTCTAGGCATGCAAAATAAGACAATCCACATGGGCCTTTTGACACCTTTTCCTGTGCATGGATCTCTCACCCTTGATCTAGGAAGGTCCCTTTGGCTCGTGACACGTGTCTCTTTGTTCCCATTGTCTGAAACATTCATCTCGTCCATTATAAGGGTTTTCAAGGTTTCATTTGTTCCTTGGTTAGGATTTTCAGATTTTCGCAAAAAAGAGTGCATTTAGCCTAGAACTATCTCTTAAGCTTTTAAACCAAAACCCTAGCCACAAAACCATCTCATGCACAAACACGCAATCACTGCATATTAGGATTGCATTGTTTTAATGGTTTTGCATTAAGCTTTTGGTCTAAATATAAGTTTTCATATCCTTCATAGACCAATCTCTCGGATTCATATTAGGTTCTTCTTCAATTGTTTAACTGAAGAACCTGACTGGTCAGTTGAATCCAAATCACTTGTGCATATCATAAAATCATATCACATCATTGATCGTGTTGATCTTGGTGCCACAAGGTGATGAGCTTAGGAGGAGCTACCACTTCGTGAAGACCGAAGGAATCCGTCTCGTGTAAGGCAAGATTGCACAAAGTTAAAGCTACTCCATATATAGGACTCAGTGGAGAGTCCCCGGTTTTTTAACCCAGTGGTGGGTTTTTCTGGCCAAAAACTTCATTGTGTTCAATACTTTACAAAGCCTTATTTATAACCTTGTTGGAACTAAACATTGTAGGGTTTGCTAGTGTTGACACTTTATTAATCAAGTGAACTTTACTCAAGTACTAAGACTAAAAATTAATTGAAGTTCACATTATTAAGTTTTACCCTTTTAAGTTTGTTTGATTTATATGCTTGTGGGATTCTAACAATCTGTACTCATTTGACTAGTACGTTGGCTAGTCAGTACAGTTGCTTTTAAGTTTTTATTGTAGAATATTCCACCTAGTACCAATGTCACATGACTTGCTTATGTTGTTTTGCTATATGAAAATTTTACTATTTAAATAATTGCAGTATAACCTACTATTGGAGAGATTCTTCAGTGTGACCGGTACACAGGGTGATATACTACGTGTCACTATATAAATAGTGGGATATGTGTGTTAAAAAGTTAATAACTTACAAAATAAAATTCCTCACCACTTCTATAAAAACATGTGGTGTAGCACTCGTGTTCCGGACACAATAAAAAATTTCTCCTATACTGAACCACTGTTACATGTTTCGATACACATAATCGGTGGCAGTACAAAGCATGCTCATTGCGACAAACAACTGAGAACCACTTCTCATAGTGATAAACTTTGTCCAATCCATCCCACAAAGAATCAAACTCCTCTTCCTTGGTAATACAAACATTCATGATCATTTTTATCTACAAGTTGCAAACGACTATTTCATATACACCTCGGGTACTTTCTAGACCTATTGCATGTTGTTTGCACCTAAAATGTACCCATTTTTACTCATATGGGTCATTCGGGCTAAATATTGCATTTGGAGGATTATTATGCAAGAAGGCTAACTTGGAAGATATTTGGCTGTCAAGGGGGATGTTTTGACATTATAATATTGTTTTTCCCTTTTTGTTTGGGTGGTGGAGGTTTGCCAAGAGCTTTCTTTAATCAAAACAATTGCATGCTTTCAAGTGGATGGGAAACACCATGCAGACATTCCTGCAGAGGACATGTGAAAGAAGCCAACTTGCTTCTTTTAATTATTAGTGTATTGCAAGTGGTGAAGACATGTGGTGAAAACATGTGGAAATGCAAGTTCCCCTTTTAATAATATTTCACAATGCAAGCTGGCCAAGCTTCTTTCGAGCAAGTTCATTGTTCCTAGCAAGGGGGCTCTTTCATATCTCTATATAAAGAAGCAAAGGCAGAAAGATTAAGGACACTCAAACAACCAATCAATCAATTCTACTCAAATCAACTCCTCAGCTTCTTTGTAGACATTTAGCTTTAGCCAAGCATCCATTGCTTTCCTTGTTTATTAGCTCTACTGCTCACTAGTAGTATCGATCTCATTTGTAGTTTATGTACAACTCCTTTTCAGTCATTTAAATTACAAGTAATCTACAATACCAGTCATTTACATTCTTCTGTCATTCATACTTCTAGCAAACCTGCCATTTACATATTGTTCCATCTCTCCATAAAAGTGAAGTTTATCTTTAAGCAAGAGAAAGACAGAGTGCTTGCAACTCCAAATCAATTTCTAAACTATAAATTGCTTACCTTCAGTAGAGGTGGAAAACAAATAGAGAGAGAGTTTGGGTTTCATGTTCTGATTTATGGATAAAGTTTGAGTGAACTGGTGGTGGTGGTGGTTACAATTTACAGAGAAGATGGATGACGTTGGGAGGCAAGCAACATGTTGCCTTGGAAGAGATTCATGGCTTGTTTGAGGTTGTTTTTTGAAGGCTAAAAGTAGTTTCAGACAATCAAATTCTAATGTGTAATCATTTCGTATTTAATTTTTGCTTTTACTTTATATGCTTAAGATGTGATGCCGATTATATGGAAAACGAGATAGATGAAGAAGATTTATGTGAGAGAAAAGAAGAACTAAGGAAGAAGGAATGAAAACAAAATCATAAAAGTGAAAACAATTAAAATAGTTTTGATTTTTTGTTTTCAATTTTGTCACTTTGCATGTCTTTCCTTGTACATTCAGCACGTCTCCCACCATCCTTCATTCACTCTTCTTCATCCATCATTTTCCTTATGTATTTCCCTTCTAACACAATCACAAGATATAAAAATAAAAATAAAAAACAAAATGGCTATATCAAATACTTGTTGGTCACAAAAACCCTTCACCATAAAATACTTCTCCATAAGCACTAAAAAGTGTTTATGTTGTTGAAGCTCCTATTCGAACTTTTCAAGTGATTTTCTATAAAACATACTTTTAACAAATTTTTATGTGCTAATAATAGAAGTACTTATCAAAAAATGTTGATAACCAAAAGTGCTTCTTGCTAGTACTATTAGCTGTCTCGGAAACCTTGATATCCATCCATCTTTGGTGTTACTTTAAAGTGTACCTCTTTATGCTTGTAATAAGAACCTTAAAATATTAATTAAAGGGTTACGCTAAAGTTATAGTTTTCTATTTATGGATTGGCTAATAAAAAATCCAGTATAATATATGAAAGAAAGCCCTTGCTGCTTGTTTCCCAAAATCCCACATGGAACAAAAGCAAAATCATCACGATCGAAACAGCTATAAAAATAGAGGGAATGGAACATTTGGGATCCACGCAGCCACGTGGTGAGCACAGAGTGAACTATCCACACAGCCACATAGTTTGGAGGAGTTTCTCTTCACAGAGAAGCCCCTATATATTAGTTTTCAAGAATTTAAAAATGGTCTTTACTTGCAACAAATGAAGCGCTAAGTCTGAGTTCAATTCAGATAATTTGTAAAATTCAATACCAGCATCTCAAACTAGTAATATAATATCATACGTGCAATACCGATTTGGGATACTGCCATAACCAGTTCAGGTGACATCTTACAAACAAATGATTTTGGTCTTCCTCATCAATGCCACATATAGGACAAAGCTTGTCAATGTGGAGCAAATTACTTAAACGAACCCTAGTTTGCAATTTTTCTTGAATAAAGAGCCACACAAAAATCTTTACCTTTGGCGGAATCATCAAATTCCATAGTTTCTTTAGCAAATTTTGTCTCTTCACTTCTTGATTATTACTACCTAATCCAAGTGGCTGACTTAACCGAGAAATCCCCATTAGAGGATCCATCCCAAATAAAATACTTATTCTTATTTTGGAGAGAAATAGGAACCATACAAATCTTTTTAAGAATATCCCCCTCGAGAACTTAGGATAGACGCTCTCTATCCCAGCCATTATTAACAATGAAATTACTAACTTTAGTTTTCCAATTTAAATGTTGACGTCAATCCGCAGGAATAAGGTGAGATAGAAGGTGAGAAAAAACCCAATGATGGGTAAAAAAAAAAAAAAAAAAAAAAACCCTACTATTACCCACAATCCCCTCATCCTTTTTTGAATAATATCCCTACTATGTAAAATTCATTTCCAAGCCAGAGAGTGGTATTGTTTAACCATACAACTCAAGAAATTTTCTGCTCTTAAATATTTTCTTTTAACCATCTGAACCCACCAATTATTCTCATTTTTTAAAACTTTCAATAATGCTTGTTTGGCTAAACTTCGGTGGATTTTTTTGCCAAACTATAATGCCAACCGAATTGCCAACCGTTCCACACAAATTTTGTGCCAATCGATAATGGGACAGTAATGTACCGAACCGAAGTTTTCTGGTATGGTATTGTTATCCGATACCATACCACGGTATTACCGTACCGAAAAATATAAATAATATGTATCACCGTACCGTATCGAAAAATGTAGATATATATTTAATGAGTGTCAATTACATGAAATATGCTGGGATTTGTGTTGGTGTGTTGTTGCCTGTGCTTTTTACTCTGTGCTTGTTTCCTGTAGTTTTTTTACTGCATGTGCTTGCTACCTGCTTGCTTCAAGTATGATTAAATCATCCGAAAGGTATGAATCAATTACAGAGTTATATGATTGTGCATGTAAAATATGAGACGACGGCAAAAAATTTGAAAAAAGTGGGCCTTGAATTGGGTTGGTGAAATTTTTTTTTCTTCAGATTTTGGCCCAAAAAACTGCCCCAAAACAAAATGGTAACTACAGTTACCATACCATGCCAACCAAACTATTTGGCATACCAAACTTCAATAATACCGAAAGTTTGGCACGATATGGTAATCAATTTTGCAATACCAAAAGTTTGGTATGGTAATTACTACAAGAGTTTTGGTATGGTAACCGTACCGAAGCCACCTGTTACTCTCCTAATGCAAAGACCCCCCAGACCTTAGGAGTACAAACTTTATTCCAAGCAACATGCTTGAATTTTTTATCCCTCCCCGAAAAGAAATCCCTACACTCCTTATTCAATTTCTTAGTTACTTGAGTATGACACTTAAAGAACGACATAACATGATTAGACATACCAGATAAGTTAGATTTAATACTAGTCTACCTGCCTTAGAGAGAGTACTCATATTCCATCCAGCGAGATTTTGTTTAACTATTTTGATTAACTCGCATTTATTCCAAGCAACAAGCTTCAATCTTTATTCCTCATCTAGAAGAAATCCCTAACACTCCTTATTCAATTTCTTAGTTACTCAAGTATGACACTTAAAGAACGACATACCATAATTAGGCATATTAGATACGTTAGATTTAATAAAGTTAGTCTACCTGCCTTAGAGTGAGTACACCTTCCACCCAGCGAGATTTTGTTTAACTTTTGATTAACTTGCATTCATTCACTGGATCTTTTCAAAACACAATATTAGGAAAGAGATTAGAACTTTGCAACAAAACATTTGGACCCATAGATCCGTAGGAATCGACCTGTTTTATTTCCAATGTGTCTAGTCTGGTTTCTTCAATTTTGGGCCCAGCTCGGCCCGCGCCCACCCCTAGCTCCTATCCTACTTCAGGATACCTCGCGAGAATGTGCTGCTTTGCGATATGCTCGAAGAGTTGACTCACAAAGTGGTCTACTGCGCGAAGGCGCTTGTCAAGTTTGCGACCTGTCGAGATACGTTTGGATCATTATTTTAAGTGCATGAGCTCAGTTGATGGGCATCTTCGCAAGTGGTGGAAATGTAATGGACAACGGGAATAAAATTTGAGCCTAGACATGTCAGATTTTTCGGAAAACGGGTTAGAATCGTCGCTAGTTCAATTTTTGGTTCACCAGGTGAACCGGCTAGTCCGACCTGAAACAGGTCGATCTGAATCGATAAGCTGTTTGGCTGAATCGGTCTTAGAACCGTTTTTCTCGAAAGAGTCGGGTCAAGCACATTGGTGCAGGCGCTGGAACAGTTAGACCTGCTAAGAGTTGGCTACGCAGGCCTGTGCAAGTGGGCTTGTGTGGTTGGGCCTGCATTGAAGGTACATGATGGGGGATTGGTTTTGACGAATTTAAAGTAAAAACAAACAGATTTTAGACACACAAACTAAAGGGTACGAAATTGGGGTGATAGATGGGAGAAAGGCTAGCTAAAGGGTCCTTCTCCACACACGACATATACGCATACGAATCGATTTCCAGTTATTATTCCTATAAACCATGAATGACAATGCCCCAAGTTAACCGTGAACAGCACTAATTAACCATCAGATTTTCCTAAGTTCATTGAATTGGGCTCAGCGTCGCAACCAAATTATTCTAATCAAGTTCCCTGCACGAACAACATGATAGAGATAGATATGAAAGATCATTAAGTTCTGTGAAAATCATAAGCATCGACAAGGCATTCGTAACTATGAACAACATGATATTCTTGCCAGGAATTCTACTTAACGCAATCATGACTAGTGACCTCCACTACTTATAAATATAAGTTCATAACTATTAGGTGAAATTCCCTTATATTTTAGCATCAAATTCATGCATGCAAACTAAGTGTGCACCCTTAACCCACATACAAGAATAAGTTATCAATCAAGCAGTTAAGCAAATTGCATTCACGATTTATGAAACAATAACTGAAGGTAATCAATTCATATCAAACATATATGTTCATGGCTTTGAATTCACCTCTAGCTAAAACGAAATTAGTTCCTCATGTTCATAATAATTAACAACCAATCTAAAATAGACATTGAAAATAAATAAGGATAGAATAAACCCAGGAAAGCTCCCAGCAATGGCAGATTCGGCTCCTCCTCTCCGTGATGGCAGATTTGGCTCCTCGTCCTTCAAGGCTACGTGAAACTCCTTATTTTCTCTATAAGAATATGACTCTCAAGCTATCTTCCCCCTTGAATGGTGTGGCAGATATGTGCTTATATAGGCAGAGGGCATGGTCCCAGATTGTAAAGGAGAAGGATTAGGCAATTCAATCCATGAAGGAAATGGACTAGGGGAAGGCAGATTCCTAGGGGGAAAAGGGTGCGGCATAAACTTAGGAAAATGATTGGGGCTTCTAGAAATCTGATATTTAGTGTTCTAATATGACAATAATTCCCCCTTGCAGCTGGAATTAAGGTAGGATAGGATTAGGATAGGATATGATAAGATAAGGTTGGTTTGGATAATGTTTGGATAAGATAAGATAAGATAAGGTTTTGGATAATGTTTCCTTGTTTCTTGTTGTCTCCTTATCTTTTTTGTCTTGAATTAATTTCTCCATCTCTTTAGCACTTTCCTAGCCTCTCTTGGTCTTCAAATTTGTCCGTCCACCTTACTCCATTCATGTGCCATCCATTCCAAGCCCAAAACTGCTCTAAAACAATGCAAAACGCACTTTCTTGCCAACTTTGTCATTTGGACCGGAAAACATACGAAAATAGCTTAAAACACTTTAATAAATAGAAACTAACTCACTAAATGCAAGAAAACAAGCTAACTAAGTCACATAAATATGCTCCTATCAAATTCTCCCACACTTAGCTTTTGCTAGTCCTCGAGCAAAACAAAACAAACACAACATAACATAGACCTTCCAACGTTCGCCTCAGGGATTTGCAATGAAACATGACATGTTAAAAATCACTACTCCCACAGATTTTAGTCATCCTTACCCTCGAGTACATACTTAATCGCAGTCGCCACTTACTAGCTCGCATTTAATCAATTAAAACAATGTTTTGAATGTAGTAACATGCCTTAGAGAATTCACTCAATTCCTCACCGGATACTCTCTATTTTCACACAGATTTTCTGACTACACTCCCTATACTAGGTATATGTGAGAAGATTGATGTAAACATGTAGACTAACACTCACATATGTTTATAATCAAAGAAGGCACTTTTTGGAATTATTAATCTAACATGTATATGTATATGATCTCATGAACGGAATGCCACTACTTAGACGCGAGAACCAGGGATACCATATGCTCATACCAATCCCAACCTCCACATTATTGAACACACAACAATCAAGATTGAAGTCTAAGGGTTGTAACGGGGCTAGGTGTATTGGCTAACAAAGAAAGGTAAGGATAAACAAAAGTTCTTAAATTGAGAGTAAGTAAAGTAATGAAATCCGCACTTAGAATTCACTTTTGAATGCAAAAACCAACTTTAAACACAAGGGGATATTTACACAACACTTAGGGTCAAATTCAAACTTTTGGACTCTTCCTTCAACAATCAATACTTGTGAGTTCATTCTCATTTATTTTGAACATCTTTTCCTTTCTTTTCACAACTTTTTCTTTTTTTCTTTCTTTTTCTACGATTTTTTTTTTTTATCCCGTGCCCTTTCTTTCTTTGGCACATTTTCTACACGAAAAACCCTTCCCCCACACTTGTTTTTCTGCATAATGTCGTTCGAAAGGAATTCCCTCTAAGTCATGCTCCACTATTCTTTAAGAACAAGGGTATGGATAGTCCTATTCTAGGCTAGGTAGGGAAAATGTGGGCTAACAAAGAAAATAGGCTAACTAAGGCTCAAAGGGGTTAAACCTACAATGCATATGCAAGGGATAAGGCTTTTTTACTCTAGTTTAACTAACCAACTTCATCTTTTTATTTGTTATGCACTCAATTTTATGCCTTGAATGAAACGGGTATGAGTTCTAGTATTTGGATCTATAGTGATGAAACGCATTCTAAGTAGCAACCAAGCAAAGAAATAATGAGATCATGCATCAACTTTAGAAAACAAAAACATCACAGATTAATAACTCTCCAAGTAAAGTTTAGGCTCAAGTCTCTTAGGGTTGTAGCGTTAGTTTGAGTTTCTTCCTTCAAGCATGTTACAAAAACTAATTTTTTTTTTCTTTTGTGATTACATGTGAATTTGTAAACGACAACTATGACTAAGCATATCAAACTTCCATCCATGTTTGTAACTTTCTTTAACAGTCATGCAATTAAAAACCAAATCATCATCATTGTGTTGGAAGGTACCCTAAGACACAAACAAACACACAAAAACGACTCTTTTTGGGTTTTTCAAAACTTCTTTTTCGATTTTTTTTTCAATTTTCGTATTTTTCTTTCAAAACACATTAAACACTTTAAAACACTTAAAAACAACGAGAAACAACTTTAGAAGTGATAGGTGATAAAATCCCACGAAAATCAATGAAAGACACTTTGTTTACCCCCCCCCCCCCCCCCCCCACACTTAAACCAAACATTGTCCTCAATGTTTCAAACATAGACTCACATGCAAGCAAGAGAACAACACAACTAACAAACATGACAATAATGGCAAAGTAAAAGCAATAAAGAGTAGGGTTTAGGAACGCAAATCTGGTTTTGGAGCCGGTGATTCCTAGGTCTTCTTTATTTGAACGCATGGGTTGCCTCCCAAGAAGCGTTTGCTTTAACGTCTTCCAGCCGGACGATACTTCCATTCAAACTCCCCTAGGTCCCACAGCATGGAATTTATCTTTGAATGGAAGGTGATACTTGAAATGATCCGGTAATGGTTTAAATTCTAACGTGGGTGCCTGAATCATTAACAACATGTTAGTATAAAACGAAATTGAAATTCGGGGAGGTGGCTTACCTGTGTGCTCAGACAAGAACTCAAGGACAAACACCACTTCAAAAGTTTTAGGACTAGAAAATTCGGCCAGATTTAGTGTTTTGAGGGTTGTGACTTGTCCCGTGTCATAAAATCCAACTTCATTGTGAATTGTTTTCTCAAGTACATCCTGTTTGATGAATTCTAGACATTCCCCAGCCACTTCTTTCTCTTGAATCTTTGGAAAGGTTTCGAAGATGCCTTCTTCACCCTCTTCTTCCTTGGATTGCATGAGCCTCCAAGGAATAAGGCCATTTCGTGGAACAGAGTCAGAAAAAATTGAATCTGGAACTACCTTACCTGAATTGGATGGTGTAGGAGCCTTAGAGGGCTGCGGCAAGGGTGGTGGATCAAGGGTAGGCTGTGGCAAAGGTGGTGGAGCAAGGGTAGGCTGAGGCAAATGTGTTATTCCCTTGCCGTGGCCTTCTCCATCTCTTCTTCTTCTTGTAGCAGCTGTTCATCCATGTTTTGGCTTGGGTTGAATGTCTTGGGTTCATCTTCAACCTCCATACCACTTCCTAAAGTGATAGCTTCAGCAATTTCAAAATCTCCCGTTGAATTTACAATAGTTGAGTTGGAGAGTTCACTTTGTTCTTGCATTTGCCCCATGAATTATGCGATCTCTCCATATTGATTTTTCAATTCGCCAATCTCCTTGGCTTGATTTTTCAATTCGCTCATCACTTTGGCTTGATTTTGTACTTCATGTGTCAAAGAGGTTAGTATTTCAAGAATTTGATCACAATCCATTGACGAACCTGAATTTGGTTGGAATTGTTGCGGGGGAGGCTGTGGTGGCTGCATAGGTCTTGAATAAAACTCCTCATATGGCTGCCAATATCCTGCTTGTTGAACCTCCTTGGCTTGATTTTGTGATCCCTGCGTCAAAGAAGTTAGTACATCAAGAATTTGATCATAATCCATTGACGAACCTGAGTTTGGTTGGAATTGTTGTTGGGGAGGCAGTATAGGCCCTGAATAGAACTCCTCAGATGGCTGCCAATATCCTTCGTGTTGAACTTGTTGAGATTCCCACCACATAGAATTTGAATGCTCACTCCAATCTGAATTGTACGTGTTGGAAAACAAGTTGTTCCTTGATTGATTATAGCCTTGATAACCCCAGGTATTAACACTCTCCCAACCTCTTTGTGGACGTTGATTAGCTTGATATCCTTGCCTATAGGACACATCAAATGTAGGGGCTCTTTGCATTGTGGTCCTTTCGAGATACTGCGACGCAAGAGAAGTAAGATTCGCTATTTGAGCTTGAAGATTAGCAATTGCCATGTCTTGCTTCTCTAGTACCTAAAATCAAAGAAAAAAAAAACTAAATCAAATATCAAAAGTAAAATAAACAAAACAGGGTGATTAGCAAATTTACTAATCCCCGGCAACGGCACCAAAAAATTGATGTGATAAAAGCTTAGCACACAAATTAAACCCTCTTGTTGTCAATTGTAGTAAATAGGTAAGTAGGGATCGTTCTAGGCCGAGGATTATGAGGACTGCTAATCTACTCAAATTTAGACTCAAATAAACAAAACTAGACTTAAAAACACTTAACTAGACTCTAAAGACTCAAAACTAAGCTAAACTAACTCTAAACAAGCTAAACTGACTCTAGACAAACAAAACAAGCACTAAGGGGTGTTTTGGACGAATATTGAACTAAAAAGACTCAAAACAATGTGTATGGACGAATTCTAACTTAACTTGACTTAAAACAATAAAGGGGGATTGGTTTTGACGAATTTAAAGTAAAAACAAACAGATTTTAGACACACAAACTAAAGGGTATGAAATTGGGGTGATAGATGGGTGAAAGGCTAGCTAGAGGGTCCTTCTCCACACACGACATATACGCATACGAATTGATTTCCAGTTATTATTCCTATAAACCATGAATGACAATGCCCCAAGTTAACTGTGAACAGCACTAATTAACCATCAGATTTTCCTAAGTTCATTGAATTAGACTCAGCGTTGCAACCAAATTATTCTAATCAAGTTCCCTACACGAACAGCATGATAGAGATACATATCAAAGATCATTAAGTTCTGTGAAAATCATAAGCATTGACAAGGCATTCGTAACTATGAACAGCATGATACTCCTGCCAGGAATTCTACTTAACGCAATCGTGACTAGCGACCTCCACTACTTATAAATATAAGTTCATAACTATTAGGTGAAATTCCCTTATATTTTAGCATCAAATTCATGCATGCAAACTAAGTGTGCACCCTTAACCCACATACAAGAATAAGTTATCAATCAAGTAGTTAAGCAAATTGCATTCACGATTTATGAAACAATAACTGAAGGTAATCAATTCATATCAAACATATATGTTCATGGCTTTGAATTCACTTCTAGCTAAAACCAAATTAGTTCTTCATGTTCATAATAATTAACAACCAATCTAAAATAGACATTGAAAATAAATAAGGATAGAATAAACCCAGGAAAGCTCCCAGCAATGGCAGATTTGGCTCCTCCTCCTTCAAGGTTGTGTGAAACTCCTCCTTTTCTCTATAAGAATATGACTCTCAAGCTATCTTCCCCCTTGAATGGTGCGGCAGATATGTGCTTATATAGGCAGAGGGCACGGTCCCAGATTGTAAAGGAGAAGGATTAGGCAATCCAATCCATGAAGGAAATGGACTAGGGGAAGGCAGATTCCTAAGGGGAAAAGGGTACGGCATAAACTTAGGAAAAGGATTAGGGCTTCTAGAAATCTGATATTCAGTGTTCTAATATGAAAATAATTCCCCCTTGCAGCTGGAATTAAGGTAGGATAGGATAGGATAAGATAAGGTTGGTTTGGATAATGTTTGGATAAGATAAGATAAGATAAGGTTTTGGATAATGTTTCCATGTTTCTTGCTGTCTCCTTATCTTCTGTGTCTTGAATTAATTTCTCCACCTCTTTAGCACATTCCTAGCCTCTCTTGGTCTTCAAATTCGTCCATCCACCTTGATCCATTCATGTGCCATCCATTCCAAGCCCAAAACTGCTCTAAAACACTCCAAACGCACTATCTTGCCAACTTTGTCATTTGGACATGAAAACTTACGAAAATATCTTAAAACACTTTAATAAATAGAAACTAACTCACTAAATGCAAGAAAACAAGCTAACTAAGTCGCATAAATATGCTCCTATCATGGGCTGGTGAAATAACTCAAAAAATAAAAATATAACCGTTATTTTGGTTAATATAGATTTTGCTCGGAATTTTTTATTTATTGAATAATTTTTTTTTAAAAGGCTCAAAACTTATGGATTTGAATTAGAGTTGCTAAAAATGGAATTGAGATTGGTTTAGTGTGTAGGCTAGAGGTAAACAGATGTGTAAAAAGTAAAATATCTAAAATACTCTTGAATTTAATAGTTCTTTAACGGAATAGGATAAAGTGAGACAAAAAAAGTTAAATATATCAATTTCAAGTGACAAAGTGAGAGAAAATCAATTTCAAAGGGTAAACTGAGACGATCACAGTATCAGGAGGCATTTGAATGGATAAGCAAATTAAATATTCCCCGAGTACTTTCAAGTCCTTGGGAAGTTTTCGAAGCATTTTTCAAGTTTAGCTCATTAGTGTTTCTAGGATTGTGATCTTACTCTACCTCATAATTATTTGGTTCTTGGATCTGCTGACTCTTTATATATATATATATATATATATATATATATATAACAAGGGATAGTGGGGCAATCTTGTGTTCGACTTTTGAACATATAAATAAATGTTCTAAATAAGTTGAACAACAAACTCTTTACAGTTCGAAAATTATTATTATTATTTTTTTTTTATACAAGCGACAATAGGGAAAGCTGGTATTGTGTTTTAGTGTCAAACGTATAGATAGATACTCTTAACCACTTGAATTATAATACAAGCTCTTACAATTTACAAACCATCATACTCTTAACCGCTTGAATTATAATACAAGCCCTTACAATTTGCAAACCATCTGTTGGAGAGTTGACTTCTTGTGATTATTTAGTTACTTTTTCTAGGTCCTTGTAATCAGATTGTAATTAATATTTCTTTCCTTGTAAATCCTCTTGTACATTATATATTTTCCTCCTTGGTGAGAAGAATAATATCAGAAAATTAAAACCCCAAATTGACATGGTATCAGAGCAGAGATCCTAGGGTTTCTGCTCTGCCTGTTCCCTCAAGCAAACTCGGCCCTCCCATGGAGAACCTACCACCACTCAACGGTGAACACAACCCCATCCTCACCGATTCTACTCCTACACTAAACACTACTACCCTGACCGACCCTACCATGAATCCTATCCCACCTATTCCGCAAGTTGTTACACAGATTGTCCATCATGATTCGTCTACTGCTTCAATTGGCATCAAACTCAATGGTGCCAATTATGGAGTTTGGTCTTAGATTGTTGAGATGTTTGTTGCTGGAAAAGACAAGTTGGGCTACTTGTTTGGGAGTAATCCCCAACCACCTATCGACGATCCGACCTTCACCAAATGGCGTACGGAGAACACTATTGTAAAGGGTTGGCTCATCAACTCTATGAAACCCAATTTGATTGGGTACTTTCTTCGACTACCAACGGCAAAGGAAGTGTGGGACGCGGTTGCTCGCACGTATTATGATGGCTCCGATATATCTCAAGTCTATGATCTTACCTGCAAGGCCTCTCGCATGAGGCAAGATGGACGACCGGTGGAGACATACTATAGTGATCTTCAATCTTTGTGGCAGGAGATTGATTATTGTCGACCTAATCCGATGAAGTGCGGTACTGATATTGAAATTTTTAATAAAATTGTTCAAACAGATCGTGTGTACACTTTGCTTGCAGGATTGGATGAGATGTTTGATAAAATTCGTAGTGATATTCTACGAACTGAGCCCCTTCCTTCCGTCGAACAAACTTTTGCCTATGTTCGCCGAGAGGGAATGCGACAAGCTGTGATGAGTACCAGAGGACATCTACCGAGTGGGGCGGCCATGGTGGCTCAGCCTGCCACACGAGCCGTAGCTTCATCTCGTCCCCGGGCCCCTGATAAGTTACCTACACCGAGCCCAGGACTGCAACCCCAGGCTACCGCGCCGAGCTCGGCACAGGGCTCGCTCTTTGCTGCTAGGACAGTCTCACGGCCTACCACGGGTCCCCGTCCTCCTCGACCTAAACCACCTGTCCTGACCGGTGGTTGTACTTACTGCGGTAGTGAGAAGCATGGCCGTGATAATTGCTTCCAATTGCATGGCTATCCTGACTGGTGGGAACCGTTGAAGCTTCAGAAACAACAAGAACGAGACGAGCAAGCCAAGCTTGGGCAAGCCAATCTCGCCACCTCCATGTCCCAATTATCTTTGATATCTCAAGATGATCCTCCTCTGGTTTTGAGTTCTTCCGACATGTCTCCGGAGTCCTCAGGTAACTGTGGTTATGTTTTTAATATGAATAATGATGCTACTCCATCCGGATGGATCATTGACTCCGGTGCCACAGACCATATGACTTATGATCCCACTGATTTAGCTTGTGATACTGTTCCACTTCGACGTAATATTACTAATGCTAATGGAGTCACCTCACCGGTAACCAGCGCTGGCACCGTACGCCTCACGTCCACTCTCTCTTTGCCTCATACATTACTTGTACCTTCACTAAAGCATAAATTGATATCTCCTGGCCAAGCTACTGAACAATTGAACTGTTGTGTGCTAATGTATCCAAAGTTTTGTCTTATACAGGATATTCTCACGAAGGAGATAATTGGTCGTGGTACTAAGAGGGGGGATCTCTATTTTGTGGATGATGTCAGTACAGGACGGGTCAATCTCGCCCAAGGAGCTGTTGATCGCAAGAGGCGTCAGATATGGTTATGGCATCATCGTTTGGGTCATCCATCTTTCAGTTATTTGCAGCATATGTTTCTGGATTTATTTGTTGGTTGTTCAGTTTCAGACTTTAAATGTGACACTTGCATACTCGCCAAGAGTCACCGTGTGTCTTATCCGTTGAATTCTAATAAAAGTATTGTTCCTTTTGGACTTGTTCATTCGGATGTTTGGGGACCATCTCCGATTACTACTTCATCTGATATTCGATGGTTTGTAACGTTCATAGATGATTGTACACGGATGACATGGTTATATCTTCTTAAGCATAAAAGTGATGTGTTTTCGGTTTTTAAGACCTTCCACACCATGGTTCAGACACAGTTTTCTACTGACATACAGATTTTACGTTCTGATAATGGTGGTGAATATGTTAATAGTGATTTTTCCCATTATTTAACGAATTCTGGAATTCTTCACGAAACTACATGTCCTCAGACTCCTCAACAGAACGGGGTGGCTGAGCGCAAAAATCGTCATCTCTTAGAAACGGCTCGGTCACTCTTGATTGGGGCGTCTGTTCCCCGCTCTTCTTAGGATGTTGCTCTTCAGACCGCCACTTATCTTATCAACCGTCTGCCATCCAAAGTCTTGGACTACCTTCGTGCATCTACCGTCGGTTTTAGTACTCCCACCTCGGATTTTTGGATGTGTTGCATTTGTTCATCTTCATAAAAATCAACGGACGAAACTTGACCCGTGTGCTCTTCGTTGTATTTTTATGGGGTACGGCCTCCATCAGAAAGGGTACCGTTGCTACCACCCTCATTCCCGTCGACTGTATGTTACTATGGATGTCACTTTTTTCGAGTCTGAGATGTATTACCCTTCGGCTTCTTCCAATCCTCCTCCTCAGGAGGAGACACGGTATGACGAGAAGGATTGCACCATTGCCGAGACTCGGCCAACTACCCTTGCCGAGATTCGGCCAGCTACCTCTGCAGAGATTCAGCCAGCTACCCTCGTCGAGACTCGGCCAGCTGCCCTTGCAGAGAATCGGCCAGCTACCTCTGCCGAGATTCGGCCAACTACCCTCGCCGAGACTCGGCCAGCTACCCTTGCCGAGCCTACTCCCCCCTCGTCTCCAAATATAGTACCACCAGACCATACTCTTGAGAATATTCCTGAGGTAAGCTCGACTATCCCTGTTGATGATACCGTTGTTCCGAATTATCAATTACCTTTCAGGCACAATCAAGGAAAGCCACCTAATCGATATTCACCGGACACAACGAAAGGCTCTAAATACCCCATTGCCAACTATGTGTCATCACAGAAGTTATCAGAACCCGGCAACGCTTTTGTACAACAAATATCCAATGATAGCACACCAAGTTCATTGAAAGAGGCACTATCTGACGATCGATGGACCAAGGCAATGGAGGAAGAAATGGCTGCACTCCAGAAAAATCAAACGTGGGATTTAGTTCCACTTCCCCGAGGAAAGAAGAGAGTTGGGTGTCGATGGGTGTACACCATCAAGTATAAAGCTGATGGGTCCGTTGAACGATACAAAGCACGATTAGTGGCCAAGGGATACACTCAAACGTATGGTGTTGATTATACAGAGACATTTGCCCCGGTAGCAAAGATTAATACGGTAAGAGTATTGCTTTCATTGGCGGCCAACTTAGATTGGCCATTACAGCAATTTGATGTGAAAAATGCTTTCTTACATGGTAATCTTGACGAAGAAGTGTATATGGATATTCCACCTGGTTATGCATCGGTTTTACAACCTGGAGTAGTCTGCAAGCTGAATAAAGCGTTGTATGGGTTAAAACAATCACCTCGAGCATGGTTTGGTAGGTTCCGGACGGCTATGAGGAAATATGGGTTCAGGCAGAGCAATTCTGATCATACACTTTTCTTGAAACGCCGAATGGGGAAATTGACGGCACTTATCATCTATGTGGACGATATGATTGTTACAGGTGACGACAAAGAGGAAATCTCAAGGCTCAAAGATTACCTAGCAACCGAGTTCGAGATGAAAGATCTTGGTGGTTTGAAATATTTCTTGGGAATAGAAGTAGCTCGATCTAAACAGGGTATATTTCTGTCTCAAAGAAAATATGTTCTAGACTTATTAGCTGAAACCGGAATGCTTGATTGTAAACCGGCTGACACTCCCATAGTCCAAAATCACCATCTTGCCGTGCACCCTGATCAAGTTCCCACTAACAGAGATCGTTATCAAAGGTTAGTTGGGAGGTTAATTTATTTATCTCACACCAGGCCTGATATTGCATACGCAGTAAGTGTTATCAGTCAATTTATGCATTATCCGAGTGAGGCACATATGGGTGCAGTTGAACGCATCCTACGATACCTGAAGTCCTCACCGGGTAGAGGCATCATGTTTTCTAAGAATGATCATTGCCGAATAGAGGGTTACACCGATGCAGATTGGGCAGGCAACGTTACTGATCGTCGGTCCACATCTGGTTACTTTACATTTGTGGGAGGAAACTTAATCACTTGGCGGAGTAAGAAACAGAAAGTGGTTGCTTTATCAAGTGCAGAGGCTGAATACAGGAGTATGGCAAAAGGAGTATGTGAACTATTATGGCTTCGGAGGCTACTTGGTGAACTCGGGTATCCTTCGAATTCAGCCTCGAATTTATTATGTGATAATAAAGCAGCTATAGATATCTCACACAACCCAATTCAACATGATCGCACAAAACATGTGGAAGTTGACAGACACTTCATTAAGGAGAAGTTGGATGGGAATATTATTCAATTCCCGTTCGTAAAGTCAGAGGATCAATTGGCGGATATCTTAACTAAATCTGTTGCAAGTCAAGCGTTCTACAACTCTCTTGTCAAGTTAGGCATGAACGACATTTATGCACCAACTTGAGGGGGAGTGTTGGAGAGTTGACTTCTTGTGATTATTTAGTTACCTTTTCTAGGTCCTTGTAATCAGATTGTAATTAATATTTCTTTCCTTGTAAATCCTCTTGTACATTATATATTTTCCTCCTTGGTGAGAAGAATAATATCAGAAAATTAAAACCCCAAATTGACACCATCATCTCCTTCTTCTTTATTTTTAATACAAACGACATATGAAACAAACTCTTGTGTTTTGACTCTCAGACACATAGTTGAATGCTTTTAACCAGTTTAGCTATAAGCTATTCAGGACCTGCAAACCATCCTTTTTTCTTTTAGTACAAGCAACACTAGAGGAAGCAAAATCTCGTATTTGACTCTTGAAAGTATGAATAAATACTCTTAATCCATTAAGCTACGAGGCTCAATACAATTTACAAGTCCTTTTTCTATTGTACCTTTTTATTGGGCAAGTTCCATCAGATACGTTTTAGGGGAATTCTTTAACTGATAGTTCACCGACTCCATCCAAAAGCAACGTAGGTATGGGGCATGATTGCAATATACTACAAGTTGGGGTGGATTTAATGACGTGTCCACGTCCAGCTGCTTAGATTAACTTGGACGGCCTGGAACATGATGCCAGCTTATTTAAATATAAAGGGCCAACAAGACGCGTCAACGCTGTCTTCTTTTGTATCAGATTCACATGGAGATGGTGATTGATATTTATTTTCTTCTTACATTTTCTATAATGGACAAAACATCGATCCATTGAATCTTGAGGATGAAATGTACTTCAAAATATAGTGTTCTTGGTATCTATATGTTGTGCTACAGTTTATAATCAAGTCACTCGCTATATAAGTTTTTAATTTTTCTCCAGTATTCAGAGCAGTTAAGAAAATGAACAGTGAAAATTGATTTCGAGATTAACTATAAGATATTGAAAGATAAAAATTATTTAAAAAATTAGTTTCTTAGTAGGCTAGATTACCAAAGATACACCCGTAAATTTTGCCTAAATTTGCATCATGTTTTACATATTCTTCTTGGTTATATGCGTTGAGATTGATGACGGTTGTTCTCAAGTTTATAATTTAGGTTTTGGTGGTTTTGGAGAAATATTTCCAAATGCTAGCATTCAAGTGGTACTCCACATATCATTATACAAATAGAATAAATAATATATTTTTTTGTGTTTCCTATACTTGTAGATTATGACACATAGAATATCCGTTTAATATCGGACACTTTAAAAAATTTCTCGTGATTTTAGGTTGCTTGGACTAGACTAGTAGTTAAGATTAATTTTGGTTTTACAGTCTATTTAGCTATTTCTCCTGCTTTTTTACCCTTTTTTTTTGTCAAACTTTTAGATACAATCATGTAACCCATTACAAATCAACATACAATATTTTCCTCAATTTAATTATGTGTGCAATTCCATAGATGTGAGGTGTGACATCCCGGCCTGGACCCTCACCACATCCCGGGCTCGACCCTGTCGTAGCACAATATTGGCCGCTTTGGGCTATGGCCATGCCCTCAAGATTTTGTTTTTGGGAACTCACACGAGAACTTCCCAGTGGGTCACCCATCATGGGATTGCTCTCGTGCGAACTCGCTTAACTTTGGAGTTCCGATGGAACCTGAAGCCAATGACCTCCCAAAAGGGTTCGTGCAAGGTAGAGATGGGAATATACATATAAGGCTTACAGGATCCACACCCCTGGGCGATGTGGGATCTTACAATCCACCCCCTTAGGGGCCCGATGTCCTCGTCGGCACATTTCCGACCAGGGATTGGCTCTGTTACCAAATTGTCACATCCCGGCCCGGGCCCCAAAGAGGGGTGGATTATGAGATCCCACATCGTCCATGGGAGTGCATCACCTATGCCTTATATGTACATGCCCACCTTCATATTGGGAGCTCATTGGCTTTGGGTTTCGTAGGAACTCCGAAGTTAAGCGAGTTCGCGCGAGAGCAATCCCATGATGGGTGACCCACTGGGCAGTTCTGCGCGCGTGAGTTCCTAGAAAAAAAAACCGTGAGGGCGTGGTCGGGGCCCAAAGCGGACAATATCGTGCTACGGCGGAGTCGAGCCCGGGATGTGGTGGGGGCCCGGGCTGGGTAAGATCCCACATCGCCCAGGTGTGTGGATCATGTAAGCCTTATATGTATATTCCCATCTCTACCTAGCACGAGGCCTTTTGGGAGCTCACTGGCTTCAGGTTCCATCGGAACTCCGAAGTTAAGCGAGTTCGTGCGAGAGCAATCCCATGATCAGTGACCCATTGGGAAGTTCCCGTGTGAGTTCCCAGAAAAAAAACCGTGAGGGCATGGCCGAGGCCCAAAGCAGACAATATCGTGCTACGACGGAGTCGAGCCCGGGATGTGGTGGGGGCCCGGGCCGGGATGTCACAATTTGGTATCAGAGCTAATCCCTGGCCGGAAATCTGCCGACGAGGACGTCGGGCCCCTAAGGGGGTGGATTGTTAGATCCCGCATCGCCCAGGGGTGTGGATCCTACAAGCCTTATATGTATATTCCCATCTCTACCTAGCACGAGGCCTTTTGGGAGCTCACTGACTTCAAGTTCCATCGGAACTCCGAAGTTAAGCGAGTTCGCGCGAGAGCAATCCCATGATGGGTGACCCATTGGGAAGTTCTCGTGTGAGTTCCCAGAAACAAAACCGTGAGGGCATGGCCGGGCCCCAAAGCAGACAATATTTTACTACGACGGAGTCGAGCCCGGGATGTGGTGGGGGCCCGGCCAGGATGTGACATGAGGTCTTATACAAAAAATCTCGATTTAATTAGTAGTAAAACCATTCATTATAGTGGAAATATAATTTTATGAGGTTTCTGATGCGAGACAAGCTTCAACATTTTTTCCCTTTTAAGCATGTTTATGTGATGTTAGGTATATCTATTGAAGTTATTTATTTGGATAAAAATATTGCTCGGGTTTATTCAGTAAATGGAGTTAGCACAATACATGTTAAAGAAGTTAGCTAAATCATAAGTAAAAACAAGTGGTGTGTTTTAACTTCGTCTACCAGTCATTTTGTCACATAACAAAGAACCTAAGTCCTTTTCAAGGTTTATTCTTTGCATAAATGAGTAATAAAGAAAAGAAGGAAGAAATTGTTGTTCCCTAGTGGCAGTGGGCAGTGGGCAATGGGCAATGGCCAAGAGAGAAGGCAGATAAAAAGGGGTTGGAAAGACCAAAATAATTATTACCTCTAAGGCTTTTTAGTCAAAATGATCCCTTAGATTAACATAGCTCTTCACTTTAATTCTTATAATTTGAAATCAATAGAAGTGGTCCGTAAGTTTGTCCATCATCAATCATTTTGGTTATTTCGTGAAAAAATATATTAAATAATGACCAATGACAAAATACCCTAAATTTAATAAACAATAGACCAAAATTGTAAGATCCCACATCGTCTAGGGGTATGGATCATGTAAGCCTTATATGTATATTCTCATCTCTACCTAGCACGAGGCCTTTTGGGAGCTCACTGCCTTCGGGTTCCATCGGAACTCCGAAGTTAAGCGAGTTCGCGTGAGAGCATTCCCAGGATGGGTGACCCACTGGAAGTTCTGCTCGCGTGAGTTCCCAGAAACAAAACCGTGACGGCGTGGTCGGGGCCCAAAGCGGACAATATCGTGCTACGGTGGAGTCGAGCCCGAGATGTGGTGGCGGCGGCCTGGGCCGGGATGTGACAAAAATTAAAGGTATTCTTGTCATTTAACCTTAGTTAATGGAGATTTTTTACGGAATAACCAAAATGATTGATGGTAAACAAATTCAAGGACCACTTATATCAATTTCAAATCTCAATGACTAAAATGAGGAGTTATGTCAATCTCGAAAACCATTTGGACTAAAAAGCTTACCTTTTATGGTAAAAAATTTCAAAATATAAGAGTATGCATGACATGTATTATCATAAATGAAGAGCATGTTGCATGGAAAGTGGTGCACAAACATAGGTGTGATTTCTTCATTTTGGGTTGAGGGGGCACTGAGCTTTTTGGATTAAGTAATGCAGTTTGGGTTTGTATTCTGCAATGATATTAACTTTCACATGACACTTTTGCACCAACCCACATGATGCTGCTAGCCTTAGCCTGCCATAAATTTCACTATAAGATACCAATAACACTTCTTGGAATGATGTTTTTGCCTTCATTTCAAGTAAGTCTTTGCATTACTTAGTACTAATCGCATGTGAGAGTGTCTCTCTCCTTTTCTTTACGAGCAAATACTAGTCTGATATGTATAAATAAATCAGGGCCTCTCTAAGAGGTGCGAGGTGTGCAACCACACAGGGCCCCGGTTTTTAGGGGCCCCTGAATTTTAATAACCTTTGTAAGGTACTACATATAGAAAAAGCGTGAACATAATTGATAATGTTGTTTTAGCGGTGTTGTCAAGCACTGATACTTCCAATTTATTGTATTGTTTTAACAAAGTTGTCAAGCGCTGGTACTTCCAAATTTTTTTCAACTTTACTATCAATTACTATCAATTTTTTTCTTCATATTAGGCATGTGCGGGGTAACCATTTTGAGCCTTTTTTGAGCTATATTTTTTTTTGAGAGATTTTGGATGCGGTCCTTAGTTATGAACATTCTTTGATTAAAACCTTGTTGTTTTTTAATTTTTGATCGAGGTCCCTGAAATTAATGTGATAATTAATTTCTATGTACGTTACTATATTTTTAAAATTAAAAATTAGAAATTAGTTTTTTATATAAATGAGATTTTAAATATAAAACCATAATTTGTGGGATTAAAAATATTAAAATATAAATATACTATTGTGTGTGTCTATATATATATATATATATATAAACATGGGTACATTCATCAAAATTAACCCAAAAAATTATTGTATCAAAACATGGGTACATTCTTCAAAATCACAAAAAAAAAAGATATTAGGATTAATAACATTAGTAAATTTCTTCGATTAAACTTGACATGGATACATTTTAAAATCAAAGAAAACAGAATGTACCCATATAAGTTTAAAAATGGATTAGAAAAAAATTGAATAGATTTTATATAAAATATATATATATATATATATATATATGGGTACAAATAAAAAGTAAAAATAAAAAAAATATATGGGTACAAATACAAATAAACTTTAAAAAATATGGGCACAAAAAGAAATTAATATATGGGTACAAATTAAAACTTAAAAGAAAATTGGTACAAATTAAAAAAGAATTACAAATTAAAAATCGGTACAAACTAAAACTAAAAATATATGATAAAAAATTAGTCATAAATATAAATATCTAATTGTAACATTTTTAACATTAAATGAATATATTTAGAAATAAAAAAATATTTTATTATTAAAATAATTAATAATGTTATTAATACCCAAGGACCTTGATCAAAAATTGAAAAGGAATCGGATTTTAATCAATGAAGTAGCAAAAAGAAGGATGATAACCTAATTTCTCCTTTTTAAAAAAAAAAAAATATTTGTAATTAGGAATATTCATAATAAAAGATAATTTTTGGTAATAAATCTATAATTAGGAATATTTATAATAAATTAAATTCCTTAAAACTCAGAAGATATAATGTTTAAAAAGCCCTTTCCTTATATGACACCGTTTAATCGAATACATGTCCTTCGTTTATTCTTTTGATCATTGTTTAAAGGTCATCTAATTTTCATTCCATTTGAAAAATCATTTAGTCATCCATATATCAAAAAGCAAATTATTATACAACTTTGCTCACACCACTAAAGTGTCTCTCAATGATTGTCGTTAGATTAATTTGCTTTAATTGAAGAAACCGGGGTGGGGGTTAGAATCTTCCACTGGCATGAGGAAAAATGCAATAAAAAAATTAACGATTCATTATAAGATGCTATAAATATCATTACCTGTTATTTGTTTAACTAGTTGATAATAAAGAGTATGAGTGATTCTGATTATGATATTCATACGGTAATATGGTAGATACATAGCCACCACACCATGCTTCATTTGTATTTATTTTCTTTTGCGTTTATGTCTATTTATACATAAGAAAAAAATAGGGTAAATATCAGTTTACTACCCTCATGTTTCGTGGTTTTCAACATTTGGTACATCAAGTTTTTTTTGTCCCAGAGTCATACCTAAAGTGTTAATTTTGGGACAGTCTCATACATCCGTTAGTCAAACTGTTAAGTCTTCCGTTAACTGATGACGTGGCGCCCATGTGGACAATGACTGGGCACGTGTCATTAAGGGTCCATGTGGAAATTAAAAATTCAAAAAATAAAAATAAAAATTTGTCATCTTCTACTTCCCCCGACGTCTTCTTCCTCTATGTTTCTTCTTCTTCTTCTCCCAACACAGAAAGCCACGATCTCCCTTCCTCCTTCGCCGGCGCCGCTCCCCTCTCAGCTTTCTCTCGAACCCTCCCATTCAATTATGATTAGTTAATTTACATGATATCATTACTTAATTTTTGCTGACTTCAAGTTTATAGAAGGAGAACATACCGTGGCTATGGTAACCAAGGAAAATTTCGAGATTTGCAACAGCACAAATCCCAAATTTGAACTCCAGAAACCAAGTAGAATTGGATTTACTGCATCATACTCATATTATTTCACCTGCACTATCGATGGCCACTGCGCTGAAGGCCAAACGGTTGTGGTTTATTTTTCTTCCTTTGCATATACTCCAAGTCCAAGTCCAAGTGGTGCTCTCCTACCCTTGCTGCTTCCCTGCCGCCCACCAAATTTATCTCTGCTCATCCTTTGCGCTCGCCACCAGCGTCGACACCATCGACTTGAGTTCGCGCTTCGACCTGCTTGAGCTTGCCCATCAAATCGTACAACGGGTTCCTCTAAGTGGTCGAGATGACAAGGGGTTCGAAGAGGATGCCGAATTGGTCCCCATCTCTTTCTTGGACGCGACTTGAAATTCCAGATCTACGGTTAAATGTGGGATTATTACAGATTATTGAAATTAGGTGATGAATTGATGTGGAAATTTTGAGATGATTAGGAAATTGGGATTAAGAAAATAGAAATGATGGTTTTAGGGAGGGAAAGGCGAGCGGCTAGAATGGGCATAATGCAGATTAGGGTTTGGTGGGTTGGATGGGTGGAGTCGAAGATGGAGGGGGAAGGGTGGGTGGATGGGTGCAGTCAAAGATGGAGGGGGAAGGATGGATGTATGACGAGTCGAAGAAGAGAGGAGAGGAAGGTTTGGTGGGTTGGTGCAGAGGAGAGAATGGAGGGATAATGAAGGAAGAAGACGTCGGGGGAGGTAGAAGAGGATCATTTTTTTTTTCTTTTTGAATTTTTAATTTTCACGTGGACCCCTTAATGACATGTGGCGCCCAGTCATTGTCCACATGGGTGCCATGTCATCAGTTAACTATAGACTTAACAGTTTGACTAACGGATGTATGAGACTGTCCTAAAATTAACACTTTAGGTATGACTCTGGGATTAAAAAAAACTTGATGTACCAAAGGTTGAAAACCATGAAACATGAGAGTAGTAAACTGATATTTACCCAAAAAAAATATATAAAAGAAAACATAGGAACCAAAATTTAGACCATGTAAGGGTCTCCGTTTGAGCCTCGCATAGAGCCTCTAGAATCTCATAACTGGCTCTGACATAAACAACTTGTTATAAAACATGAAAGAAAAAGATTATGCACGTGTATGGAATTGTAACTTGTGTCTTAAAAGAAATGTGTTCTTTTAAGTAAGAGCAAAGTATTGTTCTGAAATATGTACGTATATATCTTGAGATGCAGTTGTTTGTGCCTATTTCACTTCTGACGTGATGCAGGAAAGTCCCTCTCCCACGATGATGATAGAAAGACTTCTTCGCCAGATCAATATGGAATTGCATAAAATAGTGTTGAGCAATCACACATAGCGATCACAATGTGGTTATGATGGAATTGTAAGCTCACCTACCACATGACACATAATGGAAAATTTAAAGAAATATGTATAGACTAGTTTGAAATACAAATTACAATCATAATTATGTAGCGCAGCATAATTAAGAATTCATATAATATACTTAAAGTGTTGGACACTTGTAATCGCATTATAGGAAAGTATTTTAATTTAATTGTATATCAAGCCAATCCATGTCGCCTATATGAATTTCATTTTTAGTTTTTTATATTTATTTATTTTTGTATATGTTAATAGAAATTGATTGGGACTTTTTCTTTCTCTTTTGTGTTGACTTTTTGACTTTTTTTTTTAGGTTAATGACTTGATCAAAGATATCTAGAAGCTAAAACAATGTGACCACTCACCACATTGGCACATTATCATCACCAATTGCTTTCACTCTTAGGACAACTTTTGGTGTGTGATGTAAATATCGCATGACATGTCCATTGGGTTGCAAGTTTACTTAAATTATAAGACATGAAATAAATTTTAAAAATTGTTATTAACATTGTAAAAATTTAATTGTGTACTCTAAACTTTTTATATCTTGAAAGAAAATACTTTTATGAGAAGTGCACAATTAGAGCATCTCCAAATGAGATGTAAAAAATCCTACGTGAATTTTTTTTGACAAAAAAAAGTGGTTTTTTGGTTCCAATAAGATGCCAAAATTTTAACATGGATTAACATTCTCCAATTTAAAGGCAACGTCAAAAGAAAATAAAAAATGTTTCATTTTAATGTTGAATCCACATATTTCTTTATTTTCTTCTCTTATTAATATTTTTTACTAAATTCCGACCCACTTGATTTTATAAATAACCAAAAAGCATTTTAATTTAAAATCTTAGTTGAAAATGAGACTTTACAAATGAAATTCAACATCTCCATTGGAGATGTTCCTAAATTTTGGAGTGCTCTCATATGAGAATTGCACAATTAGATTTTTAGAACACAAATAATAGTTGTCCAAAATTTAGACTTACAATTCTGAACTCGAGATTTAATAATTAACTAACATCTACACACATTATGTGTATGAATACTTTTTATTTTTGTTTTTAAAATGAAAATGAGAGAGGATGAGAGAGAACGCGGGTCGAGTGGGAGTGGGAGGTTTTTGTTTTGTTTTTTTTTTTTAATATTAGATATATGTTAACATCACTTATAGGTGAGACTTTAATAAAAAAAACAGTAAAATTTGGATCGGTAAAATTACATTATTACTAGCCCATTGTGAGGCTAAGCTCATCCCATCTTCCTTAATGTAGATAATATCATTTGTTAAAAAAAAAAAAAAAGTAGTTTAGATAATTGAATAAAAAATATAGTTGGAGTGAACCTTTTGAAGATTACTTGGTTAGGATCAATGTGAAGAAATTGAAATTGTCTACCTAAGGTGGAGAAACTAGAGTGAGAAACACCCATGATCCTACATGGTCATTAATTAAGGAGCTTGCCTGCATAATTTAATTATTGTTGTGATTAATTGTCACAGCCCGTCCCAGACTTTATTTTTCGACGGTTATGAATTGACGAGTTTACCCTGGTACGTTATTTCAAATGTTGAGTTTTGGAATTTAAGAAAATGTTAGGGTTTTATGTTGGTTTCGCAGTCTTACATATTTTGTGAGTAATCTAATCTTTGTGATGTCTCTATGCTCTGATACCAAACTGACACACCCCGACCGAGATCGAGGCATGCTGGCCATCACGTGAGGTGACGTAACCATGTGCCCAGTGCGGAAGCATTCAAGTAGTAAGAAATACGAATAAATAAAAACCGAAACATGAAGTGTTAACACATATTCAGAGCGCAAATGATAGCCGCACTGGGCACATGGTTACGTCACCTCACGTGATGGCCAGCATGCCTCGATCTCGGTCGGGGTGTGTCAATTTGGTATCAGAGCATAGAGACATCACAAAGATTAGATTACTCACAAAATATGTAAGACTGCGAAACCAACATAAAACCCTAACATTTTCTTAAATTCCAAAACTCAACATTTGAAATAACGTACCAGGGTAAACTCGTCAATTCATAACCGTCGAAAAATAAAGTCTGGGACGGGCTGTGACATTAATTGCAGATTAGTCTATGTAATTATTATAATGTGTCCTAATCATCGCCATTATTATATTATAACTCTTTCTTTATGAAAAAATTACAATCCCCATCCCAACATTTTTCTTGTATTTTAAGATTTTAACCAAAAATATAGTTTTCGCACATTTTTTTTCTTCATCATACTAATGTTTAATGTTGTCCTTAAATTTTTTTTTTTTCATACAAGCGACAATGTGAGATGTCAATTGCAATAATAAACTTTCCTTCAAGTTTATTCAATTCAAATACAAAAAATAAATATAGGTGTTAATAGAAAAAGTATACATAAATCACTTCTCTTAAAATATTAAAAATTCATTTTTTTTTTTGGTACAGAATGTTCCCGAAGGGGCTTATGTCAAAAAGAAAAACTAAAACTAAAACTAAAAAATAGTTACTTTTTCTTTTAATTTCTTTTTAGTTTTTTTTTTAAAGGAAAACAACTGGTGGCAAATCACACTTATCCATCTTTTTCGGGCCCGGAGATACTATAAGGAATTTCACCCTGTCTGTAAGGAATTTCACCATGCCTATGGTCACAGTCAAATAGACTCACTAACTCGGAGCATCGAACATAAGACCTCTCACAATTTTTGTTTATTGGAAAACCACATTCCGGATCCTTACCAACGAGCCATTTACTGTAATTTTTTAATTTCTTTTTACTCAATGAGTCAAACTCTCCAACAAACAAACCACAACCCCACACTCCTCAGAGCCAAAAACGTTTTTATTATAACTCCAACCCAAATATAGATACAACTCCCCCACAAAATATCCCAAAAATAAATGTCCCAAAAATTTAGAGGGTTCCCAACCAATCAAATGTTAAACTTCCACCCCGAAATTTGGAATTCTCGTTCACCCGTTAAACAAATCTTTTAATTTTTGACAGCCTACCAAAAAAAAAATTAAATAAAAAACCAAAATCTTTGAATTTTCTTTCTTTTGATCAAGACCAAAACTGTCAACCGAAAAATGAAACCAAAACCAACTATCTTTGCAGAAAACCACCATCAGATTAACTGATTTTAATTAAGTTTAAACAGTTTCTTTGTCTTGTTAATGTTCATTAAATATTGCAGTTCTTTGTCCTCTGATCTCCCTCAATCTCTCTCTCCTCTTCTTCCTCTCTTTCTCTCTCTAAACAGTGATTAATCACAGATCATTAACCCAAATCAAAAGCTTTCAACTTTGCTTTTACTCTTTCTGCATAGAAGAAGAGAAACTGCTGCCACCAACAAACCATCTCTCCAAGAAACAAGAAGATTCCCCCATCACCTAACCAGAAGATGGATAGGAGCTAAAAGGAGCTCACTTTTTCTTATCTACAACCACCCCTACCCCCGCCGCCGCTGCCGCCGCCTTTTTCTGAGGAAATCTCGAGGAACCCAGTTCGTCAAACCCTAAACCGGACCCGAATCCCAAGCTTTCCGGCCGAAATTCAGCAATCCGAGACCTGGGTTTTGCTCACATTCGCCATTGAAGATGACCCAGCTCAAGCAAATGTCCCACCTCGACATCAGTCCGCCAACGCCCGGCAAGTTCAAGATGGACAAGTCGCCCTACATTCACCGCCTCCGCGGGCACGGCTCTCTCGCCAAGCTCACATTCTGGTCCTTCGTTTTCCTGGGCTTGATCTTGATCTTCTTCTTCCACTCCCCGTCCCCCAATTCTCTGCCTTCCGATCCCTCCCGCCGCTCTCTCAGAACCTACAATTGGGGCGGACCCGCCTGGGAAAAACGGGTCAGGTCCTCCGCCAAAGTCCGGTCTCGCCACGGAATCTCCGTCCTCGTCACCGGTGCTGCCGGCTTCGTCGGGACCCACGTGTCGGCGGCGCTTAAACGCCGCGGAGATGGGGTCCTTGGTCTGGACTGCTTTAATGACTACTACGACCCTTCGTTGAAGAGGGCTCGGCAGGCGCTTTTGGAGCGGAGTGGGGTGTTCATTGTGGAAGGCGACATAAACGACGCCCCTTTGCTGAGCAAGCTCTTCGAGGTGGTGGCGTTCACCCATGTGATGCATTTGGCTGCCCAAGCTGGTGTGAGGTATGCCATGGAAAACCCAGGCTCATATGTTCATAGTAATATAGCTGGTCTTGTTAATCTTCTTGAAGTTTGTAAAAATGCAAATCCACAACCTGCAATTGTTTGGGCAAGTTCTAGTTCTGTTTATGGATTAAATACTAAGGTACCCTTTTCGGAAAGAGACCGGACTGACCAGCCGGCTAGTCTCTATGCCGCCACCAAGAAAGCCGGTGAGGAAATTGCACACACTTACAACCATATCTATGGCCTTTCCCTTACCGGGTTGCGGTTCTTTACTGTTTATGGCCCTTGGGGAAGGCCTGATATGGCATACTTTTTTTTCACGAGGGATATATTGAAGGGGAAGACCATTCCAATCTTTGAGGGGGCTAATCATGGAACCGTTGCAAGGGATTTTACCTACATTGATGATATTGTGAAGGGATGCGTGGCGTCATTAGATACCGCTGAGAAGAGTACTGGGAGTGGAGGAAAGAAGAAGGGGCCTGCCCAATTGCGGGTTTTCAATTTGGGGAATACATCGCCAGTGCCAGTTACGGATCTTGTGACCATTTTGGAGAGGCTTTTGAAGGTGAAGGCTAAGAGAAATATAATGAAGTTGCCACGTAATGGGGATGTTCAGTTTACACACGCAAACATTAGTTCGGCTCAGAGGGAACTTGGATATAAGCCTACAACTGATCTGCAGACAGGGCTGAAGAAATTCGTTCGGTGGTACCTCAGTTACTATTCTGGTGGGAAGAAGGCTTCTGGGTGACAAAATTCTTTTTATTGTGCGGTAGACCCCCTTCGAATTCTTGTTCATTATAATTCTTACGATTGTTTTTTTAACATTTCTGTCATTTCCCGGTATCGTTTTTCCATATATCATAATGATGTAATGCCATATGAGGAGGAACCTTGTGAACTATGGTGAAGAAGTTTTGTGGTTTAGGGACATTGTTTTCTAAGCACTCCCATGCTGTATCGAGCGAAATCGAGGACCATCGCTTTCTTTTTTTATTGGAATGTAATTGTTGGAGCTACGCGTTGTAGAATTCATGACTGATAGAACATATGCTAATTGGTAAACGTGTATCATTGCCAAGCAATCAATAAAATAGCACACGATAGTTTGGGTCCTTACTACCATATGAAGTGAATTACAGTATTTTTGTGTAATACGTTATTTGTTTTTCATACAATGCATTTTCTTGTAATTGATGTCCATCGATTCCTATGCTGCAGTTTTATGGTTAATTTTGCAGCTGACTTTGTCGTCCTGCACTCTGACCTTTAGAACGAGCTTAAGTATGTCGTGTAGCTCAACTGCAAGACTAATCCTGCTCACGCTTTTATTGCTTAGAGTTAATGACAGATCATTCTTGCATATCAGGTTTGCATTTTGGTTTTCCTTTACTCTCTGGTTTATTTTGTCGTTAATACACACGATATTTGGGGTGCTAAAATTATATGTTCTACCAAGCTTTGCACTCTAGATCACGAATTTGGGGTGCTCATTTACTGTGTTCCTCGTATATGACATAGGTAGCGAAAGAAGTTTTAATTGTTACTTTGAGTTAGATTAGGGTTCTTATTAACTTTTTGGTTTTCTTCTTTTGTTGAAAGACGATGAATATAGTAGTACATAAAAAAGTGGAAAGTGAAAACTTGTATTCATTTATTTACATATCTTCCTTGTGTTGTCAATTTCTTTTGTTACAGACTTTACCTTTCTTCTTTTTGCAAACCATTCCATACAAGGATCCAATCAACCAAGTATCCAAAGTCCAAACTACATGTCTTTCATTAGTTTGTACTAATGATAAACCCTAACAGTATAATAATCATGCATACAAACCTGAACTTGTAGTCATGGCTTGTATAGAGAATTGTCTTCTCTTCTCTTGTACGCACAGCAAGAGAATTGTCTTGGCTGCAGTCCATAGTTTGATGAATTCACATGAATTCATACATAATGAACTCACATGAATTCTTACACATTTTGCTCCTTGGGCCGATAGTGTTTGCAAATGTAGAGTGAATAACAGCAGTGCTCTGGCAGAAAATAGTTGATTTGCTTTTTGTTACAATTCATTTATTCCTTGTAATCAGTCTCATGCTCTGCCCATTTTAGTTCCAGAAGACGGCAAGAATACGCTTGACTCTTTGTTATACTTTCTTTACATGCTAGGGACGAAAGCATTCTATTATAAGCTAGTAGTTTGTGTGCTAATAAGTTGCAGGAACACTGAATCATTAGGATTGTTTTGCAAGAAGTCCCGGATCATTGGACATGTGGAACGGAACAAGCTGCGAAAGCTTCAAATGGTAATGAGTTTTGTTGTATATGCCGTTTCGACATATGTTTATATGGGTTGTTGGTTTGTTTTACATATTTAGACGTTTATTGCCTGTCAAGTGTTCTTTGGAGAGGGGCCGTCCTCTTTAGCAATTCAATTATTTGATGTGCCTGAATATTGGACACTTCTGAGAAATTGTGTTGGGTGTGTGTGTGTGCCTGCTTTAACTTGTGAGCAAGGCTAGTAATTTCAAGAATCCAGCCATTTGGCGGATTTAGCTAAATTCTGTCATCTGTGCGGGCGTGGACGGTCGTGTGACGCTGCCTGAAACAATGGAGTCAAGATCATCATGTTCTCTGAAATGTACACAAAAACGAAACCAAATTAGAACCAACTTACCAAACTATGCATAACAAGTAGTGCGTTTCTAGCACTACGTACGTAACGTACCATGATAAAGAAACGACAATCTGCAACCTCCCAACCCCAAGAGAGTGGATGCGAATTTTTCGACTGATTCTTCATCTGAAAGTCCATCAATGCAAACAGCAGATACGCGTAAAGTCGATTCTGTTTCCTTCAACTCCTTTCGGATGAGCAACTTGGAGTCCCTCAAATTAATATCTGCGTACTCCCTTTCCAAGTGCACCAAGTGATGCCGGTTCTGCAAGAAACCCTTCTATATCTACAAAAGAGAGGATCAAGCAAGCACCAATATGAAATCTAGGTCTCCGAACTAAATTGATTCCTTATCCTGACAAATTTATTTGACGCACTCAAAAACTTCACAAAAGTGACCCTTGTCCAATTTCTTTACAACAATCAATGTTTGTCCTGTAAAACTGTTTGGGCCCAAATTAATGGATTAGGGCGAGTAAGTAGTTAGACAGACTTGTTTGGATAAGCGGCCCAGCCCATAGTAGTTTAGCCGAGTTTGAATTAAAGAAAGACACTTGAAAATCAAGGACGGATTCGGCTAAGTCCTTATTCAATCAGGAATCTTCAAAGATCAGGATGGCATAGGAATATTCGTAGCATTCTAAGGGTCTAGTTAAAACAAGGAGCACATGTTCGACACGACCACCACCGCATTCATTCACTCACCGACCCAGCTCGTCGTCCAGTTGTCACGCCCCGCATTCAACCGAAGGATGTAGTTAGCTCATTAGCTATTCGGCCAGCACACCACGTAGGCTACGTAGGTTTTAAGGTCAACAAAAACATAATAATTCTACGCAAAATAGATTTTGAAAGTTATGATAGGAAGAAAAAAAACTCAGCGTAAGATTCCTCAATGTGAACCTTATAAACTGGAAAGGGACACCTATATCTTCAACTGCTGAAACCATCCACAGTGTTCCTCGCAAAATGCTCTACAATTCTTGTCCTCTCTTAATTTTCTGAGAACAACAGTAAGTAGAAATTTCGCGGATACAAAGCAAAACAAATATCATGCTTTCAAGTCCTAAAGAGTCAACAAGGATGGGGACACTTCCTGAGTGTAGAAGCATGAGAGGGCCATGACGTTGAGATAATGCTTGAAACAAGCGATGAGGGTACAACCCTAGTTGGTGCAAGTTTCCGATGATAGGGAGCTTGGGCGGAGAAGGCGGTGACGGGGTTTTGTTTGTGTAAAGGAATTTTGCACTCAAATTAGCGAGAAATTGTAGCAAAGTGTAATATTGACACATTACAGTATGGTCTTTGCCACATTATGAAATAGTTGTGAAAAGAGTAATTATTACATTGTAGGCGAATGATGTGATGAGTACAAAGCGGGGTTGAGGGCGTGTAAACGGTGCACCGGCACATAGCTCCTAATTATTGAGGGCCCCCAAAAAATTTCGTCCTCCTATGTTATATTTTTCATCCTCTAACTTGGTTAGTAGTAAGATATGGTTGTTAATCTTGATGCCCTTTATCACGTGATGTGATTAAATGGAGAAATGCGACTACCCAAGATACCAACTGAGAAAAACGTCATTAATTAACAAGCAATCCACATCGGAAGAGGCAAAACAGAGTCCCCGCTATAATGCATTGTGCGGTGAGCATAGAGCGAACTATTCTTTTGCCTTTTATTAAAGAATACCGTGTGCGCGCTGCATTTAGTGGCATACGCCAATTTTATGAAGGGATTTCTCTCACAAGAGAACCCCACAATTTAGTTCAACTTTATGATTCTCTATGCGCAAGCTTTTGATTCAATCAGGCTTTAAAGTACTTTATTTACACATTAACTACATTCCAGGTCCAAAGAGGTGCCTGCCTTCTGTGAGGCCGTGATTCTATTTCCTCGAATTAAACATGACAAGCAAAACTCAATCATTCCTTACCAAGCAGCATGTTGTAGTCTTGGAAGAGAGCCATAGCTTGTTTTAGGTTGTTTTTTGGAATGCTAAAAGCACTTTCGGACGATCAATTCCTCATGTTGGAATCATTTCCTTTTTAATTTTTGCTTTTCACCTTTTGTGCTTGAGGTATGAGGACGATTATATGGCAAAAAATGGATAGATGAAAAAGATTTATGTGAGAGAAAAGAAGAAGAAATTAAAAGAAAATCATAAAAAGTGAAAACAGTTAAAATAGTTTTGATTTTTTGCTTTTGTTTTATCACTTTGCGTGTCGTTCTTTATACATTCATTTACATATCTCCCTCCCACTATCCTTATTCACTCTTCTTCGTCCCTCATTTTCTTTTTGTATTTCTCTTCTAACACAAACACACAATATAAAAATAAAAAACGAAATGGTTATCAAAATGATCATTCAAATACTTATTAGTCACGAAAACTCTTCACCATAAAATACTTCTCCAACAACATTAAAAAAGTGTTTATGGTGACGCACCTCTTTTTAAAGTACTTTTGAACTCTTCATAAAGTACTTTTCAAGTGATTTTCTATGAAACATATTTATTAAAAATTTTTATCTCCTACTAATAGAAGTACTTATCACAAAATACTAAGGGGAAACTTGATATAAGTCCAATTTTTTTAGCCAATAGTAGGAATAATCCAATTTATTAAATAAGTCCAATTCCTTAAATTTAATTATTTAATTATCAATAATTATCTATTCAATGATAAGATTTATTATAAAAATCAAATTTCTTCCTAATTATCTCTTTGATTATTTCTTTTTCTTTTTCTTTTTTGTTATTTCTTGTTCTTCCTCATGCTTTAAATCCCATTTATAGATTTTATTTTTAATTTTTATAATCAACCTATATCACAGGTTAATTATTTTTATGTATCTATATGACAGATTCTTTTTTATAATCAACGTGTCACAAATTAATGTGTCTTGCTTATAGGTATATTATGTTTTTCCTACCTATTAGTTAGGTTTCATATCTCGCTTACAGGTATAATATATATTCATATATTTGTTACTTGAGTTAAAGTAGAATGTTTTGTAGATAATTTATGTTAGTGTATATATATATATATTTTTTTTGTTAAATATTAATTAGATTTTTGGAGTTGAAAAATACATAATATTAGAAGATTTTAATTGATTTTTAATATTTAAAAAATATATAAAATGAGTATAAAAGAAATAAAAATATATAACTAGATAATTGGACTCACTCCTAAAAACCATCTATGTTTTTGGACCTAGATCTAAAAGCCCCAAATACTAATAACCAAAAGTGCTTCTCGGAGAATAAATTCCAAATCGTCCCTTAGTTTGAGTCAAATACCACCGACTACTATTTAACTGTCTCGGAAACCTTGCTATCCATCCATCATTTGTGTTGTTTTGAAGCGTACCTCTTTACACTTCTAATAAGAACCTTAAAATGTTTAAAGGGTTACCCTAAAGTTGTAGTGTGCTATTAATGGATTGGATAATAGAAGATCCAGTACAATTTGAAAGAAGGCCCTTGCTGCTTGTTTCCCAAAACCTCACATGGAACAGAAGTAAAACCATCTCGATCAAAACAGTTATTAAAAACAGAGGAAATGGAACATTTGGGATCCACGCAGCCACGAGGTGAGCACAGAGCGAACTACTCCTTCACCTTTTACTAAAGAATACCGTGTGCTAGCCGCAATTAGTGGCATACGCCAATTTTTTTAGGAGTCTCTCTTCACAGAGGAGCTCCTAAAGATTAGTTTTCAAGAATTTAAAAATACTTTTTACTTGCAATAAATGGAGCCTTGAGTCTAAGTTCAATTCAGATAATTTGTAAAATTCAATATCAGTAGGACAAACCTCTTCCGGAGGCAAGTTATTGTGGTGGTATTTCAAACTGATATTATGGGTGCACTACCGATTTGTGATACTGCCATTACCTGGTGTTCCTAAGTCTCCATTTTATAAAGAATTAATTCAGGTTTATTTTAGCGGTGTGGGATGGTCAATGGGTACCCATAGATGCTCCATACATCACCATTATCACAATGACAAGCACAAACTCCACTCACCACCACTAATAACACATAGTTTACACTTTCCATTTAAGGTTCTAAAAGACGCTAGGCGCTAGTCGGACGGTGGGCTGGGGCCTAGGCGGATTTAAGTAAATTTGTTATATTTCGTATAAATAAGTGTGTTTATACTTAAAATATATATAATTACATCATAAATTACAAGATAGAATGACATATATATTATGAAGTATTGAAACATAATGAAAACATGGGGAACAAGCATATAATTTGTGTTCATTTTAGTATTCAACAAGTTTCTTACAATTTATTTAAAAAATAATAATGCAAAATAAAAGTTATCTATTTTCTGTCTAAATGAGTTGCAACCTAGGCGGGTGTCTAGGTGTATTTGGGTGGGCTAGGCAGGTGCCTAGATGGTCTAAGTGGGCGCCTCAGCAAGTTTAGGTGCCCTTTCTAAATTTTTAAACGTCTAGGCATTAATCGGAACAATGCTGGACGGAGATTTTTAGAAGAGTGCCTCCATTTGACTAAATGGGTACCCATTGACAATCCCATCAAACCCTAAATCTGGACTCCAGATGCTTTCCAAATTTACTAGCAATGGTCTTGCAGGACCTTTCTAACTTCATTCCACTTTGAGTTTTGACTGAAAAACAGAGTTGCATTAATATGTAGTTTAGATAGGAAAAGTAGACTTCTAGCACTAGCAATCTGGACACAAAGACATCAATTTGATTTCCATTTATACAAGGATACGACCGGCTTAACATGTCTTACAAAAAAGAGAAGTGTTGCATCTCATTAAGCTTACACAACCATCCAATGAAACGGAGAAATGGAATGATTGCACCCTCAACAGATCTAGGTTCAAAATTGCACCCCAACCGATTTAGGTTCAGATTCTTCTGAAAGGTATTGGCGTTCTATCAGGCCATGATTCTATTTTCTCAAAGTACTTGACTGGAACAGCACCATCGAAACCTTTGGTCAAGATCACCTTGTTCTCTGAAATGTAAAACTTCATTCCCTCTGCAATAAAGATTAAAAAGAAATAAATTAGGCAAAAGAAGTCCTGCATGCTCCCTGCACTGCCATGATAAAGAATAAAAGGCGCTCGGGCATTTGATAATGAAAGGTTTGCCAACTATACCTTCCAAAGCTTTTTTAACATTGAGATAGATCAAAACATTAACATCGCGTCTCATACCTAAAAGAATGCAAATAAGTTATCAAAGTGAGATGGATAATGTCCGTGTCTTGGATTCAAACGAATAGCTTATCCATATCTTCATAATCACTGTCACTACAGCTCACTAAGTCATGATAGTTATTACCACTTAAAAGAGAGAATTACTAAGTCAGTACAAGTCGTACCCCAGTAAACAATACTATGCCCAAAAACTTTCAAGAAGTCTAGAATCCTGAAACAATCGGTGACCTCAGAATGCCAAATGCCTCAAGGTTAGACTCAAAGGGTAACAGATAAACAATAGGTTCACCTATGAACGGTATTACTTCACTAGCTCCCTCACTAATGCAGACTTGTATGCAAGTCGCTATAGAGTTGATGAATTATGAGACAATTTTGATCCTTTCAAAATGGAAAAATATGCAAAAGACATAAAAAGCAAATTCAGACCAACTAGAAATTGCACAGATGATTAGCAATTGGGTCCACAAATGGCCCTCTCCGGACGTGTGTTAATGTGTGATTAGAAATAAAAAGGGTTCATCATCACAGGTTCGTGCACATATATAAATATCCCTAATCAAACACATTACCGCTAATCACTTGCCCATCTGTCGGCAAGCCACGTGAGAAGTGAACATGTAATCTTTTCATGCTTTTTAGACCGGACCTTAATATAGATTCCAAATTCCTCCTATAGGTCCCATGCACGCAAACTGCATATCAAGGGGAAAGAAAAACAGTGAAGCAAACAAAAAGGTACAATTTCCATAGAAACACAAACAACTCTTCATTCTGGACAGAGAAATTATGTGCTAAGAATACAATAAGATTGCAGACTAAAAGATAAACCTGGAACTTCTTCGGATGAAATGATTGGCATTAACAATCTTTCAGATTCAACTATCTGCCAATATACACAGAGAGTAGATAATATATATAATGTTGAAGCCAACAAGTATAGATGGATGCTCAATCCAAAAACGCATAACGAAAAAATAAAAATGGTAAACATAAAGCTTGCACATCACAAATACATTGGAGAACTAAATTCTGATCTGTTAAGCATTCGATAAGCATCTACATAATGATCTGAAACTCAGAGCTCAAAAACAATAGTAAAAGGATATCCAGTCGAGTGTAAGAAAACAATTCTCCAGCATCAACAAATTTTCAAGTCTTAACAAAGATTCCACTTACAGAAAGACTCTGACCTGACTGTGCTTTCACTAGATTATGCAAAGAGAAACTAGTTAATACCTTGCGATGACTTCACAAGATTACACAGACAAAAACTACTAGGATAGCATGTGACTAAAGCAGTAAAATAGTAATCCAAGAAAAACAGTTCCCCATTCAAGCACTGCACAAAAGGTCTCACATCTCTATGAAATGACTCAAAACAGATATTCAAGATATATTACCTTTGTTGTGTGGCCTTGGTTTGCACGTATCAAAAGTTCCCCATTTTCTTCCAAGAGGCCGAAGCGCTGCTTATTATCCTTTCTGACAGCCTAACAAGAAGTAGCACATAATTAAACATGCTTCTTAGGCAGTAAGTTCATGTGACAAATAAAGGACTATCAAGAACTGCTCGCTAACCTCCTTAATCTCATCAATAGTATGTGATCTCAATGGAATATTAGCAAATGTCTTTATGTTTAGCTTTAAAAGATCATTAACCTTCACATATCCATCGCTTCGCATATTCAAACTCAACTCACCCGCCATATGGCGCAATATACGCGTCCTAGAAAATTACCAGAGAGGCTAAGTTTTAATAAACTATGCCATTAAGATGCATTACTCTACCAATAATTAACATTTATATACAAACAAAACAAAGAAACAAAGAAACAAAGACTAAGTGGGTAGTGTAATCTACCAAGTGCATCAATTTTATCTTTTCCAGCGCCGCCACCTCCGCCGCCACCGCGGCCCCTCGATCGTTCTCTATCATTTGTCACCTCCCAATGTCTTCCTCCTCCTCCACTGCCCACAAAAATATACAATCAGAATTTCACAGTATTGTTATATGTAAGCAAAAAATCCAGTATTATTCCTCTGCCATTAAATGAAAAAAAAAAAATTCAATAAATCATCAATTGATTGAAACAATTCAAAAGTTGAATAAATTTCTCAGAAAACAATGGAAAGTCACAATTCTGTTTTTTTTAATTGGAACTCGTTCCCTGATTTTCTCAGCAACCAAACAGGATAGGGGAGGAAATGGGAGGGGGAAGAAACTACCTTCTGGAGGTACTGCTGCTGCTGAGGTTGCGATTGTTGTTGTCCATGAAAACCAGAGCAGGAAAGCTGGGAAGGGGAAGAGGAGGAGGAGATTTAGAGCTACGTGGAACGAGAACACGGTAGTAGCGTAGAACTCCAATGTTACCGTGGGTAACAGACGACAACATGAATGTCTCGAGACCTTGCGAAGCCCCGAGAATCTGAGAGATGAAATGATGAGGAAGGAGAGGGAGACGAGAATGCTTACTTTAATCAGTTCAGGTTCTTACATGGGCTTTTTTTTTTTCTAATTGGAATTCCATAATAATGGTAAAATCCACGACCCCTTTACAAGTGAGATTCAAATTCATGTCACTCATTCTTACTTTCTGGTGGTATTTCTCTTTATTTGGAATAAGAGGTCTTATGTTCGAATCTCGTAAATGGCAAATTCGATACCAAATTAGGTTGACTATTGTGTGACTCAACCAAACTCCTCTTCCCTTAGGTACCGTTTGGTACACAGACGGGACGGAGGTTCCGTTTGGTACGCATAGGACGGAACGGGACGGTTGTTCCGTTCTGCGTTTGGTAAGCGCATGACGGCACGGAACCAAAAGATTAAACGACTAACCTACCCATGTTTCGTCTGTTGTTTGGTACAATGTTTATGCGTGGGACGGGACAGTTTTTTTTTTTTTTTTTTTTTTTTGAACTTGTTAATATTTGAACACATATATGCTTATTTATGATATATTTTTTTACTCTAGCACTACTGGCAGATATGGACTTTTCTGTGTTCATATATCAGTTTTTTGAATAAATAGTCATCGATTCAAAACTACGTCAAAAACACCAATCCAAAATATTGTAGATACATGTATATTGCACAATATGCAAAGCCATCAAATGTATGCAAAACGGCATCCAAACCACTTTGTTTTTGTACTTTTCATACAAAACACTTAGTTCCTTGTAGTTGGATTGTGTTAAACCACTGTAAAATTAAGTATTACTAATTTTTTGCGATATACCATTTCGTTGAAATAGCACAAAATATGTCTCATAAAAGTTGGCCAGGCATAATGTACAGGATGAAATGACAAAAATTGTGAAAGACTTGACTATTGGGGGAATATTAGCATAAATAGAAAGTTTAAGATGCTCAATATCAAATTGAAAGTTCAGAGCAAAATGGAACAAGGTCCCAAATTCAGGAGATTCAAGGGTTTCCTGCCAAGAGATTCAAGGGCTTCTACAACTTTCTGCTACAAATTTAGTAATGCTATTGGCCTTAACCCACTGAAAATTTAAATCTATATAACAAATGTACGCTCTAATTGAAATTATCTCAATGCGGCAATTTGTCGAACACCTTCTGTGCGCTCTTTCCCACAGGGCAGTCTAAGAAAAAGCTTCTATAACACAACACAAATCCGACGGCATTACAGCGAAGGTGGTGTAGGGAATTACCTTTTTGGACCTCTGGGAGGAAGACAAGGCTGAAGATTGATCGACAAAGTGGGGGACTCAAAAAAAAGAAAAAAGAAAGAGGAAAACTGAAAATGAAACCACAAACAGACCACTTATCAAATACAATTCCCAAGCACAAGTTAAACCAGTGAAACCAAGAAAACTAACTTATTTTTTCAGAATCATCCTATTTTCCCAGAAAATTGAAATTTTCCATAGAAAAATCAAGAAAACGAAAAAGTAAAACCCAAACAAAAAAGCAAAATCAAAGATCCACAGAGAGCAAGATCGAACCTGGAACCTGGAACCTGGAGATGCAGAGCTTTGAGTTCCACTCCGTGGGGAAGAGAAAAGAGAGGCTACAGGAGAGGATGAGGAGGAAGGTTGCGAGAGACCTGGGAGAAAAAAAGCAGCGGCAGGGAAGATGGAAAGAAGATGGATAGAATTTGGGAGTTTTAACAAACACTCTCGGTATTTTGACGAAAAATACATTTTTAGCTTTACCTGACATTATTCAGTATATATTTAAAAAGAGTTTTTCGTTAAAAATGAAGTTTTTTGGACTTTTCATTAGTTTTCCTTTTATTTTATGATTTTATGATTTATATGGTGTAAATATTGAAAAATATAAGGGGCATTTTCTTAAAAATTTATGATTTTGTGTTCCACGAAGGTGGAACGAATCGTTCCAAGGAGAGAGGTGCAAATTTCGTTCCGTGGGACAGTGCGTCCCACCGTTTTTGGCGCACCAAACATAGGACGAGCACGTTTCGTCTCATTACGTTTTGATCCATCTCATGTATCAAATGGTACCTTAGTGTAAAATACATCATGGTACTCAAAAAAAAAATGTTGATGAAATATTTGAGAAGGCTGTATTCAATTGAGATTTGAAGAATGAATTTATAATTCTATAAATTTTGATGGAGTTTAATTGATTTGTACTTATTTTATGTATAATTTTGATTTAATTCTTAAAATCTCAAGGAATTGATTTGTGAATGCTTAAAATATTTTACGAATATCTAATTCCCTCAAATTCCTCAACTTTTTAAAATTCTTTAAAATAAATTTGTAATTGAATACATATGATATGTTATAAACTTTTTCAAAATCATAATTGAAAACATCTGTATTTCTAAGGATCCCTTTTAATAAACTACCTTAAAATCTTGATTGAAAACAAATTGAATTTCAGATAATCACTTACATTATGTTTGGAAGAGGAAAATGAACTTAGAATTTAAATAAAAGTCAAAATTTATAAATTGACATGCAACACTTTCTTTATTTGGATTTTATACTTAGCTTGTAAAGAAGGTCTAAAATATCGATGATATCGGAAATATCGGTAGTCCAAAAACACGGAAATTTTGATGGAAATATCGGGATATTATCGATATCGATAAAAATTGAATAAAAACCACGGAAATTGTAAGAAAAACTTGGAAATTTTTATTGAAACTTTGCAGGATGTTTATTTAGTCAATTATCTATTAGTTTATCACAAAAAAATTGGAAAGAAATGCATTGCATGATAGATTTAACTGATTTAAGTTGATTATATAGCGAGCTGGCAAACATTGTGAGTGTAGAAAATATGTAGTAATTAATGAAAGAAGTTTAAACACACCATAATCATTTATATATAATGAATTAGTACAATATTTTACACTTTATACATTGCATGGAAAGATACATGAGTGACTTAGCAAGATCTAAAATATTGATGATATCGGAAATATCGGTAGTCCAAAAAAATATCGGTAGTCCAAAAACACGGAAATTTCGATGGAAATATCGGGATATTATGGATATTTTAGACCATAAAGACAATGAAGCAGAAATGTTGCGCTTCAAAGTGCTTTCTAAAATCAAACTCAAACTTCTACTTCATGTCAGATGTTTACATTTTTGTTCTCTTTCTTCATAAAACCGTAAAGTCAAAATCAAATCAGAAAAGTGGCTGGAAGGACTTGAATGATAAACATTACCCTACTGGATCTTTTCCAGATTCTCTTTGCGAGGATTTTGAGAATTCGTAAATCTTGTATGTTCATCGTACATTGTATGATCAGTTTTTATCAAGTATTATTTATGTTTAATTTTAAATAAATGAATTTAATATGATTTATGACATCACGATGTACGATGAACGAACACCTCACAAAGTGGATCTGATGAGGATCCGAATTCAACATTACCATCTCATATGTAAGATCTTCTACATGACTGCAAACTAAATCTTGATGTTGAAGTAATCAGGGTCGAAGTGATGTGGACGTATGTAGCCATCCTTATCTCGAAGTAGGATTCTCTCTTCTCTTTTTTCACGTCCACATGACAAACTGGCAGTTAAAAGATAAAACAAATAAGAACCAAAACTAAAATACATGCTGAGCTTTTAGCATGACGATGTGAGTTCAAACTGCATTGGTAGTTAATGTATCTAACAAAATATATCGTTTGACAACAAAAAAAAAATCAAAGCTAAAACACTTTTGATCACATAACACAAAATTCCTCGCTCTAGAACAATTTTCTCAAGGCGTGTACAAGTAGACACTTTTCCCCTACCACTTTAGATAAAACTTAGACCTGGCATTCGTGTTGTGTTTTTGGTGTTCATGTCGTTTTTGTGACATACTCGATATATTAACGGGTTGTGTTGTGTAACACCTGTTAAAGTAAACGGATAATATGACTCGATCCAAAATCGACCCGTTAATATTATCAGGTAATCTAACTCAACCAGTTACTAGTTAAAAAAAATATATTTTATATTAATAAATAATAAAAATCTAAAAAATGAAATTCGCTGAGTAGAATAAAACATAAACGACAATCAACGGTTAAATTTAAATCTAAAGTTTATGGATTATAGTGTCGGACTTCAGAGTTGACCTTTGCTCGAAAGTTGTAAAACTTATCATTACGTGTTATTGTATATTTTTTAACATTTTTTACACTCCTACAATAATTATTATTAAATTTAATCTTACTCTTTGCTTATACTATACTATAAAAATAAATAAATAAAACTTAATTTTTTAAAAAATTATATAAAATAATAATACAATAATACATATGTGATATACACTATATATACATTATGGCTATTGTATTTTATAGTAAGTCTTTTTAGAAGTTTAAAAAATTAAAATCATCAAAATAACTTTTTTTCTTAACGTGTCGAAATGGATTACCATCGTCTAAACCTGTTAAAGACCCATTATTAACGGGTTCTTATTGTGTGACTTGATAATGACCTGATTAATTATCGTGTTGATCTAAAATTCATTATATTCGTGTCGTTGACGTGTCATGTTAACGAGTCGTGTAAAAAATTATTAAGTCTAGTAAAACTCCAGCACCCTTCGTTAAGACTTCTAAACAGGTACGTTGCCGAATAGATCACGATTTCATCTCAGATTCCAAGAGTAAATTAATTTTAGGGGTAATTTGATGTTACTAAACAAATTGTTTGGGTACAAATATAAGTTAAAAGGATTTTCTTTAATGAAAACTTTACAAATTAGCCAAGTATGTAATTTTTATTTTGGACTTAGTAGCTAGGGAGTTCCACATTATTTTTTTAGCCCTTATACATAATTTAAAATTATCTCTTCTACCATTTTTCCATCCCCCACTTCAAAAAAATTACTAGAATAGATCGAGAAAAAAATAGAACCAGAAAAATTTGTAATGTCTAAATTCAAAAGTAAAAATGAGGATCTGCACGAGGTGTAAGAGGCGTGTGAATGATGGAAAAAAATAAACATAACAAAAATACAGATACTACAACGCAGTGTCCAAATCCAAGTATAAAAAACAAAACTAGAAAACGGACACTGGATTGCATTGTCTGAATCCAAATTTAAAGGAGTCGAGTGAGGTGTGAAGCGTAGGAGTCGTGTGAGTGATAGAAAAAACGAAGTCAGGAAATGGACACTACGTTGCAACGCATCGTCTTTATTCATAGGGTGTAGAATCAGGAAATGGACACTGCGCTGCAGTGTATCTGAATCCGCACGCATTGACATTTCCAAAATATAAAAAATAATATCATACGACATACTAGTTTGTAGGGTGTAGAATCGTATACAACACCCACAAAATCAAATGTTGTTCACTATATAAGAAAGGTGGTGTCATTTGAAGTTGGTGTCAGCTGTGGTGGCAGGTTTTGTAACTTTTGTTTATTTTAAATATATTTAAATATCACAATACATGATTGACATTTTTTAAATTAACAAAATATTGTTGATATATTGTTAATACAATAACTTTTTATTGATTTTATACAAAAATCACCCAAATTTAAAAGAGTGTGGAGAAAATAGTATTTACTAATGATTTACACAATCACACATGTGCTAGAATTTATGTCACAATACTCCCCCTTGCATGTGGAAATACTCAAGTAGATGTTGTGGATGCAAATTTTCTCCTCTTCGGTCTTGGACGATTTTGCACCTACGAAATAATAAACACCTTAGGTTAAGGCCAAAAGCCTCACGCGCCCACGATGAATGGGGGGGGGGGGGCGGGGGGCTTTGGCCGAAGAACCTCCGATGCCAAAGTTAGAATTAGAGAGAAAAAGTGTTTAGAGTGTTTTTGCCGAAGGATTGGAATTAGGTTTTGTAAGAAATAGGGGTTGTATTTATAGGAGATGGGGTGGCCGGCCTAGTTAGGGTTTGTGTAAGATCTAGGTTTAATTAGCCCATTTATTGGCTAATTAATCAAATAGGGAAAGGATTTATATTTATGAAAAAAGATAATAAGGAGTAATTGAATTGTTGGCTAAAAAAGGAGGAAAAAAAGAAAGGAATGTGGGCAATAAAAGGGGAAGTGGCCGGCCCCCTTTGGAGAAGGGAGGACCGGCCATTTAAGGTGTTTTTGGCTTTTAAGGCTAAGTTAATTGGCCAATTAATGAGGAATATCCTCATTAATTTGCCAATTATCTCCATTTATGTGGGATAATTGGTGGATTTATGAGATAATTGTCTTAAATGTGGATGGATGAAATAATTCGGATTTGTTTACCTTTTATGGGCGCTTTTGACTTGACCGATGATAATTACCGGCTGCTCGCGCGTAGGATTTCTGATGCTCCTCAAGTGCATTCTTGTCTTTTTAATCCGAAAGTCCACGTGTCGCATTGTGATTATTTTTGGCTCCACAAATGCCCCCACACCTGTTGGGCTGCTCGCAGGAAAGGGCAGCAGGTGTAGAGATCTTCTTGCTTCAGGAACCATAGGATTGCTTCCTATCTTGATGTTGATCCTCTCTTTAATTGGAAATTAGATCCTTCTAGGAGAGGGAAATAAACTTCTCTCAAAGCCTATTTAAATCCACCTTAAGTGGGTTATTAAATCAACTTTGGTGAGCAATTTATTCTACCCTACAAGAGAGAGAAAGCTAGAGGATATTTGTTCCCCCTCCTCTAGCAATCTTCTACATCTTGCCCGTGAAAAGGACCGTCTTTCGTTGATTTCTTCGTCTTCTCCGTGCCGCACTGATGTAAGAAAAATTTAATTTTTCTTGCCTTCTTCTTGGATAGTGCTATTACGGGGCAGCCGTTGGGGTGGTGCGGCATGTCGGCTGGCAGGGGCCAGGAGTTGGCTCGGCAGGGGCCGAGGAGATGTCGTGGCAAGGACCACTGCTTGGGCAGCTCGGCTTGCCTAGAGCCCAGGGCAGCTTGAGCGGCTGGGACCACGAACTGAGGCGCTGGGGCGCAGTGCTAGGGTAGTCGCGCGGCTCACATCCTTTAGGACCTGACGCGAGCCAAGCTGGCGATCGAGAGAAATGAGAAGGTTGCGGGCTTCATGGGTTGCTCGAGTGCCGGGCATGTAGGCCTCATGCCTGCTAGAATGTTGGGTTGAGCTTCTCTGCCGGGTACCATGAATGGCGTTAGCTGCCTAGTCTTCTTTGTCGGGAGAAAGGTAGGCTGCTCAAGAGATGCCGGTTGGGAAAAATTGAAGACTTTATCCACTGCTTGTGAGGGTCCGCCTGCTGCCAAGAGGTCTGTGATTGGCATGAATTCTTCCAATGGGAAGAGAAATGAGGCTGCTAGATATGCCCCCAATGCCGAAATTTGCTGGGATGGAAAAGACTGCTTGCGTGGGCAGCTGCGAGAGTTCCACTAAGCCTGCTTTTGGGGAGGCTGATAAGATCTGTGTGCTCTCAAGACCAGACCTTCTTTATTTCTCCAGAAGATTTCCTCCCCTTTACTTTCAAGTCTTCCATCGGTGAGGTAGTTGGAGATGGGAGTGTCCACGACGGGGCAGCCGGGAGTGAAGCGCCGAATGGTACCACTGCTAGGGTTGTCGTGGCTGCCGAAGGTGTGACAATGGAGCAGTTGTCGGGTGGCCAAGCTGCTGAAGAGTAGTCTTCTAGGTAGCCTTTAGGATTTATTTTTCCTTGTTGTTTTTGCTGTGCTTGGACTCCTCTAGTCTTTGTCAGTTGCTTATCAATTTTGCTAGAAAATTTAATAAACTTGTCTCCTTCACTTTTCTCCATCTTCGCTTCCTTTGTTCATGCCTTAACCTTTAGACTTTATAGACCAGTAGCAGGCGCGCCACTTTTTTATAAGCAGACAGGCCGTGTAGCCTACATAGTCGTAGGTGTTGGTGTAGAACTTTTCCTTGCAAAGTTGCTAGCCATAGGGTTGGCAGCCGGACGCCTTACTTACAGAAGCAGACGGATCCGCGTAACCACTAGGCCATTAACCTTGGCTTTCTCTAATTCCGTAGGTTGCGCAGCAATTGTCACAACACTTTAGGACTTGGCGCAAGTTGCCGCAAAGTTGTTAGCTGCGGGATCGACAGCCGGACGCCTTAGTTATTTGCAGCAGCCGCATCCGGGCGATCCTTAGGCTGTTGCCTTGCGAAGTTGTCAGCCGTAGGGTTGGCAGCCGGACGCCTTACTTACAGAAGCAGGCTAATCCGCGTAACCACTAGGATTTCAACCTTGGTTCTTCCCAATTCCGTAGGTTGCGCAGCTAGTGTCACAACACTTTAGGACTTGGTACAGGTGAAGCTTATCGACTACGTAGCATGTCGATAGTGGATAAAACTTCACATATGCATGCTAGCTTGTTTTAACCTTTCACAAGAATGTGCGGTTGTATAAGTCTAGTGTGGCTTTATTGCTTAAGGGGCAAGCCGTAGGCAGTCTTCCGGGATCCGTAGGCTACCTTAGCATGTCCGGTAGCAGCTTTTGGGTTTCCAGGGATAGTGTGCCCCCCCCCCCCGGTCTCTAGGGCCCGGTTCCCGCGGATTAGGCCAAGAGACCCAAAATCCTTCAGTTAGCTAAGCCTTGAAAAAGACCATTGTGGCTACTTCTAGGAATTTCGGCGCAAGCCATCGTGCAGCTAGTTACACTAGGGCAGCCAGGCTCATCCACGTCTGGATATTCGGAGTGAAGAGTTTATCCTCCCGCGTTGGAGAGCAGATTGGTCCCTCAGGGGGCGCTATTCTTGCAGTGAGTCCCTAAGAAGGGCGCGAGCTTCTTTCGAAGCGCAGGAGTTGTCAGTTGCCGCAATGGAATCAAGTTGAAGCGTTCCTTGTTGAAAAACAAGTGAACAAATAACTTAATTGTAAAGATTGCGGAACAACTGGTAGTCCTCGGCTTGCGAGGATTGTGCCCGTCTGAGCTGCTTGAGCCTTCGGGCGTCGGTGGAGATCATACGTGGTACTTCCTCAAGATGTAGGCGTTCCACTGCTTTTCGATCTCCTCGTCATTCATGGTGGCGGGGGTGTAGCTCCCCTTGTCGCCTACTCTGCTGATCTTGTAAGGTTTTTTTTTTTTTTTTTTAAATAGGGTCCATCTTTTTCGTTCCCTCCCTTTGAGCAGAGAAGAACTGCTGCTAGCAGGGTGAGATGCGGGCTATGGTCTGCTTGCGCCTTTCCTCCGCTAGGTCTAGGTTCGCGGCCGTCTCTTCACTGTTCTGCTCGATATCTGACAGTAGGGTGGTGATGTTTGGCGTGATGATGTTGGGAGGAATGATTGTTTCCGAGCCAAACGCCAAAGAGAAAGGGGTTTCTCCGGTTGCTCGCCTCTTGGTGGTACGATATGCTCATAGACATCCGGGGAGTTCATCTGGCCGTTTTCCCTTCTTGTTGGTGAGGGATTTCTTAAGGCAGTCGAGGGTCGTCTTGTTGGACGCTTCGACCTGCCCGTTGCTTTGAGGATGTCTTGGCATGGACATGTGCTGCTTGATGTTTACTTTTGGAAGAACTTCGTCAAATCTTCGTCTGCGAACTGCGGGCCGTCGTTGGTGACGATGAACTGAGGGATGACAATCAGCAAATGATGTTCCTCCATACGAAGCATTCTATGTCCGTCTAAGTCGTGGTTGTCGTGGGCTATGCTTCTACCCATTTGGTGAAGTAGTCGGTTGCCACGATCATCATGCCTCTGCCCCCAGTAGTAGGCGGCATAGGTCCTACTAGGTCGATTGCCCACTGCATGAATCAGCCAGGGACTTGCTCGTGGGTGTAGCTCGCTGGCGGGCAGGGCTGGTACATGCTTGTAACGTTGGCAGCGGTCGCACTTTTGCACTAACTCCCGGACATCTTGATGCGTAGTTGGCCAGTAGCCTGCGTTGAGAGCCTTTTGCGCCAGAGATCGTCCTCCGGAACGGTTCCCACAAACTCCTTCATGGATTGAACTTAGGACCTTCAAATCATCGGGAGGTGCCAAACATCGGAGGTGCGGTCCGGCGTAGGGTCTTTGAACTAAAATGTCCTTCCACATGTAGTAGTGCGTTGCTCGGGTTTGAAGTTTCCTTGACTCCAACCTTTCTGTGGGGAGCGTGCCATTGACGAAGTAATCTATGATAGGGCTTTGCCAATTCGGAGTTGCATTAACCTGTGTCACCTCGGCTACTGGCTCGGACTCTATGCTCGGCTTATCTAGGTACTCCACCGGAATTGAACGCTTGAGCTGGTGATCGAGGGCAGAGCCCAGGCCGGCTAGCGCATCTGCATGGGCATTTTTCGTCCGTGGAACTCGAGTGAGCGTGTAAGTTTGAAATGTCTCCAGCTGCTTGCGTACCTTCTTTAGATATTGCGCCATCCTTGGATGCTTCGCCATGTATTCCCTTGCGGTTTGGCTAGTAATCAGCTGAGAATCAGAATGAATCGCCAGCTTCTTCACCGCTAAGTCTTTCGCCATGCGGAGGCCTGCCAGTAAGGCCTCGTACTCTGCTTCATCGTTAGATGCCTTGAAGCCTAGAGTGATCGTCTGCTTGAGCATTGAACCGTCTGGGGTGGCAAGGACCATGTCTGCTCCCGAACCTTTGTAGTTGGATGTGTCGTCAACATGCAAATGCTGAAAATCTCCATTGAGGGAGCAGGTGCGGCTAAGGTGTGCTCGGCTGCTTCCGGGGCGAGCTGGTGCGGCTAAGGTGTGCTCGGCTGCTTCCGGGGCGTCGTTGGACTGCTCTGTTGCGCTGCCTAGGTTAGGCATGAAGGCGCGGTAGGGAGCTGTAGAGCTGGTGCCATGTTACACGTAGCAGGAAGTGCTCAACTGCCGGTATTGGGCCACTCTAGAGTTGAATTATGGAACAAAGGTCGGCTGGGGCCGTGTGACACATAGCAGGAGGTAGTGCTCAACTGCTGGTACATGATGCTCCTATGTCGAATCTTTTGGGGCGAAGACGACAAAGCTTGCTTCCGAGTGCGTCATTCTAGTGTTCGTCTGCCTTTGGCACACCTTTTGGGCTGAGTTGTTATGTTCGTCAGGAAATTTTGCATCGCCAGTGTCTGCGCCTTTATCGTCTCGCGTCTAGATTGGGCGAAATAGCGCGTCATGAAGATGACTGCGTGCGTCTGATTTGAGCTTCTAGGTTGCAACAACTATCGCCAAAGTTCGTTTTTTTGAATTTCTGGTAGCATCGAGGAGAGCTTTTAAACTGTGGAATACAGGTAGTCGGGCCCCCAGCTCTTCTCGTATGATGGTAGAGCTTATTGCTGCCTCAGATATCGTCAAACATGCGAATATGTCCTCCGTTGCTTCCGATTTGGATAGTAATGGAGGCGATGTGAGATACTTCTTCAGGTCTTGGAAGGCTTCTTCGCATTCTTCATCCCACTCATCACGTTGCGCCCTCTTGATGGCTTTGAAGAAAGGCTTGCATCTATCAGTAGACCGCTAGAGGAAACGGTTGAGGGCGGCTGCTCGTCCAGTCAAGCTTTGGATCTCTTTCAAGGTTGTGGGAGACTTCATTTCCAGAATTTCTCGGATCTGCTTGAGTGCCATCTTCTCGATCATGGTATCAGAGCAAAGTTACCTCTTGTGTGAAGCCGATGATGGGCCCTGGTAGTGCGTCGGCTGCCTGGACTTGAGGGATCAATGGGGCCTGCTGGAACTTCCTTTTCAGCATTCATTCTTGGTTGCGCTGCCGGCTTGTCCGAACACTTGTCGACTTTGCCTTCCTTCACGAGCTTTTCCAGATAATTCCTCCAAGTGCAGCAGCTTTCGGTGGCGTGACTTGGTCCTCGGTGAAATGCGCAATATTTGGTAGCTTGAACCACGGCTCATTCTTCACGTCGTGGAGAATTTGATGGGTCGGAATTGAAAACTTCGAGTAATTCCTGGTCGTGGAGCCTTCGTTGGTCATGGGCTTGTCCCTCCGCTTGACCTCCTGTCTGCTCTTGCTGGGCCGCTTTCCATCTTCCTTTCTTTGAGCCACCACCGATTCTTTTTTAGGCTGCTCGGGCGCCATTTCTGCTCGTCGGGCTTCGTCCCAAAGTGCATGCTTCTCTGCTAGGGTGAAGGAATCTGCTAGAGTCAAGTCTTCTTTCATGATCATTTCTCCAAATAGGGGTGATCTGCGGGGATGCCCTTTTGAAAAGCTGCACTGGCTATTGAGTCGTCGCATCCAACGATCTTCGTAGTTGCGGAGTGATTTCTTCGGGTTTTTGAACAGGTGATCGGATTTTTCTTGATCGAGTGGTAAGATGAGTATTCTTTGGTGAAGACCAAGGAAAGATCGTCAAAGCTCCAGATGGATTGTGGCGGCAGGGTGTAGAACCAATCTTGCGTCTCGTCTTGTAGAGTAGTCTCGAATATCTTGCACATGAGATCGTCATTGTTTCGATAAAGGATCATCGTGCTTCGGTAGTGCTTTAAGTGTCTCTCCAGGTCTCCATCTCCTTTGAAGGATGTGGAACGTGGCATGCTAAACTTGTGTGGACGCTCCGTCTGCTCGATCTTATCTGTGAAGGGTGATCGGCTTGTGTTGGTCATCTCCCGCTGTAGTGCCTCGTCGGTGACCTCGCTGCGTTGGAATTTGCTCAATCGCTTGGTCAAGATTCTCTCTACTTCTTCCTTAGTTGAGGTAATGGAGCTTTCGGCTGCCCTTAGTTTTGACCTGTTGGTCTAGGCTGCTCTTCTATGTGCTCGGCTCGTCTATGCCGCGGTAGCGGTGCATGTGGTGGATTCCTAGCAGGCGAGGGATTTCGCAAGCTGCTGGTTGAACTTGAGCCGAATTGAGTGACTGCTTCTCTCCGTCCGTCATGCTGCCTACTTTGATGCGATGTGGAGGATGCTCCTTGCAGACTTAACTGCGAATGAACACTTCGCTTGGAAGACTGCTCATGTTGATTATCGGAGTGTGACCCCAACCGTGAGTGTATACTCGTCTGTGGGCCTAGTCGAGAGTGCACGTTCCTCCGCGCGCTAAAACGGGAGTATACGCTATCTCGAGGGCCCAATTGGGAGTGTGCTCTGCCCAAACGCTTGGTTAGAGGCTGGTCGGGTGGCTGCTTGTCGGGACGCTGCTGAAGAGGTTCTTCATTTGCCCTTGTCCTTCTTCGAGACACGTCGTTTGGGACACGTTGCATCTTGGTGCGCTGCAAGAGCTGGTTCACCAAGGTCGTCCGTTGTGTTAGGGCGCTTGTCAACTCTATGACTTGTCGAGACAAGTGTTGTTCGCCATTTGGATTGGAAGAGCTTGTAAGGAATGTGCCTCCTTGAGTAGTGGAAATGTGGTAGACTTCGGGCGCGAGATTTGAGTTAGGAAGGCTGAGATGGTCTTGGGCCGACTTGGGCCGTAGTAGCGGTGCCATGGACCTCGCCGTGGGTGGTCACCGCGGTGGTTCCCATGGTGTAGCAGGCTTGCGTTGCTTGAAAGATCACGAGGGCATGTCGGGCCACGAGAGTAGGCTAGGCCACGGGAGTGGGCTGCCCGGCAGGAACATGATGGATCACGGGAGTGGGCTGCTCAGCGGGAGCAGGTTGGACCACGAGAGTGGGCTGCTCGACGGGAGCAGGCTGGGCCACGGGAGTGGACTGCTTAGCGTGTGGCACACGTGGGTGCGAGGCTTGGGCTCGGCTAGGCAACGTATTGGGCTCGCGTTGGGCTTGGAATGACACGGCTTGGGCCGGGACCTTGGATGGCACGGCTCGGGCCGTGGTGATGGCGCCACGGACCTCGCCGCGGTGGAAACTCATGGTGGTGGTGTTGCCACTCCACTTAGGGTTCTCCTTCGGAAAGACTTGCTACCATGAAGAATGGCAAGACATCCTCGTCTGTTAAAGCGGCGCCAAAACTTATCCCTTTCGCTGCTGGGGCCAGGTTGCCTTATTCTTGAGGATATGGGCGCGTGCGCTGAGTTTGTTGACGACGTCAAAGGGATTATTGGTCCAGGCCCCCTTCGTGAAGCATATGCCTGAGTACAGGAGGGCTGCTCCGCTGACCATGCTGCAAAAACGGCGGTTTTGGCTGCCGAGTCCATGGTTTTGATCAAGAGAATACCACGGCTGCCCAGGGGGTGGTGAGGTCTATGGCTGCTGAAGCTTACTCCTTGGTCGAGAAAGTTAAAAGTTTGGAGTCTGAACTTGCTATTTTGAAAGAGGTCTAACATCTCTGCTCCTACTTCTCTGCAACTTGAGACCGCTCGCCAAGAGATCGCGAACTTGAGGACTAGGCTTGACACGAATTTGTCTTCGCTGGGGCGATGGAGTCCTCGTCTTCTTAGCTGGCGAAGGATCTCTTCGTGGGCTGCCCGTTGAACTTGAAGCGGACCGAGTGGCTGCTTCCCTTCGTGCGTTCGCGCTGCATTCTCCGAAGCGACATGGAAAATGCTCATTGAGGGCCTAAGCGTGAATGAATGCTCTGCCTGGAAGGCTGATCATGTGGTTCTTCAAAACATGGCCCCAGCCTTGATTGTATGCTCGCTCGTGGGCCTAACCGAGAATGCACGCTCCTCCTCGCGCTAAGACAGGAGTCCACGCTATCTCAGGGGCCGAGTCGAGATTGCACATCGCCCGACTGCTCGGCTTGGTTGATTGACTGCTTGGGACACCACTGAGGCAGGCCGGGCTGCGGAGGCAGGCTAGGCTGCAAGGGCAGGCTAGGCTGCAGGAGCAGGCTGGGCTGCGTGGGCAGGCTTGGCTGCAGGGGCAGGCTGGGCTGCGTGGGCAGGCTGCGCTGCAGGGGTAGGCTGGGCTGCGTGGGCAGGCTGCGCTGCAGGAGCAGGTTGGGCTGCGAGGGCAGGAGCAGGCTGCTCAACATGAGGTGCGCGCGAATGCGAGGCTTGGACTGCAGCGGTGGTACCATGGACCTCGCCGCGGGTGGTCACCGCGGTGGTTCCCATGGTGGAGCCTCGTGGTAGTGGCGCCATCTCCCCTAGAGCCACATTCAATCTCGTAGATCGCCGCGGTCCCACGTCTTGAATGTTTGAATTGTTACTCGTCGAATTTTCTAGATTTCTAACCATTATGTATTTTTCTTTTTTTTTTATACGCTTTACCAAAGAACTTTTTACAAGTAAAAAATTCTAATAATAAAAACGTACGAAAGAATACAAATGGACTAGAAATTGAAGAAAAACCTTTGTGTGCGAGAGTCTTCTTCGAGCGTATATTTCTTCTCTCAATGAAAGCACCAATTTGTGGATGCAAATTTTTTCCTCTTCGGTCTTGGACGATTTTGCACCTACGAAATAATAAACACCTTAAGTTAAGGCCAAAAGCCTCACGCGCCCACGATGAATGGGGGGGGGGCTTTGGCCGAAGAACCTCCGATGCCAAAGTTAGAATTAGAGAGAAAAAGTGTTTAGAGTGTTTTTGCCGAAGGATTGGAATTAGGTTTTGTAAGAAATAGGGGTTGTATTTATAGGAGATGGGGTGGCCGGCCTAGTTAGGGTTTTTTGTGTAAGATCTAGGTTTAATTAGCCCATTTATTGGCTAATTAATCAAATAGGGAAAGGATTTATATTTATGAAAAAAGATAATAAGGAGTAATTGAATTGTTGGCTAAAAAAGGAGGAAAAAAAGAAAGGAATGTGGGCAATAAAAGGGGAAGTGGCCGGCCCCCTTTGGAGAAGGGAGGACCGGCCATTTAAGGTGTTTTTGGCTTTTAAGGCTAAGTTAATTGGCCAATTAATGAGGAATATCCTCATTAATTTGCCAATTATCTCCATTTATGTGGGATAATTGGTGGATTTATGAGATAATTGTCTTAAATGTGGATGGATGAAATAATTCGGATTTGTTTACCTTTTATGGGCGCTTTTGACTTGACCGATGATAATTACCGGCTGCTCGCGCGTAGGATTTCTGATGCTCCTCAAGTGCATTCTTGTCTTCTTAATCCGAAAGTCCACGTGTCGCCTTGTGATCATTTTTGGCTCCACAGATGTCGCATTGGATCTTCATGGATGACGTAAAATCAGTTGATGATGTCGTCTCATCTAGTCAACACAATAAGCGGATGTGAATCTCAAAAAAAAAACAGAAGAAAGCATAAGAAGTAAAACTCACAAAACCTGGTTATTGTAAAATCCAATGTAAGATAAAATCCATAGTCTAAGGAGAAATGTGAGTAAATGAATTATGTTAAGAGTAAAACACACACAAGGGTATGACCGGCTCAAGATAGGTGCAAAAACCTAGTGGGAAAAATGCTCCAATTCTTAAGGGAAAATAGTACATTAAGGTCAAGTGAGTATACTTTTATATACTCCCCCTCAATTTGACAAAACTTCCAAATGAGAATTACAAGCATTGCTAATCAGACAATTTACACAATCAGTTCCTTGAACAAGCTTTTGGAAAGTAGGCTCGGGCAGTAACTTCGCAAAGAGGTCAGTAAGGTTGTCTTGAGGTCAGATTTGCTTGACTTCAATCTTCTGATGCTCTTGCTGCTGATGTGAAAACAAGAATTTTGGCGCAATATGCTTGGTGTTATTTCTTTTGATGTATCCTTTCTTGATTTAATCGATACAGGCGGCGTTGTCTACATATATCATTGTAGAGACGTTAATGTCGGAAGAAAGTCCACAAGTGTTTCGAATATGCTCAACAGAACCAAGAAAATTTGCAATGTCTGAATTTAAATGTAAAAATTAGGATTTGCACAAGGCGTGAAGCGTAAGAGGTGTGTGAATGATGGAAAAACATAACTAAAATACGGACACTACAACACAACGTCCAAAAAATAGAACTAAATATAGACACTGCATTGTAGTGTCTGAATCCAAATATAAAGGAGTCGAGTGATGTATAAAGCGTAGGAGCTGTGTGAATGATGAAAAAAAACAAAGTCATGAAACAGACAATGCAATGCAACATCTGAATTCATATGTAAAAAACAGAATCAGGTCATGAACACTACATTGCGGTGTCTAAATCTGCATTGATATTTCCAATGATATTTAGTTTGTACGGTGTAGATTCGTATGCAACACCCACAAATCAAATGTTTTTCATAATATGAGAAAAAGGGTTTCATCTGAAGTGGGTGTCAATTGTGGTGGCAGGTTTTGTATCTTTTGTTTATTTTAAATGCATTTAAGTATCATATAAATGAATGGCATATTTATAATTAACATGTTGATATATTGTTAATATAGTGACTTTTTGTGATTTTATAAAAAATCACCCTGATTTAAAATAGTATGGATAAAATAGTGATTAACCACCTTTATGTAATAAAAATTGTTGTGGTTATTAAAGGAAGAGAGAGGGTGTAGCAAAGAGAGAGAAAAGAGGGTTGCGGAATTTTTGTGATGTGTATTTCTCATCACATGTGCCTTTATTTATAGTAAGCTGGATAAGATTGCCTGCCTTGCAAGTAATATATTCATAAAGAGATAAGATCTTCTAGTATCCTAAATAAAATCTACTAATGATTTACACAATCACACTTGTGCTAGAATTTATGTCATAGCACTCCCTCTTGAGTGTGTAAATACTCAAGTAAATGTCACATCGGATCTTTATGGATTATGTAAAAGCAGTTGATGATGTTGTCTCGTCTACTCAGCACAATGAGTGGATGTGAGTATTAAAAAAATGCATAAGGAGTAAAACTCACAAAACTTGGTTATGGTAAAACCAAGGTAGGATAAAACTCACAGTCTAAAGAGAAATGTGAGAAGGTGCATTAAGTCAAAACTAAGCACCTTAAGGATGCAGGTAAAACGCACACAAGGGTATGACCAGCTCAGGATATGTGTCTCATTAGAACCTAGTAAGGTAGCAAAAACTCAGTGAAAAAAAAATGCTCCAATTCTTAAGGGAAAATAGTACATTAAGGTCAAGTGAGTATACTTCTAGATACTCCCTCTGAGTTTGACAAAACTACCAAATGAGAATTACAAGCATTGCCAATCAGATAATCTACGCATACCAATTCCTTGAACAAACTTCTAGAAAGTAGACTTTGATAATAACTACGTAAAAAGGTCGACAAGGTTTCTTGGCGTTAATTCTGTTTTACTTCAATCTTCTGATGCTCTTGCTACTAATGTGAGAAGAAGAATCTTGGAGCATATGATTGGTGTTATCTCCTTTGATGTATCATTTCTTGATATGGTCGATACAGGTGGTGTTGTCTTCATATTTATCGTTGTAAAGAAGTTAACGATGGAAAAATGTCTACAAGTTCTTCGAATATGCTCAACGGCTTTCAGCCATAAGCAATCTTGAGTAGCTTCATAAAGGACGAAAATTCCAGCATGGTTCGAAGAAGTCGCAACTAACGTTTGTTTAGTTAACCTCTAAGATATTGCAATGGTAATGACATAACCCATTTGAGAACGTGCATTGTGCGAGCCAGATAAATAACCTGAGTCAACATAACTAACAAGGCAATCATCATTTTGAAACCAAAAGGGTATGATCTTCTGAAATGCATAGGGATAGAATAATCCCAAATCCATAGTACCCTTAAGGTAACGTATGGTGTCTTTAACACCATTCAAATATCTAAGTGAAGGCTCATTGTTATATCTTACCAAAAGATTACTAGCGAATGAGATGTTCACTCTAGTGCAATAAGTTAAGTACAATAAAGCGCCAATTGCACTTAGATATGAAACTTCAAGCTCCAAAGCCTCTTCCTCATTGTCTTTAGGACGGAAAGATTCCTGTTTTGCACCTATCATTCAGACGACCATAGGAGTACTCGAAGGTTTCACTCTATCCTCGTCAAAACGCCACAAGACCTTTTCAATTGGTGGACCAGAATACCATCTAAATAATGTTCGATCTCTAGGCCTAGATAGTATCGAGTCTTTTCTAAAAAAATTATCACAAATTCCAATTTCAGGTGCGAGGCAATTTCCTCAAGCTCTTTTGGAGTCCCAGTAAGATTCATGTCATCAATATAAACTGCAACATTCGTAAATCTGGAATGTGACTTCTTGATAAACACGCATGGGCATAGTTATCCTTAGCATATCCCTGCCTATTCAAATACTCACTTAAAAGGCTATACCACATCCGTCTGGATTGTATCAATCTGTAGAGTGAACGCCTTAATCTAATTAAGAGGTTGTTTCGCGGTCTAGGACTATTTGATCCAGTCAATGTAAGTCTTTAGGGTATTCTCGTATAAATTTTCATATCAAGATCCCTATAGAGAAACATTGTTACCACGTCCATAAGTTGCATATTTAGTTTTTTTTTTTAAACTATCAAACTAATAAGGTAGCGAAAAGCCATGACATCCATTACAGGGGAATACATCTCCTTGTAATAAATCCCATGGCGTTGAGAGAAGAATTGCACCACGAGGCATGCCTTATATCGTACTATCTCATTCTTCTCATTATGCTTCCTTACGAGAACCTATTTGTAGCCAACGGGCTTAACATGTGAAGGTGTAGGAACTACATGCTCAAACACTTTACGTTTTGCAAGTGAATCAAGTTCAACTTGGATTGCTTCTTTCCAATGTGACTAATCAATTCTACGTCGACATTCATTAGCAGAACACGATTCAGTGTTATCATTTAACTATCATCCATTTCAATTCCAAAGTATATCCAAGCTAGCATAATGTACCGAAATCTCACGATTATCGGGAAGCGAATTCATTTCTTCAATGACTCTTCCGTAATCTAGAATAACCTCATGTCTTAGAATGGATGAGTTAGCGATGGTGAATTTCCTCTTCTGGGGTTGTGAATCCTTTGAACAAACAAGTTTGTCATGCTTTAGTGTTGGAACAGATGATTGGCTAGCCACTAGTGTGCCCAGCCATGCAGCAGGTGCAGTACATTAGGGGCAGCTCGTCTTTCTAGGGTCATGTTTCGATGTACATGTGGCACATATATCCTTCTAATCATGTTTACAGTTGGCATATCTAACCTCGCCACTTTTGCTGGATTGTTAAAAGCATCTGGCATGCTTCGAGCAATGCTTTGTAAATCTAAAATGCATCTCACTTTTGTTTCAAACTGTGCAGTACAGTGATCTATATGAGACATAATGGGATTAATGCACAACAATTCACGGTGTTCTTCAAGAAAATTAACATACTTAGCTCCCCATAACGACATAAAAACTGTTTCCTGACAATCCGCAAAACGAGCGGTAAAAGATCGCATGCCAAGGGCCCTAAGTAGAAAATAATGGATTGCGAATCATAACTGACATAGATTCTCTCTTTTCTCTATGTACCTATTTTGGTACTTAGTGGTCAGGGGTGGGTTCGGTTTCGTTCGGCTCGGTTTTTTTCCAAAATCGGAAACCGAACCTAAAATATTGTTCGGCTTGGTTCGGTTTGGTTTTCTATCGGTTTGTGTTCGGTTCGATTTGTATTCGGTTCGATTTTTCTCGGTTCGATTTCAGCCCTGTTCGGTTTTTTTTTTTTTTCCCAATAGCAAAAGAAATTTTTAAGAAAAAACTTGCAACCATTTTGTAATACATCTTCCAAAGGAGTATAAATAAAATCAAAGTCCCATTTCAACATAATCGATAAAATAAGCTATTTGATTTTGATCTCATTGAGTTTGAACTTGAGCTTGAGACCTTTGACGCTTTTGACTTCATCTAATTCACACAAAATAATAAGAGGATAGTAGTTAGTACTTCAAACTTATACAAAAGTAAATGTTAATTAAAATCTGGAAGGCCAATGATACAAAATCAAGACAAAATCTAGAAGGTCAATCATCCTTTACAACAAGACAAAATCAGGTCTCCCAACATTGAATTACAACGCACCTATTTATAATAACCTAATCCTACAACTACTCCACAACAACAAAGGCAAGAATCAAACTGATATCGAAGAAGGGAAATAGGTTCATGGTGGCACGCAGTAGAAAACATCCACTAGACAGTTTCTCGCAGAAGGTTTGCGTTGAGAAAGGGAAAATCTATAGCTTTATCTAACTGTATAATTATTTGCATATGGGATTCTTTTGGGAGGCATTCTTCTCATACAGCGTATAACCCAAACCTATTTCCTAGCTCATACAGCATGGATTCAACTATACACAAACAAATGCAGCATAACCCATCATTATACATAAACAGCAAAGCATAAGCATAAACAAAGTATTTGATTAGTCCCCTTGATAAATAGTAATTATTTCCATAACTTCCTGAGACCTATCCTTCTCATTTTGCATGACTGTTACGCGGCTTGCAATCCCATTATACATAAACAACCATCACACAAAAACAGATGCAGCATAACCCAAACCCATCACACAAAAACCCATCATAGATGCGGCTTGCAAATGCAATCCCCTTTTTTCTTTCTACAGCTAAAGCCTAAAGGGGCTCCAAGGAGCTCCACTCAACCCTACCTATATATACTTCTAGATAATTAGAGCCAAAAGGTCCAAACAACCACAGAGAGTAAACATTCAAACAAAACCTCTAAAAATGTATAAGCCACGATATATCTCTGTTACATAATCTAATCAGAAAAAAAAAATCACCAAACCTTAATAACCCAGAGGATGAAAACCCTACAAAAATAGAGCCCCAAAATAGTCAAGCTCTGAACCCCTTCATTTCCCAGAATTCCTCAGCAACCAAACATACTTTAGACCGAAATCAAAGAATCACATTCATCCGAACACGTTAAAAATATAACCCTAATCCTAAAAACCCAAAACCCAAATCGAATAAAATCCCAATACAATTCACAAGAAGCAAAATCAAAATATCCAAAACAGACAGAATAAAATCAATTACAAAACAAATCAAATTCAGAAATAAATCTAAACAAGAAGGGCAAAAAAAATTATAGGGGATCAAATCGGAAGAAAATGAATTCGAACAGAAAATCAAACGTGAGAGTGTGAGTGAGACTAACCTTTTGATGTGATTGAGAGTGAGAAGGGTTGCCGCTGGGAATGAAAGACAGAGAGTTTGAGAGAGTGATTGAATTGAAGACCGAGATAGAGAGAGAGAGAGAGAGAGAGAGAGAGAGAGAGAGAGAGAGAGAGAGAGAGAGATGAGGCTGTTGCACAAACTGGGAAGTGGGAAAATAGGAGAGACTGAGAGATGAGGGTTAGGGACCTAGGTTACATTTCGGGGTAAAAACGGTGCCGTTTTAGAATTAGGATTATTAATTAATAAAATATCATAAAGCGACGTCGTTTTGAAGAACTTCGGTTCGGTTCGATTTCCGAACCCCAAAAACCAAAATCGAACCAACCCAATTCGGTTCAGTTCTGTTCAACAGATTCGGTTCAGTTTTTTTTTTTTATTCGATTTTTCTACCTTGGTTCAGTTTTCGGTCTGGTTTTTTTCGGTTTTCGGTTTTCGGTTTTTCCAACCCACCCTTAGTAGTGATGGCGTTATTGGCACATAAATTGAGCAATCAAACATATGTAAGTGCGAGACTTCAAGCTCGTATGCATAATCAGCTATAATGGTGACGGTGAAATGGATTGGGCAAAAATGGGTCTCGAGCGAATCAACATAGTTGCGTGCAAAATTTCACAACCCCAAGCAGATTTCGGAAGCTTGGTCCTCATGACCAAGGTCTGAGCGATCAATTGAAGGCACTTATGAACAATTTTGCTAGGCCATTTGGGTGTGAACATGAGGTACATGATGCATGCAATCAAGACGATAATATATCGGCATTCGTATTTTAGAAGAACCTGGATTGCTATGATGATTCTTGTGAACGAGTTTGTAGCATAATATCCTTCAGGTTTTTTACCACAGCATCAGGAGCATGCTTGATAACTTATAATGCCTATTTTACTGAAGGGAGAGAAAAGGTGCGGCAAAGAGAGAAAAAAGAGGGTTGTGGAATTTTTGTGATGTGTATTTCTCATCATATGTTCCTTTATTTATAGTGAATTAGATAGGATTCTTTGTGTTACAAGTAATACATTAATAAGAGATAAGGTCTTCTAGTATCCTACATACATTCTACTAATGGTTTGCACAAATACACATGTGCTAGATTTATCTCACAACAAAAAGAATTCTCTCATATTTTTCTTTTATTACTTTTTTTGTTTATGCGCTTCTAACTTTTTCAACAATAATTGTATTACGTACATCGTATAAAATGTTGCCTTTTTTATATCACGCCATCGTCTTCGATGATGAATTTGCCTCCAATTTTGTTCATTCACTGGCGTAATTCGATCTATGTAGCCATTGCTTTTAGAATTGGAGCAATAACGAGACAATAAGATTAGCAGCTTAAAATTCTAATCTTGCGACACCCAATAGCATATAAGTTTGAATAATGGAAAACTTTAAAAGGGGATAAATGTAAAATGCTTAGAGCATCCCCCAAATGAGGGGCTCTCTAGGGCACTGAAAAAGTGGCGGATATAGCCAATTTAGAGCTTCGAAGAATCTTTGGAGCTATAAAAAGAATCTCTCTCAAATTCGATTGAGATAAGACTGATTCGTCATTTTGAGTTGTTTGACTTTGTCACACGTCCCCTCAAGTTCGACAAAGAGAGAGACTGACTTCATCATTCGTCCTTACGAATTCGACAGAGAGAGACTGAGAATCAAGAGGGATGAAAGTCAGTCTAGACTCTGGGAGAGAGATCGAGATACGAAAGGGATGACTGAAGAAAGAAGATTCAGTCTGAGTGTGGGAGAGTTTTCAAGAAAGCGACTGAGTGAGGTAAGATCGAGTGAGATGTGTGTTTTGTAAGATTTGAGTGATATATGTTTATTGGATACAATCCAGGTCTGGGGCACTTGTCTTCAGAAAATTGGAATCGTCTCACCCTGCTGTTTACTTAGACCTGACCCGCCCCACCTCGTTTGTATATAAAATAATATAGACCCGTCCTAAATCACTAGTACATTCTTCTACTCGTGGGCTAGGGACCCGTTTACCCACCCCTAGAATTCAATCTTGATGAACTTGTAACTACAAAACAATTAAACACACTATGATCAATGACCAAAGCTACGCGCCAATGGAGTAGGAGGTTTAGTTCATGTATCTCTAATGCCTAAGTTAGTTTCTCCGAAAAGAGAGAGAGAGAGAGAGAGAGAGAGAGAGAGAGAGAGAGAGAAAGAAAGTTTAGTGATTAATTGCTTAGCAAAATCTTGAAAGAGATTGGTGTAGAATGAGGTATTTATAGGGGGATAGCTGACCACATGTTTAGCATTGTCATGCCATTTGTCGATGTGCAGTTAGCCAAAATGTGTGATTCGTTGGATGTAGGAGAAAATTACCATAAGATATTATTTAATTAATAATATATTAAGATTATCTCATAGTATCCTTGATTAAATTTGATTGTGAAAGCTTTAAGATAAGATTTGGTTATTAATCATATCTTTAATACCTTTGACTTTTGTCATTTTCATGGGTAGCGGAGCTTGGAGAAGTCCCTCAGTGTATACTTTTTGTAGATGATATAGTCTTGATACATGAAACACAAGAAAGAGTAAATGTGAAGCTTAACCTATGGTAGGAAGTGTTGTAATATAAAAGTCTTCACCTAATTAGGACAAACATAGAGTATATAAAGTACAAATCCAGTGGGAGTTGGGCCCAAATGAGATAAGGTTGAGGATTAAAGTTCAGGAAATACCAAATAGTGAAAGCTTTAGTTATTTTGGATCTATCTCACAAAAGAACGGAGAATTGGATAGAGATCTGAACTACAGAATACAAGATGGGTGGATGAAGTGGAGGAGTGCATTAAGTGTATTGTGGGACCGTCATTGCCACTAAAACTCAAGGAGAAATTTATAGAACGGCAATAAGGAAAACAATGCTTTATGACATGGAATGTTGGGCGGTTAAGCATTAACATGTACAAGAATTCTTCATTGGATGTGTGAGCACAAAAGAAATGATAGGATTAAGGACGGGGATATCCGAGGTAAGGTAAAGATAAGATGAGAGAAAGTCGATTAATGTAGTTTGAACATGTAAAACAAAGACCTACAGATGGTCTGGTTAGAAAATGTGATTATAAGACAAAGGCTCAGGGTAAAAAGGGTAGAGGAAGACCTAGGAAGATTTGAAAAGAGACTTGATGCAGAACTGACCATAGTAGCATTCTAGGATTCATACAGCCGACGTCACTTAATGGAATAAGGCTTTGTTGTTATTGTTGTTGTATTCTTTGGTGGAGTTTATGTGTGTTGGTTTCTAATATGTGTTACTACTTTTACTTAGTTTTCTTGCTAAATCTTTGTATCATTCTTTTTCGTGTCGACAGGCAGTTGCATAATTCATTAGCAACCCAATAATCTATGAAAAAGAAATACAACAAGGAGTTTGTCAATACACGAAGTACAATGTCGGAATTTGCCTTTTCTTTGGTTTGATTGTCGCTGTGAGTGGAGAAAGACAAGATTGTGATGGTTCCTAGTATTCAAATAAGAGTTAAAGGCTATTAAGGGTCAATTTGGGATTGTTGTGTTTTTAAAAAAAAATGCTCATAATGTTCTTTAAGAATAATCAGCTATAAAGTAAAGCAGATGAGTGTTTGGTTAACTCTATTTAAAAGTGTTGAGAGTTTGAAAATCAATGTAAAAGTTTTTGATAAATTTTAATGCAAAAGTGATATAATTGTATATAATGACAAAATGGACACATAGTAGTAGCAGTGGGGGCGATGACAATAGTGGCGAGGAAAATTGTGGTAATGGTGGTAGTGGTGGTGTGTTGCAATGGTGGTGATGGTAGCAGCAATGGTAATGGGATGTGATATTGGGGTGCAAAGGTAACAATGGGAGTAGGGGCGATGGTACCGCTGATGGTGGCAGTTGTGGTTGTGGTGGTGGTATTGATGGTGGGGATGGCGACAATGATGGTGGTATGGCAATTGTGGTTGTGGTGGTGGTATTGGTGGTGGGATGGAGACAATGGTGGTAATGGAAATTGTGGTTGAGGTTGTGGTTGTGGTGACAGTGGTGGCGTTTGCAGTAATGGTGGTGGTGATGGTGACAATGGTGGTAGGGGCAGTTGTTATTGTGGTCAGAATAGTGGAGGTAGTGGTTATGGTGGTGACTGTGGCAACAATGGAAGTCGGAGGTGGTAATGATCACTTTATTCTCTAAGAGATAAAATGTGGGTGGAAGGGTAAATATGCCATTTTCAAAAAATTGACAAAGGTATTATAATAATTGAAAATATTTATTAAAGGCACAACTCAACTTTTTATTAAAACAACTTTTAATGGTACCTGCATGCTGCTTTTAAAAGTTGTTATTTGGAGGTTATTGCTTTTAAAATAAGCGTAATATTTTACTTTTACCAAACACTTTTTCAGTGGTTAGCTTTAAATTGAAGCAGTTTTTGGTAAAAAAAAATGTGGGCCTAAATCTTAAAAGGTTAATTAAGTCCTTTGACATGTAAAATGGGATGGAGTTCTAAGATCATCTCCAAAGGAGATATCAAATTCCTATGTGCCAATTTGACATCTCTTAAAGTGTCACTCTCCAATTAATATGTCAAATTAAATTCCTATGGAGACCTCAACCATAGTATACAAGCTGGATGGATGAAGTGGAAAAATGCATCAGGCATGTTGTGTGATCGTCGTATGCCACTGAAGCTCAAGGGAAAATTTTATAGGACGGCAATAAGGCCGGCGATGCTATATAGCACAGAATGTTGGGCAGTAAAGCATCAACACTTACATAAAATGGGTGTAGCGGAGATGAGGATACTTCGTTGGATGTGTGGGCACATGAGAAAGGATAAGATTAGGAATGAGGATATCCGAGGTAAAGTAAGAGTAGCTGAAATTGAAGGAAAGATGAGAGAAAATCTGTTACGGTCGTTTGGACATGTGCAAAGAAGGTCTACTGACGCTCCGGTTAGAAGATGTGACTACGGGACAGAGGTCCAGGGCCGAAGGGGTAGAGGAAGACCTAGGAAAACTTTGAAATAGACTCTTAGAAAAGACTTAGAGTACTTGGATCTAACGGAGAACATGACACAGAACCTAGCGCAATGGCGTTCAAGGATTCATATAGCCGACCCCGTTTAGTGGGAAAAGGTTTTGTTGTTGTATTACATTATTTTCTTTCCTTAATTTGTTTTATTATTTTAAGTTTTATATATATAAATAATTCTAACAACAGAATACTAATATAAATAATCCAACAAAAACAAAAATAGAAGAAATAAAAATCCAACTAAATAATCATCACCTCTAAGAATATTTTTGTCCACGAAGCATTGTAGAATTTCTGTTGAAACACAAAATATTGTAGCATTTTCACAAAGCATTGTAGGATGTCTATTCACGAAGCAATTCATTGATTTAAAAAATAAAGAATTTATTCATTAAAAATAGAAGAACATGTAGGATAGAAAACAGATTGCAAGAGTCATACCATCAACAATTAATAATAATAAACGTTAAACCAATAAAAAGTTAACAAAAATATTTATTAATAAATTAAAAATTAGCAACCCCTCTGTTGCCATTATGCCACATAGGAATTGACATTTTGGTTGAAAAACATTAGCGATATCTTTTATTAATGTTATTGTTGATGTGAATTTTTTGACATCTCTAAGGAGATGATCCAAGAATTTTGAAATTGAGAGCAAGTCTTTTCGGGTCTACTAAAAGGGCATTGTGGACGCAAATTTCTTCCTCCTTCTTCTTGGACAAAATTGCACCTACAAAACAAATAACACCTTAGGTCAAGGCCAAGAGCCTCACGCGCCCATGATGAATGGGGGAGCTTTGGCCGAAGAACCTCTAATGCCAAAGTTAGAATTTTGAGGGAAAAGTGTTTGAGAATTTTAGCAAGAGAATTGGAAGTGTCTTTTGGAGAGAATGTGAGGCCTTTTATAGGGGTGTGGCCGGCCTCCTTGGGTGAGAGAGGACCGGCCACCTAGCTCCCATTGTGGACTAGGTTCTTGATTTGTGTTAATTTGGGAGTTATGGAAATAATTAGCTAATTAATTAGCAAATAGAATAATGGTCTAATTAACTAGCTAATTAATATGATAAAAGGGGAAAATGTGGTAGAATATATAAGGCATGGCCAGTCCCTTTGGGAGAGAAGGTGACTGGCCTTTTGGGTATTTTTTGGTAGTAATGGATAGTTTAATTGACAATTAATGGATTATTTAGGTAATAAACCTATTAATTAGCCAATTAATATAATTTAAAAGAAATGTTTTTGGGAATTACCTTGTAGGAAGGATTTGATGTGGATGGATGAAATAGGTTTTGAATTGTTACCTATTTTGGGCACTTTTGACTTGGTTGAAAGATGATTGCCCGCTGCTCGCCACGTAGGAATCCCGATGTGCCTCAAGGGTATCTTTGTCCTTTTTATCCAAAGATCCACGTGTCGCCTTGTGATTATTTTTGGCTCCACAAATGCCCCCACACTTGTTGAGCTGCTCGTAGCAAAGGGCAGCAGGTGTAGAGATCTTCTTGCTTTAGGAAACATAGGCTTGTTTCCTATTTTGGTGTAGATTCCCTCTTTAATTGGAAATTGGGTCTTGGATTGAGGCGCTGGGGCGCAGTGCTAGGTGAGCCGCATGACTCCTGTCTTTTGGGCTCTTGGACCTAACGTGGGCTAGGCCGGCAATTGAGAGAAACGAGGAAGTCACGGGCCTCATGGGCTGCTGGAATGCTTGGCATGTAGACTTCCTGCCTGTTGGAATGTTGGGCATGCAGACCTTCTACCTGCTGGTCCGAGAGAAAAATGAGGGAAAAGCCAATATGGGCTGAGCTCCCTCGCTGAATACAGTGAATGACGTTGGCTACTTAATCTTCTTCGCCGGGAGAAAGGTGGGCTACTCCCGAGAGATGAGGTAAAGAGGATCAAGGTGGATACATTGGCTTATCTGAACGCTGTCGTGGAGCCTATTATGAATGAAGGTGGAAAAAATAGATATTCCCGTCTGCTCAAGAGATGCAGGTTGAGAAAAATTGAAGATTTCCTCCGCTGCTTGTGAGGGTCTGCCTACTACCGAGAGGCCTGATTGACATGACATCTTCTAATAGGAAGAAAAATGAGGTTGCTAGATCTGAGCATGTGGCACCTGCCATGTCGAGAATGGCTTGTACGATTGCTGATAGAATTGCTCAGCGTAAAGGTCCTTTCATGCCCCCAGTGTCGAAGTCTATACCAAGACATCCATTGGGAGCCAAGTCTGGTTCACCTTTGGAGAAGCTTGCTATTATAAAGAGCAATAAGGTGGACGTTGTTGCTAAGGTGGCGCCAAGGCCCATTTCCTCTGCTATTGAAAATGATTCGCCTGCTGGGAAGGAAGAGACTGCTCAAGTCGGCAGCTGTGAGAAATCCACTAAGCCTGCTTCTAGTTAAGCTGATGAGATTTGTGTGCTCTTGAAACCACATCTGCTTAAAGGAATGGACGTTTGTGCCAAGTTTGTTGATGGCGTTAGAAAGGTTTGCTTGCCCAAGTTCCTTTACGAAGCATACGACACAATATAGAATGACTGATCTGTTTGCTATGATGCAGATATATCAAGGCTGCCAAGGAGGTGGCAAAGACTATGGCAGCTGAAGCTTATTCCTCGATCGAGGAGATTAAGAGGTCGAATTCTGAGCTCGTTGCTTTGAAGGGGTCTAATATTCCTTCCCTCATTTCTCTGCAGCTTTAGACCGCTCGCTAAGAGATCGTTGACTTGAAAACTAGGCTTGACGCGATCCAAGTTAAGTATGAAAGTGCAGAAAAGAAGATTGGATGTTACATACCTTAGATTCAAGATCTGGAGTTTGCAGTTTCTGAGCTTCGTTTCGCTGCTTATGCAAAGGATGAAGAGTTGATTGCTGCTTATAATTAAGTGATCCACTTCGAGAGAATCGTCAATAGGCTTGAACCCCAAGTGTTAGAACTTCAAGGTGTACTGAAGATCAACGAAAGTCTGAAGAATGAAGTGGATGAGCTGCAGCGCGTCCGTGTTGGTCTGCTCGAGGAGAATGAGCAGCTGAAGGATGAGAAGGATGGGCTCGAGGTTTCGAGACCTTCTCTATTTCTCCGGAAGACTTGTTCACCTTTACTTTTGAGGCCACCATTGGTGAAGTAGTCGGAGATGTTGGTGTTGGTGCCCCGGCAGGAGCAGCCGGGGGTGAAGCGTCGGATGGTGCTGCTACTGAGAATGTCGCGGTTGCTGAAGGTGTGGCGACCGAGTAGTCGTGAAGTGTCCAAGCTGCTGAAGAGTAGTCTTCTAGGTAGTCTTTAGGATTTTCTTTGTTTCCCTCGTTGCTTTTTGCTTTGCTTGAACTTCTTTGGTCTTTGCTAGTTGTTTATCAATTTTGCTAGAAAATTTAATAAACTTGTTTCCTTCGCTTTTCTCCATCTTCGGTTCTTTTGTTCATGCCCTAACCTTTAGACTTTATAGACCAGTGGTAGGCGTGCTACTTTTTTATAAGCAAACATGCCGCGTAGCCTATGCAGCCGTAGGTGTTGGTGTAGAACTTGGCAAAGTTGTTAGTCATAGGGTCGGCAGCCGGACGCATTACTTACAGAAGCAGACAAGTCCGCGTGACCACTAAGTTGTTAACCTTGGCTTTCTCCAATTTCGTAGGTTGCGTAGCAAGTATCACAACATTTTAGGACTTGGTGCAAGTCGTTCCGCTTTTGGCAGAGGTGAAGCTTATCGACTATGTAGCATATCGGCAATGGATAAAACTTCGTATATGCACAATAGCTTGTTTAACCTTTCACAAGAATGTGCGATTGTATAAGTCTAGCGCGGCTTTACTGCTCGAAGAGCAAGCTGTAGGCAGTCTTCCGGAAACCGTAGGCTACCTTAGTGCACTCAGTAGCAGCTTTAGGGTTCCAGGGCAGCCGCCCATTAGTTGTACTGCGTAATGTGCCCCTCCGTCTCTAGGGTCTGATTCCCCGCGGATTAGGCCAAGAGACCCAAAATCCTTCAATTAGCTAAACCTTGAAAAAGACCGTTGTGGCTACTTCTAGGAATCTCGGCGCAAGCCATCGTGCATCTAGTTATACTAGGGTAGCCAGGCTCATCCACATCTGGATATTCTGAGTGTAGAGTTTATCCTCCCACTTTGGAGAGTAGACTCATGTGGGTGTCGGGGAATTAGTTTACCCTCTCGTACTAGAGAGCATGGTTGGTCCCTCGGGGGGTGCAATTTCTACGGTGAGTCCCTAAGAAGGGCGCAGTCTTCTTTTGAAGTGCATATGTGATCAGTTGTTGTAAACATGCAGCCAAGCCAAGTTGTGATTACTTCTGAATTCCTCATTGAAAAACGAGTGAAATGAACGAGAACTTAGCTATAAGGTAGGAACTGCATAACAACTGGATAGTCATCGGCTTGTGAGGTGGTGCCCATTGAGCTGCTTGAGTCTTCGGGCTTTGATGTAGCGGGAGGTCACACATAATACTGCCTCAGATTGTAGGCGTTCCACTGCTTTTTTATCTTTTTGTTGTTTCATGGTGGCAAGGGTGTAATTATTCTTACCGCCTACTCTGATGATCTTGTACGGACCTTCCCAGATGGGATCCATCTTTTTGGAGCCTTCATTGCGGGCAGTGATGAAGGCTTTTCTTTGGACTAGATCTCTAGGTTGGAATTGCCGGATCTTGGCACTTTTGTTGTAGCTGGAGAGGAGCTGCTGTTGGTAGGCTAGGATGCAGGTGATGGTCTGCTCGCGCTTCTCCTCTGCCACATCTAAGCTTGTGGCCACCTCCTTTATGTTTTACTCAATGTTTGGTAGTAGAGTGTTGATACTTAGCACGATGACATTGGGAGGAGCGATTGCTTCTGAACCAAATGCCAAAGAGAAAAGAGATTCACTGGTTGCTCGTACTTTGGTGGTGCGATATGCCCATAGACATCCGGGGAATTCGTCTGGCCATTTTCCCTTCTTTTCGATGAGGGATTTCTTGAGGCAATCGAGGATCACCTTGTTAGATGCTTTGGCTCGCCTGTTGCCTTGAGGATATCTTGGCGTAGACATGTGCTACTTGATGCCATGCTTTTGGAAGAACTTCGCCAAATATTCGCCCACGAATTGTAGGCCGTTGTCAGTGACGATGAACTGAGGAATGCCAAATCGACAAATGACGTTCCTCCATATGAAGTGCACTATGTCCATCTGAGCCATGGTCACCATGGGCTCTGCTTTTACCTATTTGGTGAAGTAATCAATTGCCACGATCATCATGCATCTGCCCTCAGTAGCAGGCAGTATGGGTCCTACCAGGTCCAGTAACAGGCGGTATGGGTCCTACCAGGTCGATTACCTGCTGCACGAATGGCCAATGACTCGTCTGCGGGTGTAACTCGCTGGCAAGCAGTGCTGGTACCGGCTTGTAGCGTTGGCAGCGGTCGCACTTTTGTACCAACTCCTTAGCATCTTGGTGTGTGAAATCCCGTCCCCAGATTTCACTAATTAAATTACATATTTTCGTATTATTAATTTTAACACGTTTATATTTACGACATATGTTTTTTTTTAGGCACCTCGATCGTATAGTGTTGAAAAAGGAAACCACAAGAGTGGTTGAGAAAAGAAAAAAAAAAGAAAGGAAGAAATTGAGCTGCCAAATGGCAGCTAAAGAAAAAAAAAGAAAAAAAAAAGAGATAGGAAGGAAAAGGCTGCGGGGGAGAGCGGCGAAAGAAGGCAGGAGAAGGTGGGAGAGTTTCAGGAGGAAAAAAAAAAGGGGTGGCCAAATGAGAAGATGAGAGAGGGTTTGAATGCCCAATCAAAAATGGGAAAATGAGGGAAATGAGGGAAGGTGAGAAGGAGGGAGGAAACAGGTATTTTGACCCGTGTGACCCAACCGGCGGTGCCAAGGGAATCCGATGATCTCCCGGCCAAATTCTGAATAATTGAACCCCCTCACCACCTGGAAATCATTCCCCATCACCTCCTCTACCTATACCACCCCAAAATTTGAGGGAATTTGGCCCGAAATATGGTATATCCGCACGGGTGTGCGATGAGCTCGTGGTGGCGATCCACCCAAATTTGAATGTAACTCCGACCACCACCACCACCAATAGACTCTTCTCAACCTCAGGAACAAAGCCCAAGCACTTGTGGAGGCGTTGGAGTGAGTATGGAGGTCGAATTGGAGCACACCCATTCTAGGGATTTGGACGGTTCGAGAGAAATTGGGGATTTTCCAGGCCAAATTGGACTTGGCCACAGGTATAAAGTTTGTTTTACACTTCAAGATCTTCATTTCTGTAATTTTTGGTAATTTTTAAAAATAGTTGAATTTTCCGGCAAGTCGGGGCAGTCGACCGCCACCCGCGGCGGTGCGTGTGGCGGCGGCCTAGCCAGTGGACCGACGATGTCCTTTTAAGTTCAATTGGAAGCTTTGATTTCATAATTGACATCCGGATGACGTAATTTGATTGTTTGAAGTTAGTTTCATTACGATACATTACTTGATCAAAATTTGAATCGACGATCCGACCGTTGGATCGTCACCAAACCTTAATGCGTGATAGAGTATAATATTTGAAGATCATAGAAACTTACGGATTGGAAATCCGAACTACGGATCTTCCCTAATTGGATTTCTAAGTTGTAAAATTAAATGTCGACCGCCATTTGAATTTTGAAATTGGCGAAGATCTGACCGTCGGATCGTGATGAGATTTTAGTATGTTGTTATTTGAGCACAATGTGGACTTTGGGAAGTTCCGGATCCGAAATTCGATGTGCGAATCTTCCGGATTGATTTATGAAGTGTTATGGACCTTACCGTTGATCGAGAGTTGACTTTTGGTCAACATGTCTCGAAACGTTCTAAATACTAAAATTGAGTACTACGGGAGACTAATTGAAGTCTAGTGGGCCTACTTTGGTTAGAGAGTGATTTGAATATATGTGATATGATTATTACCTTAATTCTTATATTAATATCTTTTATGAATATGATTTGGGTTATAAATGAAATTTCTAATGAAATGTGAATTCTATATATTTATGCATAGATCTATGTTTATTAAATGTGAATTCTATTGAACTGTTATTTTAGTTTCTGGCCATCGATCTATTTTCATTAAGTATGATTTGACTTGTGCATTGGAAATATGGGTCGTATTGTATGATTGGATGGATGTGATAAAGTGTGAAGGCTAGTAGTGGACCGCTAAACCATTGTCATGGGGTTTGTTGCTTGAAACATGTTTCACCCTCGTGTCTTTATTTCATTTCTCGTTTCGTTGAGCCTTTGTAACTTGGGTAACTCGGTCCATGTCTTGTTTCATTGATTGGTGTTATACATTCCACTCTGCGATTCCGTTGAGTGATGGTCCGGAATCGTATCCTAGTGTGGATTCCGTTGAGTGATGGTCCAGAATCCCTTACACTTCGCGATTCCGTTGAGTGATGGTCCGGAATCCCTTCTACTCTGTGATTCTGTTGAGTGATGGTCCGGAATCGTATTCCAGTATGGATTTTGTTGAGTGTTGGTCCCGAAACCCCTTTTGGTGTCTTGGTTCCGTTGAGAGGTCCGGAACCCGATGTTGATGGATTTCGTTGAGTGGTCCGAAATGGCATCATTTGACTTATTTGAGACGGCTTCAGAAATGTAGGCTTCGGCCGAACTGTGTTCCTCTAGCCCTAGTTTTTAATGTACATATGAACGGTAGTTTTCGAGAATCATGTGGGTTGAATTAGAAAAGCCGTTGGATGTTGGGTGACTCATTCGGAGTTTCCAGGGACTTGATTATGATTCCATGAAACATGATTTGATACTTGATGTTTATAAATTATGATCGATGGTCTGTTTTATTTGAATATCACATACTTGAATTGTTGTCACTCACCGAGCTTCACAGTTTATCTGAGTGTCTGATTTGCCCAGTGTGCTATCTCCTTGATCCATGGAATTGGTTAATTTGAGTGATTGTGGATATGAGGTTGGTGATGACTCTGGGGAGTGATTAACTGGAGTGATTAGACCCGTTGACAAGGTGACTAGGGAATAATATGGTGCTATGTCGATTCTTTGAATGGTTGTATCCAATGAATTAGGGTATTAAGTTGAAACATAATGATTCATGTGATAGGTGAAGTGGAAATCTTTGTCATGTGGGGTTATTATGTAGCTTTGAATCTAATATTTTCATGCTTGTCAAGTGCTCATAATTGATTGATGAGTGCTATGATTTTCTACCTAAAAGTATTGTGGTGAATGTTCAAGTAAAGTGAAGGCTGAACTACTAATGGCTTGATCCCTTTTGAGGGTATGTAGGCAGTTTAACGAGGAGGTTAGATGCAGCCATAAAGTATACTGAAACTTCTATTTGATTTGATTATCAAGTTGTGAATTACCATATCCCGGAGAAGGGGTATGTTGAGATACGGGAATTTGGTGATGTCACGTGTCGATCTTGGACGTATGTTGGGATTGGGGCCTGACATGGTGCATGGTAGGTCAGTAGTAGCCTGCATTAAGAGCTTTATGATCAATCTCCGAAGTGGTTTCGACAAATGCATTCGTGGATTGAGCCTAGAACCTTCAAGTCATCAGGAGGCGCTAGGCAGCGGAGATGTGATCCGGTGTAGGATCTTTGGGTGAGAATGCCATTCCACATGTAGTAGCATGCTGCCCTTATTTGAAGCTTTCTAAACTCCAATCTTTCCATATGGAGTGTGTCATTGACCAGGTAGTCTATAGTGGAATTTTGCCAATTTGGAGTTGTACTAACCTGTGACACCTCGGCTGCTGGTTCCGCCTCTATGCTTGGTTTGTCTAGATACTCTTCCAGGATATAGCGTTTGAGTTGGTGGTCGAGGGCAGAGCTTAAGCCGGCTAGCGCATCTGCTTGGGCGTTGTCTGCCCGTATAACTTGAGTGAGAGTGTAAGTCTGAAATGCCTCAAGTTGCTTGCGTACCTTCTTTAGGAATTGTGCCATCCTTGGATGTTTTGTCGTGTACTCCCCAGTAGTCTGGCTGATGATTAGCTGGGAATCAGAATGAATTGCAAGCTTATTCACCAAGTTTTTTGCCATTCGAAGGCCTGCTAGTAGGGCCTCATACTCTGCTTCGATGTTGGATGCTTTGAAGCCTAAGGTGATCGTCTGGTCGGGCATCAGACTGTCTGGGGTGACAAGGACTACGCCTGCTCTCGGACCTTTGTATTTGGATGTGTCGTCGACATGCAGATGCCCAAAGTCTCTATCGGGCGGAGCAGGCGCTGCTAGGGCGAAGTTGAGCCGCTATGTTGCTTCGCCTTGGCTAGGCGTGAAGACGTGGTAGGAAGCCATGGAGCTGGGGCCATGCTACATGCAGAGTTGAATTATAGAGCAAGGGTCGGCTGGGGTCGTGTGACACTTAGCAAAAGGTGGTGTTCGACTGCTAGTACATGTTGCTCCTATGTAGAATCTTGGTGACGAGGACAAAATTTTCTTCCAAGTGTGTCCTTCTAGTGTTCGTCTACGCTTGGCGCGCCTTTTGGGCCGAGTTGTTGCGTTCGTCAGAAAACTTTGCATCCGCCAGTGTCTACGCCTTCATCGTCGCGCGTCTGGATTGGGCAGAATAGTGCGTCATGAGGATGACTGCGTGCGTTTGAAGGTAAAACTTGAGCTTCCGGGTTGCAAAAACTATCGCCAAAGTTAGCTTTTGAATTTATGGTAGCATCGATGAGAGCTTTTGAACTGTGGAATACGGGTAGTCGGGCCCCCAGCTCTTCTCGTATGATGGTAGAGCTTATTGCTGCTTCAGATATCGTCAAACATGAGAATAGGTCATCCGCTGCTTCTAGTTTGGATAATAGGGAGGTGATGTCAGGTACTCATTCAATCCTTGAATCTGGATTAGCGAGCCTCATCCCAAAGTGCATGTTTTTCTGCCTGAGTCGGATATTCTTTCATGATCAATTTTTCGAACAGCGGGTGGTCTGCTGGAAGTCTTTTTTGGAAGGCTGCTCTAGCTATTGAGTCGTTGCATTCAATTATCTTTGCCTTCTCTGCTTTGAAGCTCTTCACATAGTCGCGGAGTGACTCTTTTGGGTTCTTCTTGACGTTGAACAAGTGGTCAGACTTCTTCTTGATCGAGCGATAGAATTAATATTCTTTGGTGAAAACCAAATAAAGTTCGTCAAAACTCCGGATAGATTATGGCAGCAGGGTGTAGAACCAATCTTACGCCTTGCCTTGTAGAGTGGTGGCGAATATCTTGCACATGAGATCGTGGTTGTTTCGATAGAGGATCATTGTGCTTTGATAGTGCTTTAGGTGTTTCTCCGGGTCTTCATCTCCTTTGAAAGATATGAAATGTGGCATGCTGAACTTGCGTGGAGACTCTGCTTTCTCGATCTCATCCGTGAAGGGTGACCTACTTATGTTGGTCATGTTCCGTCGTAGTGCCTCGTCGGCCACTTCTTTGCGTTGGAAATCACGCGATCGCTTGTTTAGGAGTCTCTCTACTTCTTCTTGAATTTGCCTTTGTTGGGGTAGCGGAGCTCTCGGCTGCCCCCAGTCTTGACTTGCTAGTCTAGGCTACTCTTCTACGTGCTCGACTCGTCTATGTCGCGGCAGCGATGCATGTGGTCCGTTCTTGGCATGCGAGGGAATTCTTCGCAGGCTGCTGGTTGAACTTGAGCCGGATTGAGTGACTGCTTCTCTCTGTCCGTCGTGATGCCTACTCTGATATGAGGTGGAGGATGCTCCTTGCGGGCTTAACCGCGAATGAACACCTCGCCTGGAAGGTTGCTTATGTTGACTATTGGAGTTTGACCCCAACCATGAATGAATGCTCGTCCGTGGGCCTAGTCGAGAGTGCACGCTCCTCCGCATGCTAAGACGGGAGTATACACTATCTCAGGGGCCTAATCGGGAGTGTACATTGCCCGAACGCTCGATTCGTGGCTGGTCGAGTGGCTGTTGGAGAGGTTCTTCGTCTGCCCTTGTTCTACTTCGGGACACCTCATTTGGGGCAAGTTGCATCTTGGTGCGCTACAAGAGCTGGTTCACCAAGGTCGTCTACTGTGCTAGGGCGCTCGTCAACTCTATGACTTGTCGAGATAAGTGTTGTTCACCATTTGGATTGGAAGAGCTTGGAAGGAATGTGCCTCCTTGAGCAATGGAAGAGTGGTAAACTCCGGGCGCAAGATTTGAGTTAGGAAATGTCAAATCCACAGAGAAATGTGGTGAGAATGCCCCTAGTTCGATCGTAGACCCATAAATTTGAAGCCGGGACGGTTGAACTAATCTTGGACCGAATTGGGCTGCTTGGAAGGCCACAAAAGCAGGATGGGCCGCGGGAGTGGGCTGCTAGGGGGAAGCAGGCTGGGCCACGAGAGTGGGCTGCTCGACGGGAGCAGGCTGGGCCACAAGAGTAGGCTGCTTGGCGGAAGCAGGCTGCTCGACGTGTGGCGCACGTGAGTGCGAGGCTTGGGCTCGGCTCGACAACGCATTGGGCTTGCGTTGGATTTGGGCGGCACGGGCCGGTTTGCCTTGGGCTTGGAATGACATGGCTTAGGCCGTAGCTTTGGTGCAATGGACCTCGCCGCGGGTGGTTGCCGTGGTGGCCACCGCAGTGGTTGCCATGGTGGAGCCTCGTAGTGATGGTGCCGCTCCACTTATTGTCACATTTAGTTTCGTGGATCGCCGCGGTCCCATCTCTTGAATATTGGAATTTTCACTTGTTGAATTTTCTAAATTTCTAGCCATTGTACTTCTCTTTTACATTTTATCAAAGAATTTTTTCAAATAAAAAATTCTAATAATAAGAACGTACGAAAAATCTACAAATGGACAAGAAAATAGAAAACCTTGGATGCGAGAGTCTTCTACGAGTGTGTGACTCTTCTCTCAATGAAAGCACCAATTTGTGGATGCAAATTTCTTCCTCCTTCTTCTTGGACAAAATTACACCTACAAAACAAATAACACCTTAGGTCAAAGCCAAGAGCCTCACGAGCCCATGATGAATGGGGGGTTTTGGCCGAAGAACTTCTGATGCCAAAGTTAGAATTTTGAGGGAAAAGTGTTTGAGAATTTTAGCAAGAGAATTGGAAGTGTCTTTTGGAGAGAATGTAGGGCCTTTTATAAGGGTGTGGCCGGCCTCCTGGGGTGAGAGAACCGGCCACCTAGCTCCCATTGTGGGCTAGGTTCTTGATTTGTGTTAATTTGGGAGTTATGGAAATAATTAGCTAATTAATTAGCAAATAGAATAATTGCCTAATTAACTAGCTAATTAATATGATAAAAGGGGAAAATGTGGTAGAATATATAAGGCATGGCCGGTCCCTTTGGGAGAGAAGGTGACCAGCCTTTTGGGTATTTTTTGGTAGTAATGAATAGTTTAATTGACAATTAATGGATTATTTAGGTAATAAACCCATTAATTAGCCAATTAATATAATTTAAAAGGAATGTTTTTGGGAATTACCTTGTAGGAAGGATTTGATGTGGATGGATGAAAGAGGTTTTGAATTGTTACCTATTTTGGGCACTTTTGACATGGTTGAAAGATGATTGTCCGCTGCTCGCGCGTAGGAATCCCGATGTGCCTCAAGGGTATCTTTGTCTTTTTAATCCAAAGATCCACGTGTCGCCTTGTGATTATTTTTGGCTCCATAGGCATTTCTGTAAATTTCTCTTTCTTATTGTCCCCTTGGATAATGGCAATTGCATGCATGAAATCAGAATCAGATTCATGTTGAAGTTGTTTACTAAAACTGTTTGGAATCGGAGTATGAATGATATTAAGTCCATATAAGTTGTTTACTAATTCACTTCAATCGGAATGAAAGCTAGATTGATTACTATATTGCCCTTACATAAATAAATTATTTTCATACTCTTTCTTTATCATTCCAAATTCTTTTTTCATTTCTTTTCTCTCCATCTTCTTCCAGAACCTCCTTCCACTGTGAATCTCTTTTTTGTCATCCCCATTTATTTTTTTTCTTTTCCTTTCTCCATCTTCTTCCTCATCATCCTTGCTCCCTGATACTCTGCTTACCATCCCTCAATTCTTTTAGCTTCCTCATCTTTTTTCTTTTCTTTTCTCCATCTTCTTCCCTGTCGATTCAATGCCAGATGCGCACCGAACAAGTTACAAATCCAGTTGTCGCCAACGACAACCTATTCTTCACCAACTACGTCTTCGAAACCCATCCTGACAAAATCATCCTGGACCAATTAGCTTAAGCCCCATCATTGGCGGTGGACGGGATTGAGCGGGAGCCGGCACTCTGCTGAAAGGCATAAGGACAAGGGTAGTTTGGGTAGAAAAGTTAGATTCCTGATGGAGGCTTCTCCCCGGAATCCAAATACCACCTCTATGGAGGGGATCCAATTCCGGGAGATTTAGGAGTTCAATTCCTGATTTTGTGTGAGCCCCACCTTGTTTCCGATTACTGAAATGTTTGGTAAACGGTTGAATGCCTCAAACAAAGTGCAAATCTGTTTCTTCGTATTCCATTCTGGTTACATAAACACGGCCTTAGTGGCATGTTTACGAAACCGGAATGGAACAAGGGGAATGGGAGTTGCACCAGACCCTATCACATACAAACAGCAAGCAAGAGTTGTGCCGGCTTATCCGGAAAATTTCATTATTGTCACCCCAAATGCTACTACCTCTTTGCTAAGCACAGGAATGCTTGATCGAGAAAAGCAAGCAAAGAAGCAGCAGGATGCGGAATATGAAGGGGCTGGGGGTAGAGTCAATAAGGCGCGGACTCCGCGAACGTCCAGCACCCCCTTATACTAAAAAACTCGTTCCAAGAGACTCCGGCTTTTACTATCCATCTGGGAATAAAAATTTATGCGGGGTCAACTCAAAATCAGCAATCCAATTCCTGATATTCTTGGAATCAGACTACAGAACAATAGCTAGTATTCGGATTTCGGGATAAAACCTTTATCCAGAATCAAGTTTTTCTGCCCAAAACACCCTTATCTTCTCATCCCTTCAACCTGCTTCTGGCCCTCTATTTCTGATCACCAACAAAACTTCCCCAACGCCACCGCCATCACAAACCAATGATCTTGGACCAGCAAAACTTTCCCAATGCCACCGCCATCACAGACCGAGATCGTCATCGAACCAAACTCCGACTGGCAAGACTTCCTCAATAGGTAAATTAGTAAACAACTATTATGGAATCTGCATCATTCTCAATCTGATTCTAGACAGTTTAATAAACATCTTCAACAGGAATCTGATTCTGATTCCATCTCATTTCAATTCCTCCTCAATCCAATTCCTCTCAATTTGATTACAGATTAGCAAACACGCCCTAGATGTGGAAAGAAAATTGATACTCTTAATAACTTATCACACCCCTTTGTTAAATTTTGTCCGTTCTTTATGTTTTATTTATTAAATCAGATGGCCAAAACTGAAGGGGTGTGAACTGTGAAGAAATAAAAGGGTGCGTAAAATTATTTTAAAAAAAATTGGGTTAGAGAAATTAGGCGTGTTCCCTAAAAACACACGCACGTAAATAAAGGGAAAACTTAAATAGGTCGATATAATATCCAAAACGCGCATCAACAACGAACGAGTGTTCAACAAGATATTAAGTTCCCCAACTTGAAGCAAATAAAAGAAAATAAGACATTAAAACTCAAGTACTACTCTCCTAAAAGTACATAAAGAGGAGCACCGAAAACTGTTGCCAATCACGTCCTTCCTAAGCCACTAGAGTGCTGGCGGTGGTAGATTCGCTGCAAACAAGAGAAGAAAGAAATAAGCATTCAAGGTAGCCACTACAATTTCATTGCGGAAGACATGTTCAGGCAACGCTAAAAGCATAAGAAATGACAGTTGGGATTAAACTTATAGTAGAGAAGTCAGGAAACGAAAACGATTTCATAGAAAGGTCGGCTTCAGCCTAACAATGACATATGCCACGCTATAACAAGCATAAATATGAACTAGGAGGAAAACCAAAACACTGCTATTTGACATGACTCACAAATTTCTTTCATCATGGGAACCAATATTAGATTCCCACGTATAAAAAGTTATTCCAAATTTGAATATGTAGGAAACGCAGAAAACAAATTAACTATATGCAATACAACACACAATTTGTTCAAGAGAGCTAAGTCAATGGGAACTAGTAAGATTCAACAAGCACTACCCACTATTAAACTTCTTCCAAACTCAACTACTCAGATAATTATTTGAAGTGTTTGAGTGCAAAGAACCATGTACGTATCTTCAAGTGACATTACTGAATCCTAAAAAGGGTAACCCCAAGCCAACAAGGCTCCCCACTTTGTGAAAGTCCTGCGGCTGGGGAGGGGGGAAGGAACATACATACGCGGCCTTACCCTTGCTTTGCAAACAGGTTGTTTCCACGACTCTAACCCGTGACCTTTTGGTCACAAAGGAGCAGCCTTACCTTACTGTGCAAAGATTACTGAAACCTATGATTACTTAAATTTTCTGTGACAAAGGAAAAATTTATCCTAAAACGAAAAGGTACTTACTACTTCCAGACTGGTGGAAGCTTCTTTGTCTTCTTGTAGTAACGAGCAAGGCGATGGATTCTGCTCTCAACCAGAATCAGTCTAAATTTAGAATCCTTGTCCTTCCTATTCCTCTCCAAATGCTTCCTGATTGAAACAGCCTTCTTGATCAGGTGGTAAAGATCCTCAGGAATTTCAGGAGCAAGACCTACCCACACCAAAAGAAAATATAAGATATCATTTTCAAAATTTCTTTCAACAAAATTAGATGTTATTATGAAAATAAATTCAAGATACGCACCATGAGCCTTCAGAATACGCAAGATCTTGCTTCCAGTGACACTCTTCACCTGAGCAATACCGTGAGAATCACGAAGAATAACACCAATTTGAGAGGGTGTCAGACCCTTTTTCGCAAACTTGCAGATGTTCTCCTCAACCTAAAAGGCAAAAAACAACCAGATAAGCAATTAAGCTAAAATGCACAAGACACAAATTTAAATTTTAGGTCTACTGCAGTAAGAAATGATTCCCCTTGAACAATCAGTAGTTCAAAAAATAACCAAATTTCTATTCAGCCAACGCAGATTAAATGGGAAAAGGCATGCAGCAGACACAGAGTTGTGTCACCGTTTATTGTGTATTAAGAGGCCAAACAAAATTGATTAAATGACCATGGACCAAAAATACACTACAAGAATTGATTACTATAAAATTGAAAAAACCATGGAACTACAACCAAACAAAAGGAACAGTTACTACGGTTCTCAATGTTAGATAAGCGATACATAAACATAGGTGACATAAGTTAACTACATCACAATAAGAAACAAAAGTATATACTACAACAACAATAACAAAGCTTTATCCCATTATGTGAGGTCAGCTAAACAAAGGTATATACTAATTAACAATAAAAATTGTTTAGCTTTTTTTTATAGACCAACATTAAGATATCAAAATCAATTTTTTTTTCTCACTACATTTCTTCATCAATCAATCAACAGAAACAGAACATAGAAAAACAGATTAACCAATTAAGTACTGCCTGATTGCCAAAATTAATATAAAAAAATACCCACAAATGAAATCATAAACTCATTTTACATCTTTTACAATCAAAGACCAATTGGGTATAAACATAGATTTTCCAACAATGGGGAACAAAATTGAGCTAACTATTCAAACTTTAGTCCATTTTCTCATCAGCCAAACAAATCTAAACGCAACCCATTTTCTCACCAATCAAACAAAACCCAAAACAACTCAAATTCATTCAAGAGTTAAAGAGTCGGGGTTTTCTCACATCCTGGGTTGAGATCTTCAACCAGCTAGGTGGGGTCCTCTTGTACGGCAAAGCTGAAGCTGAAATACCCTTTCTGCAAAACACAAAAACCACCAAGAAAAAGGGATCAAAACCCAGTTAAATCGACTACTCACAGAGCTTTGTTCAGAAAATAAGAAGAGAACGAACCCTCTGCTGTGCATACGCCCCATGATTGCCGGCTTGTAGAGCCTGTGCCGCTTCTGGTGACTTTAGCTCTGCCGCTCCCTCACTCTCTTTCTTTCTGTTGGTCGCAGAAACCCTAATTTGGACTGTAACAACGAATATAAAGCAAGGAGGTGGCTAGGGTTTATAAGACTTTTTGTTTATTGCTGTTCAGTCCTTGGGTTTTCTTTATTGGTGTTTAAGACCTAATCGTATTACTTCGGCCCTTGGGCTAACTATATTAAATCATTGGGCTTACTTTCGTTGTGATTCTATTTTTTGGGGCTTTGGGCCAACATAAGACAATAAACATTTGGCAAACACGTCAAAACTTGTAACACAATATTTTTCGTAATATTTTTTATTATAAAAATTATTATTTCACCATTAAAGTTGAGTATTTATCATTAATAGCAAAATTTAGCATCTAATTTCATGAATATCGCTTTTTATAAAAACTTTCAAATATAGCAAAAATCTCACATAAATAGATCTAAACACCCTCAAAATCCAAAACCATGTACGTGGAAGTGCTTCACTGCTTCCCGAGAATTCTTAGGACCTCAGCGTTGTAACCTCAATTATGAAACTTCATAAACCCTAATGTCGTCGGCGACAGTCCCCACAACCACATCAATCAACCTCGAGAGAGAAAGTGGTGCCTTGTTGACTTTCCTCATGAACAAGCGTTTAAGAATGACTGCATTCGACTTGCTTCTAGCCCTCCGGACAAGAAAACAGTACAGCTAGGCGAGAAGCTTGAGATAGATATCATTGGACCTGGGCGCAGTGCGCTTCATCTTCTTACTCTTACCTCCAGCCACAAGATCGATCCCCATTATTGCTGCTAGTGTTGAAGCTCGGTTGCTCGGGACGCCGCTTCGAAAGCGTTGGGCCTTATCTGGCCAATTCATTGAACAAATATGGATCTTGTACTGCCATATGGTTGAGCCAAGGATGAAAACAGGTGGAGAAAAAGAGTGATTGCTCCCACGGTCTTGTACCCATGAGAAAGGCTTTTAATGGTGCCTTCATTGTTGGCAGCAATTTTTGTTGGTGGTGGGCACGAACGACAAGGAAGTTGGGAACAATTCTTATTGCTTATGGTTCTTGGTTCTTGGCTAACCTAGAGTTCTTTAGTTTATGTTTATTTGGTTTTAATTTTGAGGGTATTTAAGTCTATTTGAGTAGATTTTCTGTTCTTTTTAAAAGATTTTATAAAAATTAACATTTATAAAATTAAGTGTTAAATTTTGACTATTATCGATAAAAACTCATTAAAGTTTCAATATAGAGTCGCACCTTCATGCTGCAAATTCATAATCGGGGTGCCCTCTATCACTTTAGTTTAAAAGACTCTTTAGAGAAGTATTGGATGCCTACATATAGGATTTGTAGCCCAGGCTCAGGGGGATTTATCCAGAATGGGCCGATAGGCAAGTCGAACAAAGCATGTGTCTTGTGCTTTATTTTAAACCATGTCTCATTTTTTTTAAGAACAATGATATATTTTTATATTAAACGGATGACGAGTTTGGTTAAGCCACACAAAGGGCATCTATCTTAATAAACTTTCCATCTTAATAGTCTAATAACCATCTTAATAAACTATTTGCTTAATTTGCGATGACACATATAACCATCTTAATAGCCTATTTTCTTTTCCATCTTAATAGTCTAATAACCATCTTTGAATGTAATTGTTGACCCTAAAAACTACAAAGCCTACGTGGCACGCAGGCCGAGTAATCTATGAGCTAACTACGTCCTTCGGTTGAGTGCGGGGCGTGCCAACTCGACGGCCGAGCCCGGCCGGTGAGTAAAATATGGATGTGGTGTTGTGTTGCGCGGCTGACTTCTTGATCTTGCGACTGCGGCCGAGTAAGGAACACGCCTCGGCCTTTGGGTCCTAGAGCCTGAAGACAAGGCTGCTAGTTCTGCGAAGTTCAATATCAAATTTCGGCTTTCAATGTGCCGAATGTAATAAACTGTAACACCTCACTTCGCCGAGAAGGCTGGTGAGATGACCTCTGTCGAAAAGAATTCGAAAATCCTTCTCGGCCGAGACTTGGATAGATAACCAGTCGGCCCCGACGCAGTGCTGTTTATCCAAACTGAAGGTGCTCCGCGGTCGGCTGATTCTACGGCAACAGTGCTGTTTATCCAAACTGAAGATGTTTACCGGTTGCCTTCACAGTGCTGTTTATCCAAACTGAAGATGTGTCGGCGAAAAAGAAAATAAAAAAAAATCTCAAGGTTGAGAAGGTTTGCGCAGGGCAGATTTGTGTGTTGAATTGGAGGTCTTTCTTCCGTTGTTTGTAGCTTTGTATTTATAGGGTGAATATCTGCTCGCAACCTGATGATAACATTGTAGAGTCCAACTTCAAACTCCTATTTGCTTGACGTAACTTGACTTTCCAAGGGATGGTATTTTATTTTTTGGTGACGTGGCTTTACCACAAGCTTTCCTCCATCCACACGCAACCAAAGCAAAACAACTTCCTCTGCCATTTCATTATTGCACGACACCATTTCAAATAATTTCCCACGTGGAGACCAATAACAAGGCTCCAACTTCCATGCCATCTTATCCATGCACCATTTGCAAATCAATTGCAAATCCATTCTCCATTATCACAAATTGTTTGCCGCGTGAGTCGTACCAAACATCCCATTCCCGTTTGAACTGTACTTCTGCCAGAAATATGATTTGCGGTCATTAGACAACATGCTAGATGAAACCAATATTAGGCTCAGATAATCCAATATATATTAAGAGATGATATTATGATCAAAATCACAATATTATCTCAACCACTATATCATCCCACGGTCTAGAACTTTACTCATCTAACGGCCTCGACTATACGGGCCGATTGTGTAAATTCGGGTCCAAACATTGCCCCCCAATTTTCTTGAACTTCGGCTTGCAAACCGAATGATTAAGGAAATTAAGTCTCCCCAACTAATTAACTAGGGCCGAGAGAAACTGGGACCGAGTACTACCGAGAAGCCATCGTCTAATAAAATTTATTCCCTAGTTTTGTTGAAAGAAACATTGGAAAGAAATATGCAACCACCCCTCCCAATTACTGTCAAGGTGGATGGCATCGGAAAGTGTAGCATGGCATGCTTCATGGCCATACGTAATGTCTGGTCACAGTGCACCGAATAGTCACTTAAAAGTGTGTCATTCGGCTATGAATTCCGTCGTATTGTCGAAAAAGAACTTTTCTCATCGACAATAACATCTCTACTCGACCATCCATCTAATACGGTCGAAAAGACCCAACACCTGCCAATGGGGTCGAGACAAATCACTCTTGGCAGCTCGTCCTTATTGCCGAGCTCGGCTTACTATGTGGTCGAATTCGGCGATGACACTGTTTCAACGACCGTATTGAACCTTAAATTGTCTTGTAATTTGGCAAAGAACAAATCGCCAACAGAACATTCAGACTTTCCATCAAGTTTCAAACTCTGCATCCATATCCATATCTGGGTCAACTTTCATCTTTTCAAATCCGTTCGAGCCGCGAAGCTACCCTCCTAATGGAGTATTGTGGCAACAACCATCCTAGCAAGAAGTCACGACTTCCTCATCCTCATCAACCGTTTAGGATATATATATATATATATATATATATATATATATATATATATATATATAGACGCGCACACACACATGCACGCACGGCATCAGGCCACCATTTAGGATATATATATCCTATCTTCCTCGACTTCGACCTCAGCTTATATATTTGTCTCGGCGTCTCCATCACCGATGAGTCCTTTGGCAACAACGGTTGGAGGTCTCTCACCCACCACTTCTCATGGTGTTCCTAGAATACCGTAGGAACCCCACCATCCATGGCGAACGTTAAGATCGGCACCAATGTCGCCGAATGGGTTGATACTGCCCAGCTCGAACGTTTAGATCGGCACCGACACCGCCGAATGGGTTGATAAGGACATTTGACATCAGCTCCGAGTCATCGTCAAAAAGTCATCGTCGAGCTCGATCGTATCAGTTGAGAATCCAATTGTACTCTCGGTAGGCATGCTACTCTAGCCTCAGCAGTAAAACGAGAAACAACCCATATTCTCCATAAAGGACAAAATAATATGGAAATAATGTCTGCTGTTTCATTCCCATAAATTGTGATTTGGCGCCCTCAATTGCTGAATTTTGACTTTCTCGGCTTTAAGAACTACCACCCTGCTTGCTTGCTCTCGGCTTTTTTTTTTTTTTTTTTTTTTTTTTGGGCAGATTTTCGATAGGCTCCTCAATGCTCGTTGCCCCCCTTATTTTCGTAAGTATCGGTCAAGAGACCGAATGGTTAAGAAAATAATTTAGCAAATAGAAAGAAAAGTGGCCGAACCAAATAGGAGGAGGCCAACGATGCTTTATTCCAAGCCGAGATATTTTAATCTTAAAATTCTCAACTTGATTTCGCTCTAGGCCGAATAAAGAATTTTCTCCAAATATTTCTGACTTGGAGAAATATTTTTCATTTTCGACCGCCGAATGTGTTGAACAATTATTATGCCCCCCTGGCATAATAATGTCACCAACTTCGGCTTTTAATTCGAACAACTTAGCCGAATGAGATTTCTTTATATCGGCTTTATCGCCAATAATCATATCGATTGGCGTGGTTTGTTCGGCTAAAACAATGAATTGGTCTTGTTCGTCATTGGAACATTCTTCTGACGAACCATTTTCCAAGTCAATTTCTGACTCAGAAATTTGAACTCCTTCTTCTAGGCCTACCACACTTTCAGTCTCGACCGAGACAGCAGGTGGCCTAGGTTCTTCTTCGGCTGTCTCGTCAATCTTCTGAGGCCGAATTTTAATTGTGGCCGGAGCGTAAAATTGCCCCCTGGCCTCTAGCCTTTCATCAAGAACTCTAATGCGCTCCTCAAGGAATTTGGCATACCTCACGGAACTTTCTTTGAATAGGAGCCAAATCTCATCTAATGGAACTCGACTGAGATCTTGAGCTGTCATGTGAACTTCGTAATTTTAGCACTTGGTCCCACTGGGCGTGCCAAAATGTTGACCCTAAAAACTACAAAGCCTACGTGGCACGCAGGCCGAGTAATCTATGAGCTAACTACGTCCTTCGGTTGAGTGCGGGGCGTGCCAACTCGACGGCCGAGCCCGGCCGGTGAGTAAAATATGGATGTGGTGTTGTGTTGCGCGGCTGACTTCTTGATCTTGCGACTGCGGCCGAGTAAGGAACACGCCTCGGCCTTTGGGTCCTAGAGCCTGAAGACAAGGCTGCTAGTTCTGCGAAGTTCAATATCAAATTTCGGCTTTCAATGTGCCGAATGTAATAAACTATAACACCTCACTTCGCCGAGAAGGCTGGTGAGATGACCTCTGTCGAAAAGAATTCGAAAATCCTTCTCGGCCGAGACTTGGATAGATAACCAGTCGGCCCCGACGCAGTGCTGTTTATCCAAACTGAAGGTGCTCCGCGGTCGGCTGATTCTACGGCAACAGTGCTGTTTATCCAAACTGAAGATGTTTACCGGTTGCCTTCACAGTGCTGTTTATCCAAACTGAAGATGTGTCGGCGAAAAAGAAAATAAAAAAAAATCTCAAGGTTGAGAAGGTTTGCGCAGGGCAGATTTGTGTGTTGAATTGGAGGTCTTTCTTCCGTTGTTTGTAGCTTTGTATTTATAGGGTGAATATCTGCTCGCAACCTGATGATAACATTGTAGAGTCCAACTTCAAACTCCTATTTGCTTGACGTAACTTGACTTTCCAAGGGATGGTATTTTATTTTTTGGTGACGTGGCTTTACCACAAGCTTTCCTCCATCCACACGCAACCAAAGCAAAACAACTTCCTCTGCCATTTCATTATTGCACGACACCATTTCAAATAATTTCCCACGTGGAGACCAATAACAAGGCTCCAACTTCCATGCCATCTTATCCATGCACCATTTGCAAATCAATTGCAAATCCATTCTCCATTATCACAAATTGTTTGCCGCGTGAGTCGTACCAAACATCCCATTCCCGTTTGAACTGTACTTCTGCCAGAAATATGATTTGCGGTCATTAGACAACCTGCTAGATGAAACCAATATTAGGCTCAGATAATCCAATATATATTAAGAGATGATATTATGATCAAAATCACAATATTATCTCAACCACTTTATCATCCCACGGTCTAGAACTTTACTCATCTAACGGCCTCGACTATACGGGCCGATTGTGTAAATTCGGGTCCAAACAGTAATATATCATCTAATCCTATTTTTGGGGAAAGTATTTTAATCAAATCTCCATCTCTCATTTATTTTGCATTTTGATTAAAAAAAAATCAAATTTCTTTCTCATAAAGCTTGACGGAAATCGAACTTGTGAAGTCTCAATAACGTTAATAAAACACAACTAATTTCAAAACATTATTGGCATAAACTTTAACAAAATACACCCAATTTTCCAAACAATGTAAACTATAACAAAATAGCACAATTAAGTGACTAATCTATCCTACAAAATTTAAACATCATCACTCTCCAAATATTCTTGGTCATCACTCTCCAAATATTCTTCGCCCAAGTCTTCTTGTTCCTCATTCCCTGATAGATTACAAAATAACAAAAAAAAAAACATAAATAGGTAACCGAATATTGGAAAATATCAATAAAAAAAGTTAATTCAACTTACATTCATTAGTTGGTTCGATCTTTCTTCTTTTCGGATTCAATGGGCAATTTCTTGTCGGCCATAATCTTGATAATAGTTTCTAGCCTCTTCCATTGTATCAAAAAGCATCCCTACATATGGAGTTTTCAAAGCCTTTTGAATTCTCATTTGGAATACATGTTTCATCATTCTCGACTTGAACTGTGTCTTCTACCTATTAACGTATATTAATCATGCTTAATGATCCAAGTTAAAAAAACATGATAAATATATGCTTAATGAACTACGGACATAAACGCTAATTAGAAAAAGCAACTATAAACTTTTATTAAAATAAATACTAAGGGATATTAAATTGAGTACATACTGGAGACATGGAGGGAGAGTTTGATGCAAAATCTGCCACGCACTCTGCCATTTTGAACGAGAATAGATTAGAAACAAATTGAGTGATGATGGAAAAGAAAAGCTTATTAGGTTTGCATTGGAAGAAGGAGAAACGTAATTAGGATTTTTGTTCTTGTTCTTCACCGATTATTAGAAATAAATGAGAGATGGAGATTTGATTAAAATACTTTCCCCAAAAATAGGATTAGATGATATATTACATTCAAAGATGGTTATTAGACTATTAAGATGGAAAAGAAAATAGGCTATTAAGATGGTTATATGTGTCATCGCAAATTAAGCAAATAGTCTATTAAGATGGTTATTAGACTATTAAGATGGAAAGTTTATTAAGATAGATGAGAGAGAAAGAGAATTACAATTATAAAGATTTATTTATATTTAATATGTATTTTTCAGAAAATAGAAATAAAATTAATTGCCATATTGTCAACCTATCATCTCAACCATTGAAAGTGGACTAATCTAATGGCTAGATACTTGTGTCAAAAATTGTGTAAAAAATATGGTGTCACGGATCCGCTCCCTATATATATATATATATATATATATATATATATATATATATATATATATATATATATATATATATATATATATATATAGTTACCAAACTAGAAAGGCTTCAAGATTTGCATATGAGACTTTACTACAATGCGGAAAGCAATCTTGTATGTACACAATTATGCGGGTTCGATGCTCGCCGATTCTCCACCACCTAATAATTAACTATCTAACTCACGTACGCTATTTTCTTACTAAAAAGGCCTCAAAACATCTTGAGAAATTTTATTTAGACCCATTTATCATTTTTCTACACCCAACTTATTATTTTTTATCTTGAAATTCCAAATGTGCCCAATAATTTTCTTTCTACACCAAAAAAAAAAAGATAATAATTAAGAAATAGGCAACTCCAACCACTCTATCTCTTCAAACCTCAACCACCCAGTTTCTAACCTCCCCAACTCCCCACCGCCACCTCCCTTACCACCCACAACAATTTGGAAATTAGAACATTATTCCCAACAACCCGCGATTAAAAAACCCAAAAGAAACATGTCAATATTTTTATTTTTATTTTTTGGAAAAATTAATGGTATTATTAACATATGGTCCAACACAATTAGATTCGACACGTCGACAATTTCAGTATAATTCGAACATGTTAGAAGGATTGCATGGAAGAGAGAGCTATTGTGTGGCCGGCCAAAGGTTGGCAAAGTGACATTGATGGCTGAGATATTTGGGGATTTCATTGTGGGTGATAAGAAGATGGCGGTGGGGGGTTGGGGAGGGGCAGGAATTGGGGGTGATTAGGGTTTGGAGTGATGGCATGGCCCGGGTTTTTTAGTGTTGGAATTTTATATTTTATTTTTTTGTTCTTTTTTATTATGGGTGTAGAAAGAAAATTGTTGGGCAGATTCAGAATTTCAAGATTAAAAACTATAAATTGAGTGCAGAAGGAGAATAAATGAGTTTGAATAAAATTTTCCAAACATCTTTCAATCTTTTGTGACTTTAAAGATTTTATTTGACCAAAATCATCCCCAAGTGCGCACGTCAAATTCTTCCTTTTGCATATTTACTGTATGAGCATGAATGAGCAGAGATCACTACTATTTCAATATTTTGTCACTTTCAAGATTTAATAATATGATCAAAATATTCCCTAACGCTAAAAATGTTGTTAAATCACCCGACCCTGCCTGCATGTGACTTGGTACATGATTTGTTGTGGAAGAGAATCAAACCATTCTATATATGTCAATTAATCATTTTCGTTTGTTAGACAAATACAAAAATTATAAATTATCTGTTGCCTCAATATAATCGTGAAAAAGTATATCACTCTTCTATTATATACGCAAATTTACACCATATATCTAGTGCAAACACTGTTAGTTGTAACTGATAGATAGACAAGTTCAACCTTTACTATTAAGTATAGATATTTATTTCTGATCCAGAGTATTAGGTACAGATTAACCAGAATCAATTAAATTTGAGTAAATTGTAGCTATGATCCCTGAATTTTAACTCAATTGGAGCAATGGTTCCTCAACTAAAAATCTATTACTATTGGTCCCTCAACTTATCAAAAAGTGCAGCTATGGTCCCTCAACTAAAAATTCATTATCATTGGTCCCTCAAATTTAATTCAACTGGATAAATGGTCCCTTAACTTTAACCCAATTGTTGCAATGGTCCTTCCAACATAACTCGTTTTGACAAAAAGTTTGACGTAGTTGACGAAAATGATCATAATTACACACTTTGATGAGTTGAGGGATCCTAATTATATAAATGGTTATTCCAACATAACTTATTTTGACAAAATTTTGACTAAATTGATGAAAAAGACTATAATTACACATTTTGATAAGTTGAGGGACCAATGGTAATGGATTTTTAGTTAAGGGACCATTGTTACAATTTACTCATTAAATTTAGGAAAAGCTCAAAAGAATGATGTGCGTGTACTTTCATAGTATTGGGATATTTTAGGTTAGCCTACGATTGAAGTAGGTGGCCTAGGAAAAGCTATGGATCGATCACGAGCCAGCTCTAGCAACCAATATTTGACAATATGTCACATATTATGCATAAATATTTAATTATGAATGAGGATCCTTTTTTTATTCTTTTTGTGAAGATTTCGAAGATCTTTCAATCACATCTGTTCATCCTATATCATAAGATCATAAATCATTGTATATCTTTTTATTTATTATTAAATATAAATAGTACATAACGAAAACTAGCCACAAGATATACAATGAACGGATATGATTGGAGGATTGATAGCGATTTTATCATCTATACAAATAGGATCAAAATCACATGAAATACTTGCAATAATACAAAGATGTTGAAGTATATATGCTCAAGATCGTTATCCTCAAAGACTATTTTAATAATTTATGTAAAATAAAATTCCTAATTAAATACTTAGAATTAAAAGTTGAGAAAAGAGATTTTGAAATTGGGTAATATTAAAAACAAACATGATAAAAGAAAAAAGTTTTAATACCAATTTATAAAAGCACTAGGGTTCCACCATCACCTAGCAATCCTATGAATTCTTACCAATTACTTATGATCTACACATGCCCCTTTGAAGGTTAGATTTTCTTAATTTATATTATACTTGGAACCTCTACCATAGAATGTATATTTAACATGCAATATGTTCGGATGTTCGGATCAAATCTGAACATGAAAGACTCATTATGCTCTATGAAAACCCTTTGAAAACCCATGGAACCCTTAAGACGTGGTGTTCATCTTAAGTGAAATTACAATTATTAACCACAAGAAGCCAGCGTCAATTTCAGGGAACCTTCCGACCAAAATTGCATCAAATTACTTTTCTAAAGATCCTAATGGTGGCCAATCATCAAGACAATTAGATAGTTTTAATCACGGTGATTAATAATTTAAAGTGTGCATATAATCAATCATAAGCAATTAAATAAAAATCACATATTCATGCTAAGGCTCAAGGCTTCGCTCTAGCAAAAGGAATTAATTATGTATACTCATAATTGAAATTATATAAAATATTATTAAGAAAAAAATGATTGAAAACACCTTAAAGGAAAAGAAAATCTTCAAGAGCCCAAGCAAAGTTCTTTGTCTCTGAAGTTGAATAATAATAAGTGTAGAGAAAAATTGTGGACGGCAAAAGCAATATATCCGGCTTTTCCATCGCACAAATCCTAAAATGTAGTCTTTTATTCCAACTAGGAAACTAAATAATAATAAAATAACTTAGAAAATAGAGTCCTAATTAAGCTAGGAGAATCTGCACAGAAGCCACGTTTTAGCCTCAAATCTTCTCCAAATCCAGCCCAAGATAGCTTGTTATAAAGATAAGAACATTCTGAACACATCTCCAAAAGGCCACGAACCCATCCGAGGTCATCTTAGGCTCCAAAAACACAATTCAAGCCTAGAAACCGCACTTTCCAGTATCGCACACTGCTCCTTTATTTTATTGCCAGAAAATAACCACTTTGTGGAAAAATCTAACATTTTGACACGATCAAGCCAACTGACTTACGAATGTCCTCCAACTGGGATTACTCCAAAATTCGTCCATTTGGTCACTTTTTACTTCAGAGGAAATCGAAAGTCCTATATTAAAAATACAATTCAAAGTATCAACAATCTTCCAGAGTATCAACAATCTTCCAAGGATATGGTTAAATATATAATATAAAATCTACTCATCAAGGATCCTCGGGATCCTCACAAAGAGGATTCGTAGAGGATCTCATTCTTTAATTATAATTGATTTTTTTACTTTTTTTTTCTTAATTTGTGGTGAAAGACATTATCTAGTTGGGTAGTTGCAATTATCAGTGGTGCCCAAAAATCGTATTTGGATTCCATTCAAAGAATTTTAAAGATTTTCACATCTTATTCATTTATTGTACATTGTGTGGTTACAAATCAGTTCAAAAAAATTTATTTAAAATTAAACACAAATAGTACCTAACGAAAGCTGACCGCACGATGTACGATGAACAGATAAGAGGTAAGAATTCCTAAAATCCTCATCCCAAAAATCCTCACCAAAAGGATTCGCAGACGATCCTCATCCCAAAAATTCAAATGTGAGGGTTGTGTTTTACCCAACAGGATCCTCTCCGGATCCTTGTTGTGAGGATCATGGAGATTCATGAATCGTGTCTGTTTATCATACATCATGCATTCAGTTTTTTTATCAGGTACTGTTTGTATTTTATTTTAAATAAAAAATTTAAAATAATTTCTGACCGCACAATATACGATGAACAGACATAATTCACAAATTCTAAAATCATCACAAAACAGATTCGGCGAGTATCCGGATTCGTGTTTTACCATGCATATGGTAATGGTACAACAACATGATTGAAAGGTCAAAACAAAAAACAGAATTAGTGACTGGTAAGTGAGTGACTGAGTGACTGTCCGTGAGTAAATCTGTCCTCATTCTATGTTCTATATATATACACACACACGCGCGCCAAAAGTGTGTTAACAATAAGCTGCGCGAAATTGACTGGATCTTTACCCTAGGAGCTGGAGATAAAAAGACAAGGAATAATGATGTTTAAGTTCACATGTTGTGCATTTGTGTAGCAAGAGTATTGCATGCATGGCATGTACAAATGAAAAAGAGAGTTCACATACCATACATACAGGTTCTTTAGTCAAAAGAATTCTCATTTTTAGGTAAAAATAGAGATTAGTTCTGAGATTCACTTCACATTGAACTTCAACGATTCAAATCGTTTATTTTTGTAAATCTCTATTCATAGATCATGCATTCTTGCAAAAATTCAGCTCAATCTGAAATCATTTGTCTATTTAATTATCTTGATGAAATTTCAATATATTTTAAAAAACAAAGTGTTCGTCAATTTTTTTGAACTCAATTAGATATCTCAAATATTTCCGATTTGGTTAATATTTTGAATGAACAATCTATAAAATACAACCTGAAAAATCAATAGTTCAAATGTTGTGCGAAATCGACTCTTTACCCTTGGAGGTGGAGATAAAGGACAAGGAATAATAATGTTTAAGTTCACATGTTCATTTATGTAGCAAGAGTATTGCATGTGCATGGCATGCACAGGTGAAAAAGGGAGTTCACATGCATGAAGCTGTAGAGAACAATGGGTATATGTTAATGTAATCCTGTCTATCATTGACCACTGATCAGATGTCACATCCAGTATCAGTTTTGATATGTATATCATGTATTTATGCGTATATGGGGAAAAAGAAAACGAAAGAGAAAACGAAAGAGAAAAAAGTTTATCAAGCTGCAGGAATACAAGGTTCTACTTGAATTTGACAGGAGGAACGTTGGCAGAAGCCCTCAAGTATTACTGTATTAGAACTTCAATTACTGAGTTATAGCTAGATCCATATTTCCAACGTTCTGGGTTATCATATCTTAGTCACTTTTACTATGTTTATGTCTACTTTTGTTGTAGATGAGCTTTTATTTCATATCATACATTACAAATATATCAAATTTGTCTATTAACTCTTATCTTTTGCTCCACGATATCGACATAATATCAATAATATAGATGACTATTGAGTATGATCCGTACTTAATAGTTAACGAGGGATGAACAAAGTTGACGAATTAGTTACAAAGTATAAGGTAAAGTGATGCTTAATGTATTATTTGAGAGCAGTTTGATAAATCTTTTGAATTTTCCATTATCTATGTACTTGCGTTTGGATTTGCATGAGCTTTGAGAGATTCAAAGCAAATAGTTAGTACTGGGTATTTACCTCACAACCAATATAAGTTTGATAACCAAACCAAGAGAGTATAACTTTAAGAGAGAAATCATTCCATAACAGGCAACTTGTTTTAACTCAATTTTGTTGAAATTTCCCACATCGATTGTATTTTAGAAAAAAGAAGAGTTTAAATATCTTAACTTCACTCCAACTGATATTGAGGTATTTTATTATAAAACCTCACACCTTACGAATGTGCAAGTGGTAATTAACAAGTTGGGGATATTATCGGTGTGGTTGGAAGTGGACATTTGGCCCGTCTCTCTGATAATTTGACATGGTATCAGAGCCGAGCGGGCCAATTGATGGGTGGGTCCCCTTGACCCTGACTGTAGGATGAGTTCCCTTGGCTCCAAGCAGTTGTCGATGTGTGGGTACTTAGCATGTACTGCCACGTAATGGGTGGGTCCCCTTGGCCTCGTGTGTAGGGAGAGTCCTCTTGTCTCCACGTGCTTGTCGATGTGTGGAGCTCCCACATGTGACTCACAAATTGGGTCCTAAGTGAGGGATTGTGTTGAAATATCTCATATCGACTGTATCTTTGAAAATAAAAATAGTTTAAATATCCTAACCTCACTCCAACTAATACCGAGAGGTTTTATGATAAAACTCCACACTTGTCAGATTGTACAAGTGATAATTAATAAGTTGAGGAGAATATGGATGTAGTTAGAAATGGACCTTTGGTACATCTCAATATAAACAAGACAATCATCGTTTGGATGCGTGATATAAACCAGTAGTTTGTCAACACATATCAAAGAGTGGCAACATTATCCAAGGAACACTGGTCACATGTGTTGGAATGAATAATGAAAACAGTAGAGCATAGTGAGAACCAGCAGGGAGAAACAGTATGGGATATTTATCAGCTCACCTCGCTTCACTCCCTTTCTTAATTGACAGAGACTACAGTGAATTCAAAGTATTGCCATCCTTGTGCCATACTTTCTTTGCTTTTGCCTTTTAAGCTTTTAGCCTTTTCCCCTAATCCCACCCTTGTATTTAAAGTTGTTCCATGGTCCATTTTAAACGGGGGATGAGGATCATTTCCGGATCTTCTTTTTGAAAATACATAGAATCTTTATATTTTATTTGTTTATCGTACATCGTGCATCCAATTTTTGTTGGATACTGTTTGTGTTTAATTTCAAATAAAAAAACTCAGTGACAACACGATGTACGATGAACGGATAAAATGCGAGGATCTTAGATCACAAAGAGGATCTGGATGGGATCTAAGTCCTTTAAAAGGGATGGCATGATTGCTTTGTTTTAAATTTCTTTTTCACATATGATTTTTTCTTATTCCCAATTATTATTTCTAATTTCCACTAACCACATTATTTTCATAATGTTTGTTTGTGCATCAAGTTAAGCTATTGTGGCAAAAGATTTATGTTCCTCAAGTGTATTTTGCAAGAGTAATCGAATAGATCTTATTATAGTTTTTTAAGAGAAAATTAGTATTCTAAGAAGCACACAAAATTATTCACAGATGCACATTAAATTAGGCATTTGGCATTGCTTGATTGCCAACTTTAACCCTATTTTGTTTAATGAGGATCGCTATTTAGACGTTCTACAAAACAGTTGACACTTAAACGTAATTTTGTTTTAACATTTATGTTGTAACTTTAATTCATTAGAATACAATAAAAAATAAATATTACAAATGTCAGGAAGTCCTACTTAAACTTGTTTTAGAGGGAGTTTGAATATGGTATTTATGGATACATAGGTAGCACATTTACATGTTTTACCTACAATTTAAAAGCAGAAGAAAAAGGAAAAAGAAATGTCGCCATAGTAAGTTTCTCAAATAAATGAAAATCATGGATCATGAATTCATCAATTGAAGGAGTTTCATACATATTTTTTCTCAACTCACACATTTTTTTTATTTTTTTTTATTTTTACAATACAAACTACATTTCTTCTCTAAACTATGCTACAAGAAGGCGAGAAGGTTAAATAAGAAAGTCCTAATACATTTTCTTTTGCATAAATACAGTTGCCTATCAGAGTGCATGCTCCAATCTCCATGCATCTGTGTGACGACCCGTCCCTAATTTTATGTTTTTATAAGTTTTTAAAATGTGAATTTACGAGAATACCCTAGAGGCGAGGGTATTGATTTTCGTTGATCGCTAGTTCATGACGAGTATGATTACAGACTAAAGCCCGCTCGAGTGGGTGGTTTTGGACGACTGATAAGGAACTGGTCCTATGAGGGGGTTCCATAATTCTAGGGGGAATACTCACTACTTCGAAGATTTTATACTAATCATAGGTATAACAACTCATACTTTGGTGCATATACTCATCGAAATGACGAGTACATCACCAAAAGAAATTTGGAAACTAGTATTGATTAAGATGTTCCAAAGCCGGAAAGAGGAATTTACTAATAATTTACTTTAGAACGGCCTTAAATGGAAGTCGATCTTTCTCCTGAAGATCTGAAATGATAACTAGTGCGTTTAAGAAGACTAGCGCTATCGGGAACCAAAAATAACTATTCCCCAGATGGTTCTTTCGTCAAGTGCTACCACTTTAATTAGCACCAGGTTGTTGCTCAAGACAATTTTGAAATCTTGACGAAGTAAACTTTGTAGGAATCCTAATAAATGGTATGCTAACGGGTACTGCCAAGGATTCAAAATCAGTTCAGGTTCCCTATCTCGAAAAGGTTAATAATGATGACGGGAAAATAATGATGGGTTTGATTTACAGTTCCATGGTGATACACCAAAGTATGAGTTGTTATACCTATGATTAGTATAAAATCTTCGAAGTAGTGAGTATTCTCCCTAGAATTATGGAACCCCCCTCATAGGACCAGTTCCTTATCAGTCGTCCAAAACCACCTACTCGAGCGGGCTTTAGTTTGTAATCAGTCTATTAGTTGCGCGCTAGTTAACAGATTTATGATATTTTGATATTGTTCGTTACCCTAAAACTGTGAACCGACATTATAGTAATAGGGTATCATTCCTAGATACCAGCACTTGACCGAATGTTTTTATAAAAGTATTATATTTTGGCATTGTAATGAAGGAGAAGGAAAGTTTGAGTTTGGAGGCATGAAAGAGGAATCACTGCACTCCGATCCCGACGGAATGGCATTCTCTTTTATGCAACCACTCTAACTTGATACCTTCCCTTACATATTTATTTTTCCTGCTATCTTTTCACTACCTTTGTATAACTAATGATTTCAAATTTCGAGGACAATTTTTTTTTAAGGTGGGTAGATTGTGACGACCCGTCCCTAATTTTATGTTTTTATAAGTTTTAAAAATGTGAATTTACGAGAATAACCAAGAGGCAAGGGTATTGATTTTCGTTGATCGCTAGTTCATGACGCGTATGAGCTATTACCTTACCGTATTTCAAAAGTACTCGACGGTGCGAACGCGTTGACGTACGCATGATTGAATTCGGAACTACGACGGAGGTTTTATGGAACAAAAAATCTGAAAAGTACGTTGGTAAGGACTGTTATTTAATTTTATTCATTTCTCATAAATATTATTATTATTATTATTTTAATAGTTTGTTGTGAGAAAAATGGGGAAAGGAGAAGGAATCGAGGAGGAAAGAAAACAGAGGAGAAAATGACTAGGCAAAGCTACCCAATTGGAAAAAGGAGAGAGGGACATGAGGAATGAATCAGAAGAAGAGGGAGGAGAGTCTGACCAATGAGAAGAAAGGAAAGGAAGGGAAAGGAGGAATGAGAGAATGAGAGGATCGGCCGGATCCCTTAGACCGGCGACTTTGACCCGACTCCTGATGATGGTTCCAACGGGTTTTCCATCAAAATCTTCGGCTTTCTTCAACCTCCCATCACCCCCAAACACCTTCACGACATCCCAGCATCCAAATTGACCCAAAAATCGATGAGTTTCGTCGTGATTCCACGAGGAACACCCATACAGGTTCCATGAAACCCTAGCCTTCAATTTACCATTTCTGAAGCAACCACCTTCGATTACCACCATCAGTCAATGTCTCTTAAGCTCATAAACAAACCCCAAACGAGTTTGGGGGCAGCGAATTTCTGAAGTTGGCAGATCAGAGTTCACCCCTTTCGGGGTTTTCGACGATTCGAGGATTTTTCAGGCCACTTCCCGGCCAAATTGGACGTCTTCGCAAGTATATAAATTGATCTTTGTCTCATGATCTTCATTTTGGTATAATTGGGTGAATTTTGGAATTTGCCGGCGAATCAGGGCTGTCGGCCGCCGTGTGCGGCGGCGCGTGGGCCGAGACCCCACCTGACCTTCCTAGGTTAAATTTGATACCCCAATTCCATATGTGAAGTCTGATTGATGAAATCTTATCGTTTGAACATAGTATTGATAGAAACCGCCACTTAAGCCTTATATGAATTGATGATCCGACTGTTGGATCGTCACCAAACCTTAATACATTATAGCACGTAATATTTAAGGAAATTCAGATTTGACAGATGGGGAATCTGATTTACGGATCTTCCCGAATTGGATTTGTAAGTTTGTAAAATAAAACGTTGACAACCACTTAATTTTAGCAATTGGTGGAGATCCGATCGTTAGATTGTTCCGAAACTTTAGGATGTTGTTCTAGAAGCATAATATGGATCTTTGGAAATTACGGATCGGATATCCAAGGAGCGGATCTTCCGGATCGAGTTACATAGGGTTATGGACCCTATCGTCGACCTTTGACCGACAGTTGACTTTTGGGCAATGGGTTACCAATCATTCTAGAATGTCCTTGGGGGATGTGTTTTATGTAAGTTACGTGTTCTATTGATAAGGATTCTGAGATGTTGTTTGATAATTGTTTTAGGCGCCAATTGTTCGTGACACCTTGATGTTTGTGCTAGGGAGTTGTAACGCGGACTCCAGGTGAGTGGATCTTCTTTCTTTTTATACTATATATATATATGCTTTACGGGTTCTAGAAATGTTTTTATATGAACTATGCTTTGAATGCCATGTCGTGAATGAATTATATTTTTTGTATTTCATTGTTATTATTATGCATTATATGGAATGATGCTGCGGAGGCTCATGTAAGCTTCAGGTGAGTTAGTATATGAATGATTGGTTACATTACATTGTTATGCATAGATGCATTTAGAGCTCATCATTACTGCACCCTCGCGTTAGTCCTCCCACCCGAGGCCAGGGCATAGTCTTTCACGTGATGTTCACCTCCCACACTAGGTGGTTTTGACTCGTAGGTGACCTGCGATTATTCGCACAGCCTTCACGTGATCGTAGCACTTGAGCGTACATATTTACACCCAGCCTTGTACATACCACAATAGGTGGTTCCGACTCGTGTGCTAGCATATATTGATGAGCTATAGGTCCAGTCGTACAGGTCACATTAGGTGACTCCAACTGGAATATTATTTTATATTGATTTCACCTGATTGATGAGCTATAGGTCCAGTCGTACATGTCACATTAGGTGACTCCGATTGGCATATTATTTTATATTGATTTCACCTGGCTTACATCTTTTAGTGCTGAAATGTTATGACATGGCATACTTGGTTTTTACTGTCATTGTGCATTGTTTTACGTATATACGTAGTATTATTTTCTGGAAACTATACAGGTTTTACGGCGAGTGGTTATAACGTTTTCAAAAGGTTTTTATTAGAACTTTATTTTCAAGCCCACTCACCCTTGTTTTTTGCCCTTCCAGGTTTTAGCTTCTGAAAATTTGTATAGACAAGAATTCTTGGCAAATCTCAGTATAGGTGCCTACCTCTGAGGGTATGATCCTTACCCACACTACTGTACTTTACTTATGCTCTGAACTCGCGTGTGAAATGGGTTCATTCCCGCTCACAGCGTACTCTTGTCTTTACGCACATCTCGATTTAGAGTCCTAGTGGGCATTCCGGGTCGGAGTGTGTCATCTGAGTTCAAATTCTCTTTTATGTAAATTAGAGTACTATTGAAAGTGAAAATAAAAACAATAATGAACTACTTGAACAAAATGTGTTAATAGGACCCATATAGTGAAGAAAATTGCAAGACTCATTAATTTAAAATTCAAAAATGCTACTCTTACTACCTATTTGTATAATCTCTCTAATAGAGATGAGATTCACATGCGTTGACGAACCCTACCTCTATTAGACCATGTCCAACCCTTGGGATAAAGCTTAAAAATTTAAGCCGGAAAATTTTAATCCATAACTCAGAAACTGTTTTTCTCCTCCTTATGGCTTAAAATTTTAGCCCGAAATTATTGAAAAATGACTTTAGCCTAATTTTTTTTTGGTAACTCTTTTGAAAATAAAATTTATGTAGATTATCCTAATCTATTTTTATAGACATTTTAATTTAAAAATATTTAATTTCTGATAAGTAATTAAAAATCATATAAATATATATGTATTTATAAAGTTTCAAGTTGAATTTGATTTAAATAATTTTCTTAAATTATTTTAGACGTTATATTTAATTTTGGCCAAATTTTTTTTTTTATCGTTATATTTGATTTCATTTGACCACAGTCATTAGATTATAAGTAAAAAACAAAAAAATGTTTGAAATATGGCAATTTGGCAGGGTTCAGAATAATTTAAGTCAGACTTAAATCCTAGATGAATCTAGTCTAGTGATATATTTTCTCCCCAGCGCTTATTTTAGCCTAATGATCGAAGATGGTTTGGGAGGCCTTTAAAACTTATAATTTAAGCTTTATCTCATGGGTTAGAGATGAATTTAAAGAAATAATACAAATAAATAGTAAGTATTCAGTTTGAGTAGGTCGGGTCCCAAATTTTCATATACTTAGCTTCCAAATGAACTATAAAAAAAATAAATAAATAAAAACCACTCAAACAATGCATGCAGCAAGCAAATCATTCTCCCACGTAACCTAAGTCGTAAGTACTGCTGATGGTGTTGTTTTCACCTGCGGAGTCCACTCAGATTCGAATCCTCTCCTTTCAAACCAAACCCCACTGTCTGTCTCCATTCGGAAAACCAAGGAAAAAAATTAAAAAATCCAACAATCCTTTCACTCTCACCTCCATGTTCCAAAATCCCACATTTTCCCGCACACTCGAAACAAAACCTAAGAAATCCCCGCACTTTCCCACCCATTTTCTCTCATTTCCCACTAACCAAACAGCACATGTTTATCTTCTCAGGCTATATGCAGAGCCTAAACCACCCATTCCACTTCAAATCCTCAAAAACCCAGCAAAACCCAGAAACCAAAAACTGAAAAAGTCCCAAAATTTCCCACTCACCCACTAAAATCTCCGTACTTTCTCTCCCATTTTCCCACTCTTTCCCACAAACCAAACATGCATTATTTCCTTCTCTCCCTTCTCCTCCCCCTCCTCCTCCTCCTCCCCCTCTCTATCTCCTCGCTCACCGAGCTCCCTGCTCTCATGGCAATGAAGGCCTCTCTGGACCCACAAAACCAGTTCTTGACGTCATGGACGCCGCATGCGGACCCCTGCGGCGGCGCTTTTGAAGGCGTGGCTTGCAACGAGCAGGGCCGTGTGACTAATATCTCTCTGCAAGGGAAGGGTCTTTGGGGCCAGATTCCCCCAGCTGTTGGCGGCCTCAAGAACCTCACTGGGCTGTACCTTCACTTCAATGCTTTGACTGGGAAGATCCCAAAGCAGATTGCAGCTTTGAACCAGCTCGCCGATTTGTACCTCAATGTGAACAATCTGTCCTGGTGCAATTCCTCGTGAGATTGGTAAAATGCCCAATTTGCAAGGTGGGTTTTTGGTTTTTTTTATTGAAAATTTGAAATTTTGTGCTTATTTTAAACTACTATTATTTAATGGAGAGTGAGATTCGAACTTGGCCACAAGGGTGCTTGTGTGAGATTGAATGTTCACATTAGTAGTGTTATTTATTTATTTATTTTAACAAGCGATATTCTAAACTACACTCCAATTTACAATGAGTGAGATTCGAAGTGCAAGAGTGCTAGTGTGGGATTAAATGTCTAAGAATTTCTTGTTCTGCCCTTTTTTTGTAAAGAAAACGTAAAGCTTTTTGATAAATGCATAAAGACGCACTGAAGGCTTTTCTGCTTTACATCTAATGTGGTGAAAAGTAGGTGCATTGAAAGCTTTTGCTCACCGAATTATTGCGTATGGATTTCTGGGTTTTTTTTTAATCCCTGAAATTTATTGGTTGAAATTGATGCATTGATCAATTTATATTTCTTATATTTTTATACTGGTTTAGGTTTGATCTGGTTTCTCATTTACATTCACCTGGTCAATTCTATCAAAGTTCAGCTTCTTAGATTAAAGTAAAGTAAAAACTGGATGTAGTTAAAAGCTATAATTTTGTAAGTTGTAATTTAAATTTTTTCCTAGATGATATAATTTGCAATAAACTTTGGAGGTTTCGTTAACTTTAATGACTTTTCTGTATTCAAGAAATGAACTTAAACAGTCCGGCGATCTAGCTAAAAAATGGAGGGAGGACAAGAAATAGTTTTCTTTCTTTTCTAAAGGTTTTATTTATTTGGTGCTTTGGCTATGCTACTCTATTAGTCATACATTTTCTAATACGAAGATCTCTAGTTTTATTTCCTATTTCTGAAAGACTGTTATCTGTAGTTTGATACTGCAAAGAGAATCTACAGAAGCTATTTTTCCGAGACCTCTTTGAATAAATGAATTGCTTTGTCCAACGAATCTTTATTCGAAATGATTCTATAGTTTGAATAGCATCGAAGTCTCAGGGCTATTGTTAACATGGTGATTAAACATATTATTTCAACCTGAGTTTCTCTTTGTGTGGACTTTGCAGTTTTGCAGTTGTGTTACAACAAGTTGACTGGGGGAATACCTACAGAATTAGGGCAGCTTAAAAGGCTTAGTGTTCTTGCAGTGCAATCCAATCAGTTAACGGGGGCAATTCCTGCAAGTTTGGGTGAGTTGGGGACGCTAACAAGGTTGGATTTGAGCTTTAATAGCTTTTTTGGTCCTATTCCAGCAAAATTAGCTGATGCTTCTATGCTACAAGTCCTCGACGTTCGAAGCAATACTCTCTCAGGAAATATACCTCCAGGTAATATGGTGCTACACTTGTTCTTTGTTTTCTTTCTTTGGTTGTCTCTGTAAGATTTATAATTTGACCTTTTTCCATTTTCGGATGAACATACAGCTCTAAAGAGACTTAATGAAGGATTCCAATACGAAAACAACCCGAACTTATGTGGGGTTGGGTATTCTGGTTTAGAACCGTGCACAGCTACTACTCGGAACCCAAACATGCCACAACCATTTGAACCTAGTAACTTTTCTGGAAAAGGTCTTCCAGACTCATCTACTGCAAAAGAAATCCCCGAGACAGCAAATATTCATTCCAATTGTAGCCAAACCCAGTGTTCAGAAACATCAAACTCCCCACAAATTGGTTTTGTCTTTGGGGTGATTGGAGTTGTTGTTGCTTTGGCTGTAGCTGGGCTCTTCTTGTTCTCCTGGTGTCGTCGACAAAAGCAGAAGATTGGGAGTACTTTTGACTCTTCTGATAGCAGGCTTAGTACTGACCAAGCAAAGGCAGTTTACAAGAAGAGTGTGTCTCCTCTCATCAATCTCGAGTATTCTAACGGGTGGGATCCATTGGCTAAAGGCAGCAGTGGGTACTCTCAAGAAGTTCTTGAGAGTTTTATGATAAATTTAGAAGAAGTGGAGCGTGCAACTCAAAGCTTTTCGGAAGTCAATCTGTTGCGGAAGGGTAAATTTTCTGCCATCTATAAGGGGATCCTAAGAGACGGATCAGTTGTTACTATAAACTGCATTAGCAAGACAAGCTGTAAGCCTGACGAAGCTGAATTTTTGAAGGGCTTGAAGATATTGACATCATTAAAACATGAGAATCTTGTTAGGTTGAGAGGCTTTTGCTGCTCAAAAGGCAGGGGAGAGTGGTTTCTTATCTACGATTTTATCCCAAATGAAAGTCTGTTACAGTATCTTGACACTAAGGATGGCAGTGCCGAGGCTCTTGAATGGTCAACCAGAGTATCTATAATCAATGGGATCGCCAAAGGTCAGTGTATATCTTGCCAATAAAGCTACTGTCAATGTTCTTTCTTTATTTTGCTTTTTTCGTTCTTCTAATACTTTGGAGACTGCCAACACATGTACAATTAGTGAATTTGACATCTATATAGTGTGTAGTGAAATTTACTTGGCATATGCTTAAGTTTGGCATAGTATTATTCCGTTCTAATTTTTGGGATATGCTGAATATTTGATATATTTTGGAGGCAGGTATTGGATATTTGCATGGAAATGCAGGTAATAAACCTGCTATAGTTCATCAGACCATATCAGCTGAGAAGGTGCTTATTGACTCCCACTATAACCCATTACTATCGGATTCGGGTTTGCACAAACTCCTAGCAGATGATATTGTCTTCTCCATGCTCAAAGCCAGTGCTGCCATGGGGTACCTGGCTCCCGAGTACACCACCACTGGTCGCTTCACTTCAAAGAGTGACATTTATGCATTTGGTATGATTGTGTTTCAACTCCTTTGTGGAAAACGTAAAATCACCCAGGTGACTCGCCAAGGTGCTGAGGCCGGCAGATTTGAAGATTTTATTGATGCAAACCTTGAGGGAAAGTTTTCGGAATCAGAGGCAAGTAAACTTGGAAGACTTGCTCTTCTTTGCACGCACGAGTCTCCCATTTACAGGCCACCAATAGAAAATGTGGTCAAAGAGCTAAGGGAGTTCAATTGCACTTAGAACGTGTTGTTTTCCAATGTTTCCTTCTAAAACTCAACTCTGTAAAATTGTAAATGGAAGCAAACTTAACTCCTAGTATTGTATATTTGCATGCCACCTTTGATATTTACAAACTGCCTTTTTTTCAGATTTTGTGCCATTTAGGAGAAAACAGCCAGTCCATAGCAGAACTAATTAAACATGTTCACAGATGTGGATTAGGCCCATTTGTCGAGGCTCTGTGAATGTCCCCTGGCACCCAAGTTTAAACTCTCCTTCTTGAGAATTATGAGAATTATGATAAGGGAGTTTTAACGAAAAGCCCGCGGTACTGTTCACTTTAACACCGTCAACTTAAATTTAAACAATTTGCAACCCAACTTGAGGAAAGCAACTTACATCTGTAAAATATCAAAACTATAGCTAGTGGGATCGTTTGATGTTGAAATTTTTAGGGTTGGTAGCTAACATGTCAAGAAAGATCTTGTCAAAATTTCAGAGTGAATGGACAACTTTTGGTGGGTCTAAAAAATGCAGAAATTTAAGTTAGGTTGCAGAGAAGGGTTCCTAGACCAGTGCGGAGAAACTTCGATTATTATCTGATGTATAGACCTCATTTTAATTTGATTTTTACACATAATGATCAATATAGACAAGTCCTATGCATTTTATGATCACGGACCTGCTCTTATTTGGATCCGATCGACTTATTTGGCAGTTTGACATTGTGCAAAAAAATTTGCCTCATTTTACGTACTATCTTACTTTATTTAAATTTAATTTTTCTCATTTTATTCAATTCAAAAATTGTGACAGCCCGTCCCGAAGGTTGTATATTTATTTTTCCTTGAGGACGTGCATGGGCGAATTTACCCTTGAACATGGGGTTATGTTGTATTTTTGGGCTAAGTTAAAGACCCAAAAGAGTTGTTTTGGACCAATTACCTTATTTCCAAATTAGTGGGAACCAATTAGAATTAGAATTATGACTTTAGGGTTTCAGTTAGTTAGCTTGTAGTAGCTTAGTTTTGGGCCAATTAGAACTAGTTTTTAATTTTGGTTACCCAATGAGGCACGGGTACACCACATACACCAACTGAAACCCTTCTTATCTCTCATTCCTCTCGAAAACTCTCTCTCTTCCTACACAGTGTACGGACACTGTCCGTTGACTCTCAAACCTTCACAGATCGAACCCATTAGGACCTTCTTCGTGATCCTTGCAAGCTGCTGAGTACAACCATACCTTTGGTTGTACGAAAAACCTTCGAAAAACCCAGGAACCAAGAAATCCCTAAGTGGTCACTGTTCATCAACTTTTAAACGGAGAGCTTTCTTAGAATTCTAAGAACATAGGGAGCTTTAGAACGTCTTCACGAAGCTCGAAGTACAACTTTGGAGTGTTTTGGACGTCGGGAAGCTCGGGTTCAAAGTTTTACAGAGGTGGCCGGAGTTTCGTAGTTTCTCCGGCGAGATCCCGTAGGTTTTAGGACCCAACTCAGGTATAATCTTGTTCTACTCGTCGAGAGCTTTCGTTTGGTACAAATTTCGTAGTTTTTGGTGCAAAAATGAAGAAGTTATGAGGTTTAGAATAATTTCCAGAAACCGATGAACAGTCGCCGGCGTCTGGCGACTCGCCGGAGAAGAAGAGGAATATTCCGTCAATTTTGACGGAATATTCTAATGGCGTCAGTTAGTTTAAATGGAATATTCTGTATTTTTAACGGAATATTCCTAACGGAGTTAACTGTTACCGTCAGCATGCCAGGCACGTGCCCGAGCGTGGGCGGCGCGTGAGGGCGCATGGGTGCTCGGAAATTTTTTTCTAAAAATATGGGGATGTTCGTGGAAGTTATTACCTAATGTTTGTTATATGCTTTAAAAATAACGTTTATATAGTTGTTTCGCATATAGGTGAGACGTACGCGGAGGACGAGCGTAGCCAGGCGAAACTCGGGGGTTACGACCCCTCTACATACCAGTGAGTGAGCATTTTGGTTTTTATATATATTATATGCGTTATACATTTCCCAGAAATCGTATTAAATAATATTGTCATTTAGTCATTATGCTATACATATTCTTTTATTTAGAAGTTGCATTCATTAGCTAATGTCATTATTGGTGCCGCTGTGGACGCAAGGGTAAGTATCAGGTAAGGTTATGTATGAATATTGGGGAAATCTAAGTGGTGGTGTTATCTAGTGATAGTTGGAATGTATAATTCTGTGGTTCCGACATGTAATAGTCGTACAGACCACTATAAGTAAGTTTAATGAATTAATGTCGTACAGACCACTATAGGTGGTTCCGACACATAATAGTCGTACAGACCACTATAGGTGGTTCCGACATACATGCTGGTATATGTGATGAGTTATAAGTTTAGCCGTACAGGCCACTTTCAGTGGATCCGGTTGATACGTCATTATGAATTATTGAATCATTCTTATATGGGAGTTCTTTACTTTGTTGAATTTGATTATTCAGAGTAATTCAAGAATCATGACTCTGATTTTCGGTTTGACTATGAAATTGAGATATATGTACATATACATACACTAAGGTATATGTTCTTACTTCTGGGAAATACTTATACAGGTTTTACGGAGAGGGGTTAGAACTTTTGAGATATGTGATGTTTTCAAAAACCTTTATTTTTGCCCACTCACGCTTTTTGTTTTGTGCCCCTCCAGGTATTAGGTGAATTGGAAGCTGTGGTTCACAAGGTTCCGAAGGCGGTTCTGACAGACTTATTAAATGTAAAATTATTAGCCAACGAGGTTTAATTATGTCGTACTTTGCTGGACTGTTCCTAGGCCACTTATGCTCTGATAGTGGATATCTACACTTATCTAATCTTGTGGTTTTTAATTATTCATGTTTTCTTTTCTTAGCCACTTTCTCACAACGCATATGGCTACGTCACTCTCACGTGACGGCCATCACATCTCGATTTAAGTCGGAGTGTGTCAAAAATCATATCCGGATGATCTTATTTAATATGGTACAAGTAGTAGTTTAATTAAATTTACTAATAAATTTAAAACTAATAGTTTTTATTATTGAGGAGACTATGTTTAGCTTTCTCGATTGGGGATGGTATATAAACATGGCTTGATAGCGTTTATTAAAAAAATAAGCTATAATTCTGGATAGTGCTTAATCTTTTCATTTGGAGATATAATAAATTCAAGTATATATCTCTACTAATTAATGAAACCCTCTTTGTCAACCCAAAGAGGATGAAAAGACAAATTAGTCTTCTATCACACAAAAAAAGAGATGGGCAATAATGTAATTTCACAGGTCCAAATTTTACAGTTTTTTATTGAAGCCTCACCTACATGTGAGGTTAAAATACCTCCAATATTAAAAAAAAAAAAAAAAAAAACCCAAAAACCAAAAACCTCCCCACTCCCCCACGTTCTCTCTCTCTCTCTCTCCCTCTCTTCTTCTCATTTTCTAAAAAAATGTCTTCATACACACAAAGTGTGTGCCCATATGCTAGTATTTTTTATGATTTCATTCTAACCCTTTTAATTTAGATTAGAATTGGCGTGTTGTAATAGAGCCGCGAGTTTGATATTTCAATCCTAAGAGCATCCTCAATAAGGGCTTTACTCTCCTTGAGGGTACTACATTTATAGCTCTAGTGAAAAATTTCATCCTTAATAGGCCGAAAAATAGAGCTACATACACCACATGAGCTAACAATTTCATTCCTTGAATAGCAAAAATTAAGTTACACCTAACCCTATATGGCAGGGACCGCACCAAACTGAGGGCCCAATCTTGGTTTTTTTTTTTTTTTTTTTTTTTTGTTTGTTTTTAGTTTAGAAATTGATGAATTTCATAAATGTCAATTTTAATAAAAACTATATATTTCTCATATATAACCAATATTTATTCTTGAATTTCATAAATGTCAATTTTAATTAAAACTGTCAATTATAACAAAAAACATGCTTAAATAGACCAAACTGCCCTAAAAATTAAAATCAAATTACACTACACCTAAAATCGTTGGAGTTCCTTTTCATTCAAACTCACAATAAGAATGCGTACTTGTCATTGGACCACCCACCACCACAACTCTCTCCCCTTCTGGCCTCTGCCCATCCTTCTCCTTCATATTTATTTGAAATGTTCAATTAAAAAAAAATTTAAAATAATAATTAATTTTTGTTCTATACTTTCGGTATGCCATGAAAACTTAACAAATCAAAAGAAAATATACTGGCAAAGTTGAAGGAGGGTCTGGCTAATGGGAGCAAGGACGGCACGTTGCCATCTGTTCACCGATCATCAGGAGCTTTACCTTTTGTCAAAAGCCTATCACAATTGCATGCAAACAAACAAATTTCAATTTTTATTGCACAACCAAAATAATTAAAAAAACAAAAAAAAAAAACAAAAGAGCATTTCTGATTGATTGGAGGGTGGGGATGAGACCGTGAGGTGACAGTACCAAGTTTTCTTGGAAATGAATTCAGGTTCATTCATAAACCAACTAGGATTCTCTCTCATTCTTTTTTTTTTTATCCATTTTTATCTCTTTCTCTCACATTCTTTTATTTTGTCTTTCTCTTGCTATAAAAAATTAATATAAGATGTTGACGTGGCTTAACCGTGACCATTCAATTAGGAGGGGAGGGAAGGAGAGGAAAAAAAAGGGGAGAAAATTCTACTCCTTCGTAAACAAGTGTTTAGACTTAGGGTTAGGTTTGTTATTAACTTCGAGGGTATTGAGGTTTATTCTAGTGAAATTTTAGATATATTTGATAGTTTTTATTAAATTGACATTTATGAAATTAGAGTGTAAATTTTGACTATATCTGATAAATTCTCTTTTTTTAATTCCAAGACATGATTTTAAGGATTTACTTTTTAACCTTTTGTTTGATTAAGAAAACATAAATAAATAACCATTTTTTTTTTGTTATTGATTAAGAAAAAAAAATACTGTGCTTTGTGTTTAATTTTCTAGATTGAAAAGTTCATAAAAAATTGATGAAATTTAATATTGGTAGTTTAGAGACTTAAACCGAAAACATAACTAAATAACATACTTGAATTGTAAGGGCATTACAATTTTGTTATTTGAATGTATAAACAATCGAATACCATAATTGTTATGAAATAAAATCTTATCATGTTTGATTTCGTAGAAACAAACCAACAGATGAGATTGACATTAGAGAATTTAATCTAACAATGCTTAAGTGATGAAATCTAACTTTGTAAGAATTTGAATTTTTTAGGTTGCAAAGTTCATAAGAAATGACACACCCCGACCGAGATCGAGGCATGCTGGCCGTCACGTGAAGGTGACGTAAAGAAATACGAATAAATAAAAACCAAATCCAAGGAGTGTGAACATAATCAGAGTATAATTAGTCTAGGTGCAGTCGAACATAAGGAGTACTTAAATAAAAACACCCAAAGGGTCATACATAGGTGATGGTCTGTCAGAATCACTGCTGCAGCCTTGGATGCCACCAACAAAGCTACCTAATACCTGGAGGGGCGCAAAACAAAAGCGTGAGTGGGCAAAAACAAAGCTTTTTGAAAATCATTTCAAAACAACATTTATATCCCCTCGCCGTAAAACCTGTATACTTTCCTAGAAAATAGTATGTACATATACCAATTCTCATTTAAACTCATCATCGTCAAATATAAGCCAACAAATCAAGAATATGCCATGCCATGCCACTAAATCATCAGGTAAGTAATTCAAATGCAATAATAATTGCAACAGCTCGTCAGCTGAACTCTAGCTCATAAATCATGCATGCACACGAGTCGAACCCACTTATAGTGGTCTATACGACAGGACTGGGTGTAATATAATACGCTCTAGTGCTACAATCACGTGAAGACTGCGAATGATCGCGGGTCACCTACGAGTCGAACCCACTATAAGTGGTCTATACGACAGGCATGTGCACCTAACTTGGATCCAAGATGAGCGTATGGTGCGGGAGGTGAACGTCATGTGAAAGACTGTGCCCCTAACTCTGGGTGGGAGCACTAACACCGGGGTGCAGGTTAATGAGCTCTCAATGCATCTCAACATACTTTTCATAACTCAACTTCTTATTAACCACACATAATCTTACTTGGAACTTACTTGAGCGCCCACATCACCAACAATCATGCGCATACAATTCATAATGCATAATCAAACATACATATGCATTGGCATGGCATTTCATTAATAAAAGCATTTAAAAATGCAAGTTCTGGGAAAAATACGTAGTATATAGGTATATACGGAAAACCAAAAGCCCACTCACTGGTAAGTAGATGGATCGTAGCCCCCGTGCCTAGCCTGGCTACGCTCGTCCTCTGGATAGGTCTCGCCTATGTGAGAAACAACTATAAATACTTTATTTTAAAGCACATAAATGAAACTAAGGAATAACTTCTCATACATTGCTCAATTGAGGTGTGTGAATATACCAAAATGATCTACACCACCTCAGGAACATCCCCATATTTTTAAAATAGTTTTCCGACCACCCAAGCGCCCTCACGCACCGGCCAAGGCACAGCCAGACGCGCCACCTATGCGCGGCACGTGCCTGGCACACGGGACAGAGACCTTAACAGTGTTAGGAATATTCCGTCTAATCCTAACAGAAAACGTCCAAACTAACTGACGGCGTGAGAATATTCCGTCAGACTTGACGAAATATTCTCTCGTCTTCAACCTTCAGCTCCGGCGACCGTCGTCGTCGCCGGAAAACTGGGAAAAATTCAAATCCACTAATCTCGTTCAATACTCAACCATTTCCTATGTAATTGGTACCAATTTGAAGCTTATGACATGTAGAACCACGTTATACCTGTCTCGAGGTCAAACGTCGACAGAAACTTGCCGGAAAAGCTTTGATTCTTTGATCACACTTGCAACTCCTTGTAACTAAGCTTCCCGTGGTCCAAATCTTGCCAACGAACCACTCCGAGGTTCGTGAGGACCTCCTAAAGCTTGCTATGGTCCTGAAAATTGAAGAAAAACACCCATTAAAAAGTTGGTGAATAGTGACCAACTCGGGGGTTCGATAAACTAGGGTTCCTTACGTTCAAAACCTTCGATTTTTCTTCTCCGATCTTCGTAAGAGTGTTCTTAAGCTCCCTACAAACTTAGAATCTCCTGAAACATCCATAATTACGACCACATGAATAGTGACATAAAAATGGAGTTCGGTTTTCACTAGTTTTCGAAGGTTTTCTTACCTGAAAATGGCACCACTCTACTCGTGTGAGCCTTAGGAATTCAATGGAGGCCTTGGAACCCTCGATCTTTGGTTCGCTTGTGTGTTGTCCGTACGATTTCAAAGGGAGAGAGAGAGTATGTCCGAGAGTGGGAGAGAGGATAGAGTCAACGGGAGAGAGAGAGTGATCCAAAAGTGTGTGTGTGGTCCTCAAACACCAATCACACCACACAAAAGTCCAATTCTAGTTTCTAATTGGTCCAAAACTAACTAATCTAACCAACTAAACCCTAATCTTCTCACACTTACATAATTAGGGTTCCCACTAACTTGGAAACAATGTTATAGGTCCAAAACCTAAACTTTTGGGCCTTGAACTTAGCCCAAAAATAAAATCACAGGCCAACGCTCAAGGGCAAACTCGTACTTTCATATACTCGAGGATAAAATAGTACAAAAAATCGGGACGGGCTATCACAAGAAAAATTTAAGATAACACGTTCAAAATTAACTTTAGAAAAATTAAGATAAAAATAAATTTACCGGCATAATCAAATTACAACATAAACAAAATATATAGTCCCATATAGAACCCGAAAGGTGTATAGCTTCTCATTGAGAGATTCTTTTTTAAAACCCTAAATATTCTTCGAAACCCCAAATTGAATTATATGCATCATTTTTCCAACTCCATGAAAAACTTCTCATTTGGGAATGCTCTACAAATCAGCATTGGGTGGCCAAAAATGGAGAAAATAGTATGTTGGATTTATTTCATTGGACTAGAAAGTTGAAAGTTCTCTTACGTTATATGCCAATATTTTATTATTTATCTGTGAGACTGAGAGACACACAACACATAGGTCCAAATTTAATTTTGGCTAAAGGGTGCCTGTGAATGCTTCTTGTCGTCAGTCTGAAGAAACATACAATGAAATGAATATTTAAATGGCTGGCTCACCACCTAGTACTATAATTTAGTAGTATTTTTTTCACATGTAAGTGAAAGGTCTTAAGTTCGATTTTCGTCAAAAGCGAATTTGAACCACATTATTACTATCTCATCGTGAATCTAAATCCACTTCTCTTCATATTAAAATAGATAATATCGTTTCTTAAAAAAAAAAAAAAAAAAAAAAAAAAAAGGCTGGCTCTTCCAAATCCAATCTACCCAATGGTGAGGGAATTTGGAATCTATCTCATCGTGAATCTAAATCCACTTCTCTTCATATTAAAATAGATAATATCGTTTCTTAAAAAAAAAAAAAAAAAAAAAAGGCTGGCTCTTCCAAATCCAATCTACCCAATGGTGAGGGAATTTGGAATCTTCGGTTTCTGCTCATTTTTGTATAAAGATTGAACAAATGTTAACACCTCCATGACAGCTCATGCAACATCACATTCTGATCAAAGTCCACTGGTATGATACTTTGAAAGTTTATCTTCCATTATAAAACTAATTCAAAATATGGGGATAATCAAAACTCTTATAAGCGCATGTAATATCTTGCATTTTCTCGATGTGAGATTAATACTCTAAACATGCCCCCTCACGTGTGACCATTTTTTAAGCCTAGCATGTAAACAATACAAATAGGGTGACATGAAGCACGTATAGCCATTGGGGCGGGCTTCACACACCAGAAAACTTGTTGATACCATGAAGAAAGTTGAAATTCCACTATAAAACTAATTGGCAATATGGGGAGTAGCTCAACATCTTATAAGCACATGCAATGTCCCGCACATGCAATGTCCCGCACATGCAATGTCCCTTATGTTTCTTCCTGTGTATGAGCAGTTGGTTCATCACTACTACAATATTAGCTTTAGGTGGCGGATGATGGTGGCGGATATTAGAAAAATCCTGTCGGATATTAAATTATATCCGACACATCATTTAATTAGTGGCGGATATTAGAAAAATCTTGTCGGTTATATCCGACATAAAGTCCTGGCGGATATTTAGTGGCGGATATCAAGAAAATCCTGTCGGTAATAAGTGACAATATTTTTGAATTTTTTTAAAAATATTTTTGACAGATTCTGGCGGTTTTTAAGTTAATGGTGACGGTTATAACCGACAGACATTGACTATTTTATTATATATGTATATAATATTTTTTAATATATATGTATATATATAGTTGAGTAATATTCTCTTAATTACCAGATGCAAAGTAAGTTTTTAGATCGTCAAATTAGCTATTGTTAATTCTGATTGACCAAGAAAACACTACCTTATATATCGCTTAACCTAAAGATAACACGAATTAAGCTGATTGTGAAGGAAATTAACGTATGCAGTAGTATATATAGCTTCAAAGAAGGACATACACTACCAACTGCATAAACCCTAATTTCAGCAAACACTTTAACATCTTGTAGCCACAAGTTTCCATATCGCATTGATGTGACAGCCCGTCCCGAATTTGTACATATTTGTTTTCCTCGGAATTGTGAAAGTACGAAATTACCCTTGAGCGTTGGGTTAAGTTCTCATTTTTGGGCTAAGTTGAGAGGCCCAAAAGTATGTTTTGGACCAATAGTGTTAGTTCCTAGTTTGTGGGAACCTTGTTAGATTAGAGTTAGGGTTATGGTTTGCATTAAGTTGATTGAGGACCAATTAGAAACTAAGTTTAGATTTTTGTGTTGTGTGATTGGTAGTGTGAGGACCACACACACACACCCATATGAAACCCTCATCTCTCTCCTTTCTCTCTTACTCTCGGACACTCTCTCACTCTCTCAGATCGAAAACCACCCATTTCTCACAGATCGAACTTGCAGAGACCATATTCGTGATCCTTGTTAGTCCATGAGCACAACCATAGCTTTAGCTGGTTGTGAGACCGTCGAAAACCCTGAGAACCTAAGAACACCGTCGAGTGTATAGTGAACCAGAAGAGATCGTGGAGGTTTTACATCATTTCAAGGTCCAAAAAGGTACCTATATTTCCTCCTAAGTATTTTGGGTTGGTTTTGTTTAGGTTTGAACGTAAGAAAACCCAGGAAAACGAATTCCCGAGTTGAGTACTGTTCACCAACTTTTAAACGTGTGTTTATCTTCAAATTCTAGGACCATAGGGAGCTTTAGGAGGTCCTCACGAAGCTCGAAATGCTTCGTTGGTGTAATTTGGACGTCGGAATCGAGAGATCGACGAGTTTCAAGTTTAGACGGATTATCGAAGCTTTTTCCAGCGTGATCCCGTAGATTTCAAGGCTTAAAATTGGTATAACGTGGTTCTACTCGTCGAGAGCTTCATTTTGATATAAATTACGTGAAAAATGGTGCAAAAATGAAGAAGTTAGGAGGTTTGAAATTTTTCCAGAAACCGGCGAACAGTCGCCTGTGTCTGGCGACTCGCCGGAGAAGACGACGAATATTCCGTCAAGTTGACGGAATATTCCTAACGGCAGTGGACGGCGTCAGTCAGATTAGACGAAATATTCCGTATTTCTGACGGAATATTCCCTAATGTCGTTAGGGTTTCCAGCAGCTTAAGTATTGTCTCACTCATGCAGCTGTTCTGATACTTCCGGACGACAGTGGTAACTTTGAGATTTATAGCGATGCTTCTTTGAATGGCCTGGGATGCGTTTTGATGCAACATGGTGGGGTAATTGCTTATGCTTCGAGACAGTTGAAGCCTCATGAAATGAATTAACCTACACATGATTTGGAACTAGCAGCTATCATTTTCGCTCTGAAGATTTGAAGACATATCTCTATGGTGAGAAGTGTAAGATTTTAACAGATCACAAAAGTTTTCAATATCTTTTCACTCAGAAAGATCTTAACCTTCGGCAGTGGAGATGGATAGAATTACTTAGTGATTATGATTGCACGATTGAGTATTACCCTGGTCCTGCAAACGTAGTGGCTGATGCACTGAGTATGAAGTCCCAAGGTCGAGTTAATGCCTTGTACGCATCTCGTGTTCCTCTTCTTGCAGATTTGAGGTCCACTGGAGTGAAATTGGGACTAGAAGAAAAAGAAGAAGCTTTGGTGGAAGCACTAGAGGAAGCCTTACTTGCTAGTTTCCAAGTTAGGCCCATTTTGATTGATCGTATACTCGAAGCTCAAGGAAATAATGAGGAAGTTCAGGAGTTAATTTTTGCAATTTCTGAAGGGAAGAAAAAGGATCTCAGAGTCCGTGAGACTGATGGCATGCTTATGCAAGATAAACGGATGTACGTGCCAAATATTGAAGAATAAAAGAAGGAAATTCTTGATGAGGCACACATTTCAGCATATGCCATGCATCCAGGAAGCACTAAGATGTATCATACCATCAGACCATTTTACTATTGGCCATGTATGAAAAGAGAAATTGCTGAGTATGTTAGTAGGTGTGCAGTTTGTCAGCAGGTCAAAGCTGAAAGGAAGAAGCCATTTGGTTTGATGCAACCACTTCCCGTTCCACAGTGGAAATGGGAAAATATCACCATGGATTTTTTTGTACAAGCTCCCTCGTACACAGAATGGTTATGATGGTGTTTGGGTGATAGTAGATCGACTTACCAAGTCAGCGCACTTCATTCCAATGAGGGAAAAGTATTCTCTGAACAAATTAGCTGAGTTGTTCTTGATCAAGATTGTGAAATATCATGGTGTACCAGTAAGTATTATCTCGGATCGGGATCCCAGATTCACTTCTAAGTTTTGGGTTGCATTCCAAGAAGCTATTGGTGCAGATCTACTTTACAGCACAACATACCATCCTCAGACAGATGGTCAGTCGGAGAGGACGATTCAGACTTTGGAAGATATGCTAAGATCTTCAGTACTTCAGTTCGGTGATGATTGGCATGCAAAGTTGGATTTAATGGAGTTTGCCAATAATAACAGCTACCATTTTGGCATCGGGATGGCACCGTTTGAGGCACTATATGGTAGAGCTTGCCGTACACCATTGTGTTGGTCGAAAGTGGGTGAAAGACCATTGGTGGGCCCTGAGATAGTAGAAGAGACTACTCATAATGTTCAAGTGATTAAAGCTAATCTGAAAGTGACCCAGGATCCACAGAAGAGCCTTGCAGATAGACATGCCACTGACAGAGTGTATAAGGTCGGTGATTGGGTATTCTTGAAGTTATCGCCTTGCAAAGGAGTTGTAAGGTTTGGGAAAAAGGCAAGTTGAGCCGCCCTAGGTACATCGGACCATACCAGATCATCGAGCGAGTGGGTGAAGTTGCTTATAGGCTTGAGTTGCCTTATGAGTTATCTAAGGTGCATAATGTGTTTCATGTCTCTATGCTTCGTCATTATGTTTCGGATCCTTCGCATGTTATACCTCCTCAACCCTTAGAGATCAATCCGGATTTGACGTATGAAGAGGAGCCAGTGAAGATTTTGGATTGGAAGGACAAAGTGCTGATGAACAAGACTATTCGGATGGTAAAGGTCTTGTGGAAGAACCATTCAATGGAAGAAGCAACGTGGGAAACAGAAGATAGAATGAGAGATTTGTATCCACGTTTGTTTTATGGTTATTAGCAGTTGTTGTAATTATTGTTGTTTGAATTTCGAGGATGAAATCTTCTTAAGGGGGGTAGATTGTGACAGCTTGTCCCGAATTTGTACATATTTGTTTTCCTCGGAATTGTGAAAGTATGAAATTACCCTTGAGCGTTGGGTTAAGTTCTCATTTTTGCGCTAAGTTGAGAGGCCCAAAAGTATGTTTTTGACTAATAGTGTTAGTTCCTAGTTTGTGGTAACCTTGTTAGATTAGAGTTAGGGTTAGGGTTTGCATTAAGTTGATTGATACCCAATTAGAAACTAAGTTAGATTTTTGTGTTGTGTGATTGGTGGTGTGAGGACCACACACACACACCCATATGAAACCCTCATCCTCTCTTCTATCCCTCTTACTCTCGGACACTCTCTTACTCTCTCTCTCTCTGCAACCGTACGGACGAGACCCAAAAACCACCCATTTCTCACAGATCGAACTTGCAGAGACCATATTCGTGATCCTTGTTAGTCCACGAGCACAACCATAGCTTTAGTTGGTTGTGAGACCGTCGAAAACCTTGAGAACCCAAGAACACCTTCGAGTGTACAGTGAACCAGAAGAGATCGTGGAGGTTTTACATCATTTCAAGGTCCAAAAAGGTACCTACATTTCCTCCTAAGTATTTTGGGTTGGTTTTGTTTAGGTTTGAACGTAAGAAAACCCAGGAAAACGAATTCCCGAGTTGAGTACTGTTCACCAACTTTTAAACGTGTGTTTATCTTCGAATTCTAGGACCACAGGGAGCTTTAGGAGGTCCTCACGAAGCTCGGAGTGCTTCGTTGGTGTAATTTGGACGTCGAAATCGAGAGATCGACGAGTTTCAAGTTTGGCCGGATTATCGAAGGTTTTTCCGACGTGATCCCGTGGATTTCAAGGCTTAAAACAGGTATAACGTGGTTCTACTCGTCAAGAGCTTCATTTTGATATAAATTACGTGAAAAATGGTGCAAAAATGAAGAAGTTAGGAGGTTTGGAAGTTTTTCCAGAAACCGGCGAGCAGTCGCTGGCGTCCGGCGACTCGCCGAAGAAGACGATGAATATTTCGTCAAGTTGACGGAATATTCCTAACGGTAGTGGACGTCGTCAGTTAGATTAGAAGGAATATTCTGTATTTCTGAAGGAATATTCCCTAACGTTGTTAGGGTTTCCGTCTGTGTGCCAGGCACGTGCCTGCGTGTGAGTGGCGTGTCTGGCCGTGCCTTGGCCGGCGCGTGAGGGGTCGAAAAATAATTCTAAAAATATGGGGTTGTTTCTGAGGTTGTGTAGATCACTTTGGTATATTCAAACACCCCAATTGAGCAATGTATGAGAAGTTATTTCCTAGTTTCGTTTATGTGCTTTAAAATAACGTTATTATAGTTGTTTCTCACATAGGCGAGACCTATCCGGAGGACGAGTGTAGCCAGGCTAGGCACGGAGGCTAAGATCCGTCTACATACCAGTGAGTGGGCTTTTGGTTTTCCGTATACACCTATATGCTAAGTATTTTTCCCAGAAATGCATTTTTAAATGATTTTTAGCAAAGAATTGCCATGCCAATATATGTTATACTATTGAATATGCATTATGAATTGTTTATGCAATTGTTGGTGCTGCGGGCGCTCAGGTAAGTTTCAGGTAAGTCTATGTGTTGTTAATAAGAAGTTGTGTTATGAAGAGTATGATGAGATGCATCGAGAGCTCATTAACCTGCACCCCGGTGTTAGTGCTCCCGCCCAGGGTTAGGGGCATAGTCTTTCACGTGATGTTCACCTCCCGCACCACACACTCATCTTGGATCCAAGTTAGGTGCACAGTCCTGTCGTAGATACCACTTTCAGTGGGTTCGACTCGTAGGTGAACCGCGATCATTCGCACTGTCTTCAAGTGATTGTAGCACTAGAACGTATTGTTTTATACCCAGTCCTGTCGTATAGACCACTATAGGTTGGTTCGACTCATGTGCAGGCATGATTTATGAGCTAGAGTTCAGCTGATGAGATATTGCAGTTATTGTTGGATTACTTACCTGATATTTTGATTTATATGGCATGGCATATTCATGTTTTGCTTACATATATTGACGATGATGATTTCAGTTGAGATTTAGTATATGTATATACTATTTTCTGGAAAAGTATACAGGTTTTACGGCGAGGGGTTATAATTGTTGTTTATGAAATGATTTTTGAAAAGCTTTGTTTTTGCCCACTCACGCTTTTGTTTTGCCCCCCTCCAGGTTTTAGGTAGCTTGTTGGTGGCTCACGAGGATATAACGGAGGTTCTGACAGACCATCACCTATGTAGGACCACATTCGGGTGTTATTTAATTAAGTACTTCTTATGCTTGACTGCACCTAGACTATTTATGCTCTGATTGTGTATTCACACTTATTTCCGTTCTAGCACTCCCTGAAGTTCAGTTTTTATTCATTCGTAAATCTTCTATAATATTGCTTCCGCACTGTGCACATGGCTACGTCACCCTCACGTGACGGCCAGCATGCCTCGATCTCGATCGGGGTGTGTCAATTGAGACCCAATGACCCATCACAAAAACTTACATTGATTGGGCCACGACCAAAGCTTAATTACATCGTTTTCGTCCTTTCCATCTTTCTCCAACTATCTTCCTTTAATTGAGTTAAAGGTTCTTCAAAAATGGTGGACAGACCTGAAAAAGATATACATTACAAAAGTGAATGATACTTCAACATATATAACCCCTAAAAAGGTGCATAGACTTACGCACACCGCACGTTAGAATAATGAAACAAATATATTACCCCAGTATTTGAATTTCAAACATCTGATCTTTTATTTATGTTTTTCAAGTATTGATTACACAATATTTAGTTTGTGTGATGACATTTTCATTGTACGTACAATTATCTTTTTGTTTCTTTATTACATATTTTACATAGCTTATTATCTATTAAACCAAACAATTATTTATGTAATTTTTAAAAACGTATTCTATTTAAATACATATTATTTATTTATTTATTAAACCAAACAATTATTATTTTATTTTTTAAAATCGTAACAAAATTTTGGGAAGGAATTTTGGAGGGATTTTTGCTGCCAATTTTTTTTCTGTCGGTTTATATTTAAAAAAATGTTTCTGTCGATTTTAACCGACAGTAATAAAAAATTTCCAACATAAAACGCCTCTGCTTGTACGTAGTCCCAATGCTACCCCTCCAGAGCAACTCAGCCGAGGCACTTATCAGCTGCTCCAGACTGTATAGCTGAGCCTCCCCGTAGGAAAAAATCAAGTTCCCGCTCCTCGGAATTGCTCTCGGAGGAGCTGCTTGTTCAACCGTCTTTACCTTGTCGGAAAACTGCACCACCTCCCTCTGTTCTGGGATCTGTGCTTCGATGTGTCTGTGTAAGTGATGGTTTTGTTATGGTTTCGAGCCACCGCAAAGAGGCATAAGGCGGCCGCAACGAGGAGCGAGACCCCGATTGCGACGTCGAGGATGACGCCGGTTTGCTTGTTGTTTTTCGGGGAAGGCGGAGACAGAACAACTCCTTGAGAATGTGTAGTGCTCTCTCCCAGCGGCTCCGACGCCTGAGAGGTGGAACGGGTATTGCGAAATTCGAAGAATGGGGCACGCAAGCTGCACGTTGGGTCCACAATCTCGCCGCAGAGCCCCGAGTTGAGCTGGAACGACGACTCGTCGAACCAGGTTAGGGAAGGGGGAACCGGGCCGGTCAGGTTGTTAAAGGAGACATTGAAGATTAAAAGGAAGGACTGGTTCAGACCCGGGAGGGAGTCGTTGAAGCGATTGGACTGAAGCTGGAGCGAGGTGAGTCGGTCCAGGCCAGAGAGGTTGCCGGGAATGAGACCGGAGAGGTCGTTGAAGGAGAGATCGAGGACAGTGAGGCGGTGGAGGGCGAGGATGGAGGGGGAAGGAGCCGGAGAAGGAGTTGTGGTTGAGGAAGAGGGATTTCTGCAATATCAACAAAATGGTTGTTTATATTTTTTTTTAATTATTAATATATTTTCTGTCGATTTTATCTGACAAGAATGCTTTTATTTATTCTTATTAATAAATTATCTGTCGGTTATATCCGACAGAAGTTCTGTCAGTTTTAGTATTTTCTGTCGGTTATATCCGACACAATTTCTGTCGATTTTAGAGTATTTTCTGTCGGAAAATTCATTTCCTGACGCTGGCAATTCTGTCGTTTTTTATATCCGCCACTGCATCCATTTTCTGTCGGATTTTGCTTAAAATCCGCAAAATCCGACAATGATATACGTTTTTTGTCGGTTTTTGAACCGCCAGTTATAGATAATTTTGTAGTAGTGCATTCTTGGAGGAATGCTACTATTTCATACCGTTTTGCAAATTATATCTGACCATCTTACTTTCATAATTGGCCTGAATTGCATATGCTTGGTTCATTTGATGCGAATTGGAGTTGCAAATTAGGGTTTTAAAGAGACCCATGGTCGAATTTTTCCTTCCACGTTGTAAAACAAAATATAAAATCATCTCCGATCTTCGATAGAGAGGTCTAAAAGAAATTGATCAAACATTCTAAATTTATATCCAACCCCTAAAAATGAACCTCTTTAAGTTGTCTCATGCTTGGAATGTGTTTGGTGTGTATAGACAGATGTTGATGTGTGTTGTAGAGGGTTACCTCAAGCAAATTTTCATATGTTTAAATGTTCATAAAATTATATTAAGATAATCTATACATAAATAATTTCAAAATATATTAATGAAAAGAACAAGCCTAAAACAGTAAAACAATTATTCAACAATTAGGAGCCTAAATTTACACTAAAAAAATTGGAAAGAAAATTTAAATAAAAAAAAAATGTTTTAGGTCTTAAAGGTGACATGAACTAAATATTCCGGATATATAATATTAAGAAAAACTAATGAAAAATGTTTGAAAAATTTGAGTTTTAACGAAAATGACAAAATAAAAGATAAAGTGAATAGTGTGGATGCAAATTTTCTCCTCCTCGGTCTTGGACGATCTTGCACCTACAAAACAACTTACACCTTAGGTTAAGGCCAAAAACCTCACGCGCCCACGATGAATGGGGGGGGGGGCTTTGGCCGAAGAACCTCCGATGCCAAAGTTAGAATTTTAGAGAGAAATAGTGTTTAGAGGGTTTTTGCAAGAGGAGTGGAATTAGGTTTTGTGAGAAAAAGGGGTAATATATATAGGAGATGGCCGGTCCCCTTTGGAGAAAAGGTGGCCGGCCCTTGAGGTCAATTTTGGGGTGTATCTTAGGTTTAATTAGCCCATTTATTGGCTAATTAAACCAAAAGGGAATGTTTATGTATTTATAAAAAGGGTTATAATGAGTAATTGAATGATTGGCTTAAAAAAGGGGAAGGAAATATGGGAAATAACTAGGAAGTGGCCGGCCCCTCTTTGGAGAGAGAGGACCGGCCCTTTGGGGTGATTGTAGGGCTTTATGGCTAATTTAATTGACAAATTAATGAGTAATAATCCCATTAATTTGTCAATTACCTCAATTTATGTGGGATAATTGGTAGATTTATGAGATAACTACCTAAAATGTGGATGGATGAAATAATTCGGATTTGTTTACCTTTTATGGGCACCTTTGACTTGACCGACGATAATTACCAGCTGCTTGCGCGTAGGAATTCTGATGCACCTCGAGGGCATTTTTGTCTCCTTAATCCGAAAATCCACGTGTCGCCTTATGATTATTTTTGGCTCCACAAATGCCCCCACACCTGTTGGGCTGCTTGCAGAAAAGGGCAACAGGTGTAAAGACTCCCACTTCGGGAAACTTCAAGCTGCTTCCTATTTTGTTGATTTTCCTCTTGTAATAGGAAGATAAATCCCTCTAGGAAAAGGGAAGTAAATTTCCCTTAAAGCTTATTTAAGTCCACCTTAGTGGATTATTAAATCAACCTTCAGAGAAGAATTTACTTCACCTTACAAGAGAGAAATAGAGCTTAGAGGATATTTGTTCCCCCTCCTCTAGTGATGTGAAAATTACTTAACACGCAAATTAAACCCTATTTATGACAATTGTAGTATATGATGCAAGTAGGGATCGTTCTAGGCCGGGGATTAACTAGGGATGCTAATCAACACAAATTAGATTTAAAAACACAAAAACAAACTTGAAAACGTTTAAATAGACTCAAGGGACTCAAAACAGGTTTAAAAGACTCAAAACAGCTTAAAACAACCAAAAAGACTCAATTTAAGACCCAAGAAGTGATTTTGACGAAAATAAGGTAAAACTTGACTCAAAAGACTAAAGAAAACAGGTTTTGACTCAAATAACAAGATTAGATGAAAAGGGGATTGTTTTGGACGAATTTAAACTTTAAAACAGAAACTTTGTTTAAAACACTTAAGAAAAAACGATTTTGATGAATTGAATGGATGATGAGTTTAGTTAGAGGATCCTTTTCCACACATGACATATGCATATGAACCAATTTCCAATTATTATTCCTTTAGACTATGAATGACAACACCCCAAGTTAACCATGTAAGCATAAATTAACCATCAGATTTTCCTTTTCTCATTGAATTGAATGAAACATGCATTACAACCAAATTATCCTTATCAAGTCCCTAACTATGATTGCATGATAGAAAACATATCAAAGGTCATTACGTTCTTTGAAAATCATAAGTGTTGACAAGGCAATTATAACTATGAATGCATGAAACTCTTGCCTAGGACTTACTTAACATGATTGTGACTAGCAACCTTTACTACTTGTGAATATAAGTTCATAACGATTAGGTGAAACTCCCTTATACTCTAGCTTCAAGTTAATGCATGCAAATTAAGTGTCGACTCCCAATTAACACACATAAACAAGTTTTAATAACTTAGTTAAGCAAATCACATTCAAGTCTTAAGAAACAATAATTGGATGTAATCAATTCATATATAGCATATAATCATGGCTTCAAATTCACCCCCAACTAATAAGAAATTTAGCCTCTCATGTTTGCAATTACACAAAAATAACTTGAATTAAACATTGAGATAAAAGAAAGACAACACCTAGAACAATGGGCAGCCAAGGTGCACGGCAAGGTCCTTCTTCCTCCTAGCAATTGCGGCACAAGATGGCTTTTTGAGTGAATGAGGGTGGATGAGTGCTGAATGTAGAGAGAAATCTGAAATGGGTGGTGAGAGGTGGTGTTTTGAATGAGGGGTGCGGCATTCATATATATAGGTGCTGAATGAAAGCCACGGCTTGGTAGAAATAGGAGTTCTAATGTGTAAGAGTTTTGGATTTAGAATAGGTAGAGAACTTGGACTCCAAAACCACAAAGGAAAAGGGACTTCCAAGCACAATCCAAAGAGGAAAAGAACATGTTTTCCAGCAGGTTTTAGGCATCTAGAAGGTGGGATATGCGGCTGGGATTTAGGAGAAGAGATAAGGCCTTCTAGAAGGGGTTTAGGCGCCACCTTTGTAGGAGAAAGGTGTGGCAGATTTGTAGGAGAGGTTTAAGGGATTTGTTGCATGTTTTTAGGCTTCTAGAACCCCTAAATTTAGGTGATATTTTCTGTTTAGAATCCCCCTCTTTTTGGCTAAAAATAAGGTGGATAAGATAAGGTAAGGATAAGGCAAGATAAGGTTATGGATAATGCTTCTAGATAATGTTCCTTATTTCTTGCTCTTTTCTTATCTTCTAGAACTTGAACTTGTTTCTTCCTTCTTCCTAGCTGATTCCTTGTCTTTAAATCTCCAAATTCGTCCATCCTTCTTGCTTGACTCATAAGCTATCCATCCTTGACCCAAAATAGCTCCAAATCACTCCAAATTGGCTCTTTTTGCACACTTTGTTATTAAGCCCTGAAATTGCACGAAAATGACTTAAAACACAATAATTAACATAATTAAGCTAAGTAAATGCAAGAAAACAAGCTAACTAAGTCGCATAAATATGCTCCTATCAAATTCCCCCATACTTAGCTTTTGCTAGTCCTCGAGCAAAACGAAATAAACAAAACATAAACTAAACCTTCCAACGTTTGCCTCAGGGATTTCCAATGGTACATAACATATTAAAGATCATCACTCCCATAGATTTTAGTTATCTTTACTCTCGAGCACATACTTAATCATATTCGCCACTTACTAGCTCACAATTAATCAATTAAAACAACGTTTTGAATGTAGTAACATGCCTTAGAGAATTTGCTCAATTTCTTACGGTTTACACTCTTATTTTCACACAGATTTTCTGACTACACACCCTAAACTAGTTATATGTGAGAAGATTGATGTAAACATGAAAACGAACACTCACATATGTTTATAACAAAGAAAGCAATTTCTGGAATTATTAATGCATGTGTATAGATATGATCTCATGAATGGAATGCTACTACTTAGATGCGAGAACCAGGGACACCATATGCTCATACTAATTCCAAACTCCACAAATTGAAACACACAACACCCAAGATAGAAGTATAGGGTTGTAACGGGGCTAAAGGGTATTGGCTAACAAGAAAGGATATGGAAAAACAAACGTTCTTAAAGCAATAGTAAGCAAAGCAATGTAATAGGCACTTAGAATTCACTTTTGAATGCAAAAATCAACTTTAAACACAAGGGGAAGGTGCACATAACTTTTTAGGGCCGAATTCAAACTTTTGGACCCTTTCTTCAACAACCAACGCTTAGAGCTCATTTTCTCTTCTTTTCAACTCTTTTTCTTACTTTTCTTCACACTTTTCTTTTCTTTTTCTATTTTTCACGAATTTTTTTCTTTTTCTTTCTTTTGGCACACAAAACCCTTCCCCCACACTCACTTTCTGCAATATGGTGATCAAAAGGAATTTCCTTCTAAGTTATGCTCCACTATGCTTCAAGAACAAGGGTATGGATGGTCCTAATCTAGGCTTGGTAGGGTAAAACGTGGCTAACAAAGAACACGGGCTAAAACAAGGCTCAACGGGGTTAAACCTACAAAACATAATGTGAAGGGTAAGGCTTTTTGGCTCTAGTTTTACTAACAACTTCATCTTGTTTATGTGTTATGTTAATCAATTTTATGTTTTGAATGAAACGGGCATGAGTTCTAGTATTTGGAACTATAGTGATGAAACGCCTTCTAAGTAGCAACCAAGCAAAGAATAATGAGATCATGCAACGACTTTAGAAAACAACAAATGCACAGATTATTAACTCTCCAAAGAACGTTTTAGGTTCAAGTCTCTCAGGGTTGTAGCGTTAGTTTGAGTTCCTTCCTTCAAGCATGTTACAAAAACTGATTTTTTCTTTGTGATTAACCATGAATTCGTAAGTTACAACTACAACGAAACATAAACCAAAGGCATATCGAACTTCCATCCATGTTTGTAACTTTCTTTTAACAGTTATGCAATTAAAAACCAAATCCTCATCATTGTGTTGGAAGGTACCCTAAGACACAAAAACACACAAAAACGACTCTTTTTGGTATTTTTAACACATTTTTCGATTTTTTTCAAGAATTTTCGAATTTTTCTTAAAGAACACATAAAAACACTTAAAAACACACTAAAAACACTTAAAAACAGTGAAAACAGCATTAGAAGTGATAGGTGATAAAAACCCACGAATTTTGCATAAAAACACTTTGTTTACCCCCCCACACTTAAATCAAACATTGTCCTCAATGTTTCAAACATATACGCACACACAAGCAAACAAACAAACAATTAACAAACATGACACGAAATGTAAATGAAAAACAATAAAGAGTAGAGTTTAGGAACATAAACACCTGGTTTTGATGCCGGATCTTCCAAGGTCTCTTTATTGAATGCATGGGTTGCCTCCCAAGAAGCGCTTGCTTTAACGTCTTCCAGCCGGACGAGACTTCCTTTTAGTCTTGGATAGGGCCCACGGCATGGAGTGGTGTGTCTTCCACGATATGCTCCTCAAAGTGCTCATAGTAGGGCTTCACACGTTGTCCATTCACCTTGAATTCTTGCCCCGTCTTGAAACTTTTAATTTGGACTGCACCATGAGGAAAAACATTAGTAACAACAAAAGGGCCAATCCACTTAGAACGTAACTTACCTGGGAATAAACGAAGGCGGGAATTGAAGAGTAGAACTTTCTGCCCAGGTGAGAATATCTTGGTACGAATCATCTTGTCATGAAATGCCTTCGTCTTCTCTTTGTAAATCTGAGCATTCTCATACGCCTCGTTTCTAATTTCTTCAAGTTCGTTCAATTGAAGCTTTCTCTGAAGTCCAGCCGTGACTAGGTCCAAATTGAATGTTTTGACGGCCCAATGTGCTTTATGCTCTAATTCAACCGGAAGATGACATGGTTTTCCATATATGAGCCGAAATGGGGACATCCCAATTGGTGTTTTGTAGGCCGTACGATATGCCCACAATGCATCATTCAAACGTAAGCTCCAATCTTTCCGGTTAGGCCCAACGGTCTTCTCTAAAATCTGTTTGATCTCCCGATTTGAAACCTCGGCTTGGCCATTTGTTTGGGGATGATAAGGTGTTGCCACCTTATGAGTGACGTTGTATTTCTTGAGCAACGCCTCAATGGTTCGATTGCAAAAGTGTGAACCCCCATCACTTATAAGAACTCTTGGCATTCCAAATCTAGCAAATATGTTAGTTCTTATAAAATCTGCAACCACTTTAGAATCATTAGTACGGGTGGCTTTTGCTTCCACCCATTTCGAAGCATAATCAACCGCAAGTATAATATAAACAAAACCATGAGATGAGGGAAAAGGGCCCATGAAATCAATGCCCCAAACATCAAAAATTTCAACACTAAATACAGGGACCTGCGGCATTTGATCTTTTGAACCAATGTTTCCGGTTCTTTGACAACGATCACATGACAAGCAAAACGTTCTAGCATCTTTAAAGATGGTAGGCCAATAAAAACCACTTTCAAGTACTTTTCGTGCAGTCCTTTGAGTGCCAAAGTGACCTCCGCAAGCATAAGTGTGACAAAATGTTAAAATTGAATGAAATTCAGAATTATGCACACACCTACGAATGATTTGATCCGCACCATATTTCCACAAATAAGGGTCATCCCACACATAAGAACGTGCCTCTTTCTTTAGTTTATCCCGTTGATGCTTATTTAAGGTGTCGGGAACTTGTTTAGAGACCAAATAATTAACTAAATCGGCATACCATGGTGCACTTACCTTGATGGACAGCAGCTGCTCATCGGGGAATGTCTCTGGAATAGGCACGGCATCATCTTCTTCATGGACCATTCGGCTCAAGTGGTCAGCCACCACGTTCTCGCATCCTTTCTTGTCCCGAATTTCAATATCGAACTCTTGGAGAAGAAGCATCCAACGAATAAGCCGTGGTTTAGCCTCCTTCTTGGTAAGTAAGTACTTCAACGCTGCATGATCAGAGTAAATTATAACTTTAGTACCAAGTAAATACGAGCGAAATTTATCTAAAGCAAAAACAACAGCAAGAAGTTCTTTTTCCGTTGTGGAATAGTTCAATTGAGCATCATTCAACGTCCGGGAAGCATAGTATATGACGTGTGGCTGCTTGTCCTTTCTTTGTCCCAAAACAGCTCCTAATGCATAATCGGATGCATCGCACATAAGCTCAAAGGGAAGGCTCCAATCTGGTGGGACAATGATAGGGGCCGAAGTGAGCTTCTCTTTGAGGTTCGTGAAAGCCTTCTCACACTCTTTATCGAATTTGAAAGGCACATCCTTTTGAAGGAGGCGGCACAAGGGGTTGGAAATCTTTGAAAAATCCTTGATGAATCGCCTATAAAATCCTGCATGTCCAAGAAAAGAACGAACCTCTCTAACCGAAGTCGGAGAGGGTAAGTAGCGTACAAGATCTATTTTTGATTTATCAACTTCAATTCCTCTTTCTGAAACGATATGACCTAAAACTATACCTTGTTTCACCATAAAGTGACATTTCTCCCAATTTAAAACAAGGTTAGTTTCAACACATCGTTTCAAGATTAATGTGAGATTATCCAAACAATTATCAAATGAATCTCCAAAGACACTAAAATCATCCATAAATACCTCTATGATCTTCTCAACGAAATCTGAAAATATACTTACCATACATCGTTGAAAAGTTGCAGGTGCATTGCATAGACCGAATGGCATGCGACGATAGGCAAAGGTACCAAATGGGCACGTGAAGGTTGTCTTTTCTTGGTCGTCGGGAGCTATGACAATTTGATTATATCCCGAATAGCCATCAAGAAAACAATAAAAAGAATGACCGGCTAACCTTTCAAGCATTTGGTCAATGAACGGCAAAGGGAAGTGGTCCTTCCTTGTGGTGGCGTTGAGCTTCCTATAATCAATGCATACTCTCCAACCTGTTTGGATACGGGTTGGCACAAGCTCATTTTCGGCATTCTTCACCACCGTAACTCCCGACTTCTTTGGAACAACTTGCACCGGCGAAACCCACCGGCTATCCGAGATAGGGTAGATCACTCCACAATCGAGAAGCTTTATAACCTCCTTCTTGACAACTTCCATCATCGGAGGGTTGAGTCGGCGTTGAGCCTCTCGAGTTGGTTTAGCCCCTTCCTCTAGAAGTATGCGATGCATGCAAGTTGTAGGGCTAATACCTTTAATGTCGGCTAAGGTCCACCCTATGGCTGTTTTGTGCTCTTTCAACACCCGAATCAGTTTTTCTTCCTCTAATGCCGTGAGTGTTGCAGAGATTATGACTGGTAACGTTTCTTTGTCTCCTAAATAGGCGTACTTCAAATGACTCGGCAATGGTTTAAGTTCAAGAATTGGGGCCTGAATCACTGAAGGTAACAATTTATCAGTAGAAACGGGAATGGAATTTGGGATTGAAGACTTACCATGATATTGTGGCAATGCTCCTAGGGCAGCCACCATCTCGCCAACTTCTTCATTAGGCACGGCCAGATTTGGTTTTAAGCCCAATCCCTCGGCCATTGTTGTTTCAAGGGGTTCTTTGTCCAACGAATCGAGAAAGTCCTGCGCCAAAGAATCAAGTACATCAATAGAAAAACATGAATGCTCATCTTTAGGATATTTAATAGCATCAGAAATGTTAAAATCAATAATCTCGCCATCAAATTCCATCGTTAACGTCCCTTTGAATACGTCTATCTTCGTGCGGGCTGTTTTCATAAAAGGTCTACCAAGGAGGATCGGCAATGGGGTAGAATAGACTCCATCTTCCATGTCAAGCACGTAAAAGTCCGCTGGAAAGATCAAATTGTTCACCTGCACTAAGACATCTTCCACAACTCCTTTCGGATATGCGTTAGAACGGTCGGCCAATTGAATAATTACACCATCGTTTTTAAGCTCGCCTAAGTTCATCGATGCATAAATTGAATAGGGCATAACATTAATTGAAGCACCTAAATCTAGCATGGCATGTTCAAACTTAGTATTGCCAATAATGCAAGGAATTGTGAAACTACCCGGATCTTTGCACTTAGGTGGTAGTTTCCTTTGTAGCACTGCAGAGACATTCTCACTTACCTGAACCACTTCCTTGTTCGAAATCCTCTTCCTTGTTGTGCAAAGTTCTTTCAAAAACTTGGCATACTTAGGCACTTGCTTAATTGCATCGAGGAGCGGAATATTGACTTGAACTTTCCTAAAGGTTTCCAGAATGTCTTTCTCATTCTCTTCTTTCTTTGATTGCTTAAACTTGCTAGGAAAGGGCACATTTAGTGGAATAGAACTTGAAAAATTCGGATTAGGGCTTACCTTGGTGGTTTGGGACGGTTTTGTGGCTCTAGGGGGCTGCGGCAAGCTATTCTCTTGCTTTGCCGTGGCTTGTCCTCCCTGTTCTTCTTCTTGTAGCAGCTTTTCATCCTCGTTAGAACCTTGTTTGGACGGTTTTGAGTAGTCTCTGAGCTCCTTGCCACTCCTCAATGTAATGGCCTTAGCGGTTTCAAAACCTCCCTTCGGATTCACAATGGTTGAACTAGGAAGCTTGCCTTGTTCTCTAAACTGCCCTAGGAACTCTGAAATTTGCCCTATTTGCTTCTTCATGTCACTCATCTCTTTGTCTTGATTCGCTATTCTATTGTTTTGATTTTCTAATCCCTGCGAAACAGAAGTTAATAATTGAATAACTTGATCATTATTAACTAACGAACCTGAGTTTGGTTGAACAATTTGTGATTGAGGTTGAGATTGAGTGAATGGCTTTTGATAAAACCCAGGGGGTGGTTGTCGAAAACCTCCTTGTTGTTGAGGTTGTTGAGGCTCCCTCCACTTGAAATTTGGGTGATCTCTCCATCCCGGATTGTATGTATTTGAGTATGGATCGTTCCTTTGCTGATTTTGGCCTTGAAAACCTATGGCATTGGCACTTTCCCATCCTCCATTTTCAATCAATTGTGGACATTGATCATTGGGATGCCCTTGCATAGAGCACACGCCACACACACTTTGGGTGCTTCCTTGTATTTTGCATCCTTCCATAAGCTGGGACACCATAGTAGTAAGGTTAGTTATTTGAGATTGCAAATCAGAATTGGAACTTACCTCATGTACTTGCTGCTGTGGGGTGTCTCTTTGGCCAACTCCTTCGTATTGTTGTGCGTTCAAGGCTCGGTTCGAGATTAGGATCTTGGCAGCCACCGGTGTTTTGTCAACCAAAGCACCTCCCGCCGAGGCATCTAGCATTTGTCTTTCAATCGGAAGGAGTCCCTCATAAAAGTATTGAATTAGAAGCTCTTCCTTCATTTGGTGTTGTGGACAAGATGCAACTAGGGCCTTGAAACGCTCATAATATGTCGGAAAGGATTCTCCTTGGTTTTGTTGTATGCCACTGATTTTCTTCCTTAAAAGAATGACACGTGATGTAGGGAAGAATTTCTCTAAAAATGCACGCTTCATACTCTCCCAAGAAGTGACAGTTCCGGGTGCCAATTCATATAGCCAATCTTTAGCCTTGTCCAAAAGAGAGAATGGGAAGGCTTTCATCTTTAGAATACTCCCATCGACATTAATGGGTGTCATACTTGAACATACCACTTCAAACTCCTTAAGATGCTTGTTTGGATCTTCCATGGACAGACCATGGTATTTTGGAATGTGATGCAACAAGCTAGACTTCAATTCAAACTCATCGGTCTTACCTTGGGCAGCCACGGGGTATTGAATGCAAAGAGGTGCGGCATTGGCTAATCCCGAGGCAGAAAGCTCTTTGATTGTACGATTGTCCACTTCCATGGCTTGTTCTTCTTCTTCCTCTTCCTCAAATTCAGATTCGGCCTCTGAACTTGGTGGACTAGGTGGGTTTGGTTCTGGTTGCTTCCTCTTCCTTCTCAACGTTCGTTCGAAATCGTCGTCAAAATCCAAGATGTTTGTACGAATAGGTTGAGAACTACGAGTCATAAACTTAGTACCTGAAACAAGAAAAACAAACAAAATCAGAATATGAAATAAAGACTAACGAAATAAACAAGGGATTAGCAATTTGCTAATCCCCGGCAACGGCGCCAAAATTTGATGTGAAAATTACTTAACACGCAAATTAAACCCTATTTATGACAATTGTAGTATATGATGCAAGTAGGGATCGTTCTAGGCCGGGGATTAACTAGGGATGCTAATCAACACAAATTAGATTTAAAAACACAAAAACAAACTTGAAAACGTTTAAATAGACTCAAGGGACTCAAAACAGGTTTAAAAGACTCAAAACAGCTTAAAACAACCAAAAAGACTCAATTTAAGACCCAAGAAGTGATTTTGACGAAAATAAGGTAAAACTTGACTCAAAAGACTAAAGAAAACAGGTTTTGACTCAAATAACAAGATTAGATGAAAAGGGGATTGTTTTGGACGAATTTAAACTTTAAAACAGAAACTTTGTTTAAAACACTTAAGAAAAAACGATTTTGATGAATTGAATGGATGATGAGTTTAGTTAGAGGATCCTTTTCCACACATGACATATGCATATGAACCAATTTCCAATTATTATTCCTTTAGACTATGAATGACAACACCCCAAGTTAACCATGTAAGCATAAATTAACCATCAGATTTTCCTTTTCTCATTGAATTGAATGAAACATGCATTACAACCAAATTATCCTTATCAAGTCCCTAACTATGATTGCATGATAGAAAACATATCAAAGGTCATTACGTTCTTTGAAAATCATAAGTGTTGACAAGGCAATTATAACTATGAATGCATGAAACTCTTGCCTAGGACTTACTTAACATGATTGTGACTAGCAACCTTTACTACTTGTGAATATAAGTTCATAACGATTAGGTGAAACTCCCTTATACTCTAGCTTCAAGTTAATGCATGCAAATTAAGTGTCGACTCCCAATTAACACACATAAACAAGTTTTAATAACTTAGTTAAGCAAATCACATTCAAGTCTTAAGAAACAATAATTGGATGTAATCAATTCATATATAGCATATAATCATGGCTTCAAATTCACCCCCAACTAATAAGAAATTTAGCCTCTCATGTTTGCAATTACACAAAAATAACTTGAATTAAACATTGAGATAAAAGAAAGACAACACCTAGAACAATGGGCAGCCAAGGTGCACGGCAAGGTCCTTCTTCCTCCTAGCAATTGCGGCACAAGATGGCTTTTTGAGTGAATGAGGGTGGATGAGTGCTGAATGTAGAGAGAAATCTGAAATGGGTGGTGAGAGGTGGTGTTTTGAATGAGGGGTGCGGCATTCATATATATAGGTGCTGAATGAAAGCCACGGCTTGGTAGAAATAGGAGTTCTAATGTGTAAGAGTTTTGGATTTAGAATAGGTAGAGAACTTGGACTCCAAAACCACAAAGGAAAAGGGACTTCCAAGCACAATCCAAAGAGGAAAAGAACATGTTTTCCAGCAGGTTTTAGGCATCTAGAAGGTGGGATATGCGGCTGGGATTTAGGAGAAGAGATAAGGCCTTCTAGAAGGGGTTTAGGCGCCACCTTTGTAGGAGAAAGGTGTGGCAGATTTGTAGGAGAGGTTTAAGGGATTTGTTGCATGTTTTTAGGCTTCTAGAACCCCTAAATTTAGGTGATATTTTCTGTTTAGAATCCCCCTCTTTTTGGCTAAAAATAAGGTGGATAAGATAAGGTAAGGATAAGGCAAGATAAGGTTATGGATAATGCTTCTAGATAATGTTCCTTATTTCTTGCTCTTTTCTTATCTTCTAGAACTTGAACTTGTTTCTTCCTTCTTCCTAGCTGATTCCTTGTCTTTAAATCTCCAAATTCGTCCATCCTTCTTGCTTGACTCATAAGCTATCCATCCTTGACCCAAAATAGCTCCAAATCACTCCAAATTGGCTCTTTTTGCACACTTTGTTATTAAGCCCTGAAATTGCACGAAAATGACTTAAAACACAATAATTAACATAATTAAGCTAAGTAAATGCAAGAAAACAAGCTAACTAAGTCGCATAAATATGCTCCTATCATCTAGCAGTCTTCCACATCTTGCCCATGTAAAAGATCGCTCCTCGCTGCTTCTAGGTAAGAAAAAATTAATTTTCTTGTCTTCCTTGAATCTTGGTTGGATGAGGACCCGAGACTTGTGATTGGCGATTCGTGAAACTATGGCTCGGCAGTGCCATGGAAAAAAAAAATATATATATATATATATATATATGTATATATATACATATATATTTTTTTTTTGCTTCCCCTTCTGCTGGGCGCGGGGCGCAGTTTCTTGGAGGAAGAAACCAGGCCGTGGGGCCTGGCTGGTTGCTGGGTCCTGCGGCAAAATATAAATTTTTTTTTTTTTTTTTTTTTTACGACCTTCTAACAAATCTTTCTCGTACCCTTCCTTGTAGAGTCTTCTCCACCATGTCTTCCTCGAGCCTCAAGAATGATGACGGTGTGCCGCCATTGTATCGTCAAGACGGGTCTTTGAGCAAGGTTGGCTACTTCAAGGCTGCTCACTTCAAGATCAATTCTGATGACTCCTTTAGAGATTTCCTTGAGACATACTGGCATGCCATTCCGTCTGGAGTGCGTGTGAGGCGGGTTAAGGACGGTAGCAGCCGTGAGCCATGCAATGAGGTTCGGAGAGCTATCAAATTCCACCCTTACTACTTTGTGCTGGGGTTCACCTTTCCCATGCCGCGCTTTTTCCAGGAAGTGTTCTGCTCCATGAAATGTGCGCCTGCCCAATGTTCTCCGAATGCGGTTCGAGTGATGGTGGGGTTCCACAATTTGAGCCGATTATTTGATTTGGGATTAACCACCAATGAATTCTGGTACTTCTTCGACATAGGTCGTGTTGATGGAGTTGGGCAGCTGCAGACTCGTCATAGACTCTTTGACAATTCAAGTAAGGGTGATCATGATTGGGCCAAAGAGACTTTGGAGATAAGTGGCGAATGGGAGTTCGATCACTTTCTTGAGCTGCGGGTGTCAACCATCTTTATATCCGGTAAGCAGGCTGCTTTAATTTCCTTCTCGGCTGCTTGATTTTGATGTTAAACTGCTCTTCAATTTTTCTGATTGCTCTCTGCCGTCCTTGTAGATTCGAAGTTTGGCTCAACTCCCAAGGTCTCCCCGGACATGAAGAAAGTGCACGTTGCTCTAGGTATCCCTTCCGTGTATCGTGAATGGCGCTGGCTGCTAAGTCCTCTTCGTAGGGAGAAAGATGGATTGCCCCCAAAGGAAGAAGTAAAACGAATCAAAGCAGCTGCATTAGCTCGTCCTATCACTGTAGTGGAGCCTGCCGCCAACGATAGAGGAAAAAAGAGACATTCCCCGCCTGCCCAAGAGTCGCCTGCTGAAAAGAAACCAAGGGTCGCTCGTGAGGGTTCATCCACTGCTCAGGAGGTGTTCGACGTGAATAAGCCAAAGACTTCATCAGCTGCTTGCGGGGGTTCGCCAGCTGCTCCCAAGCTTGTGATTGACTTGACTTCATCCAAGAACGAGTCAAAAGAGACCACCGGATCCGTGCCAGTGACGTCCGCCATTCCTAAGGCTGCTAGCTCGATTGCTGATAGGATTGCTCAACGCCGAAGTTCGTCAGCGCTAAAGTTTGTGCTAAAGCGTCCGCCTGGGGTTGAATCTGATTTTCCTTCGGAAAGGCTTGCTTCCATGAAGAATGGCAAGACATCCTCGTCTGCTAAGGTGGCGCCAAATCTTGTCCCTTCCGCTGCTGAGACCAAGCTGCCTTCTGAGAGGAGAGAGACTGCTTGCGCCAATGGTCCTGATAAATCCGTCAAGTCTAATTCCGAGGAAGCTGCTCAGATTTGTGCGCTTTTGAGGCCAGACCTTCTTGAGGATATGAACGCGTGTGCTAAATTTGTTGATGGCGTCAAAGGGATTATTGGTCCAGGCTCCTTTGTGAAGCATACGCTTGAGTACAGGAGGGCTGCACTGCTGACTATGATGCAAAAAACGGCGATCTTGGCTGCCGAGTCCATGGTTCTTGATCAAGAGGATACCAAGGCTGCCCAGGAGGTGGCGAGGTCTATGGCTGCTGAAGCTTACTGCTCGGCCGAGAAAGTTAAAAATTTGGAGTCTGAACTTGCTGCTTTGAAGGGGTCTAACGTCTCTGCCCCCACTTCTCTGCAACTTGAGACCGCTCGCCAAGAGATCGCGAACTTGAAGGCTAGGCTTGACGCGACTCAAGTAAAATATGAAACTGCAGAGAAGGAGATTGAACGTTACATACCTCAGATTCAGGATCTCGAACGCTCCATCTCTGAATCCCGCTCTGCTGCTCTTGCTAAAGATGAAGAACTGATTGCCGCCTACAACCAAGTGATACGCCTCAAGAAAATTGTTGACAGGCTTGAGCCTCAAGTGCTGGAACTTTAAGGTGCTTTGAAGATTAATGATAGTCTGAAAAAAGAGATGGAGGAAATGCAGCGGGTTCGTGCTTGTCTGCTTGAGGAAGTTGAGCAGCTAAAGAGTGAGAAGGCTGGGTTTGAGGCTTCGCTGACTCAAAACCAATCTGACTTCTACAAACTTGGTTATGTTGATCATCTCTTTGGGCGGCCGTCTGACTTTGAGTTTTCTGAAAAAGACTTTGAGACTTTCTCTATTTCTCCAGAAGATTTGCTCGCCTTTACTTTCGAGTCTTCCATCGGTGAAATAATTGGAGATGGGAATGTCCACGGCGGGGCAGCCGGGAGTGAAGCGCCGGATGGTACCACTGCTGGGGTTGCCGTGGCTGCCGTGGCTGCCGAAAGTGTGACAATGGAGCAGTCGTCGGGTGGCCAAGCTGCTGAAGAGTAGTCTTCTAGGTAGCCTTTAGGATTTATTTTTCCTTGTTGCTTTTGCTTTGCTTGGACTCCTCCAGTCTTTGCTAATTGTTTATCAATTTTGTTAGAAAATTTAATAAACTTGCTTCTTTCGCTTTTTTCCATCTTCGCTTCTTTTGTTCATGCCTTAACCTTTAGACTTTATAGGCCAGTAGCAGGCGTGCCACTTTTTTATAAGCAGACACGCCGCGTAGCCTATGTAGTCGTAGGTGTTGGCGTAGAACTTTTGCAAAGTTGTTAGCCATAGGATCGGCAGCCGGATGCCTTACTTACAGAAGCAGACAAATCCGCGTGACCACTAGGTTGTTAACCTTGGCTTTCTCCAATTCCGTAGGTTGCGCAGCAAGTGTCACAACATTTTAGGACTTGGTGCAAGTCATTCCGCGCTTGGCAAAAATGAAGCTTATCGACTACGTAGCATGTCGGTACTAGATAAAACTTCGTATATGCTTGCTAGCTTGTTTAACCTTTCATAAGAACGTGCGGTTGTATAAGTCTACCGCGGCTTCACTGCTTGAAGGGCAAGTCGTAGGCAGTCTTCCGGAAACCGTAGGCTACCTTAGTGCACTCGGTAGCAGCTTTAGGGTTCCAGGGCAGCCGTCCATCGGATGTACTGCGTAATGTGCCCCCTCTGTCTCTAGGGCCCAGTTCCCCGCGGATTAGGCCAAGAGACCCAAAATCCTTCAATTAGCTAAGCCTTGAAAAAGACCATTGTGGCTACTTCTAGGAATCCCGGCTCAAGCCATCGTGCATCTAGTTATACTAGGGCAGCCAGGCTCATCCACGTCTGGATATTCGGAGTGTAGAGTTTATCCTCCCGCTTTGGAGAGCATGGTTGGTCTCTCGGGGGGCGCAATTCCTGCGGTGAGTCCCTAGGAAGGGCCCGATCTTCTTTTGAAGTGCAGGAGTGATCAGTTGTTGCAATGAAATCAAGTTGTAAAAGAGTTCCTTATTGAAAAACAAGTGAACAAATAACTTAATTGTAAAGACTGCGGAACAACTGGATAGTCTTCGGCTTGCGAGGTAGTGCCCGTCTGAGCTGCTTGAGCCTTCGAGTATAGTTGCAGATCACACGTGGTACTTCCTCAAGTTGTAGGCGTTCCACTGCTTTTCGATCTCCTTGTCATTCATAGTGGCGAGGGTGTAGCTTCCCTTGCCGCCTACTCTGCTGATCTTGTAAGGTCCTTCCCAAATAGGGTCCATCTTCTTCGATCCCTCCCTTCGAGCAGTGATGAAGGCCTTCCTCAAAACCAGATCTCCGGGTTGAAATTGCTGGATTTTGGACCTTTTGTTGTAACTAGAGAGGAGCTGCTGCTGGTAGGATGCGATGCGGGCTATGGTCTGCTCGTGCCTTTCCTCTGCTAGGTCTAGGTTCGTGGCCATATCTTCACTATTCTGCTCGACATCTGGCAGCAGGGTGGTGATGCTTGGCATGATGATGTTGGGATGAATGATTGCTTTCGAACCGAACGCCAAAGAGAAAGGGGTTTCTCCGGTTGCTCGCCTTTTGGTGGTACGATACGCCCACAGACATCCGGGGAGTGCATCTGGCCACTTTCCTTTTTTGTCGGTGAGGGATTTTTTGAGGCAGTCGAGGATCGTCTTGTTGGAAGCTTCGGCCTGCCCATTGCCTTGCGGATATCTTGGTGTAGACATGTGTTGCTTTATACCGTACTTTTGGAAGAATCCCGCCAAATCTTTGCCCACAAATTACGGGCCATTGTCGGTGACGATAGACTGAGGGACACCAAAGCGGCAGATGATGTTCCTCCATATGAAGCGCTCTATGTCCGTCTGAGTTGTTGTTGTCATGGGCTCTGCTTCTACTCACTTGGTGAAATAATCGGTTGCCACGATCATCATTCCTCTGCCCCCAGTAGCGGGAGGCATGGGCCCAACCAGGTCGATCGCCCATTGCATGAACGGCCAGGGACTTGCTTGTGGATGTAACTCGCTGGCAGGCAAGGCTGGTAAAGGCTTGTAACGTTGGCAGCGGTCGCACTTTTGCACTAACTCCCGGGCATCTTGATGCATAGTTGGCCAGTAGTAGCCTGCGTTGAGTGCCTTTTGCGCTAAATATCGTCCTCCGGAATGGTTCCCACAAACGCCTTCATGGATTGAGCTTAGGACCTTCAAATCATCGGGAGGCGCCAAACATCGGAGGTGTGGTCCGGTGTAGGATCTTCGAACTAAAATGCCCCTCCACATATAGTAGCGCGCTGCTCTGGTTTGAAGCTTCCTAGATTCCAATCTTTCTGTGGGGAGTGTGCCGTTGACCAAGTAATCTATAATAGGACTTTGCCTGTTGGGGGTTACACTAACCTGCGTCACTTCGGCTACTGGCTCGGACTCTATGCTTGGCTTATCTAGGTATTCGATCGAAATTGAACGCTTGAGCTGGTGATCGAGGGCAGAGCCTAGGCCGGCTAGCGCATCTGCATGGGCATTTTCTGTCCGCGGGACTTGAGTGAGCGTGTAGGTCTGGAATGCCTCAAGCTGCTCGCGCACCTTCTCTAAGTATTGCGCCATCCTCGGATGTTTTGCCATGTATTCCCCCGTGGTTTGGCTAGTAATCAGCTGGGAATCAGAATAAACGGCAAGCTTCCTCACCGCTAAGTCTTTCGCCGTTCGGAGGCCTGCCAGTATGGCCTCGTACTCTACTTCATTGTTGGATGCCTTGAAGCCTAAAGTGATCTCCTGCTCGAGCAGCGAGCCATCTGGGGTAATGAGAACCACGCCTGCTCCCGAACCTTTGTGATTGGATGCGCCGTCGACATGCAGATGCCAAATGTCGCCATTGAGGGAAGCGTGCGAGGCTAAGGTCTCAGCTGCTTTTGGGACATCGCCGGGCTCCTCTGCTGGGTTGCTTAGGCCAGGTGCGAATTCTGCTATGAAATCTGCCAAGGCTTGGGCCTTTATCGCCGTACGGGGTCGGAAGACTAAACCATATTGACCTAGTTCAAGTGCCCACTTCATCACTCGTTGAGAAGCATCCGGACCATGCAGGATGGATCGTAGAGGATATTGAGTCATGACGATGACTGTATGAGCTTGAAAATACGGTCTAAGCTTCCGAGCTGCCACAACTAGAGCCAAAATTAATTTTTCGATCTTCAGATATCTTGTTTCCGCATCGAGGATAGCTTTAGAAGTGTAGAACACCGGTAGTTGGGCCCCCAGCTCTTCTCGTATGAGGGCAGAGCTCACTGCTACTTCAGAAATTGCCAAGTAGATGTACAAGTCCTCCGCAGCTTCCGGCTTGGATATTAATGGAGGTGATGTGAGATACTTCTTCAGGTCTTGGAAGGCTTTTTCGCATTCTCCATCCCATTTGTCACGTTGCGCCCTCTTGATGGCTTTGAAGAAGGGCTTGCATCTATTGGTAGATCGCGAGAGGAAACGGTTGAGGGCGGCTGCTCGTCCGGTCAAGCTTTGGATCTCCTTCAGCGTTGTGGGAGACTTCATTTCCAGAACTGCTCGGATCTGCTTGGGATGCACCTCGATCCCTCGTTGGGTGACTAAGTACCCTAGGAATCGGCCTGAAGATACTCCAAATGTGCATTTGGCAGGGTTGAGCTTCATCTTGTACTTTTTAAGGATGTTGAATGTCTCCGCCAAATTGTGAATGTGGTCTGACCGCTGCTTGCCTTTCACCATGATGTCGTCGACATAGACTTCCATGGTAACCCAAATTTGCTTTTTGAACATCATATTCACTAACCTTTGGTAGGTTGCTCCTGCGTTCTTGAGGCCAAAAGGCATGACTTTGTAGCAGTATGTACCTCGCTCGATCACAAACGTGGTTTTCTCCTTATCGGGCTCGTACATGGCTATTTGGTTATAGCCAGAGTATGCGTCCAGGAAGCTGAGCAGCTGGTTTCCAGAAGTTGAGTCCATCAAAAGGTCGATTCAGGGGATCGGATAAGGATCATTTGGGCACGCCTTGTTGAGGTCGGTGTAATCTACGCAAACCCTCTATTTGCCTTTCTCCTTTTTCATAACTAGCACAACGTTGGCGAGCCATGCGGAGTGTGCTACCTCTTCTATGAATCCGGCCTCCAACAGCTTTTCTATCTCGGCCTCGATGATCGCTACTCGCTCGGGCGCAAAGTGCATTCTCTTCTGGATTACTGGTTTAGCAGCGGGGTCAACATGTAACTTGTGGCAAACCACCTCTGGGTCGATGCCGGGCATGTCGGATGGTGACCATGCAAAGATGTCTCAGTTCTTCCTGAGGAACGTAGTGAGTTCTTCTTTCTCGGCGGGGCTTAGGCGAGAGCCAATCCTAGCGATCTTTACTAGCTATTGCGGATCGAGAATGATTTCTTCGGCGTCTTCTTCGGGTTTCCAGCCTACCTCGTCTGCTTGAGCGCCATCTTCTCGATCCACCTGCTGTAATTGCTATTTGGCAGCTTCGTCATCTTTTTGGACTTCGGTGACCTCCACGGGAGTGAAGGTCTTCTTCCTTGATTCTTTCAACATTTGCACGATGCATTGTCGGGATACGACCTGGTTGGACTTAATCTCTCCAATTCCCCATCCCGGGACACGGAAGCGGATCTTTTGGTATTTGACTGAAGTAACGACATCTAGCTTGATCAACCAAGGCCTCCCAAGGATCCCGTTGTAAGGGGGGATGGATTGCTTACGATCATGAATGTTTGCTTCGAAACCACGGGCGATGTCTTCACGTTAAGTGTGATTTGGCCGATTGCAGTTGAGGTGTGTCCATTGAATCTAGTGAGTACCTCTGCTCGCCGTATTATTGTGCTCTCCAAACCCATCTTCTGGATGACCGAGAGTTGTAGTAGATTGACCGCACTTCCGTTGTCCACCATTATTCGGTCGATTATGGTATGGGCTATTTGGACAGATATCACCAGCGCGTCGTCATGTGGTAAATCAACGCCTTCTGCATCCTACTCGGTGAAGCCAATGATGGGCCCTGGTAGTGCGTCGGCCGTCTGAACTTGTGAGATCAATAAGGCCTGCTGGATCTTCCTCTTCTTTGAGTTGTTAGTGGCCCCCAAGTGCTCGGATTCGGCAAAGATACCATTAATCCGAATTGTCTTGGCTGGTGGCTCATCTTCCTCCTCAGCATTCCTTCTTGGCTGCGCTGCTGGCTTGTCCAAATACTTGTCGACTTTGCCTTCCTTCACAAGCTTTTCCAGATAATTCTTCCAAGTGTAGCAGCTTTCAGTGGTGTGACCTGGTCCTTGATGGAATGTGCAATATTTGGTGTGGTCCAGCTTGGAAGTATCTCATTTTGATTGCTTCGGCAACTTGAACCATGGCTCGTTTTTTACATCGCGGAGAATTTGATGGATCGGAATTGAAAACTTCGAGTAATCCCTGGTCGTGGAGCCTTCTTTGGTCATGGGCCTGTCCCTCCGCTTGGCCTCCTGCCTGCTCTTGCTGGGCCGCTTTCCATTTTCCTTTCTTTGAGCCACCACCAATTCTTTTTTAGGCTGCTCGGGCGCCTTTTCTGCTCGTCGGGCCTCGTCCCATAGTGCATGCTTCTCTGCTAGGGCGAAGGAATCTGCTAGAGTCAAGTCTTCTTTCATGATCATCTCTCCAAATAGGGGGTGATCTGCAGGGAGGCCCTTTTGAAAGGCTGCACTGGCTATTGAGTCGTCGCATCCAACGATCTTCGCCTTCTCTACTTTGAACCTCTTCACGTAGTCGCGGAGTGATTCCTTCGGGTTCTTCTTCACGTTGAACAAGTGATCGGATTTTTTCTTGATCGAGCGGTAAGATGAGTATTCTTTGGTGAAGACCAAGGGAAGATCATCAAAATTCTGGATGGACCGTGGCGGCAAGGTGTGGAACCTATCTTGCGCTTCGCCTTGCAAGGTGGTGGCGAATATTTTGCACATAAGGGCATCATTGCTCCAGTATAGGACCATTGCACTTTGGTAATGCTTCAAGTGCCTCTCTGGATCTCCATCTCCTTTGAATGATGTAAAGTGCGGCATGCTAAACTTACGCGGAGGTTCCGTCTGCTTGATCTCATATGTGAATGGTGGCTTATGTTGGTCATTTCTCGTCGCAATGCTTCATCGGCCACGTTGCCACGTCGGAACTCGCGCAGTTGCTCATTGAAAAACTTTTCCACCTCTTCTTGGATTTGTCTTTGGTGAGGCAGTGGAGCCCTGGGCTGCCTAGCTGGCGAAGGATCTCCCCGTGGGATGCCTGTTGAACTTGAAGCGGATCGAGTGACTGCTCCCTTTCGTGCGTCTCGTTGCATCCTCCGAAGTGACATGGAAGAAGCTCCTTGAGGGCCTAAGCGTGAATGAATGCTCCGCCTGGAAGGCTGCTCATGTGGTTCTCCAAAACGTGTCCCCAACCTTGATTGTATGCTCGCTCGCGGGCCTAACCGAGAGTGCACACTCCTCATCACGCTAAGACGGGAGTCCACGCTATCTCGGGGGCCCAGCCGAGATTGCACACCGCCCGACTGCTCGGTCTGATTGATCGGCTGCTTGCCAGGACGTTGCCGGAAAGGTTCCTCGTCTGCCCTTGTCTTACTTCGGGACTCCTCGTCGGATCTCGGTGCGCCGCAAAAGTTGATTCACCAAGGTTGTCTGTTGTGCTAGGGCGCTCGTCAACTCCATGAATTGTCGAGACAAGTGCTGCTCGCCACTCAAATTGGATGAACCAGGAAGAAATACTCCTCCTTGAGCGATGGATGGGTGGTTGATTCCGGGCACGAGATTTGAGTTGGTCAATGTCAAATCTGTGAAGAAAGGCTGTGAAATCGCTCCCGGCTCAATGGTCGGTCCAGATGGTTGAAATGGCCTCGAGCTGACTCGGGCTGCTTGGGACACCACTGGGGCAGGCTGGGCTGCAGGGGCAGGCTGCTAAGTACGAGATGCACGCGAGTGCGAGGCTTGGGCCGTGGTTTTGGTGGTATGGACTTTGGGTGGTGCGGCTTGGACTGTAGTAGCGGTGTCATGGACCTCGCCGCGGGTGGTCACCGCGGTGGTTCCCATGGTGGAGTCTCGTGGTAGTGGCGCCATTTCCCCTAGAATCACGTTCAATCTCGTAGATCGCCGCGGTCCCATGTCTTGAATGTTTGAATTGTCACTCGTGGAATTTTCTAGATTTCTAGCCATTATGTATTTTTCGTTTCCTTCTTTTTTATACGCTTTATCAAAGAACTTTTTACGAATAAAAAATTCTAATAATAAAAACGTATGAAAGATACAAATGGACTAGAAATTGAAGAAAAAACCTTTTGTGTGCGAGAGTCTTTTTCGAGCGTAGATTTCTTCTCTCAATGAAAGCACCAATTTATGGATGCAAATTTTCTCCTCCTCGGTCTTGGACGATCTTGCACCTACAAAACAACTTACACCTTAGGTTAAGGCTAAAAACCTCACGTGCCCACGATGAATGGGGGGGGGGCTTTGGCCGAAGAACCTCCGATGCCAAAGTTAGAATTTTAGAGAGAAATAGTGTTTAGAGGGTTTTTGCAAGAGGAGTGGAATTAGGTTTTGTGAGAAAAAAAGGTAATATATATAGGAGATGGCCGGTCCCCTTTGGAGAAAAGGTGGCCGGCCCTTGAGGTCAATTTTGGGGTGTATCATAGGTTTAATTAGCCCATTTATTGGCTAATTAAACCAAAAGGGAATGTTTATGTATTTATAAAAGGGTTTATATCACAAATGGTCCCTGAAATTGACCCCATCAATCATGATGGTCCCTGAAATTGAAAATCGATCAATGTAGTCCCTGAATTTTAACCCCGCAAATCAATGTCGTCCTCCTGTTAGTATTCCGTCCAAATTAACTTTAAAAAAGGTTAGATGATAGGAGCATATTTATGCGACTTAATTAGTTTGTTTCCTTGCATTTGCGTTGTTAGTACTTAGTTATTTTAGTACTTTAAGCTATTTTCGTGTGTTTATAGGTCCATTGGGCTAAAAGAGCAAAGAAGTGCATTTTGGAGCGTTTTGGAGCAGTTTTGGGCTTAAGATGGATAGCATATGGTTGGAGCTATGTGGAGGGACGAAATAGAAGATCAAATGAGCCTAGGATTGAAGGAAGAAGGAAGAGTCAAGAATTGGAAACCAAGTCTCCATTCTTGAGAGTTTCTATTCTTGAAGGTTCCCAATTGTGCAAGTTTCCATGTGTGAAGGTTTCCATTTTTGGGGTTTCCAAATTATGTTTGGTTGCCTAATTACATGTTCTAGAAGCCTTAGACATACCCTAAACCTTGCAGCCGCACCATCTATCATACACATACCCAATCATCCAACTTACCCTTCTTATTGCACCAAATCTGCCAAGGAAATCACATTCCCTTTCCCTTTTCCACCCTTGCCGAATTTCCTTCCCTCTTTCCCTTTAATTTCTGATTCTTCTTTCCTATTCTCTTTTATTTTCTGACCTTTAATTTTTGTGAACCAAATTAGTTAAGTTTTGTTTACTTTTCTGATTCCCTTAGCCTAGTTTTAAACCCTTGCCGCAAATCAGCCCTATTTCCTTTAATTTCTGATTTCCTGAATTCAATTTACTTATTCTTAGGAGATTTAGACTTAATGGCTGATTTGCCAAAACCCTAAAGCCTTTAAATTAACCCTGCAGCCGCACCTTTTAGAGGGGCATTCATTCACTCACCCAAAAAGACAACCCATTCACTACCATTCACGCCAGAAAACTTCACCCATTCTCTGCAGCCACCATCCTTCACAAAACACCATAGTTTCTGACCAAAAACCATCCTTGCCGCACCCTACATCCATCCTAAACACAATTCCAGCATCCTACACCATCCATAACCCCCAAATTCCATCATCAACCTTTGTGCCGCAACCAAGGAAGGGAAGGAGAGTTCTTGGACGTGCTTGCTGTTCACTTTGAATCGCTGGAGCGTTTAGGTGTTTTCTTTCTTTTGTTTTCAATGTCTAAACTTTATATTCTTTGTGTTGTGAGTATGAGGAACTAAACCCCCCTTAGTTAGGGGGTGATTCGAAACCATGTACATACTTGCAATATGAATTGATTACCTTTGGTTGTGATTTCATAAGTTATGAGTTCAATTCGTTTAACTGCTTGATGGATAACTTATTTGTGTATGTTGATTGAGAGTGCACGCTTAGTTTTCATGCATGAATATGATGCTAGAGTATAAGGGAGTTTCACCTAATAGTTACAACCTTATATTTCACAAGTAGTGAAGGTCGCTTATAAACGATCGCGTTAAATGAATTCTTGGCATTAGTTTCATGCTCATCATAGTAACGAAGGCCTCGTCAATACTTATAGTTCTCATGATGCTTAATGATCTTTGATTGTATCTTTATTATGCTGTTCATGTAAAGGACTTTTGAAGAATGCTTTGAATTGTTGTATGCGCTTTCCCATCCAATTCGATAACTTAAGGAGAACTTGAAGGTTAATTTAAGCGAACCTAATTAACTTGGGGTGTTGAGTTTCATAACTTATCGAAAGAACAACTGAAAATTGGTTTGTATGCAAGTGTGTCATGTGTGGAGAAGAACCCTCTAGCTAGCCTTCCATCCATAAGTTTCATCCAAAATCGTTTTTACAATCTGTTTTAATTACAAAGTTTGTCTTGTTTTTAATTTCGTCAAAACCAAATCCCCCTTTATTTTGAAGTGTTAAATTAGTTAGAATCTGTTTTGATTTGTGTTTTTAAGTGTTTTGATTCAAGTTAAAACCCAAATTCGTCCAATTTGGTGCTTGTGTCCAAAACTGCCCAGAAAGTGTTTTTAAGGCAGTTTTGAGTCTTTTGGTTGCTGTTTTGAGTCTTTTGTTTTGTTTTAGTGTTTTAAAGTTTAGTCTTGCATTCTTTGAGTCTAATTTAGTGTTTTAAACTTTGTTTTTATGTTTTTAAGTCAGTTTTCAAGTGTTTAGCAATCCCTCCTAATCCCCGGTCTAGAACGATCCCTACTTACATACTTTACTACAATTGTCAAAAGAGGGTTTAATTTGAGTGTCAAGTTAATTTTCACATCAAATTTTTGGCGCCGTTGCCGGGGATTAGCAACTTTGCTAATCCCTTGGATCTTTTATTTCAGTTTGTTTTAGTTTATTCCAGATTCTGACCTTGTTTTGTTTTCTTGTTTTTTTTTAGGTACTAGTGTATGACTCGGAGTTCTCAACAGATTCGTGAGCATATCCTTGACTTTGACGATGATTTTGAGAGGACTTTGAGAAGGAGGAGGAATCAGCAAGCATCAAATCCTCCTAGCCCTGAACCTGAGCTCGAAGAGCAAGGAGAAGAGGAGGAGTTAGTACCCACGGCACAGATTTTGGAGGAAGTTCCAGCCATGGCAGCGGACAATCGAACCATCAAAGAGCTTTCTGCCTCGGGAGTGGGCAATGCCATGCCTTTATGCATTCACTACCCCACGGCTGCAGAAGGGAAGACCGAGGAATTCGAGTTAAAATCAAGCTTGTTGCATCACATTCCAAAGTACCATGGGCTGTCCATGGAAGACCCGAACAAGCATTTGAAGGAATTTGAAGTAGTTTGCTCGAGCATGACCCCTGTGAATGTGGATGGCAGCATATTGAAGATGAAGGCTTTTCCATTCTCTTTAATGGACAAAGCCAAAGATTGGTTGTTTGAATTAGCTCCCGGAACTGTTACATCTTGGGAGAGCATGAAAAGGGCGTTTTTGGAGAAGTTCTTCCCAACTTCTCGAGTCATTCTTTTACGCAAAAGGATTAGTGGAATTCAGCAAGATGAAGGTGAATCTTTTCCTACTTATTATGAACGTTTTAAATCACTTGTTGCTTCATGTCCACAGCACCAAATGAAGGAGGAGCTTCTTCTTCAATATTTCTACGAGGGGCTTCTACCAATGGAACGCCAAATGCTAGATGCCTCAGCGGGTGGAGCTTTGGTGGACAAGACACCCACGGCTGCCAAGATCTTGATTGCTAACCGAGCGTTGAACGCTCAACAATATGAAGGTGTTGGGCAAAGAGGCACCCCACGGCAGCAAGTGCATGAGGTAAGTTCCACATCCGACATTCACTCACAATTAGCTAATCTTACTTCCATTGTGTCTCAGATGGCCGAAGGAATGAGGGTGCAAGGACCAGGTGTGTGTGGTGTGTGTTCTATCCAAGGACATGCTTCTGAAAAGTGCCCACAATTGATTGAGAATGGTGGATGGGAGAGCGCCAATGCAATTGGATTTCAAGGCCAAAACCAACCACGGAACGATCCATACTCTAATACGTATAATCCAGGTTGGAGAGACCATCCAAACTTCAAGTGGAGGGAGCCCCAACAATCCCCACAACAAGGGGGATTTCGGCAAAACCCCCCTGGGTTCACACGGCCCTATCCTCAAATCCAACCCCAATCTGCCCCAAATGCTTCAGGTACGTCCCTAGACAATGATGCACTTCTTAAAATACTAACCAAGTTATCTCAGGGGCAAGAAGATCACACCCAAGCCATGCAAACCCAAAACAAAAGGGTCGATCACTTGGAGAAACAAATTGGGCAGATTGCAGATTTCGTAGGTAAGTTTCGAGACCAAGGACAACTTCCTAGTTCTACCATTCCAAATCCGAAGGGAGGATTCGAAACTGCTAAAGTCATCACCTTGCGTAGTGGAAAAGAAGTTGGGAATGAGTCCCAAACTCCCAAATCTGCCCAGAAAGTGGATGAAGAGGAGCTGCAATCTGAGGATGCACAAAGCACACCCACGGCAAGGGTGAAGCAACCCTTGCCGCAAGCACCCATTCAGCCCAATTCGGCCAAACAAGGTAATTTAGTGTCTAATTCACTTAATTCAAGGCCTAATCTGCCCAATGTACCTTTTCCTAGCAGGTTCATGCAATTGAAAAAAGATGAGAGCGAGAAGGACATTCTTGAAACGTTCCGGAAGGTGCAAGTGAACATCCCGCTTCTTGAGGCAATCAAACAAGTGCCAAAGTATGCCAAATTCCTCAAGGAGCTGTGCACTACCAAAAGGAGAATGTCAAACAAAGAGGTAGTGAAGGTAAGTGAAAATGTGTCTGCTGTTTTGCAACGTAAGTTACCCACTAAATGCAAAGACCCCGGAAGCTTTACGATTCCTTGTGTGATTGGAAATACTCGCTTTGAACATGCCATGCTTGACTTAGGTGCATCTATAAATGTCATGCCATATTCTATTTATGCATCTATGAATTTGGGCGAATTGAAAAATGATGGTGTGATTATACAATTGGCCGATCGTTCTAACGCCTATCCAAAGGGAGTGGTGGAAGATGTTCTTGTGCAGGTTGACCACTTAATCTTTCCGGCCGATTTCTATGTGCTAGAGATGGAAGATGCGGCCTATTCTTCCCCAATGCCGCTTCTACTTGGGAGACCTTTCATGAAAACCGCCCAAACAAAGATTGATGTGGCCAAGGGGACGTTATCTATGAAGTTTGGTAACGATAAGATTAAGTTTAATGTTTCTAAACCTGTTGAGACTTCTAATGCTATTCACTCTTGCTTTGTTATTGATAAGATAAAAACTAAAGGGCAGGACGGTTTAGCACAAAGCACCAAGGATGCATCAAGAACCCTTAATGACGAGGGGGTGGGAGTGAAGCACAATGACCATGCGGCCACTGCCCTCAAAATGCCCAAACTGGCCGTGGGAGCCATGGGGAATAAAGTTGACAGTGCTGCCACTTCGTCACATCGTAAAGGTAAGCCATCTAATCCAAATCAAATTCCCTTTAAAATTAAGAGGTGGTTCCCTTCTTTGGTGCAGTTACCTTATCAGATTCCCGATGGTGCAAGCATTCTCATGAACTTTAGGATGCACAACGCCCCAATCACCAAAGCTCAATACCCCCTTCCTTTCGTTGATCCGTTATATGAGGAAGTTGAAGAAAATGTGTTGGAGGCAGCACCACTCCTTGCCATGGGCACCAATGGAGTTTGAATGGAAGCATCGTCCGGCTGCAAGACGTTAAAGCAAGCGCTTCGTGGGAGGCAACCCATGCCAATAAAGACACCTAGAATCGGCTCTACATCCAGATTTGCTTTCTTTCACCCTTTTCCTTGCTGCCTTATTTATCTATGTTTCTTTGTTGGTTATTTGATTGTTTTTTTTATGTGAGTTTATGTTTGAAACATTGAGGACAATGTTTGATTTAAGTGTGGGGGGGTAAACAATCTGTTTTTGCATGATTTTCGTGGGTTTTATTCACCTATCACTTGCAATGTTGTTTCTCATTGTTTTTAGTGTGTTTTGAGCTGTTTTTATGCATGTTGAAGTAAAAATCCGAAAATTTCATAAAAATTTGAAAAATTGTCTTGAAAAAGCCAAAAAGAGTTGTTTTTGTGTGTTTGTTTGTGTCTTAGGGTACCTTCCAACACAATGATGAGGATTTGGTTTTTAATTGCATGACTGTTAATGAGAGTTGTAAACATGGATGGAAGTTTGATTTACTCTTTGGTTTATGCTTGGTTGTGGTTATAGCTTATGAATTCACATGCAATCACAAAGGAAAAATCAGTTTTTGTAACATGCTTGAAGGAAGGAACTCAAACTAACGCTACAACCCTGAGAGACTTGAGCTTATAACGTTCTTTGGAGTGTTTATAATCTGTGCATCATTGCTTTATAAAGTCGTTGCATGATCTCATTATTCTTTGCTTGGTTACTACTTAGAAGGCGTTTCATCATTTAGTTCCAAATGCTAGAACTCATATCCGTTTCATTCAAAGCATGATATTGATTTGCATAACACACGAACAAGATGAAGTTTTGTAGAAAACCAAGAGCCAAACAGCCATCCCCCGTGCAAAATGTGTTTAGGTTTAACCCCGTTGAGCCTTGTTTAGCCTATGTTCTTTGTTAACCCACATCATTCTCACCTAGCCTAGATTAGGACCATCCATACCCTTGTTCTTGAAGCATAGTAAAGCATAACTTAGAGGAATTCCTTTTGAGTAGTTGTGTGCAGAAAACAAGTGTGGGGGAAAGAATTTGTGTGTGTGTGCCAAAGTGCACGGGTAGAGAGAAAAGAAAAGAAGAAATTTCGTATGAAAAAGAAAAGAGAAAAGAAAAGTTGTGAAAAGAATGAAAAAGAGTTGAAAAATATGAGAAAAAGAGTTCCAAAGTGTTGATTGTTGAAGAAAGGGTCCAAAAAGTTGAATTAGGCCCTAAATATTGAATGAATCTTCCCTTGTGTTTAAAAGTTGATTTATGCACTCTAAATTGAATTCCAAGTGTCAAATTTCATTACTTTGCTTACTATTGCTTAAAGAACGTTTGTTTATCCTTACCCTTCTTTGTTAGCCAATACCCTAGCCCCGTTACAACCTTTGACTTCGATCTTGGGTGTTGTGTGTTTCAATTTGTGGAGTTTGGAATTGGTATGAGCATATGGTGTCACTGGTTCTCGCATCTAAGTAGTAGCATTCCATTCATGAGATCATATTCATTCATAACTCCAGAAAATGCTTTCTTTGCTATAAACATATGTGAGTATTCGTTTTCATATTTACATCAATCTTCTCACATATACTTAGTGTAGGGTGTGTAGTCAGAAATTCTGAGTGAAAATAGAGAGTATCTTGTAAGGAATTGAGTGAATTCTCTAAGGCATGTTACTACATTCAAATCATTGTTTTAATTGGTTAAATGTGAACTAGTAAGTGGTGACTATGATTAAGTATGCGCTCAAGTGTAAGGATGACTAAAATCTATGTGAATGATGATCTTTGACATGTCATGTGCGTTGGAAATCCCTGAGGCAAATGTTGGAAGGTTTAGAATGTGTTTTGCTTACTTTGTTTTGTTTTGTTCTTATGTTTTGCTCGAGGACTAGCAAAAGCTAAGTGTGGGGGAATTTGATAGGAGCATATTTATGCGACTTAATTAGTTTGTTTCCTTGCATTTGCGTTGTTAGTACTTAGTTATTTTAGTACTTTAAGCTATTTTCGTGTGTTTATAGGTCCATTGGGCTAAAAGAGCAAAGAAGTGCATTTTGGAGCGTTTTGGAGCAGTTTTGGGCTTAAGATGGATAGCATATGGTTGGAGCTATGTGGAGGGACGAAATAGAAGATCAAATGAGCCTAGGATTGAAGGAAGAAGGAAGAGTCAAGAATTGGAAACCAAGTCTCCATTCTTGAGAGTTTCTATTCTTGAAGGTTCCCAATTGTGCAAGTTTCCATGTGTGAAGGTTTCCATTTTTGGGGTTTCCAAATTATGTTTGGTTGCCTAATTACATGTTCTAGAAGCCTTAGACATACCCTAAACCTTGCAGCCGCACCATCTATCATACACATACCCAATCATCCAACTTACCCTTCTTATTGCACCAAATCTGCCAAGGAAATCACATTCCCTTTCCCTTTTCCACCCTTGCCGAATTTCCTTCCCTCTTTCCCTTTAATTTCTGATTCTTCTTTCCTATTCTCTTTTATTTTCTGACCTTTAATTTTTGTGAACCAAATTAGTTAAGTTTTGTTTACTTTTCTGATTCCCTTAGCCTAGTTTTAAACCCTTGCCGCAAATCAGCCCTATTTCCTTTAATTTCTGATTTCCTGAATTCAATTTACTTATTCTTAGGAGATTTAGACTTAATGGCTGATTTGCCAAAACCCTAAAGCCTTTAAATTAACCCTGCAGCCGCACCTTTTAGAGGGGCATTCATTCACTCACCCAAAAAGACAACCCATTCACTACCATTCACGCCAGAAAACTTCACCCATTCTCTGCAGCCACCATCCTTCACAAAACACCATAGTTTCTGACCAAAAACCATCCTTGCCGCACCCTACATCCATCCTAAACACAATTCCAGCATCCTACACCATCCATAACCCCCAAATTCCATCATCAACCTTTGTGCCGCAACCAAGGAAGGGAAGGAGAGTTCTTGGACGTGCTTGCTGTTCACTTTGAATCGCTGGAGCGTTTAGGTGTTTTCTTTCTTTTGTTTTCAATGTCTAAACTTTATATTCTTTGTGTTGTGAGTATGAGGAACTAAACCCCCCTTAGTTAGGGGGTGATTCGAAACCATGTACATACTTGCAATATGAATTGATTACCTTTGGTTGTGATTTCATAAGTTATGAGTTCAATTCGTTTAACTGCTTGATGGATAACTTATTTGTGTATGTTGATTGAGAGTGCACGCTTAGTTTTCATGCATGAATATGATGCTAGAGTATAAGGGAGTTTCACCTAATAGTTACAACCTTATATTTCACAAGTAGTGAAGGTCGCTTATAAACGATCGCGTTAAATGAATTCTTGGCATTAGTTTCATGCTCATCATAGTAACGAAGGCCTCGTCAATACTTATAGTTCTCATGATGCTTAATGATCTTTGATTGTATCTTTATTATGCTGTTCATGTAAAGGACTTTTGAAGAATGCTTTGAATTGTTGTATGCGCTTTCCCATCCAATTCGATAACTTAAGGAGAACTTGAAGGTTAATTTAAGCGAACCTAATTAACTTGGGGTGTTGAGTTTCATAACTTATCGAAAGAACAACTGAAAATTGGTTTGTATGCAAGTGTGTCATGTGTGGAGAAGAACCCTCTAGCTAGCCTTCCATCCATAAGTTTCATCCAAAATCGTTTTTACAATCTGTTTTAATTACAAAGTTTGTCTTGTTTTTAATTTCGTCAAAACCAAATCCCCCTTTATTTTGAAGTGTTAAATTAGTTAGAATCTGTTTTGATTTGTGTTTTTAAGTGTTTTGATTCAAGTTAAAACCCAAATTCGTCCAATTTGGTGCTTGTGTCCAAAACTGCCCAGAAAGTGTTTTTAAGGCAGTTTTGAGTCTTTTGGTTGCTGTTTTGAGTCTTTTGTTTTGTTTTAGTGTTTTAAAGTTTAGTCTTGCATTCTTTGAGTCTAATTTAGTGTTTTAAACTTTGTTTTTATGTTTTTAAGTCAGTTTTCAAGTGTTTAGCAATCCCTCCTAATCCCCGGTCTAGAACGATCCCTACTTACATACTTTACTACAATTGTCAAAAGAGGGTTTAATTTGAGTGTCAAGTTAATTTTCACATCATTAGAGAAGCAATTTTTCATGGTAAAATGACCAAAAATAACCCTATTACTTATAATTATACTTACTACCTCTCTTTTCCTTTTTCCATCTTCACTTTTCTCTCCATTTTTTCATGGATTTGGTGCTAAAACTAAAATAAAAACAAAAAAAAGTGGGAAATTTCAATTTTTTTTAATATCAAGTAAAAAAGAATTCTAACTAGGTTAGCTCCATTCTTTTTTTTTTCAAAGAAATTGGGTTAGCTCCAAAAGCTACTGCCAAAGTCCACCTTTGATCATTTATCTTGTAAAAGAAATTGGGTACCATTTTTTTTTTCAAGTAAAATTATAAGTAACAGGGTTATTTTTGGTCATTTTACCATGAAAAATTGCCTTTGATCATTTATCTTGTAAAAGAAATTGGGTACCACCTTTTTTTTTTAAGTAAAATTATAAGTAACAGGGTTATTTTTGGTCATTTTACCATGAAAAATTGCTTCTCTAACCTTTTTTAAAGTTAATTTGGACGGAACACTAACAGAAGGACGACATTGATTCGCGGGGTTAAAGTTCAGGGACTACATTGATCGATTTTCAATTTCAGGGACCATCATGATTGATGAGGTCAATTTCAAGGACCATTTGTGATATAAACCCTTTATAAAAAGGGTTATAATGAGTAATTGAATGATTGGCTTAAAAAAGGGGAAGGAAATATGGGAAATAACTAGGGAGTGGCCGGCCCCTCTTTGGAGAGAGAGGACCGGCCCTTTGGGGTGATTGTAGGGCTTTATGGCTAATTTAATTGACAAATTAATGAGTAATAATCCCATTAATTCGTCAATTACCTCAATTTATGTGGGATAATTGGTAGATTTATGAGATAACTACCTAAAATGTGGATGGATGAAATAATTTGGATTTGTTTACCTTTTATGGGCACCTTTGACTTGACCGACGATAATTACCGGCTGCTTGCGCGTAGGAATTCTGACGCAGCTCGAGGGCATTTTTGTCTTCTTAATCCAAAAATCCACGTGTTGCCTTGTGATTATTTTTGGCTCCACAAATAGTACCATGATTGATATTTTTAGTGTAAAAATGTGGTTTTTCGTTAAAGTGAACAATACCGGAAACTTTTCATTAAAAATGTGGGCTTTGGTGAGAATCGAACTTAAGATCTCTTACGAGAAAAACTTGTGTAGGGCTTGACTTGCTATTGGATTTTGCTGAGTGGCACTACAAACCACTCAAAACTCGCCACGTGACAAGTCTTAAATATAATCTTCACTTACAAGTGAAGAAAAATATAGTATTAATTGGCTATACATAGTGTTGTTTAACATGGTAATAAAACTTTCATCACAAGTGATTGGGGTGGACATTCAACCAACAAACCGGTGAATAACTATAGCTTTGGTCTAGATCGGTTCATTTCTCAGTTTTTCCACTTAAAAATCAAGCCAGACCGTTCTATAAATAGAACATCGTACACAAAGTATAGAACCGCTCGCACATAAAATCCATCTATCGTAAATTGAACTTATTAATATTTTTCAGTCCGATTCTCAATTTTAAAAGGAAAATGAACCGAATCGGCCTGTGCTTACCTCTAGTGATCCATATATACAACTTTCAGCTGCAATTTTCCAACTCAATTGACTTACAAGCCAGCAGCCGGGAGCCGGGACAAACACAAGAAAACATGCTGAACTCACTTCGTTTCGATTCTTATATGTATTTCCAGTAGTATATTAATTAGCTGCACACTTGCATATCAGTGAAGTGGCATTTACTATACTTAAACCTATATTTAATTAGTTGACAACTTCAGAATCCCCCAGCACAAATATCCCAGCAAGACCATGTATAATCTAAACAAGCTATTTGTGTTTTTAAGTGGTTTTTATATGTTTTCTTAGACGTGTAGCTATTTACTTTCTAATAAACATATTTGGTTGACAATTCAGTTCAATCTAGCTAGCTTTACACTCTACAGATAAGTATATTTGTACTCATGACCTGGAATCTCGATGCCGTACACTTAGACCATTGAAATGGTTATATATATATTTATATATATATATATATATATATATATATATCTCTCTCTCTCTCTCTACATTATATATATATATATATATATCTCTATATATCTCTCTCTCTCTCTCTCTCTCTCTCTCTCTCTCTACATTTTACTTTCTTCCAAGAAAGTATGATATTGCATTAAGTGAACAAATACATTAGAAAGTACATATTTAGAATTCAGTCCCAGAATGGTTCTTGCAATTACAATAAAGCATGACCAATCACAATACAATAAGTAAATTTCAAGAACTTTATGGAAGTTGAGCTCAACTAGAACTGCAAGATTACAAGAATCAATAAAATTGCTATATCTCGTGTTACATGGAGGTCATGCGAGTAAAAAACTCTCAAAACATATGGGGACATGGAATACGATTATCATGGATCTAACTGCATCTTTTAATCATCGCCATGACCCCAGAACACCAAGAAGTAGATCTAGCAAATCAAAGAACTCCACCTCTTATTTACACATAGATCTAACAGAAATTTAGCACACCAAGACGAAAACTAAAATGAAGTAACTTTTCTATAGAGAAAAACCAAAACCAACAAACTCTAGTGAGTTCTAAAAACTACTAAGCATAAATATCAAACTAAAAGGACAAAAACATTACCGTCGCTTTATATATATGTACTAAACTTAAGATAAAATAACAATACTATCTTATCATTTACATCACCAATTTTATACATATAAATGATTTTGTTATCTTCGACACTATATTTGGATAAAAAAATATTCTTCGTCGTCGCACAGATTTTTTCTATGGCAAGTTGAAAGTACTGACTTATGAGATGAAGTATAATACAATGTCATGATCTGTCCCCCTCGACAAATTTATGCAAGTTGTCTTTTTTTTTTTTTAATTTTTTTTAAATTTTTTTATCAAGCAAGTTGCCTTGTTATGTATTCAAAAATCGCAGTTGCATCAAAATTAATAATCTAAAACAATTAGGCTTAGTCATGGTATGATCACAAAGGCACACCGATTGTATATTTTCTACATCTCTCTCGTAGAAGTAAGAATATCTATCTAATTAATTGCATATGGGATGTGACATGCATGTACTCTATACATATATATCGACGAAATATATATGCGCGCACACACACACATGATATGTCTGGACGATAATTTGAGGTATACTTCTTAAACAGCAAGCACGGTAGTACTGTTGTCTCACAAAACAAATCAATTAGCAGTGTGAGACAAGGGACCTTGATTATAACAATCGTACGTGATCTCATTAGATGAAAACATACCAATGGACCTTTTATTTCAAAGATTCGAATTGTAACAAACATATGCCCTATGTGAAGTTATCTTATATGTCCATGTTTCATTAGCTATATATCCTTAATTAGGAAAAGAAACATATATAACAAGTAATTATAATTATTTTGAGTTACGTATTATTATATTTTATGATAAGACTTACACGAGTGAGTTTCACCTCAAAATATCTGAACTCGAATTCTTATCTAATGGAACTTAATATATCATCCAAAATTATATGATCAATAAAAAATTCTTAACTAAATGGAACTCGAATTCTTCTCCACCTTATTACCTATATATAAGGGATGCTTGAATAACTTAGTTTGTCTATACAAGGATTATACAAAAGAGTAACAAAAACAGTTTTTAAGGTTAATGATGTTTAAAAATAGGGTGAAATTAAGTTCATATATAATAAAAGGATGATTGCTCTAGAAATGTCGACACAATTCAAATTTGATGGGCTACTTGGAAGCTTGAGATTATTTATTCGTGTAACTAGCTATAGTTAGCATATGCTATATGTTTATATATAAACAAATCATTTTCCATGATTAACTCCTTCGTTGACCTAAACAAATGCATGTATATTTTCACCTTTATTAAGAAAACTTTAAATATTGATGGTACTTGTGGAGAAAACCTAAGAAAACTTGTATATAAATCCTCAGTTGTTGCAACTTGCTTAAAGAAGTACTAATCTCTAATTATAATGCATGTTTATGCCGCCCAAAGCAATCTAGCCGTAGTTAAGCTTATCCCTGATTAGAACTAGTAGTCCTTTTGATTTATGCATCTTGAAAATGACATATAATTAAGAATCTCACATTAAAAAAATTGATAAAACTATAAATGATTTTATATTTAACGGTTTCACTTTTACATACATCGAGGCCATTTTTATAAATTTTCACAGTTGCCGAATTTTTTAAGTGGTTAAATTAAGAATGATATCTCAAATTTTAACCTAATATCATAGCAAGTTTGTTGAGTAGTGAAAAAAATTACATAAAAAAAGAAAGATTTATATTGAAATAAAACCCTACACCCACTAGTATGTGCATATTAAGTTAGAACATCTTCAAAGGAGATATCAAATTTTAAACATTATAATTATATTTGATGGCTTATGTGACAATTTAACATTTTGTACAATATTTTGCTCTATCCGATATGTTAAATAATAATGTCATTTAATAATTTTTTTTTTTATCTTTTTGTGAGATCCAATGATTGAGGCAACCAATCAAATACTTGAAAAACCTATTATTCATGTATTAAAAACTCATTTAACAAAATTTGAAAGCAAAAGGCTTTGCCTTCAATTGACTCAGCGCCACATAAAAAATTGAAGGCTCGGTTGGAGAGAGTTTGTTGCCATTTTTTTTTTATTTTTGTATATCAACGTAACAGTTTTGACATCTCTTTGAAAAAATTTTGACATTAAATTTTTTACTAATTAATGTTATGTTATTATACAATGCATATATAATTAAGGGATACTTTGGATGTGGTCCCTAATCCTTAACATTCTTTGATTAAAACCTTAATAGTATTCAAAGTTTGATCAGAGTCCCTTGACTTTGTACACCTCATTATATTACTATTAATATTAATATTTTTATAGTTTTGACATTAATTGTTTGATATTTTATGAGATTTATAATCCTATAAATTTAAAATCCCTCATTATAATACTAATAGAAACTGACACACCCCGACCCGAAAAGTCCACTTGGACTCCGAATTGAGTTGTGCTGGCTGACACCTAGAGGGTGACGAAGTCAAAAAGTGTAGTGTAGTGGAAAAAGAATGTGAATAAATTTAAACCTAAAAGTGCCTAAACAAAAGAGTGCGCGGGTGAGCGGGATTGCACCCATTTCACACGTGATGGTAGAGCATAAGAACAGTACAATAATTAGGGTGAGGGTTATACCACTAAAGATAACCATCTCCTGAGATTTGCCGGAACCCTCGTTTACACATAAGCATAGCTACTAAACCTGGAGGGACGAAAAATAAAGTTGAGTGGGTCAGCAAAACAATGCTTATAAGAAAAACCTTTATTTTCGAATATACTAACCCCTCGCCGTAAAACAAGTATAGTTTCCGTAAAACATACTACGTAAGTATGTAATAAAATACAACAGCAATATAACCAGAAATATCACATCCCGACCCGGGGTCCACCACATCCCGGGCCCGCTCCACCACCGTAGCACGATATTGTCCGCTTTGGGCCCCGACTACGCCCTCACGGTTTTGTTTCTGGGAACTCACACGAGAACTTCCCAGTGGGTCACCCATCATGGGAGTGCTCTCGCGCGCTACTCGCTTAACTTCGGAGTTCCCGTGGAACCCGAAGCCAGTGAGCTCCCAAAAGGCCTCGTGCTAGGTAGGGATAGGAATATACATATAAGGATCACTCCCCTGGGCGATGTGGGATCTCACAATCCACCCCCCTTAGGGCCCGACGTCCTCGTCGGCACACCACGGCCAGGGTTAGGCTCTGATACCAAACTGTCACATCCCGACCCGGGGTCCACCACATCTCGGGCCCGCTCCACCACCGTAGCACGATATTGTCCGCTTTGGGCCCCGACTACGCCCTCACAGTTTTGTTTCTGGGAACTCACACGAGAACTTCCCAGTGGGTCACCCATCATGGGAGTGCTCTCGCGCGCTACTCGCTTAACTTCGGAGTTCCCGTGGAACCCGAAGCCAGTGAGCTCCCAAAAGGCCTCGTGCTAGGTAGGGATAGGAATATACATATAAGGATCACTCCCCTGGGCGATGTGGGATCTCACAAGAAATATGCCATAGTAATAATCATGTGATAATCAAGTATAATCAATTGCTCATCAATCTATGCTAGCACACGAGTTGGAATTGCTTAATGCAATTCTACCCGACATGACTGGGTGTAATCAATACGCTATAGTACTACGATCACGTGAAGACTGGTGAAGAAGCACGGTCACATACAAGTCGGATTGCCTAATGTAATCTACTCGACAGGATTGGCACCTAACTTGGATCCAAGGCAAGCGAATGGTGCGGATGTGAACATACACGTGAAGGACTGGCTCTGGCCCTGGGCGGAGTACTAACACCAGGGTGCAGCAAGATGAGCATGTACAAATATGTATGAATGTCATGACAGTAATATCCCAACCATATAGCAGCATTTATCACAATTAATATCACAACAACGATACTTAGCAATATAAGCATAAAAGTGAAGTAAATACGCATTTAGGGAAACTATAAATATGTATAGGTATAAAATAAACTGCCCACTCACCTGGAGTCCGCGCTACGACTCCCTAGCACGAATATCAAGGCCTCATGAACGATTGTCGCCTAGAACAAATATCAAATCACAACTCAGGATTCTTATCGACAGAACGCTCAACTGACATAAAACACATCCCCAAGGACGTTCTAGAATGATTTGAAACCCATTGACTAAACGCCAACCATCGGTTAGAGGTCGACGATAGGGTCCACAACCCTAAGTAATTCGATCTGGAAGATCTGTACCTCAACTTTTGATCCGTAACTTCCATAAATACACATTAAGCTTCTAGAACAACATCCTAAAGTTTCGGAACGATCCAACGGTCGGATCTCCACCAATTGCAAATTCAAGTGGAGGTCTACACTTTATTTTATGAACTAACAATTCCAATTCGGGAAGATCCATTTGTCAGATTCTCAATCCGTCAGTTTTTAATATCCTTAAATATTACGTACTATAAGGTATTAAGGTTTGGTGACGATCCAACGGTCGGATCGTCAATTCATACAAGGACCTGTGGCGGCTAATTAGGTGGTCAACTACGAAACTACATTAAAACATTGTAATTTCACTAAACGGATGTCAAATATGGAATCGGAGCTTCAAAATTAGCCTAAGATGGGTAGGTGGGATCTCAGCCCACGTCCGCCACACGCGCCGCCGTGTGTGGTGGCTGACTGCCACAGTTCGTCGAAAAATTTCACTATTTCTAAAAATTCTCAAATTTCTCAAAAATGAAGACCTCAATGAGAGGAACAACTTTCATACCTTCCACGAAGTCCAAAAGTGGACGGAAGATGGTCAATTTTGCCCACAAAGGGGTGAGTGCCTAAAACTTCCCGGCGTCGATCCGTCGTCTACGGTGGTCCAACGGGGTCAAGGTTGGTTGGTATTTTCTCCTGGATGATGCGCTACAAAGTCCAAGTGGTGGCATTGGCCAGCGCTTTGCCGATTCACCAGAAAATTGAAAAAGGTGGCCGGAGCATTGTTGATTTTCGTCGACTTTCGTGGCCTCCAACTGCCACATACCGTGGTTAATCAAGGTGGTTCTTAGGTGGGTTTTGTAGAGGGGAATGAGAGCTTCAAGATGGTGGTGGTGGCATTGAAAAACTCCACCGGAGTTGGCCGGAATCGGCCTTGGATGATGGGTGGTCGCGGTGGTTTATTGGGTGCAAGAATACGGGAAAGCTGGGAGCTGTCCCTTTTTTAAAAAAAAAAAAAAAAAAAACAAAAAAATCTGATTGGTCCTTAGTCCTTAAGTTTGATTGGTCCTTCTTATTGTGCCTAAAATTTGTTGGGCTTCTTTCCACAAAGTGAGAATTCAATTTAATTAAAACTAAACTTTGAATAACCAACTTCAAACGTCCGTAATTATACCGTTATAATCCGGACTCGCAAACGGCTTTCACCTATGCGCTCGTAGTGACGAGTACTACGAGGATACGCTAAAAGAATGAGTCCTACGACTTTTTAATCGATGGTCAACGGAAGTCAAAGTCCTTGCCTCTAGGACATTTTCGTAAATTCACGCTTTTAAAATTAATAAAAACGTAAAATTAGGGACGGGTTGTCACAGAAACGGTTACAATAAAAAAAATTCAAACAATTTGATTGAATAAATGGATAAAAAATAAGAAAAATAAATGGCAAAAGAATGTATCCATAGTGTTTAAAAAATTGGTACATTTTACAAAAAAAATTGGTACATTTCACATATAACAAAGTGGTACATTAATAAAGAAGAATGGGTACATTATAAATAAATTAGGGTACAGATAAAAGATTAAAAAATTATGAGTACAAATGAATTTTTAAAAAAATATAGGCGCTAAAAGAAATTAATACATGGGTACAAAATAAAACTAAAAAGAAAATACTACAAATTAAAAAAAAATGTTGTGAATTAAAAGTGGGTACAAACTAAAAATATAAATATATGATACAAAGTTTAGGCATAAAACATAAATATACCATATGTAATTTTTGTATCATTGATTAAGTATACAATGTTATGTGACGGTATACACATGTGTGACGACCCGTCCCTGAAAATTAGGATTTTTTTAATTTTAATAAGGAGATTTACGAAAATGCCCTTCGAGGCACGTATGTTGACTGGGATTAATTGCAGTGTCATTTGATGTAAGACTCGTTTTCTTGGCATATTCTCGTAATATTCGTCGCTACGAACGCGTGGGAGCAAACGGTTCGTGATTTAGAGTTATAACGAATGAGTTATTAACGTTTGAAGTGGAGGCATTTTAGGAAATTAATTAATTTTAGGGTAAATTACATAGTAACCCCTCAGGTTTGAGGTCTATTACAACCCCATACAACATCTTTAAAACATTTCACTTTCATACCTCACGTACCATTTTATTTCAAAATAATACCTCTGTTAGATTTTCCATCCATTGGTCTGTTAAATGCTGACGTGGCTGCCACATTTGTGCTGATGTGGCAGCTACATGGCAAAAAAATAATTTTTTATACATTAAAAAAATTATAATATTAACCTTATTTAAAAAAAAAAAAATTCACCTTATTTAAAAAAAAAATAAAAATAAAAACTCAAAACCCATTCCCTCGACACCTCCCTCTCCTCCCATCCAAAAACCCACCCCACCCCTACCTCCCCTCCCTTCTCTCTCCCCACTCTCTTCATCGCCTACCTCCCCTCCCTTCTCTCTCCCCACTCTTTTTCAAAATAGATGAAAAAGAAAACCAGAAACCAAATAAGGCATACAAAAGCATATATATAGGCAGAAAATTCAGAACAGCGTAGGGATTAGAGTTTACCTTGGCAAGATTAACATAAAAGAAGAGCGGCTTTTTGGTATTTGAGACCTGAATTCGGTTCTTCTTGTGCCAATCGGAGGCGTTGATGGTGATGTTGTTCATGCTTGTCAGTGGGAAAGATGGGAAGATGAGGGAGGAGGTGGAGAATGGGTGCGGATGAGCAGGTGGGTCGCGGGATCTCCACTTCGGCGGGGGAAGGGGGGACATGGGACCTGGGTCTCGGCGGCGGCACGGGGGGGGGGGGGGGAACATGGGATCTGGGGGGAACGTTGAAAAGAATTGATTCAGGTATGGGGGTGGGATGGGGTGATGGGTTTGGGTTTTCAATTTTTTTTTTTTGGGTTAAAAATTCAGGTTTGAAAAAAATTTAAATTTTTTTTTTTGCCACGTGGCACATATGTGGCAGCCACGTTAGCACTTAACGGATCAATGGATGGAAAATGTAACGGAGGTATTATTTTGAAATAAAATAGTACATGAGGTATGAAAGTGAAATGTTTGAAAGATGTTGTATGGGGTTGTAATAGACCTCAAACCTGAGGGGTTTCTATGTAATTTACCCTTAATTTTAAGAAGAATTCCAGATTTTAGAATTAAATTAGCAAGCCACGTGTGTGGCTGGGATGTAATGGAAGAAATAAATGGATGGCTGTGATGAAAAGAAAAGAAGAGAGATGAGAGTTAAGTGGAGCAATGAGAAGAAGAGAGAGAGGGAAGTGACCAATTGATAGAAGAGGAAAGGAGGGAAAGGAGGGAGGAAATAAAAGAGGGGATCGGCCGGATCCCACATTTGACCCGTGCCAACCCTTCGATCCGGAGCAAATTCCAGCTAAGTTCCACCAATTTTCAGGTGAAATTCGTACAACCATCCCTTGAAATCATCATTATACTTCTTTTCCTTCACTTTTCACCCAAGATTCAAAGGAAATTGGGACAAATTCATGGGGGTTGGGCGATGGGGAAACCGGCGGTTTGGGGTGGCGATCCACCTTTTTCGAATGTTATTCCTTTGATCACCACTACCAAAATACTTCCCTAGAACCCAAGAACAAAACCCAAGCATTGGTTGGAGCATCGGAGTTGATTTAAGGACGAATCGACGAACACCCATTCTAGGGTTCCGTAAGAATTTTGGTGAAATTGAGGAGTTGCCAAGCCAAATTGGCCTTGGTCACAGGTATGAAAGTTACTCTACTCATTGAGATCTTCATTTCTGCAAAATTTGAGAATTTTTGGAAATAGTTGGATTTTCCGGCAAGTCGGGGCGGCCGACCACCACCCACGGCGGCGCGTGGCCAGTGGGCCGCCAATGCTATTTTTAGCCTATGTTAAATGCCCTGAGTTCAGTTTTGATATTGTTTGATGTAGATTGACCAATTGAACTTAATTTCATTACGGTACGTGGTTAGGTGAAAATATGAATCGACGATCTAACCGTTGGATCGTCACCAAACTTTGATACGTTGTAATACGTAATATTTGAGGATCATAGAAATTTATGGATCAGAAATCCGACATACGGATCTTCCCGAATTGGATTTGGAAGTTCGTAAAATAAAACGTTAACCGCCACTTGGTTTTGGCAATTGGCGGAGATCCGACCGTTGGATCGTAACAAAATTTTAGTATGTTATTCTAGAAGTATAATGTGAATCTCTGGAAGTTACGGATTGGAAATCTGAGATGCAAATCTTTCGGATCGAGTTATGTAGGGTTGTGACCCTATAGTCGAACTTTGATCGACGGTTGACTTTTGGTCAATGGGTCTTAAACCATTCTAAAATGTCCTGGAGGTTAAGTGTATGTGTGAGTTACGTATTTTATTGATAAGAGATATGAGATGTGATTCGATAATTATTCTAGGCGCCGATCGTTCGGGACGTCTCAACGCTGGTATTAGGGAGTTGTAGCGCGGACTCCAGATGAGTGGGCACTTTGGTTTTCTATATTCATATATATATGCCTTGTGTTTTCCCATAAAAATTATTTAATTGGTTTTATGCGTTGAAATATCATGTTAAATATTTATAAGTTAGATCGTTCGGGACGTCTCAACGCTGGTATTAGGGAGTTGTAGCGCGGACTCCAGATGAGTGGGCACTTTGGTTTTCTATATTCATATATATATGCCTTGTGTTTTCCCATAAAAATTATTTAATTGGTTTTATGCGTTGAAATATCATGTTAAATATTTATAAGTTAGAATACGTTTTTATTAGTTACATATACTATGGTTGGTACTACGGATGCACAAGTAAGTATCAGGTAAGGTTATATGTGGGTAATAGTAAGATGTATGGTTGTGGTGATACCTAGTGACAGTAGAGCCCATAAATCGATGGTTCCGAATTATTGTATAGACCACTATCGTTGTTTCCGACAAAATATTGTCGTATAGACCACTATAGGTGGTTCCGACGTAATATTGTCGTACAGACCACTACAGGTGGTCCCGACATAATCTTGTCGTACAGACCACTATCGGTGGTTCCGACACGTGTGTAAGTACAATTTATGAGCTATAGATTTAGTCGTACAGGCCACCATAAGTGGATCCGGCTGACATATTATTATTCTTCGTTTTATTTCATCTGGTTGATTCGATTATTCATATCAGATCTTGCATGGCATACATTTTGAGACTTGGATGGTGGAAATGATATTTGGTATACATATGTGTTTGTGTATTCTATTTTCTGGGAAATTATACAGGTTTTACAACGAGGGGTTACAGAATATGAGAAAAGAAATGTTTTCTAAAAGCTTTGTTTTCGCCCACTCACATTTTCTTGTTTTGCGCCCCTCCAGGTATTAATTGCTAAAGGTTCGTATCGGCGAGGATTCGTGGCATACTTCAGTTTAGGTGGCTGCCTCTGAGGGTATGATTCTTACCTATGCTACTGTACTTTACTTATGCTCTGACATCGCGTGTGAAATGGGCTCAATCCCGCTCACCGCGCACTTCTGCTCTTAGACACTTTAGGTTTAAATGTATTCACATATTGCACATCATCACACTTTATGGCTTCGTCACCTTCCAGGTGTCGGCCAGCACAGCTCGATTCAGAGTCCTAGTGGACGTTCCGAGTCGAGGTGTGTCAATTTGGTATCAAAGCATAAGTTTGGGCAGTATTGCATTCATCACACGCGTGATGTGAGCATTTTCAGTTTTTAAGCTTAATGCTCGAATCTTGCAACCTCGTCGAATACGAAAAATGTGTTAGTTTTTCCTGAATTTGAGTAGTTTTGTTGATTTGTTGACTTTTAGAAAGTCAATTTGGCGAACCTTTATAGAATTAAAGCAAATAATTTCTTAACCAAGGGAAATATGTGGATTTGGGACGAGTGGATGGCCTAAAGCAGGGCTAAGGTATTGATATCGGTGGATCACCAGGGAATTGTAAATTAATTTCATCACTATTCTTCAGCTATCAGTGTTAAATTCTTCGAGATTGGAAATCCGGAATAGTTTTGATTCCTTGGTAGTACCCGTTAGCATGCCATTTATTTAGGATTTCTACGAAGTTTACTTCGTTGAGATTCCAAGATTTTCGAGGGCGACGACATGGTATTAAAGTGGTAGCGTTCGGTGAAAGAAATGCCTGGGAGACAATCACTTATGGTTTCCAATAGTATTAGTCTTCTTGATCGCACTAGTCATCATTTCGGCTTTTCAAGAGAAAGATCAACTTCCGTTAAGCCGTTCTAAAGTAGATTATTAGTAAATTCCTATTTCTGGTTTTGGGACATCTTAGCCATTATTAGTTTCCAAATCACTTTTGGTGATGTACTCGTCATTTTGATGAGTATATGCACCTAAGTATGAGTTGTTATGCCTACGATTAGTTTGAAATCTTTGAAGTAGTGAGTATTTCTTCTAGAATTATGAAACCTCCCTTTTAGGACCAGTTTCTTCTTAGACATTAAAACCATATACCTTAGTAGACTCTAGTCGGTAATCGGCCTATGGTGGCGCTGTTAATTAACGATATTGTTCGATATCAAGGGACCGTTAACCAATATTCATGATACGGAATATTGGCTCACAATTTCAGGATAACGAATAATATTTAAATATCATGAATTTGTTAATTAGAGCGCGAACAATAGACTGATTAACAGTGGTTGCTAAAGTCGAAGAATCTAAATGTCGGGAAGTTAGAAGTAAGCCTTGTATTAGGATAGTAAACTTAGTTGTTTATACCTTAACACCTCTCTAGGTAAGCATAACGTCCCCTATTAGTCACCTTTTCGATTACCTTCACTGTTAGACAGTAGTATTGAAGCACAGCTAATTCCTCCCTGTTAGAGTGAGTGGTTTATCGAGGAAGCTGTGACGACCCTTTAGCCGTGACGTAGTGAAAGGCAATATTATAGTACGTTTTGGAGGACGTCCTTCATGCATCATATTCCAAGGTCTTATCCGGGATATTATTATTGACCTACTTTCTCAGACCAAGCTAGTTTCCTTGCATTTTCGAGTGACTCTCACTATTTGGAAGAACTTAGTTACTAAAGTTTATCGATTAAGAAGTTTATTCAATCAAGTCTTCCATTTAGAGAACTTTGAACCTTAGGATCGTACCTAGAATTTAGTCACTTTCTTAAGTGATGATTACAATTATTATCCTCTACTTCGAGTTGATGACTTTCTTATCTACTTTGATAATGAGACCATATTCCTCAAACATCAGTTTTGCTTAGATTGGTACTTATCTTGGAAGGTTGGTTATGAATAAAGTTTCTGACAACTGAATTGTTGTCTCACATCACCATTGCTTACATTCTTCGATGACGTTAATATTTGAAAATTCATGATGACATGTCCTTGGATATTTCAGCTGTGCAGTGATGGCATGACAGATTTCCATTCATATTTTCAATATGCGGCACTGTTGGAATGAGTCATCTTATCCATGATTTAAAGTCAACATTTATTATCTTTACTTGAAAATCGAGTGACATTTCCTTGCGGAGAACGCGTCCCAAAATCTTTATCAACATTAGATTTTCAAGTATATATTCATTGAGAAAAATTGGATTTTTGACTGCGATGGTGATAGAATTTGGGAAACATCTACTCTTACACTATTGTACATCATTTCGTTTAAGCAAACTTAGTGATTGTTTACCATCGCAAAAGATATAATTACTCTTGAACATTCCAGCCATTCCTATTCCATTTTAACTGGAGTTTGATAGGAGCATATTTATGCGACTTAGTTAGCTTGTTTTCTTGCATTTACTTAGTTAGTTTATACTTATTAAAGTGTTTTAAGTTATTTTCGTGTGTTTTCAAGTCCAAATGACAAAGTTGGCAAGAAAGTGCAATTTGGTGCATTTTGGAGCAGTTTTGGGCTTGGAATGGATAGCTTATGAATGAAGCAAGGTGGATGGACGAAATTGAAGACCAAGAGAGGCTAGGAATGTGCTAAAGAGTTGGAGAAATTAATTCAAGACAAAGAAGATAAGGAGACAGCAAGAAACATGGAACATTATCTCAAACATTATCCAAAACCTTATCTTATCTTATCCAAACTACCTTATCTTATCCTAACCTTATCCTAATCATATCCTACCTTGTTTTCAGCTACAAAGAAGGACTCCTAATTGCATTTAAACATCTAGAACCTGATTTCTAGAAGCCACATTCCCTCTCCTAAATTCATGCCGCACCTAGCCTTCTAGAAGCTATGTTTTCTGCCGCACAAGGTTTCCTTGTCCTCCCTGGTTTGTGACTTGTAATTAGCCTTGTTCCTTATGGATTTGGAGTCCTAAATCCTTCTCCAAAGCTACCTTGGAACCGTGCCTCTTCTCAGCCCTATAAATACATTATATTGCCGTACACTTCATTAACCACCCACCCATCCACAATACAATTCGACACACAACCATCTCTCACCAAAAACCACCACCACCATATCCCTCATTGTGACGCAACCTTACAAGGAGAAAGGAGAGGAGTCTCTTGGAGTCGTGCCCTGCCATTCAAGACATTGGATTTTTGGAGCATTTCTAGGTGTATTATATTCTTTGTTTTCAATGTTTAATTTAAGTTATCTTTGTTTGATTGTGAACATGAGGAGCTAAACTCGTTTTAGCTAGAGGCGAATTCAAAGCCATGAACATATATCTTTGATATGAATTGATTACCTTCAGTTATTATTTCATAAGTCGTGAATGCAATTTACTTAATTGTTTGATTCAGAACTTATTCTTGTATGTGGGTTAAGGGTGCACACTTAGTTTGCATGCATGAATTTGATGCTAAAATATAAGGGATTTTCACCTAATCGTTATGAACTTATATTTATAAGTAGTGGAGGTCGCTAGTCACGATTGCGTTAAGTAAAATTTCTGGCAGGAGTATCATGCAGTCATAGTTATGAATGCCTTGTCAATGCTTATGATTTTCATAGAACGTAATGATCTTTGATATGTATCTCTATTATGCAGTTCATGTAGGGAACTTGATAAGAATAATTTGGTTGAGGCGCAAAGTCCAATTCAATGAACTTAGAAAAATCTGAAGGTTAATTAGTGCAGTTCACGGTTAATCTGGGGCATTGTCATTCATGGTTTATTGGAATAATAACTGGAAATCAATTCATATGCATATGTGTCATGTGTGGAGAAGGACCCTCTAGCTAGCCATTCACCCATCAATTTACCCAATTTCGTACCAATCTTGTTTAGTGCTTTTAATCTGCTTGTTTTAGTTTAAATTCGTCAAAAACCAATTCCCCTTTAATTGTGTTATGTTAGCTTAGTTAGAACTTGTTCAAATCTGTCCAATTTAGTGTTTTGAGTCCTACTAGTCTTAAATTCGTCCAAATATCTCCCTAGAGTCAGTTTTGTGTCTATTTGTTAGTATTGTGCTGTTTTGAGTCTGTTTAGTGTGTTTTGAGTCAAAAGTGTCTAGTTTAGTGTTTTTAAGTTTAGTTTTGTGTTTTTGAGTCATATTTGTGTAGATTAGCAGCCCTAGTTAATCCCCGGCCTAGAACGATCCATACTTTCTTATACTACAACTATCTTAATAGCGTTTAATTTGTGTGCTAAGCTTTTATCACATCAGAGTTCACTAGCATTGATTTGACATTACTCCTGAGTTGTCAAGAATTGTTCGAATGGTTATAATCACTTATTGTGTTCGGTCGGAGATGAAGAATCATCACTATAAGTTTCCTATATGAGCTCAATTGTACATATAGAAAAAGTGAAAATCAATAATCATGATGTTGAACCAATGCCACGCTTATATGGTGTTTCGTTTCGATGGTAGCTTTACTCAAGTGGAAGGTAGGATTTTTCCAGTTCCAAAGCTTAAGGTGGTATTGGCGATGTTTGTTTTTCTTAAAATGGGTGCTAGGATTTCAACAACAAAACACTTGTGAAGCCAACTAAGATCGAGGTGGGCTGTTATTAACTTCTCTGCACGCCGTGATCTATAAGCTCTTGTTCGCGATCTGATCAAATGTGGAGATATGAAAGGAGTTAAAACTGAGGCTCCGCTTGAGGTGTTTGAAAAGAATTCTCAGTTTAGGCGAGCTCTGCTTTTAGTTAAAGTAGAAAGGATGATTGAGGAAATAAATTCTAAACTTCCTGACAGTCACAGTTTCTTATATGTTTTCTATCAGAGGATGATGACATTATAAGAGAGCTGCTTCTAGATTTCTATGTTAGTTAGGCAAACAGAAACCAGACCAGATTGTCATCTTAACATAATTCTATCTTACCGGGCTGTTCGTTTCATTTCCAAGCCTTTCGAAGTCTTTTAAGAGGTTATGAATACTGGATTTTGTTCAGTATCACATTACTACCTTGAGAATAATGATTGGTCTGAAACTAGTCACTCAGACTTTAGTGGACGTGTTATATTTTGTTCGTTCCACTATTAGTTTGATGGCAACATAACACTATCTTTATTTTAGTGTTTGTATTTATGGCTGGTTTAGGTGTGGCACCATTGGAGCCGATATACAGAGATTTTATGCTCGGTACATGATTGATAATAGTTATCCTTGTTGAGGTTATGTGTGATGTGGTTACGCTCCTGATTATAAGCATAAGATCGTTTGAGGAATGGTATAAAGATTTATGCACAATATGTGGTTTACCAAAAGAGTATTGTGAGCAGGTATTTGAATAACCGAGGCTGTGATATGGAAAGTTATGGCATTGAGGATATTGCCTGAGGAGATAGTGCGTGAGCACGATTAAGGTATTGTTCTAACGAGGTATGTTTATTTCCCAATGAGGGGCAAGATGGTAATATTGCATCCTCGGGAATTTCTCACTAGCTTATTGAGACAACGATGAGTTATCGGCATTACAGGCTGCAGACTGTAATATCGATGGCTTGGTTGTTGGATTCACTAAGCTAGTGGGCAAGACCGCTTACCTACGACGACACTTACTAGTTAGCTATGGTTCGGACTTTTCTTAGAAACTCGTGACACGACAAATTTTTGGTGAGGTCCATTTTCAATTTGAGTTTTGAATTTTGTATGCAAGCATTTTCTACGAGATAATTCTATTTATATGAGTATTCCTACTAGTACGGAGGTTGGGAGAGTTATTTCTACTATTGGTTTTAAATTTGACACAAGAGTTTGAATGGTAAGTTTTATGTATATATATTTTCAATATTTTAGATATGTAAAATTTTTCTTATGGTAATTTGTAGTAGTTGGTGTTTTCGACTTTACGGTTTTACGGATGTTATACTACTATCTTTCAAGGAAGGAAGAAGGTATGAGTTTGGAGGCATGAAAGAGGAATAATTAAAAGAGGAAGAAATCAATTTCTCCCTTGGGTAAGTATTTAGATAGTTATGCTTTTCCTACCTTTGAGAACTTATATTTTACAAGATATTTAAAATTTTGGGGACGAAATTTTTAAAGGGGGGAAGATTGTGACGACCCTTCCCCGAAAATTAGGATTTTTATAATTTTAATAAGGGGATTTACGAAAATGACCTTCGAGGTACGTACGTTGACTGGGATTAATTGCAGTGTCATGTCACGTAAGACTCGTTTTCTTGGCATATTCTCGTAATACTAGTCACTACGGACGCGTGGGCGTAAACGGTTCGTGATTTGGAGTTATAACGAATGAGTTATTTACGTTTGAAGTTGGAGGCATTTTAGGAAATTAATTAATTTTAAGAAGAATTCCATATTTTAGAACTAAATTAACAAGCCACGTGTGTGGCTGGGATGTAATGGAAGAAAGAAATGGATGGTTGTGAAGAAAAGAAAAGAAGAGAGATGAGAGTTAAGTGGAGCAATGAGAAGAAGAGAGAGAGGGGAAATGACCAATTGAGAGAAGAGGAAATGAGGGAAAGAAGGGAGGAAAGAAAAAAGGGGATCGGCCGGATCCCACATTTGACCCGTGCCAACCCTTCGACCCGGAGCAAATTCCAGCTAAGTTCCACCAATTTTCAGGTGAAATTTGTACAACCATCCCTTGAAATCATCATTATACTTCTCCTTCATTTTTCACCTTAGGTTCAAAGGAAATTGGGACAAATTCATAGGGGTTGGGCGATGGGGACACCGGCGGTTTGGGGTGGCGATCCGCCACTTTCAAATGTTATTCCTTTGATCACCACTACCAAAATACTTCCCTAGAACCCAGGAAAAAAACCCCAAGCATTGGTTGGAGCATCGGAGTTGATTTGAGGACGAATCGACGAACACCCATTCTAGGGTTCCATACGGATTTTGGTGAAATTGAGGTGTTTCCAAGCCAAATTGGCCTTGGTCACAGGTATGAAAGTTACTTTACTCATTGAGATCTTAATTTTTGCAAAATTTGAGAATTTTGGAAATAGTTGGATCTTCCGGCGAGTAGGGGCGGCCGACCGCCACCCACGGCAGCGCCTGGCCAGTGGGCCGCCAACGCTATTTTAAATGCCCTGAGTTCAGTTTTGATATTGTTTGATGTAGATTGATCAATTGAACTTAATTTCATTACGGTACGTGGTTAAGTGAAAATATGAATCGACGATCTGACTGTTGGATCGTCACCAAACTTTGATCGACGGTTGACTTTTGGTCAATGGGTCTTAAACCGTTCTAAAATGTCCTGGAGGTTAAGTATATGTGTGAGTTACGTATTTTATTGATAAGAGATATGAGATGTGATTCGATAATTGTTCTAGGCGCCGATCGTTCGGGACATCTCGATGCTGGTATTAGGGAGTTGTAGCGCAGACTCCAGGTGAGTGGGCACTTTGGTTTTCTATATTCATATATATATATATATACCTTGTGTTTTCCCAGAAAAATTATTTAATTGGTTTTAAATATCATGTTAAATATTTATAAGTTAGAATACATTTTTATTAGTTACATATACTATGGTTGGTGCTACGGATGCACAGGTAAGTATCAGGTAAGGTTATATGTGGGTAATAGTAAGATGTACGGTTGTGGTGATACCTAGTGACAGTAGAGCCCATAAATCGGTGGTTCTGACATAATATTATCGTACAGACCATTATAGGTGATTCCGACGTAATATTGTCGTACATACCACTATAGGTGGTTCCGACGTAATATTGTCGTACAGACCACTATAGGTGGTTCCGACATAATATTGTCGTACAAACCATTACAGGTGGTCCTGACATAGTCTTGTCGTACAGACCACTATCGGTGGTTCCGACACGTGTGTAAGTACAATTTATGAGCTATAGATTCAGTCGTACAGGCCACCATAAGTGGATCCGGCTGACATATTATTATTCTTCGTTTTATTTCATCTAGTTGATTCGATTATTCATATCAGATCTTGCATGGCATACATTTTGAGACTTTGGATGGTGGAAATTATATTTGGTATACATATGGGTTTATGTATTCTATTTTCTAGGAAATTATATAGGTTTTACAGCGAGGGATTACAAAATATGAGAAAAGAAATGTTTTCTAAAAGCTTTGTTTTCGCCCACTCACATTTTCTTGTTTTGCACCCCTCCAGGTATTAATTGCTAAAGGTTCGTATCAACGAGGATTCATGACATACTTCTGTTTAGGTGGCTGCCTCTGAGGGTATGACTCTTACCCATGCTACTGTACTTTACTTATACTTTGACATCGCATGTGAAATGGGCTCAATCCCTATCACCGCGCACTTCTGCTCTTAGACACTTTAGGTTTAAATTTATTCACATAGTGCACATCATCACACTTTATGGCTTCGTCACCTTCCAGGTGTCGGTCAGCACAGCTCAATTCGGAGTCCTAGTGGACGTTCCGGGTCGGGGTGTGTCACATAGGTACAGACACAAATAAAACTTTAAAAAATATGGGCACAAAAATAAACTAATATATGGGTACAAATTAAAAATGAAAAGAAAATTGTGAGATCCCACATCGCCTAGGGGAGTGATCCTTATATGTATATTCACATCCCTACCTAGCGCGAGGCCTTTTGGTAGCTCACTGGTTTCAGGGTTCCGTAGGAACTCCGAAGTTAAGCGAGTAGCGCGCGAGAGCACTCCCATGATGGGTGACCCACTGGGAAGTTCTCGTGTGAGTTCCCAGAAACAAAACTGTGAGGGCGTAGTTGGGGCTCAAAGCGGACAATATCGTGCTACGGTGGTGGAACGGGCCCGGGATGTGGTGGACCCCGTGTCGGGATGTGACAAAAATTGGTACAAATTAAAAAATATTTGCAAACTAAAAATAAAAATATGTGATACAAATTTAGCCATAAATATAGATATACTAATTGTAACATTTTTAACACTCAAGATATATATTCAAACGGTGGTTACTTGACACATGACTGTCATGCCGTATAGCGTGCGGGGAGGGGAGAGAGAAAGAGATAAGAGCATCAGCAGATACCAACTTTTTGCTAAAGTGATTATCAATGAAATTCTACTTTCTATGACCAAAAAAAAAAAACAAAGAATTTATAGTCTTGGTGGGTTAAGAGAGATTTTTCAATGTGACCGTCACACGAGATAGTACATTACGTGTCCTTATATAAATGATATGTTATGTGTGTTAAAAGGTTAATAACTTAAAAATTAAAATTTTTCACCACTTGCATAAAAGCACGTAGTGTACCATCCGTATTCCCGTCACAGCTAAAAATTTCTCGTGAGCTAAGATGAATACACGTCCAGATGACTCTCTACAACAGTTCATCTGTATTTAATGACATGCATATGTGCTCAAATGTCAACGCTTAGCTTTGTAGACGAAACCATTTTACTTATATAACTCAAACACCTTGACTATATGACTATATATTCCATTTAGTCTCCCTCCTCCTATCATCATTCTCTCTCTAAAACCATCCACACAGAGAGAGAGAGATAGAGAGAGAGAGAGAGAGAGAGAGAGAGAGAGGAAATGAAGCTCATTTGGTCTCCAGAAACTGCTTCAAAGGCTTACATAGACACTGTGAAATCAGTAAGTAAATATCTACAATCTGAACCAAAAGCCTAATTAACAAGATCTTGTGATTATGTTATTATTGTATAATTTTCATCTCATTAATATTATTAATTAATTACTTTACTTTCTTGTTTATGAATCTTTCAGTGTGAGAAGTTGAGAGAATCTGGGGTTCCGGAGCTTCTGTCTGCCATGGCAGCCGGCTGGGATGCGAAGCTAATCGTGGAGTCGTGGTCCCAGGGTAATCCAATAGCCACGAGTCTCGGCCTCGCCATGGCAGCCCGCCACACGCGCGGACGACATGTGTGCATAGTCCCAGACGAAATTTCAAGATCGGAGTACGTAAATGCCACAAGAAACGCGGGGGTTATGCCAGAGGTGGTGGTCGGGGAGGCTGAGGCGGCAACAGGGGCGGGTGTGGATTTTCTGGTGGTGGATTGCAAAGGGAGGGACTTTGCTAGGGTTTTGAGGAGGGCTAAGGTGAGCCCTAAAGGGGCAGTATTTGCATGCAAAAATGCGTGTCAAAGGAACGTTTCTGGGTTCAAATGGCATGGTGCGGTTGAGAAGGGGACACGAGTTGTGAGGACAGTGTTTTTGCCTGTTGGGAAGGGATTGGATATTGCTCATATAGGCTATGGAGCTGGAGGTGGAAATGTTGTGGAGTCAAATAAGAAGGGTCCTAGCCGTTGGATCAAGCATATTGATCATCGATCAGGGGAGGAGCACTTGTTTCGGGAGTGAGAGTTTCATGCTAAGATTTTTAAAAGAGATGTCTAGATAGAGATGATCACTAGCCAGCTAGTTTGTGTATAAATGTAATAATTTGAACATATGTATTATCATATCAAAGTCATATATGTATATGTTCTTTCATAAGAAGAAAAAGAAAAGAAACGAAACAAGAGACTAAATACTAATTCAAAATAATAATCCAAATGCTATTTGTTCAACGAGAGTATGCCTCAAACACGGGAAAGTTCGAAGTGTAATCGGAAGTATATATATTTCATGACAATTATGTACAGTATATACATATCAAGTGATTAAAGAGATATGCCTCACACATGGTGTACACATATTGCGGGAAAATCAACAAAAACATTAAATTACACTTTGTATTGCGTGCCTCAAGCTATTGCGAGAGCATAATGTTAATTTCGCCTCATTTAACTTGCATTGCTGATCATTTATGGAATGAGAATTGTTATTGGCACTTTAAAATTTTCATTTTGCATTCTAGACTTACTATATTTAGAAAGAAAAATACACTTATGAGGCCTGTAAAATCAGATTTTTGGAGTGCCAATAACAGTTCTCTCATAGAAATTGTACCAATTTACAAGTTGGTTGAAAGATTTGACTAAGTTGCAACCGCGGGCGGAGCCATCCACAAGGCTAAGGTGGGCTGTAGCCCTGTGAGGTTTTTTGTAAGTGTAGACTGTGTAGTGCTATCTACACACCCATTGTTATTTCTCATACATCCCCATCAGTTTTCGGCCTTTAGATCGAATGAATTGATGAAGATTGATGACAAAAAAATTAATAAGGGTGTGTGAATAGCATTATCTTTTTTTCAATGGGTTATGTTAATGCATGTAGCCTATATAGCTCACTCTACTCCAATACATGTTATTATGTCATGTATATTTAGTAGAGGATAGGTAATAAATAAAAATAATAAATTATTTCTATTCTCTGTACTTCATACTCAATACAAGAAAAATAATTTTTTTTTAGTTCACAATTAAATCCATATCTCCGCAATTCCTTACTTTTCGTTACAATTTTCCCATGAATGTACCAAAATCGTTTTATTTACTTATTCTTGATTTATTTAATAGGTTAAATATTTATATGATCCTTGAAGTTGTCGGTTTTAGGGTTATGATTTCAAGAATTATGTATGTTCTATTGTTGTTCTTTTATATTGATTATTATATATAAAAATAATAATCATATGATTTTATGGTACTAATTTCAACTAGCCCATCAAAAAATAAAAAAAAATCTCTTGGCTCCACCCTTGGTTGCAACCTATATGTATGCAACGATGCTTGGTATTAATTATATATGCAACTTAGCATCTTAGTTAATAATAGCATTCCCTTAATTATTTATTGTTCTCAACCAAGATTTTGTAGTTCCATACGGTCGCTAATAAATGCTACTTTGTGATATTATAAGAAAAACTAATGAAAAAGGACTTCAAAACTTTACATCTTAACAAAAAAACATGTAATAAGTTTATTTAATGGTTAGGACAAAGCCCAACATCAAACCAGCCCAATAAGATTAGTCCAAGAAATGAGTTTCCAGTTTGAGACCACCTTATAGGAGATCATTGACTTAAAAGCTATGCTTGAGCGATCCAGAAAAAAAGTATGATAAAAAGAGAAAAAGATTGATCATTACATATACCTCAGATTTAAGGTATTGCAGGTGCCGTTTCGGAGCTTTGGTTCGCTTGCTATGCAAAGGATGAAGAGTTGATTACCACATATAATCAGGTGATCATTTACCAGAAGATCGTTGCGAGACTTAAGCCCAAGGAGTTGGAACTTTATGAGACGCTAAAGATAAACGAGTGCATGAAGAAGAAACTGGATGAGATGTAAAGCTATTCATGAATGCTTGTGGCTGATAACAGTTCTTGAACATATTTGATGCACCTGCAGACTTTCTTCTGTCATTGACATACCTATAATAATTTATGATGATAACACAACATGTATCGATCAGGTTAAGATGGGATAGGGGGACAACACCAAGCACGTTTGGCCGAAATTGTTCTTTTCACATCAACAACAAGAGCATCAGAAGATTGAAGTAAAGCAAATCCATTCCAATGACAACTTGGTCATGCTTAAATTGTCTAAGTCATTGTCAAAGTCTACTTTTTAGAAAATTGTCCAAGGAATCAATATGCGTAAAGTGTCTGACTTTAATTGCTTATAGTTCTCATTTGGAAGTTTTGTCAAACTCAGAGGAAGTGTCCAGAAGAATGCTCACTTGATCTTAATGTACTCTTTTCCCCTCGATTATGAGCATTTTCCCTTTTGGGTTTTTGCTACCTGACTAGGTTTTAATGAGGCACCCATCCTGGTTGGTCATACCCTTATAAGCTTTCTACTTGCGTCAAGAAGACGTGTAATTTTGACTTAATGCATACTTCTCATGTTTCTCCTTAGAATATGTGTTTTTTTTCTTCTCTCATACTGATTTGATCATAGCGAGGTATTGTGAGTTTTACTACCAATGCATTCTTCTATTTACTATGAGAGTCGTATTCACTCATTGTGCCAACGACTTCATCAATTGAACTTACTTCACCGCTAAAGACCCGATGCAACATTTTGTTTGAGTATTTACACGCTCAAGCTAAATAACATATTCTATGGAAATGCATTCTTATTAACTGAAAGATATGAAAGAAATGAAAATTAACAGCAAAGACTCATCAAAAGATCATCATTTGCCTAGTCCCTACCAAATCAGATAATTGGACAATCCTGCATCTTCCCTTGTAATTTCAATTTGGAATTTTGGATTGGCAAATGCTCTAATCTCGAAATCTCAACTTCATTTCCCTAACGCAAACGCGTCATTAGGATTTTCCACAAAGTCTTTTTGGAGATGTTTTAGGGTAGATGATGTAACGACCCGTTCCCAATTTTACGGTTTATATAATTTTAATAAGTGAATTTACGAAGATGCCCTTCGAGGCAAAGTGTTGACTTTTGTTGACTACCGTGTCGTGTCACGCAAGGTTCATTTTCTTGGCGTATTCTCGCAGTACTCATCGCTACGAACACATGGGCGCAAACAGAATGTAATTTGGAGTTATAACAAAGATTGTACGAACCTTTAAACGTCGAGGATATTTTGGTAAATTGATAATTAATTGAATATGTGGTATTTTGTCTGACCGTTGGATGAGTTTCATGTGGGGCTACCTCAACATTTCTGGAACACTCTCTCTTTCTTTTTTCTTTTTTCTTCCCGTAGCTCTTCTCTCTACTCTCGTAACTCTCTCTCGGCTCTTCCTTTCTCCCGTGAAACAAACCACCATCATCACCAAATCTTTCGGCTTGTTGAACATCAAAACCACCATTATCTGCATGTCTTTACTGCCATAAGCCCAGTTTTGAGTTTTGTTTCATTGAAAACGAACCCGAAACACGAGTTCGAAGAACAAGGTTTTCGGCCAAGAATTCTAGGCATGATTCAGATAATTTCCAGCTATATTTTGAATCTAAACAGGTATAAATCGATTCCTCTCGTCGATGAGATAAATTTTCATGTTTGGATTGTTTAATTTGGTGAAGAAATGAGAAAGTTATAACGATTTAAAGTTTGCCTAGTTTCCGGCGACCTCCGCCAATTTTGAGTCATTTTCCAGTCAAATCATGGCGAGATAGCCATCATCCATGGTAGCAATCTCTTCATCTCATCCGGAACTATGATTTTCGTTTTTGGATTACTTGATTTCGTTGAGTATTGACAAAGTTATGGACGTTGAAAGGTTGCCCAAAAATTCTGGCGAATTTCCCTGTTTTTCAGCGGACAGCCGTCTTTCAGGCCATTTTCTGGCCATCTTCGGCGACCGTTTGGACTCCAGGCAAGTATAATTTTATTCTATACTTCTCTAGCTTCGATTTGGTATGTTATGGGTCGAATTTGGTTGGGAAACAAGTGAGATATGGAGTTCTAAAGATTGCCCAGGAAATCTGCAAAATCTGCAGAATCCGGCAAAGTTCCATTAAGGTCCGCCACTTGATTAGAATAGTAATCAATGATCCGACCGTTGGATCGTTATCAAACTTTAATACACTATAGTACGTAATATTTGGTGACCATAGGAACTTACAGATTAGGAATCTGATGTACAGATCTTTCTGAATTAGATTTATAAGTTCTTAAAACAAAACATTGACTGCCACTTGAATTTGCAATTGGAGGAGATCTAACCGTTGTATCGTAATGAAATTTTAGCATGTTATTCTAAAAGCATAATGTGGATCTTTAAAAGTGACCGATCAAAAATCTGAGATGCGAATCTTCCGGATCGAGTTACGTAGGTTTGTGAACCCTACCATCGATCAAAGATCGACGGTTGACTTTTGGTCAATGGGTCTCAAATCATTCTAGAACGCCCTTAGGGATGTGTTTTACGTAAGTTACATGTTCTATCGATAAGAATTCTGAGATGTGATTTGATAATTGTTCTAGGCACCAATCGTTCGTGACGCCTCGATATTCGTGCTAGGGAGTTGTAGCGCGGACTCTAAGTGAGTGGGTTTTTGGTTTTCTATATATACGTATATATGTTTTACATTTGCCCAGAAACTGATCTAAATGGAATTATGTTTTTAAGTGCCATGTCATACTTGCATTTCATTTTTGTATATGCATTAGTATGTGTATGCATAATATTGTATGACGCTGCGGAGGCCAGGTAAGCTTCATGTGAGTATTGTAGGATGATAGTGGTTGCATTGTTTATGGTTATACGTAAATGCATTTAAAGCTCATTATCCTGGACCCCGGTGTTATTGCTCCCGCCTGAGGCCAGGGCATAGCCTTCACGTGATCGTTCACCTCCCACACTGCACGCTCACCTTGGATCCAAGTTTGGTGCCAGCTGTCGTACAGACCACATTAGGTGGTTTTGACTCGTAGGTGACCTGTGATTCATCGCACAGCCTTCACGTGATCATAGCACTTGAGTGTACTTATTTACACCTAGCCTGTCGTACAGACCACAATAGGTGATTCTGACTCGTGTGCATGAATTGGTTTATGAGCTATAGGTTCAGCTGTATAGGTCACATTAGGTGACTCCAGCTGACATATCATATTATATTGATTCACATCACCTGGCTTACATATTTATTACTGAGATACTTGACATGGCACATACTTTGGTTTTCATTGCTCTCAAGCCTGATTTCTATATATGTATGTACTATTATTTTCTGGGAAATTATACGGGTTTTACAGTGAGGGGTTATTATGTTCAGAAAAGATAAATGTGTTTTCAAACGTCTTGTTTTTGCCCACTCACCCTTGTTTTTCGCCCCTTCAGGTTTTAGCTGCTGAAAGTTCGTATCAACGAGGATTCTTGGCGAATCTCAGTATAGGTGGCTACCTTTGAGGGTATGATCCTTACCCACATTACTGTACTTTACTTATGCTCTGACGTCGCGTGTGAAATTGGTTCATTCCCGCTCACAACGCACTCTTGTCTCTAGACATTATTAAGTTTAAATTTATTCAAATTTTCCACATCACTATACTTTATGGCACCTTCCAGGTGTCGGCCAACACAGCTCTATTTGGAGTTCTAGTGGACATTCCGGGTCGGGGTGTGTTAGATGACAACTTTGAATTTCCCAACATCGATATCATCGATATGGGGAAATATTAGAGGTATTTAAATTAAGGGCACATTGGACTATTCAAGTGCAGTTCTTCATTTATTTATTTTCAATACAATGATATTATACTAAATAGGAGATTTAGGCGTAACGATAAAATGGGTCATCTATAATTGAGCATTGTAAGTTTATCTCTTATAAATGACTAATTCGATATTTGTAGCTTAATTTGAATCTCTTATTAGTGTGAGGAGTAAACTTGAGCGTTTTAGACCATAATTAGATATGAGTTAAGTATTAAATTCATCATTTACGAAAATAAAATTGGAGACCACTTCCTAATTAGTGCTAGGGCTAACTGTACAAACTACCGCATATAACTTCTCAAAAATAAAGAAAAAGGTCTTCTATTAGCACCCAACATATTGTTGAATACATCCTAATTTTCTAAATACACCTCAAATTATTTTTAATGTGTATTTTAAAATTGTTTTTCTTCAAACTCTCAAAGTCACTCATACCCTTTAGAAACCCTGCCATATGAAAATCTCCAAATAAGGTCAATATAAAATGTAAATATGCTTGGAACGTGAACTGTTGGAACCAAATTCGCGCACCTCCGTGAGCGGTGGTTGAGCACAAACTAGAGCAACCTGCAAAACAGTAAACAACCGTGAGCAAGTCTAGGACCAGAGGCTGGTAGAGGGGGGTGTGCGCCAGCCAAAGGCTATTTGACGGTCAAGTTAGTGAATGATTTTAGACTCAAGCAGTGGACAAGAGAATTGAAGTGTGTAGATTATGTTACCATAGGTGAGTGTATTTATACAATGAGGAAAGAAACATATTTAGGGTAGAATTTTCATTCTAAGTCAAGAGAATCCTAAATGATATCTAGTAAATAGATATTGCATCCTCTTATGAGTTGTGATTACTTGCGACACAAGTCTATCCCTAAAATGTAGGGATTTTAAGACATTGAATTTGATTGTGTCCATATCAAGATTAGATCGCGTATCTTGCGGAGTCGCTAGGACTTTGCCTAATGTCCTAAAATAAAGTGATAATGGCACTCTGCTCCGTCTAATACAGCTCCGCCTAGACCTAGTGATCCATGATCGAACTTCTGAGATAGCAACATTTAGATCAGCTTTACTCTGGCCTTGGAAAATCATGGTCCCACATGAACCATAAAAGATCTCTAGCATAAATAAAAAGTTTTCTTTAAGATGCACCGATAGAAGACTATTGTTATGATCCATCCGGAAATTATTATTCTCTAATTTTCGAAGGTAGGAAATGACCAAAATGCTCATGGAAATAGAATGTGTTGACTTCAATTGACCATTGAGGTTGTGACATCTATGAATGATTCTCTTAGCATATTCTCATAGTACTCTACGACATGAACGCATGAGCACAAATAGAACGAAATTCGGAGTTCTAACAAAGATTCTACAGAACTTTAAATTCCAAGGGTATTCTCGTAATTTCAAGAGATTTCTAGACACTTCTAGTATCATTGTAATTCTTTGGGTTTTAGGTCTAGTGAAATCTACTCACTCCTATCCTTCTCTCTCTCGGCATCTCTTCTTCCTTTCCTCACTTTCTTTCCCTCTCTTTCATTCTCTCTCTTTTTCCCTCATCTATTCCTTGTCTCTTTTCCCGACAATGCACAAACACTGACGGGGGCTTCGTCGTTGTTCTCTGGCGAACCGAGCCACCTAACTACCACCATCGTACTCTCAGCTTCACCACAGACCTAACCCTAGTCTTCGTGTGGAAAACTTTTTCGGCCCAACCGTCGATTCAAAAAGTTACGAGGCAGAGCAATTTTTTTCGGCAACTTTCTCCCTAATTTCAATCAAATGGAAAAGAATCGACCTTTGAGTCTACCACCATTGTGTTCATCTCAGTTCCTAGAATCAGAATATGTCCTTGGATCCGACATAAGAGCAATAACGGCAGGGTCACAACATTTTTAAGAAATCTAGCGAAAAACTGCTGAAACTGACGAGGTTGCAGTAGTTACCTAACTTGTATCTAGGGTCAACCTAGCCCAATAACTGATAATCCAACAACTCAACCTAACTCGACTACTCGATTCAACCTAACAATCTAGTCCTACTCGAGACTCGTCCGACCTGTTAACTCGAGATCTGACTTGACAACTCAACCCATTTTTGAATCTGAGTCGAAATATTCCAAGTAAGATCCCATTACTCTATTGTTAGTTTTAACGGAATATTTCGTCTGGCGAGGGAATAGTCATTTTTTTCGACCACTACCTCAGCCGATAGCGCGTGGAGCCTTTTCGTCGACGGTTGTGACGGCTCGCGGCGTGCCACAACGATATACGATGGGAGATCTGGGTGTTCAGACCCCAAATGTCCACATCGGATATCTGGGTTGGGATGTGTCAATCACCACCAGCCTTTTTTGTTCTTTTTGATCCAATCTACCACCATACTTTAAGATGCATAGATGCAGAGCCTAAATTGCTAAATAAAACCCAAACTTCAAATGGTACTCACATCACATGGTGCTTATCTCATTTTCCAAAATTTAGCATTATGCGTAAATCCCAACCGAATGCTAAACAAACATTTGAAAACCCACTAAAATTGAGTAGAGAATGTGAGAAATCCTAAAATTCCTAATAAACAAAACCTTAAATTTAAAGTGGGGTTTAACCAGAAAATGGGATGCATTAGAGGGTGTGGGGTGTGAGGATTGTATTGAGTAGTATGTGAAATGTGTTAAGACAAATTTTAATTTAGAAAGTAAATGTGAGATTATTAAATATGTAAGGTGCAGTCAACAAAAATCCAGAGTGTGTAAATAAGGGGGTGTAGTCAATTTGGATTTCAGAAGATTTTAATGGACTTTTTTAAGTGACAGATTTCAAAGGATTTTAATAGATTCTACAATTCCATATGGATTTTGACATATTATTATTGATTTCTATAGGTTTGTAAAGATTTCTTTCATGGATTTCTTAGGATTTCTTTTTTGACTCCTACAACATAAATTCTTTTCTCAGCGCACAATATGAAGAAGACATAAACATATGTATATTGATATGGAAATACAAACCAATCAAATATGTCTTTTCTTTCCCTTTCTCATTCGAATTGTGATTTCTTTACGAAAAAATAATTTTAACTAAGTGCTTCTTAAATCAAATGTCTAAAAATTAACTAATGCGTTGTTCAGTCTAAGTACAACTACCAATATAAATACCAACATAAATAGGCTTAGGAAGATGCTTGCACCCTTACACTAGCATGATTACACGAAAAAGAATAGAAAGCTTGAATTGGGAATAAGATTCTTGGTAGTAATTTCCAAGAATTCAATTAACATGGTAAAAAATTAACACCTTCAGATAGAACGCATAATCATTACAAGAACTGCTTGTAGCCATTAACACTTCCCATCAAAGCATTACAAGAAATGCTATTACACAATCCAAAATAAAGGAAATAAAAATTAAAAAAAATATTGTACAATTAAAAAAATTCAAGTTTGCAACTGGGACGGTGACGGATGAACGTGAAAGGAAATCAGGTTGGCAGGTTCTACTTTTGGAAGAAAATGGAGAGTGAGAAAGAAAGATCGAGTTGCAGAATTGAGAGAGAGAGAAGAGAGAGAGAGAGAGCGAGAGCGAGGGGGTTGAAAAGAAATCTTAGGGGTGGGTCTAAGATCCAACATCGCCCAGGGGTGTGGATCCTGTAAGCCTTATATGTATATTCCCATCTCTACCTAGCACGAGGCATTTTGGGAGCACACTGGCTTCGGGTTCCGTAGGAACTCCGAAGTTAAGCGAGTTCGTGCGAAAGCAATCCCATGATAGGTGACCCACTGGGAAGTTCTCGTGTGAGTTTCCAAAAACAAAACCGTTAGGGCATGGCCGGGGCCCAAAGCGGACAATATCGTGCTACGGCGGAGTCGAGCCCGGGTTGTGGTGGGGGCTCGGGCGGGGATGTGACATGGGGGTAGGATTTTGTTATGCTTATAATTCATTCTCAAATCCTACACTCTCATTGAAAGAAATTCTTTAAAATCTATGAATTTTTTAATACCTATAGATTTGCATGGACTTTATAAAAATCTTTTAAAATCCTAGTTGACTACACCAGGATTCTAAAGTCTTTTAAAATCCTTTAATTGACCACCTCTGAATTTGAATGGATTCTTTTAAAATATTTTAAAATCCTAGTTGACTACACCATGACTCTAAAGTCTTTTAAAATCCTTTAAAATCCTCATTTGACTACTCTCCCTAAGACCATCTCCAACCCTTGGCCTAAAACCTAAAATTTTTAGCCCATAAAATTTAGGTTTTAAGCAAGAAACAGCTTTTCTTCTCCAACCCTTATGACCTAAAATTTTAGCACAAGATTATTAAAGAATGAATTTAGGTTAATTTTTTTTTAAATTAACTTTTTTAAACAAAAAATTATGTGGACTATCCTAATTTGATTTTATGAATATTTTAACCTAAAAATATTTAAATTTCGATAAATATTGAAAAATCATTAAACCGACACCATGAAACTCATAAAACACTATAGAAGAATATGAAATGCATGATAGAGATGTATATTAGATCTTATTTTAGCTAATGGATTTAAATTTGGACCGTAAATCTTTTTTTATTTTATTTTTATCATTGAATTTAATCGTAGTAGATCTTAGCCGTTGGATTCAATGAATTTATAAATATAAAACTAAAACAAAAAAGAAATTTGAGTAGGGTTGCAGAAAGAGCCATTGGATCTAATTAATCCACGCCATAGATGAAGAAAGAGCAGCAACAAGGCCGACAGACCTCTGATCTTTAAAGCTTCAGGATGTTTGAGGCGTAAGCCATGCTAAGTGCCGAGCGCTTTCCTTTTTGCTGGTGCGTCTACGCGCAGACGTAGGCTTGCCCACTAACCCAAACTCAAATTCTGGTCGGAATCTGACATTTTTTTTAGGTTTTAGGTTCTAACTCGAAATTAGAACTAAGGTTAGAATGGACCACCTTAATAAAAAAATCCAAAAATAGTTAACCCCCAAAAATAATAAATAAAAACAAAATACGGAGTGTGTAAATAAAACAACTCGATAAAAAAAGAATCCAAAAATGAGTTAAACCCCCAAAATAATAAACAAAAAAGAAAGAAAAAAAAAAGAGTGAAAACCTACCGACTCTATGTTAGGGTTTATCGGCAGGCAAGAAAGGAAGCCAAAACTTAGACTAACGAGGAAGGGGTTTGAGACGACGGCAAGGCAGTCAGGATGGGGCGTATGCACAGCAGAGGGTTCGTTCTTTCCTTCTTATTCACCGAACAAACTCCGCTAATCAACTCCATCACTATTCGTTTTAACCTGACCCATTTTCTTCGTGCTGTTTTGCAGTAAGGGTATTTCAGCTTCCGCTCTACCGTACAAGAGGACCCCTCCGAGCTGGTTGAAGATCTCTACTCAGGATGTGAGAAAACCCTAACTCTTCAACTCTTGAATATGTCAATTGGGTTGTGTTATGTTTTGTTTGGTTGATGGGAATTGATGTAAATTTTGAGCATTTAGCTCGATTTCTTGTCCCCTTTTTGGGGAAAAAAACGAAAATTAAAGTGGGTGTTCTTATCCAATCGGTATCAGATGGCAAACGAGTTTTCTTTTTGTTTGTAATTTCGGTTCATGGTTTATTTTGTTAATGAGCTACCAAACAGAACCTTATCAGGCGAACTGTTTATGTATTATTTCCATAAATGGATTGATTGACGATAAATGTAGCGAGGGAAGACAAAAAATGAACTTTTGATATTTTATTGATATTATGTGAAGAAAAAAAACTATTTCTCTTAATTTCATTTGGGAATGAAACTTTGAGTCTGATTGTTGTTGTCATCTTTGCAGTCACTGTAAACCTTAATCACTTCTTTTGTTGTTTTTTTCTTTTGGGTTCTTGTCAAGTGGCTTTCGACATTTTCATTTTAGAATAATCAAAACCTCATGTTTGTTTTCTGTGTGCAGTGTTCATTTAACCTGTTTTGTTATTATGCCTTTATATCTACAATGAATGGTATGATACATTAGCGGCAATGGCAATCGCTGCAACCCCATTCCCCTTGATTGAACAAATGAACTTTGTTTCGTTGTATTTTAACTACTAATATTTCCAAGAGGAATGATTTCCCATGCTAAGGAATTATATACAGTTTTTCATTGTTTATTATACTTACGTGGTTGGTTTTTGTTTTTAAGGTTGAGGAGAACATCTGCAAGTTTGCCAAGAAAGGCCTGACGCCCTCTCAAATTGGTGTTATTCTCCGTGATTCTCATGGGATTGCTCAGGTGAAGAGTGTTACCGGAAGCAAGATATTGCGTATTCTGAAGGCTCATGGTGTGTCTTTAGTTGATGTTTATTTTCATATTTTGTTTTACTCTTTGGAGTCAAATGAGTGAATGATTTCTTTGCCCTTTGTTCTTTATGGGTTAGGTCTTGCTCCAGAAATTCCTGAGGATTTGTACCACCTCATCAAGAAAGCTGTCTCAATCAGGAAGCATTTGGAGAGGAACAGGAAGGACAAGGATTCTAAGTTTAGACTGATCCTGGTTGAGAGCAGAATCCATCGCCTTGCTCGTTACTACAAGAAGACAAAGAAGCTTCCCCCAGTGTGGAAATAGTAAGTATCTGTTTTTGCTTTTGGATTTGTTATCATAGGGATGGGGTTTTGATTAACCTAACTTGTAGACGCATACTGGAATTGTTCACTTAACGCTAGGGTTGGAAGGGGTTTGTTAGTGGGTAGTGTTTGTTAGTATCCTGCTAACGCTCAAAGAGTCATGCAAGTACCATACATGTCTGCATTTCAATATTGGAAATAGATGTCACCCTAGCTCCTTGAAACAATTTAAGATTCTTCTGCTTATTATGAATTATGTCGCCTTTTCTGGACTTCCAATATCTGAAGAAACCCACTGTGTGGGAATGTTATGTTCTGTCAAGAACATTGTATATTTCTAAAATTTTCCCCTCAGAAATGAAATCTATATGAGATGTGAAGTAGTAGCGTTTGGTTTCGCCCAATTCATTAAACATGCTAGTTCTAGAGTGTCATACGTGAAAGTGAGGCTGGAGTAGTTCGTGAAGTGAAATGATCCGCCTTTTCATGACTGCTTGTACTAGTGTGCATCATGAAGAGCATTGGTTCTGCTGCTTGCTCAATTGTAATTATATCTTGCGTTTTTTTGTCAACTAGTTTTTCTTCAATTGCTCATTTTTGTTAATCTCTTTGTACAGTGAATCTACCACCGCCAGCACTCTTGTGGCTTAAGTCCGATATGATTGGCACCAAATTCGGGTGTACACATTAAAAGCAGGACCGGTTTTTAGTTTGTCATCTTCTTTGTTTGCTTAAATTTGGGAACTAAATGAACATCACATCAGGTTTGATAGTTGATTTTTGTTTGGATGTTTAAGTTCCGTAATCAGGTTTTTGCTGGATTTCATCTTCTACTATTTTTTTAATTTTTATGGAGAGGGTCCTCTATTACTCATTATGTTAAATCCTTGATTCTTTTAAGAGATTGGTGCCTTATTCTCTGTTATTGTTAGTGGAAAGCTTAGATATCAGATTACGCCGTGTCCTTAACAAACCAAAACGCAGCGAAATCTTCGCGGAATCAATGAAAGCTCGGAGTAGTAGATTTGACTGTCATTCGATAATCTTGTAGCGTGGCTCGTAATTGGATTAAAACGATTGGTTTTGTGACGAAGCGTAAGCGCCCTGCTCTAAGCCTCGATTAGAAGACCACCTTACCCACTATTGATTCCTCTCGCATTCTCTCTATTTTCTTTTTCTGTTACTGGTGTCACAGATTCGGGGCGTGTGGTCCAACACAAGACAAGGAGATTGGGTTTGGTGGCTGGGTAGATTTTTTATGGGAATGAGATGGAGATGGGAAGAGAAATGTGGTGGTGGCGGATGATGGTGATGAGTTGAGGACGTAGTCGGTTACGATGGATGCTGGGTTCTATTTTTTAATTATTTATTTCTAGATTAACGATAGGTTTTAAATGCAGCAAGAACGCCAACGTAATTACAGTTGGTACGACGAATCGAAGAAGGAGCTTTGTGATGTTTTCGTAAGGGTTCCATTCCACTTGCGAATTGCATTATACCCTTGCAATACCATGTGCAGGTTATAGATTCAAAATTTTAACCTCCACATGAACATCAAACTCCAACACAAAACATAGAGAGGTGTTTCGTAGATTTTGCGGCGGTTATTCTTTTGTCCTTTTAAATTTTATTTTTTATTTTAAGCTTATGAGGGTTTTATAAATTAAACAATTAAACCAGTAACCATAACCAAGTGAATTGAGTGACAAAAATTAAAAATTGGCAGACGCGCATAAAAATATCAGGTACATGGGATTTGTGATAGAGAGTAGGCAGGGTAACAACGGCTGTAAGAAGGCTTTTGCAGTGTGATTGATAGGAGCATATTTATGCTACTTTGTTAGCTTGTTTCTTTGCATTTAGTTAGTTACTTTCTATTTATTATAGTATTTTGAGTTATTTTCGTATTTTTGTAGGTCCAATTGGTAAAGGTGACAATAAAAGGCAAAATGGAGCAACTTGGAGCAGTTTTGGACTTGGATTGGATAGCATGCGTGGAGAGCATAATGGATGGACGTTTTTGGTGTTTAAGGATGCTAGAAATGTGCTAAAATATGGAGGAATTAAAACTGAGGCTTGGAAGACAAGGAATCAGAAATTAAAGGGAAACCTTATCCAATCTTATCTTATCCAACATTATCCAAACTAACCTTATCTTATCTTATCTAATCATATCCTATCCTTATCCTATCTTACCTTATCTCCAGCTGCAAGGGGGAGTCCTTATCATATTTCAACACCTCTTATCTGATTTCTAGGAGTCCTAAAACAATGTTAAGAACCTAATTCTTCTCCTCAAAGGATTGTGCCGTGTATCTGCCCTATAAATACAAGTTATTGCCGCAGCTTTTAGTTAGAGAAAAAGAAAGAAAAAATATAGAGAAAAAAACAGAAGTGTGCCACAGCTTTGGAGGGAGAGGAGGAGCCAAATCTTCCATCTAGAGGAGGAGCCGAATCTGCCATTGCTGGAGTGTCTCAAAGTTCTTTCTATCCTTACTTGATTTCAATGTTTAATTTAGATTGTTTTTTTTAAGTTATTACGAACATGTGTAACTAAACTTCTTTTTAGCTAGAGGTGAATTCGAAGCCATGATCATATGTTTTGTATGAATTGATTACATCCAGTTATTGTTTCATAAAACATGAATGCGATTTACTTATCTGATTTATTGAGAACTTATTCTTGTATGTTTATTGAGGGTGCATACTTAGTTTGCATGCAGGGATTTGATGCTAGAATATAAGGGAATTTCACCTAATCGTTATGAACTTATATTTGTAAGTAGTAAAAGTCACTAGTCATGATTGTGTTAAGTAAATTCTTGGCAGGAGTATCATAGGCGAACTCTATCAATGGTAAGTGCTTGTGCCAAGAGTCTCCAAACTGTAGAACTGATGATCTCAACATATCCTCTAGTGTCAGGATAGTTCTCTCTGACTGCCCATTAGTTTGAGGATGATAGGCGGTGATGTAGAGTAATCTCTATCCCAAAGCTTCTTGAAAAGCTCCCGAAAACTTCGAAGTAAATCGAGGGTCCCAGTCAGAAATGATACTAACTGGAATTTCGTAGTACTTAACAACTTCAGAGATAAACCGTTATGCCAACTGACTCAACAAGTAATTCTCACGAATGGGTACGAAGTGTGCTGACTTGGTAAGTCGATCAACTATCACCCAGATACCGTCGTAACCATTTCGTGTACGAGGTGACTTGTACACGAAATCCATTGTAATATCTTCCCATTTCCACTAGGCTATCAGGGGTGGCTGTAGCAATCCAAATGGCTTCTTTCTTTCCCCTTTGACCTGCTAACAAACTGCACAACGACTCACATACTTAGCAATTTCCATTTTCATACCTGGCCAATAGTAGAAAGGTCGGATAGTATGGTACATCTTGGTACTTTCGAGATGCATCGCATAAGCTGAAATATATGCTTCATCCAGAATCTCTTTCTTTAGTCCCTCAACATTCGGCACATACATCTGATCACCATACATCAGCATGCCATCAGGCCTTTGAATCCTAAAGTCTTTTTTTTTCCCGTCTGACCTGCCTGTATTAACTCCTAAGTTTCTGCATCATTCATTTGGGCTTCGAGAACATGATCCAACAGAACCGGTCTGACTTGAAAGTTGGCAAGTAGAGCTCCATGTCGATCCATTTTCAAAGTAGTCCTTGTAGAACTCAGGTCGATCAAAAGAGGAATACGACTTGCATAAAGAGCATTAAGTCAGCCGTGAGATTTCCTACTAAGAGCATCAGCTACAATATTTGCATGACCTGGGTAATACTCGATTGTGCAGTCATAATCACTGAGCAACTCTACCCACCTCCGCTGACAGAGATTAAGCTCTTTCTGAGTGAAGATATACTTTAGACTCTTATGATCAGTGAAAATTTTACATTTTTCCCCATAAAGATAGTGCCTCCAGATTTTCAAAGCAAATATAATAGCTGCCAACTCAATGTCATGAGTAGGATAATTCATCTCATGAGGCTTTAACTGGCGTGAAGCATACGTAATCACCTTCCCACACTCATTAACACACATCCAAGACCATTCAGAGACGCATCACTGTAGATCTCGAAGTTTCCACTGTCGTAAAAAAGTGTTAAGACAGGTGCATGAGTGAGAAAGTACTTCAACTTGTTGGAAACTCCTTTCACAGTCTTCACTCCACACAAACCGAACTCCTTTTCTAGTCAATTTTGTTAGAGGTAGTGCTATGGCTGAAAAGTCTTTCACGAAGCGCCGATAGTAGCCAACAAGACCAAGGAAGCTTCCTACTTCCGTAACTGCTGAGGTTGCTCATAATTTTCCACTGCTGCTACTTTCTTGGTAAGTCCACAAGCACAACCTGAGCTGATATCACGTGCCCTAAGAATGACACCTGATCCAGCCAGAACTGACATGTATTGAACTTAGCGTACAGCTGATTATCCCTTAGCTTTTTCAAGACCAGACACAAATGCTTAGCATGGTCAGCCTTGTTCTTAGAATACACCAAAATGTCATCGATGAAAACAATGATGAACCTGTCGAGGTACAGATGAAATACCTAATTCATCAGGTCCATAAAAGCTGCTGGTGCATTGGTCAACCCGAATGGCATCACAAGAAACTCATAATGACCCTACCGAGTCTTGAAAGCTGTTTTTAGAACGTCGTCGCTTCTGATCTTTAACTGGTAATAACCAGACCTTAGATCAATCTTCGAGAACACACAGGCACCTCTAAGCTGGTCAAAGAGATCATCAATACTAGGTAACGGATAACAGTTTTTAATCGCCACCTGATTCAATTGCCTGTAATCAATGTATAACCTCAAAGTTCCGTCTTTCTTCTTTATGAATAAGACTAAGGCTTCCCAAGGAGAAGTACTTGGCTGAATGAAACCCTTATCAACAAGCTCTTGCAACTGGGTTTTAAGTTCCCTTAAGTCTGCAGGAGCCATACGATAAGGGGTAAGAGAAATAAGATTAGTACTTGGAAGTAGATCGATGGTGAATTCCACTTCACAATCTGGTGGTAAGCCAGGTAAATCCTCGGGAAAAACGTCTGAAAAGTGTCTGACTACTCCGACGCCTTCCACAGATGCAGTAGGCTATTCTATTAGCACTACATGAGCTAAGTAGCCTTGACAACCTTTACTTAATAGTCGCCTCGCCCTCATAGCAGTGATAACTCTGTGCTTTAGACTACTACGTTCACCAATAAACGTGACTATAAGCATGTCCGGTCAGTGAAAGGTAACAACCTTCTGATAATAATCCAACTTGGCACGATTATAATGTAACCAATCCATGCCCAAGATAACGTCAAAGTCAACGATATCCAAAGGAACAAGATTAGCCGACATGACTACATCTTTGATAAGGGCAGGGCATCGTTGATATTCTCAGCTAACGTAGCAAACTTCATATCTAGGCATCGAGAACTCCAACTCGTAGCCGAGGGAAGTGGGGGTGTCGTTAAGTCGTTTGAGCCAACTTAGGGGAAATAACTAAATGTGTTGCACCTGAGTCAATTAAAATTCTAGGAAAATGACCTAGAACGTTCAACGTACCCATAATCAAGTCCAGATTAGCCTGAGCATCCTGTAGGGTGATGTTGTTGACTCTTCCCTGTACTTGCTGCCTGCCTCCGCAACCCTTGTTTGCTTGAGTCTGATTACCTCGTCCCTGATTGCCTAAACCCTGGTTGGATGGATTTGCCTGCCTGCCTGACCTTCCACTGCTAGACGCTATGTCTAGATTCTGATACTGCCCTCCAGTATACATCTGTGCTCCACCACCCTGATATGGCGTATAGTCTCCCTGAAACTGCTGGTAACCTCCCTGGTAGTAGGGAACCTCAGGTGTGTACTGGTATGGTCCTCCTTGTTACAGAGCTACGTCTCCCTGATAGTGGAAAGCTCTACCAAAGCCTGTTTGCTGATGGGTATCAGGTGCTAGAAACTACTGTAGGGGCTGCAGGTGGTAGAATAGCAGGCTGATTCATCTGATTCTGAGGACAATTATTGGCCATGTGCCCTATCTGTCCGCAAGTGAAGCATCATCTGCTTCCTCTCTTACACGAGCCAAAGTGACTGGTGTTATACCTGCGACAAAGTTGAGCACCCGAACTGCTGGAGTTTCCTTGACTCTGAAAACGAAAACTTCCAGTGGATCTGCTGCCTCTACAAGGTGTACCAGAGTTTGAACCCCTACTCGACAATCTAGAGTTGTTTCCGCTTTTCTTAAAGTTCTAAGTCCTTCATGGACCAAGTGATGATTGCCCTATGTTACTGTTCCTCTGGGCATTCATGTCATCATCCTCATCCTCATCATCAGGGGCATTCTCCGAGTCTTCAACCCCGAAGCAAAAACTTGAAGAATTCTTGATAGGTAGAACAGGGAGAACTGGTTGCCATAAAACACAGTTTCTTGCGAGTTCCCTTCTTAAAAAGATGGAGCATTTCCCTAGGATTCGCTGAAGTCTCGGGATAGTAACGGGATAAATTCGTAAACTTCCGATGATATTCAGTGGCTAACATCTTACCTTGCCTCATATCTGAGAATTCATCATTTTTACTATCTAAGTACACTAGAGGTATAAATCTAACCTGAAATAGACGCTTGAAAATATCCCAATTCACGGCATCTTTAGCAGACAATAGGCGTGACTCATGAGCCCACCAAGATTCTGCTCCCCAACAAAAAAACCAAGTCGTCGTCTCGACCCATCTCTCTACTCGAAGATTTCCCTGTCGCTGTATGGCTTGAAAGGTCTTTTCAACATGATTGAGCCAAATCTCGAATTTCTCAGACCCTTCATTGCCATAAAAATCATTTATCTTTAGGCGGGATACAGAGTCCAAGGTGTTCTTCTGGTGATAGCCTCACCAAATTGCCCAAAGTCCGAAAATTTAGCCTCAACCGGAACATGTGGCTCTCTAAGAGGTGGAATGGCTCTGACATAAGAAACAAGAGTTAAAACACACTAGGAAGTGCATCACTGTCTAAATCTATGCTCTGATACCAAGCTGACACACCACAACCGACGAAGGTCGAAGCATGCTGACCGTCACCGTGAGATGACGTAACCATAAGGGTAAGTGATAAGAAATAGTGAATAAATTAAAACTAAACTAGAACTAATTTAAATTAAACACTGAAAGAGTGCGCAGTCGTGGGAAGAATCCACTACAATTATTCAAAGAATAATAGACTGTACGAATACAGTAAGGTAGTCAAATTAGCTAAAGTACAATTATTACACAACAGTGGATAAGTTCGTACTTCTAAACAAAGATAATGTCAAAACTGCCAAAGGTCCCTCGAATGTCACGAAGAGTGCAACTATCTAGGTCCTGGAGGGGCGAAAAACAAAATTGAGTGGGTCAGCAAACAACGTTTGTAAGAAAACCTTTATTTTCGAACATAGTAACCCCTCGCTGTAAGACAAGTATAGTTTCCTTAAAACATACTACGTAAGTATGTAAACAACAGTACAACAACAATATAACCAAAAATATGCCAACTCATGATATATCAAATGCCGCAGTAATATAATCATGTGATAATCAAGTATAACTAAGTGCTCATCCATCTTAGCCGACACATGAGTTCGTACAGATAATTTCTGACATGAACAGGATTGGGTGTAATCAATACGCTCTAGTACTACGATCACGTGAAAGCCGGTGCAAAAGCACGGTCGCATACGAGGCAGGATTGCCTAATGCAATCTGTATGATAGGACTGGCACCTAACTTGGATCCAAGGCGAGCGAACGGTGCAGATGTGAACATACACCTAAAGGACTGGCCCTGGCCCTGGGGCAGAGTACTAACACCGGGGTGCAGCAAGATGAGCATGTACAATTATGTATGAATGTCATGACAATAATATCCCAACCATATAGCAGTATTTATCACATTTAATATCACAATCGCGATACTTAGCAATATAAGCGTAAAAATGAAGTAAATGCGCATTCATGGAAACTATAACTATATATAGGTATAAAAACAAACTGCCCACTCACAAATACGTCTTCAGATTGTAGCCCCCGAGGCTTGTCTGTCCCTTAAAGTCCTCTGGATTTGTTTCCCTTATTTGTGAAATAACTATTTTTTAAATTAATTAACACATATACGGAAACTTAAATAAAACCCCCATAGTTTACTCATACCTAGGGTTTAAATACATGAAATCGATCTACTCGATGTCACAGACCTACATAAATTATTAGAAATTTTTTTGGAAGCTGGACGCGCCGGCCACGCGCAGTTAGAGCTGGCGGAGGCCTGACGACCATTAGGAATATCCCATAGAATATTCCGTTAAATCATTAACAGAAGTTAACGGCGTTACCTGACACAATTAGAATATTTCGTCGTCTTTTTTGGTGGTCCTCGCCGGTCGGTTCTTGCCGGTAGCCACCGTCTGAACTAGCTGAAAACTGGAAAATTTTCAAACCTTCATATCTTCTTCATTTCTCAACCATTTTTCACAAAATTTATATGGAAATGAAGCTTATGAAGAGTAGAATCGCGTTATACCTTTTTAGAGTCCGGAAAGTGGATGGAGGTGGCCTGAAAATGCCTCGAAAGGTACAACCAAAACCCAACTTTTGGAAACCTCGTGTTTTTGACATCAACTCCTCACCAAAACTAGTCTAAGAGTCTTGAGGAGTTGTAAGAGAGCTTCATCGACCTTCAAAACTCCTCGACTCGGCCTGAAAACATTGAACTCAAACTCACTGAGTTCGGACCTTCCAAGTTCGACGTCCAAAACTCGGTCAACTCGTGATCCAGTGGTATGGTTGTGCTTGTGAGATCGAGATGAGCATGATTATGGTGTTTGTGAGCTCGATCTATGAAGACTAATGAAGGTCTTTGTTGTTACAGAGAGGAGAGAGCTCGGTGAGGAAGAGAGAGAAGAGAGAAAGAGAGAGAGATTGATTTGATTGGGTGCAGGAAAGTGGGAAGAAAATTGATTGGTGGGTGAAAGGAAAGGGCATGGGTCTGGTTATAAAAGAAGAAAAGGATAGGATTTTCAAATTTCCTACTGTAAAAGCAAAACAAGAAATCTATCAGAAACAATGTTTCTAACACTGATAAAATTAACGTACACTCGTAACGACAAGTACAATTTAATTATGATAGCAAGAATAATAATTTAAGAGCGAATAAATACGTCCACGTCACTTGCCAACAAGGGCATAAACGAAAATTTACATATTCGAGGAGAAATTACATAGGAAACTAGGGACGGGTCGTCACATACTGTATGTATATCAATATCCTTGATACTCTACATCAATTATTCTGACATATATAATTACAAATCCCCAAGTGCAGGCTCCCTGTGCTATTGTTTATTGCCTATTTAGGCAATTTCCTGCAACATTGTGTAAAGTAAAATAACATTTTGTTAAAGTTATCTATGATTAAAGTGTAAGCGTTAATATGTGTTTCATCCTTATATGCAATTTTTGTTAGTGTCGTATCTTGAAAAGTTAGCATCTCAAGCGAATGATATTTACCACTTCCCTTTTAAATGAATTTTAAAATAAGCTCCAATCAATGTTTGTTTAAGAATGTGGTATCATTCATTATATAGTTTCAAAAGGATCGTGCATAATTCTTGCTGAACTTGGTTTGGTTTTCTTTTGTTTAACTTGGTTTGGTTTTCTTGTGTTTAGGGATAGAGTGAGTGAAATCACAGTTTGACCAAGTCTTGAATGATGAATTGAGCCAGATCATTGAGGTCTCTTTGTCAAGTTAAATTTTCATTCTTTTTTTTTGTTGCATTTGTAATCCTCAGTTCTTGACTCAAACATTGCTTATGAAGTGAATGAATTTGCATAATCTTAAATATAATTTTCAATCTCATAGCAATGCGTGGGCATACTTACTAGTAATTACTAAAAGCTAGTGCAAGTATAAATCATGGCACTTTAAAGAAATATTTTTATTTCATCTTAAATTTTTATTTGTAACAGTATTACATATATTTAGAAACAAAAGTATCATTAAACTAATATTTAGTTGATAATCACATATTTAAAGTGCATAAATTATTTGTAAAAACTAAAAAGCACCTCTCTACATGTGGAGGAAGTCATAAAATGTCCGTTGTGGGCGCAAACGGAACATGATTTGGAGTTATAACGAAGGAGATATTAATGTTTGAAGTTGGGGGGGCATTTTAGTTAATTAATTAATTTTCTGGAATGCTCCAGATTTTTGGAGCTTAATCTGGGAAAGCCACATGTGTGGCTGAGATTGAAGGACATGGTCGGTGGAGATGGAAAATAAAGAAGAGAAATGAGGGAGAGGTGAGGACGAATCGGGAGAAGAAAAGAGAAAGTGAGCCAATGGGAAAGCAGAGAAATGAGGGGAAAGGGAGATAAGAGGGAGGCATGGGATCAGGAACCCTCGCCCATCAACCCGCGCGACCCGACCTGTCGTACAGTTTTTCAGACGCATTTTTCATCGGTTTTCCGGTAAAATGAAACCTCATATCACAACTACATGAATCGACCTCTTACCTTCCATTCTCACCTTAATTTAGAAGGAATTTGATTCCATTTGGTGAAGAACACCCCGACGGGACTTACGGGTATGTGACGGTAATTCCACTGTTCCTGAAGCTACCATCAACGATTACCACCATCAATAGGATTCCCTCAACCTCAGGAACAAAGCCCAAGCAATGGAGGAGAAGTCGGAGCAAGTTTGGAGGTCGAATTCAAGACACCCATCCTAGGGTTTCCGACGGGTCTGAGTGGAATTGGGGCTTTTTCCGGCCAATTTGGACTTAGCTACAGGCGCCGATCGTTCGTGATGCCTCGATATTCGTGCTAGGGAGTTGTAGCGCGGACTCTAGGTTAGTGGGCTTTTGGTTTTCTATATATATATATATGCGTATATATGCTTTACATTTTCCCATAAATTATTTTAAATGGATTTACGTTTTTAAATGCCATGTCAATTGCATTACATTTTAGTATATGCATTAGTATAGATATACATATTATTGCATGACGCTGCGAACGCCCAGGTAAGCTTCAGGTGAGTATATGTTGATGATAGTGATTGTTATGAGTATGGGTATGTTTAGATGCATTTAGTGGCCTAGCCTTCACGTGATCGTTCACCTCTTGCACCATACGCTCACCTTGGATCCAAGAAAGGTGCCAGCCTGTCGTACAAACCACAATAGGTGGTTCCAACTCGTAGGTCACTTGTGATACTTCGCACAGCCTTCACGTGATCGTAGCACTTGAGCGTACTTATTTACACCTAGCCTGTTGTACAAACCACAATAAGTGGTTCTGACTCGTGTGCAGGAATTGGTTTATAAGCTAAAGGTTCAGCCATATAGGCCACGTTAGGTGATTCCGGCTGACATTTCATATTATATTGATTCATCACCTGGCTTACATATTTATTACTGAGATATTTGACATGGCACATACTTTGGTTTTCATTGCTCTCAAGCCTGATTTCTATATACGTATGTATTATTATTTTCTGAAAAATTATACGGGTTTTACAATGAGAGATTAGTATGTTCATAAAGACAACTGTATTTTCAAAAGCTTTGTTTTTGCCCACTCATGTTTTCTGTTTTTCGCCCCTCTAGGTTTTAGCTGTTGAAAGTTCGTATCGACAAGGATTCTTGGCTAATCTCAGTATAGGTGGCTACCTTTGTGGGTAAGTCCTTTACCCACACTACTATACTTTACTTATGCTCTGACGTCACGTGTGAAATGGGTTCATTCCCGCTCACAGCGTACTCTTGTCTTTAGGTCCTTTTAGGTTTAAATTTATTCACATTTTCCACATCACTACTCTTTATGGCTTCGTCACCTTCCAGGTGTCGGCCATCACATCTCGATCCGGAGTCCTAGCGGACATTCCGGGTCGGGGTGTGTCATTAATGGTGGACAAAATCAAGAACCACTTCTATTGATTTCAAATATTAGAGAGCAAATGAGGAGTTATGTCAACCACAATGACCATTTTGGTAAAAAATAGCCGGTTTTTAATAGTACCCTCTTTGTTAACCAAAAAAGGTGAAAAGACCATTCTAACCCTATCAACAAAACTATAGAGTAAATTAAACACAAAAATAGACTTAATAAACACAAAAGTAGGGATCGTTCTAGGCCGGGGATTAGGAGGGATGCTAATCAACACAAATTAGACTTAATAAACTGAAAACTAAGCTAAACTGACACAAAACAATAAGGGGGGAGATTTTGGACGAATTTTAACAAAATTAAGTAAATTGAATCAAACGAATTAAGTTGGTACGAAATATGGGTGAAGGGCTAACTAGAGGATTCTTCTCCACACATGAAACATAAGCATACAAATCGATAAGCATTGACAAAGCATTCGTAAGCATGATAGAGATACATCTCAAAGATCATTAAGTTTTGTGAAAATCATAAGCATTGACAAAGCATTCGTAACTACGTTAATTTTATCAGTGTTAGAAACATTGTTTCGAATAGATTTTCTATTTTGCTTTTACGGTAGGAAATGTGAAAATTATATCCTTTTCTTCTTTCATAACCGGACCTGTGCCCTTTCCTTTCACCCACCAATCAATTTTCTTCCCACTTTCCTGCACCCAATCAAATCAGTATCTCTTTCTTTCTTTTCTCTCTCTTCCTCACCGAGCTCTCTCCTCTCTGTAACAACAAAGACCTTCATCAGTTTTCATAGATCGAGCTCTCAAACACCATAACCATGCTCATCTCGACCTCACGAGCACAACCATGCCACTGGATCACGAGTTGACCAAGTTTTGGACGTCGAACTCGGAAGGTCTGAACTCAGTGAGTTTGAGTTCAACGTTTTCAGGCAGAGTTAAGGAGTTTTAAAAGTTGGGGAAGCTCTCTTACAACTCCCCGAGAATCCTAAACTAGTTTTGGTGAGGAGTTGACGTCAAAAACACGAGGTTTCAAAGAGTTAAGTTTTGGCCGTACTTTTTGAGGCATTTTCAGGCCATCTCTGTCCACCTTTTGGACTTCAAAAAAGGTATAACACGATTATACTCTTCATAAGCTTCATTTCCATATAAATTTTGTGAAAAATGGTTGACAAATGAAGAAGATATGAAGGTTTGAAAATTTTCCAGTTTTCGGCGAGTTCAAACAACGGTGGACGGTGGCAACCGGCGAAGACCACCGGAGAAGATGGAATATTCTGTCAACTCTGACGAAATATTCTAACGGTGTCAGGTAACGTCGTTAACTTCTGTTAAGGATTTAACAGAATATTCCACGAGATATTCCTAACGGCAGTTAGGCCTCCGTCAGCTCTGCTTACGTGTGACAGCGCGTCCGGCATCCAAATGTTTTTCTAAAAATTTGTGTAGGTCCGTGACGTCGAGTAGATCGATTTCATGTATTTAAACCCTAGGTTTGAGCAAACTATGGGGGTTTTATTTAAGTTTTCGTATATGTGTTTTAATTAATTTAAAAATAGTTATTTCACATATAGGGGAAACATATCTCGAGGACTTGAGGGGTCAGGTAAGGCTCGGGGACTACGATCCGACGACGTATTTGTGAGTGGGCAGTTTGTTTTTATACCTATGTATAATTATAGTTTCCGTGAATGCGTATTTACTTCATTTTTACGCTTATATTGCCAAGTATCGCTATTGTGATATTAAATGTGATAAATGCTGCTATATGGTTGGGATATTACTGTTATGACATTCATACATATGTGTACTTGCTCATCTTGATGCACCTCGGTGTTAGTACTCCGTCCCAAGGCCAAGGCCAGTCATTCACGTGTATGTTCACATCCGCACCGTTTGCTCGCCTTGGATCCAAGTTAGGTGCCAGTCCTGTCGTACAGATTGCATTAGGCAATCCCGACTTGTATATGACCGTGCTTCTGCACCAGCCTTCACTTGATCGTAGTACTAGAGCGTATTGATTACACCCAGTCCTGTTCGTGTCAGAAATTATCTATACGAACTCGTGTGTCAGCTTAGATGGATGAGCACTTAGTTATACTTGATTATCACATAATTATATTACTACGACATTTGATATATCATGACTTGGCATATTTCTGGTTATATTGCTGTTGTACTGCTGTTTACATACTTACGTAGTATGTTTTAAGGAAACTATACTTGTTTTACAGCGAGGGGTTACTATGTTCGAAAATAAAGGTTTTCTTACAAACATTGTTTGCTGACCCACTCAACTTTATTTTTCGCCTCTCCAGGACCTAGATAGCTATACTCTTCGTGGCATTTGAGGGACCTTCGGCAATTATGACATTATCTCTGTTTAGAAGTATGAACTTAGCCATTGTTGTGTAATAAGTGTACTTTAGCTACTTTGACTACCTTACTGTAGTCGTACTGTCTATTATGCCCTGAATAATTGTAGTGGATTCTTCCCACGACTATGCACTCTTTCACTGTTTAATTTAAATTATTTCTAGTTTAGTTTTAATTTATTCACTTTTTCTCATCACTTACCCTTATGGTTACGTCACCTCAAGGTGACAACCGGCATGCTTCGACCTCTGTCGGTCGGGGTGTGTCACAGTACTACACATCTAGACAATTTTCTGGCTTTCTTTTTAAAGTACAAATAAAGACTCGTAATACTTCCTTGATGATGATGGATGGCATAATCAAAATGAATTTTATAAATCTTTGTATGTGACATTACTCTTTTGAATAATACTACATCTGAAAATTGTTTTATAATTCGGTTTACTGCTCTTTGAAGTACAATAATTGTAGCAACAATTTCCTAAATAGAGTATATATGTTAAAGAATTGATTGAAATAATTATAACAGAAGTAAGTTAAAGTTTAGATAATGGAAAATTGGATGCAAAAAATATATCAGTGGTGAAATAAATGTAAGTGGTGCGAGGCTATCCTGATTATGCCCTGATCATCTTGAATCGACACAAGAGGATTTGGAGGTGATGGAGTAGTATCTAAAAGGGTTAATCAGTATGAGTATAGGATTATTGGGTATTTCGTCTTTGCTTACATTGCAGCTTTAGGAGGCTCTCTATTTGGCTACGATCTTGGTGTTTCAGCTTATTTTTCTTCCTGGTTTATGATTCAAACTTTGAAATAAATTAGATTTATTTTCCCAGGCACCCCTTCCTCTTGTAAGCATAAGGGCCAGAAGCCGAGGTTCTGAATTCAATGACTACCGTGTGATATGAAAATCTAAGAATAAAAAGTTTAGAAGGCAAGATGCAATAGGTAAACTGAAGGCTGCAAAAGGATGGAAACGGAAACCACTTGCTAGCATCCAACTAAATTTGAAATTTCTATATGTAGCCACAAAATTTCATCATTGAAATGATATTGCTTTGAACCAAAGTATGTGGAAAAAAGAGTGAAAACATGATTAGCAATTACCACTTCCAGCGGTGCCGCGATGCTATGTTTTCCTTCTTGAATCTGCAACACATACGGCTCCTCTGTAATTTCTGCCTGAACACTAAAATAAAAAATTGGTACATAGATGAAGAGTTAAAACTACCTTCCATAAATCAATAGAGAACTACAATAATGTGAAAATCTGCATGTATAACCTATGTGTCCATCGTTATAGGTTAGAGCAGAAATACCATATTTTCAAAATTATTGATGATTCAATTTTAACCTAAAACCCGAGACCATCTCTGGTTCTTAGCAGATCAAATTTCAATAAACAGCCACACACGCAAAATGAACAAAAAGAAACATATATCTCAGGGATTAATAGATTACCATGAACAGAGATCTCCGTGAGCCAGGCCGACCTAGACGCTGTAAATCACGCGACGCCTCCAAAATATCCACGGAGAGTACATCACCATCAACAACACCCAATCCAATTTGAACCCATAGTGCTATGATAAAGAACGAAGAAAAAGTTAATTATTATAACCCCAGATTTTATAAATGCCATATCCCAATCTTGTACTCGATCATATACCAAGGTATTGAGGCTAACATTTCTAATCTAAAAACCTAGAAAGCATAAAGCAAAGAATAAATCTTGTCTTATAAGCAACCATGCCTATATAATCGAATTTCGCTTACCAAAGTGGTCTTACTAATATTATTTACATAACAGAAAATTGAATAATAAAAAAAAAGGATAGGCCAAAAAAATTTCTTTGATTTGAGCTCACCCAATAAAAAAATCCTTCAATTAAGAGAATAGGATAAACCATACTTTCATACAATATCTTAATTGAATTAGCCTTTGGATTGAATAAATTAGAGAAGAATCAAGCGATTGAATAAAATAGACAAATAAAATAGACGACGGAAGTGTAAAAATCATTACCTTTTGATCTTGTCATATCTGTGATTCGTGGTATCATCATATCTTGTGAACCAAATTTGTTAGATTGATGCCTAGCTTCAGTACTAATGTTTTTACAGAACTAATTTGAGAGATTAGAGGTGTGTGAGCTATGAAGTTTTTAGTTTTCATCTACATTTGAAGAGAGATTATTATGTTTTATGAGAAAAAAAGTACATAAAATTATAATAGAAGACTCTGTTTGGTGTTCTGAACAATTAAATCGATGCTTTCATGGGATTTATTTTCAATCTTGATTTTGCATTTAAAAGCATGAATAAATAGGGACTCCAAGTTCTTTAGCAGCTGTGATGGTAAAAGGCATGAAACCGTAATCACCACTATTATTCAACGTAAGATATAGACATTAGGTAATAATCATACATGTGATTCATACAATCTTTTCATATATAGCATAAAAATTAGAAGAAAAAAAAAGTACCTCATGCCCCTGCTCTTGAAAATCCAAAAAAAAAAAAAAAAACAAATATCCCAAATACCAACCAAATATAGAATAAATTCAATAATTACCAAAGAGAAATCCACCATGCATGAAATAGAAATTAAACAAAAAAATATAGAAAAAAGAAAAGGGTACCTCATACTTCGCCTGCAACTGCTCTTCAAAAACAAAAAAAATCTTAGATCCTAAATACCAAGAAAACACAGAAGCGATTCGATAATTACCAAGAAAAATCAGAAGCGTTGCTGTTGAAGAGAGGGAGAGACACGTGAAGAAGACGATACCAGATGACCTGAGGATGTCCTTAAAGTCCCGTGAAAAAAAAAATGAAAGCCTAATATAACCACCAAAATTGATTATGACAGAAGAGATAAGCACCAAAATTGAAGAATAAGAAATTTCATAGCCCAGAAGCTAAAATTAGCAGATAATTAGTAGCTGATGAGATAAACAATATATATAACAATCCAAGAGTTAAATTAGCACAAATTCGTATACTATGAAGCTAAAATACCCGTTGACCACAAAAAAATTCATGCAAAGTTTTAACCTTTAAGCATGAATATTAAAAACCAAAACCCAAACTTAAAAGCCAAAAATTAAATTAACATATTAATTAAAAAACAAACCCCAAATGTCATTTGCTATGGGATTCCTAAATCAGACTCTTGAAATTGGAGCACTAGTACTTCAATTCGTCTTCGGTGCTCCAAAGCCATTTTGGGGTTTTTTAGAGAGAGAGAGAGAGTTGAATGAGAGATGCAGATCGTGCTTCTGGAAGCAATTTGAGTTTTTGCATCATCTTCTCTTTCCATGACGATCAACACGTATATAACCTTCTCCGTAGCTGGGTTCAAAAAATGAAGAACACACCAAAAGAAAGCCCTCCACCGACCATGCACCTGGATAGCAAAGGCAAATCCGGCACATCACTGTGGACAAAACGACAAAGCAAAGAAAAACCAGGGGCATTTCCGTCTGGACATTGGTGATGAACAGTGCCGGAGGAAAACTAAGTTTTAGTATATATGATGTGGCTGTCTTTTCCTAAGTTACATATGAAAATAGGCATGCTCCACTACTAACACAGTTTTTTATATCAAGTCCTAATTTTCGGCTCAAAGCCATTTAATACTGCGACCTAGTGGTATTCCTCTTCACTGATAAGTGAGAGGTCTTAGGTTCGGTTCTATCCGAAGGCAAATTTGAAGCACATTATTACTAGCAAATTGTGAGGTTTAGCCACTCTTCCCACCTCATAGTGTAGATAATATCATTTGTTAAAAAAATAAAAAATAAAAAAAAAAATTCGTCTCAAATAAAACCCTAACGTGAATTCCACATCGTTCGTCAACGGCTGAAAAGAGGACCAAACGCAATAAGGTCGGCCCGCAAAGTCGGCCCAATAGTCGACAAAAGGCTGATAAACCCTAACTCATTTCTCCTCCTGTATATTAACACTCTGCCGCCGCGCGCTTTAACCTTCTTGGTCGTCTTCTGTTCTCTCATTTTCCAACAGAACCCATCACCCCGTTCCCTCTCAACTCCCGGTACGTTCTGGTTTTTCGTTTACTTGTTAACCCTTTGTGTGGCTCCGTCGCATCCTGCAGATGATTTATTAATTTAATTTTTCTGTGATAACACTATATTTTTCAGTGGATTTGTTTTGTCTTTATAATTTATTTTTGGGTTTAATTCAGATTTTAGGTGGTGTTGTTCTTGGATTCGAAATTGCTAGATTCTTAGGTTCATAATTCAGAGTTCAGACTGTTGTTTTTAGTATAATTCAATGAAGTCGTTTGTGGTTTTGTTGGATTTAAATTCATGGTGCTTTTGGGTTGAAGTGGTAGTTAAAATGTGAAACCTTCACCTTTCGGTTGGTATTCGTGTTGAACTTATGAAGTTTTATGCTCAGTGATGTAATTATCAGGCTTTACAAGGAAATAATTGAGATATATATATATATATATGTATATATATACAGGGATCTTATGCAAAGGGATCCTCATTTTTAGAAAAAAATGGGGATTAGGTGTGGGGCCCACTCCACATCGAATTTCAACGATCCGAACCGTCTATTTTTCAAGTTCCACCTCATAGATCATCCTTGCAAAATATTAGGCAAATCGGAAATGTTTAAGGCATCTAATTGGGTTCAAAGAAATTAACGAATACTTTGTTATATAAGAAACAATGAAATTTTATCGTGATAATTAAATAGGCAAATGGTTTTGGATTGAATTGAATTTTTGCAAGGATGATCTATGAGATGTACCTTGAAAAATAGACGGTTCAGATCGTTGAAATTCGATGTGGGGTGGGCCCCACACCTAATCCCTATTTTTTTCTAAAAATGGGGATCCCTTTGCATAAGGTCTTCCTATATACGGTGTGTGTGCAGTGGTGCCGAATCTTAATACATTTGTTTCGTGTGATTTGTATGCATATTTTGATGTACAAAAATGTATGCAAATGCGGTATTTGTTCTCGTGAATGTTTGGCTTATATTTGTTTTGTATTTTGGCAGCAGGAGATAATCGACAATGAGTCGAGGAGCTGCAGCAGCAGGTCCCAAGGGGAAAAAGAAGGGTGTGACTTTTACCATTGACTGTGGAAAGCCTGTGGAGGACAAGATCATGGACATTGCATCCCTGGAGAAGTTTCTTCAGGAGAGGATCAAGGTCGGAGGCAAGGCTGGTGCACTTGGCGATGCTGTCAGTGTGACCCGTGAGAAGAACAAGATCACTGTCAGCTCTGACAGCAACTTCTCAAAGAGGTATTTTTGTTGATCTTTTGTGATTAATTCTTGTATGACTAATTGAAGGTGTGGTTAATTTATTAAATTCATGCATTCTTTTTTATGCTTGGTGAGTTTAGCTTGACTTTCTTTGGAATATTTGTGTCTTTATCCAGACATTGATGTTTAACATGCATTGAATTCTATTTAGTTCTCTTTCTTTTTAGTGTGCTTAACGGATGAAATCTAGCCCTTTTGTGCAGAGCATCCTTTGAATTTTGCTCTGATGACTTGCCATCTCTGCGATGATAGCTATTTTACTTTTTAACTGTCAAATGCTTATAGTTATTAGAGCAAATCTGCATAGCCATCTGAAGGTTAATGCTTAGTGAAGTTGATTTTTCGAAATACTCCTAGGTACTCATTTCAACTGAATTCTACATCGTTCACAAATATTAACATTTGATCCTTTGTTTGACTCTTCTGTTAATTTTGTTAAACCGTCATTTTTGTAGAGCTCTAGCTTATAGATTATATCATTTTGTGTTTAAAATCTCTGATAAACTCAAAAAAAAAAAAAAAAGAAGAAAAGAAGAGGATTTCGTCTCTTTGTTTAGTTGGATGATTGTGACTCATCCGGCATTCCATTTTAGGTTTCTATTTGCATTTTATGCAATCCTAGGTTAAACAAGTTCTTCGCCCGTAACTGCAACTGAAAAATGGAGTACAGTTTTTGTGTAGTTTTAGAAATATTTTTGTTGTTTTTGTGGTTCAGGTATCTGAAGTACTTGACAAAGAAGTATCTAAAGAAGCACAATGTGCGAGATTGGCTACGAGTGATTGCTTCAAACAAGGATAGAAACGTCTACGAACTGAGGTACTTCAACATTGCCGAGAACGAAGGGGAGGAGGAAGATTAAGATGCCGGGTCATCTAAGAACCTTGTTCGCTTATTCAGTTTTACGCGTGGTACTGTTAAAATGAATGCTGTTTTGAAATTTTGTTTTTCTTTCTAATGAGATATTTGCTATCAGTGGATGAGAATACAGATCTGGATTGTAGGAAGTTGAACTAGTTATGTTTTAACGAATTCACCGGGTGATATTGTCAAAGTTTTCAGCACTTATAACATTATTCAAAATTAGAAGTCTATGTTGCCTATGACGAGGAGCCTCCAGGTAGAAATCATAAATCAAACTTGGAATAAGGTCAATAGAGCGATGAAAATTCCTTAAATATTGATTTATCTTCAGTTTGAAGCCGGTTGCCTTGTAATATTGCGTGCGGTTGTAGAAAGGGAGGGCATATTGCTGTTGCCTGTTTGGAGTATTGACTCGTAGATATATTGTCATACCAATATCATTCATTACAGGGTTAAAAAAACTGAGTTCTGAAACTCAACATTCCCTATGGTGTCTAGTATACACAATTTGACACCAACAAGGAAGTTAACAATCCGCGTGACCGAGAAACACCATCTCTAGTGTCTCTTTCACTTTGCTTTCTGTTGGTGTTTATCCCCCTGGAATCAGAAAATCCCAGTATAGATTATTCTTTATAATAACACATTATAAACCAAATGTTCAAAAAACCACTGTTTTAAGTTCAATTAGGTATGCTATTATGCTAATCTACAAAACAACAAAACATGACTCAAAATCTAACTTTTGAAGCATTTCATATAATTGATTAAAAATAAAATCCATTAGTTACAAGTGATTCAAAACAAAATTATCAACACATCAATTTCATAAATTAGAGAAAATCGTAAAACTTAATCACACAAAACTAATTAGTTATCGAAATGTGTATTTACCACTACATTAACATGTAAGCGAACGATCATCCAAGTCATTAACCAAAAAAATTTCCAATAAAACCATTCCCGAGATATAATTACGTTAAACACTCATGAAATTCAAATGAAAATTAAAACCGTCACAGCAAGCGAGCTCTACGACTGATACGGAGCAGCAGATGATCACGGATAGTAGAAAAATAGATGAATGTATGTTAAAATTAGGGACATAAGATTCTATGGACAGTAAATCGAAAAGAGAAATTAAAACTTCGTTATATTCTGTTTGGCAGCCGAGAAAATGCGAGAGGAAAATAAAAAGATGAAACAGTGAAATAGAAGAAAATTCCGGAACGGCCTAATTGCTTTGCTTCTTCTTTTGGTTAGGCGGCATTTATATACTCGTTCGTCTGATAGAAAGCGCGCGCAGGAGAGTTACACGTGTCCGCCTCCATTGGTCCACGACATTCTGGAGACAACGATTGACTGCATCTGCATGCATTGGACACGTATCGCATAATCATACGGTGTGGGCAAAACAAATGTTTGAAAATTTTAGCATTGCTAATTTACCAAATTTTCCTAATCCTTCGCAACCAAATACATAGTCCATTTTTGCTCACTCACCATCCTATTAATCGTAGTTCGATGAGTTTAAATTTTAACGTTTGTGTTTATTCACTATTTATATTTCAAAATTTAAACTTATCTAATAGATCACAATCACATGAGAAGTGCTATCCACATATCACTTTTTACGTTTCATACGGCCTTTCAATTTTCGTCCATTAAAAAAATCAAAACACTAGCGGAGACAGGATGGGGGCAATGCATGCCTGTGACCCAAACAAGATGCCTTTGTTACCTCTAAATTTTAGTATCTAATTCTAACCCAAGGAATCGAATATAAATGTGTATTAAATTAGAGTATTTAATATGTAACTAAAGGTTCTAAAAGACGTTAGGCGCTAGTCAGGCGGCGGGCTAGGGCCTAGCACTAGTCAGCTTGGAGGCCCGCGTAGGCCGATTAGGCGGATTTAAGTAAATTTATTATATTTCGTGTAAATAAGTGTCTGCTTATACTTACAATATATATAATTTCGTCATAAACTACAAAATAAAATGATATAAATATTATGAAGTATTGGAACATAATGGAGAATAAGGATATAATGTGTGTTCATTTAAGTATGCAACAAATCTCTTACAATTTATTGAAAAAAATGCAAAATGAAAGTTATCTATTTTCTGTCTAAGTGAGTCGCGACCTAGACTGGTCTGAGTGGGCTAGGCAGTCTAGGCGGCGCCTCAGCAGATCTGGGCGTCCTTTCTTAATTTTCAAACACTTAGACATTAATCAAGGCAGTGGCCAGCCGCCTAGTGCTTAGGAGGGTTTAGGCGGCGCTAGGCGGGGATTTTTAGAACAATGATGTAAGTACAATAAAATAAGGGGTGTGCTATCCACACATCCCTTTTTACTTCTCACGAACTCTCTTAATTTTTGGCCGTCAGATTGAATGAATGGAAGAAGATCAAATGTTAGAAATTAATAAGAGGTGTGCGAGAAGTGAAAAGGAGTGTGCGGATATCATACCCCTAAAATAAACATACATGTTTAGTTCATATTTTGGGTTAGAAAGAAAACTATCGAGCACCAAGAATTTGTTTTCAATCAATTGGTTGGGATTCGAATTCAATTTTTTTTTCAACACTAAATATTGGATAAAGAAGTATCGGAAGATCAAAGATATATAGAAAACTAAATTTGAGGTGAAAATTATATCAATGTTAGACATGTGTAAGGCCTAATATATATACAACCAATATTTGTGAACTTCTTTGTCAGGCCTCCATTGTCATAAAATTTTGGCTCTGCCATTGGATCAAAAGATAAAATTTAACAGGGAGTGTGTGAAAGGTAAGAAGAGGTGTGTGGGCAGCACCACCTTAAGTTAGTGGCATGTTTATTTAGCTAAAACGGGTCTGTAATTATTCCGATTTCTTGTTTTCATGTATTTACTAACATGTATAAAATAAAAAAAGTCGAGGGTCTCATCTTAGATTGATTATGGAGGTATTTATCCCATGCCCATTCATTTCTCTCCTATATATTTCCGTACGTCTTACTCGATTCATTACTTTCTCGTTCTAAGTAAAACACAATTAATATGGTGCTTATTTTTTATTTAAACATTGTCATAAGTTAGTCATTTTTATTTTTTATTTTTTAAAATCAAATGAAACTTCATCGAACGAAATAACATACGTAAAACATGCATGGTAAATGTGTCTCAAAGCAAACTTTGCCAAGGAAAATTCATTAGAGCAAATCCCCAAAGCACGAACAAAAGGTCACACATGCCTCAAAAATGGTTCAAACATTGAACTTGTGATAGCATATAATACCTCAAAAATTCTATTTAAATAATGACTCAACAAATCATTTATACCGATAAATTCTATAGCACGTGGTATACAAAAAAACCCATAATTATTTAATCTAATTAAGGAAAAACTAATGAAAGGCCCTAAAATACTTCCTTTTAATCTTTAGGAACAAGCATTTCTTAAATACCTAAATGGTCTTTGGAGCATATAGTCAATACTCTACACTAAAGCAAATGGTTGGGGTGTTTTTCAAAAAGCAGTAGAGTATGTGAAACAAATCAAAAGCAGTAGAGTATGTGAAACAAATCAAAAGGCAAAATCCAAAAAAGTATTGCCGATACAAATTTTTGCCGTCTTTTGCTTTGATAAAAATGCACCTGCAAAACAATCAACACTTTTAATCAAAGACCTATGCCTCGCCCACGAGGTGGGGTGGGGGGGGGGGGAAGTTAATGGATCTCCGATACCCAAGTTAGTTTCTCTGAAAAGAGTGTGCTTAGGGCTTTTAGGGGTAGCAAAAGGTTACCGAAATTTGGTAGAGATGAAGGTATTTATAGGAGGAGAGGGCCAACCATGGTGTTAGGGTTTTGCCTTCCACATGGCGGCATCCTATTGACCAAGGTGTATGGAGAGAATATTCTCAAAATATTAAATAGGAAATAATATCTTGATATAATGGCGAAAGTATCCCTAATTGATTGAAACAGAGATTACTTACGTGAATGGAGTCAATATTCAATTGAGAATGCATTAATGATAGGATTTGATAATTAATCTTTATCTTTAATGCCTTTGACTTTTCCTTGCCATGGGTAAGTGAGTTGTGAGCAGTCGTATTCAGCTACTTGGACATTCAGGGGTGCTGGGCTACGTGTGAGAGTATTTGAGAAGGCTGCCTATAATCTTGTCTTCCTTGAGCAAAAGTCCACGTGTCACCTTTAAAATTTTTGAGATTATTTTAGACTCCAAAAGTATCATTCAGAAACGCTGATAGTGAACCACTTTTTGAAATAGGGAAATTTTATGAATGATTGTATCTTATGTTAAGAAGTTTTGTAAGATAGCCGATACATATAAATGAAGGCCTTCCTTCATTGAAGAAACACACAAATAAACACGGAGAAAAACATAGAATCATACATTGAGAGAAAAACTTGAGTTTTCTAGCATCCTTTTAAACACTCGTCCTTTGTAAGCTTTCATCCTTTGTAATATTTTTGTATATCAATAAAAGAGTAAATGTACATATTCAAGCAAGTCTCCAAACTTAAGTAAGCTTTCTTTCTTTTCTTTGAGTGTGTTTGTTTAATTAGACTTCCAGTCCAAAATAGGAAAACACTATTGTACTTTCTTATCTTGCTAAGCTGACGATCTATATTGTTTGAGCACTTTGTTATAGTTGAATGTTTGATACACAAATAACCGGACATTAATCAGGGTTCTTTTGAGTTCTTAGTACCTCTGAGTTCAACCCTTGTGACCTTATACCTGCGTTGTGAGTGGCCTTTATGCTGAAACATGTCAAGTTCCATGTGCAAGGTTTTATGTTGTTATACTGGCCATCCAACTATTTAACTGAGACTTTGTTCGAATTTGGTATCAAAACTAAGTTTAGCATTTTAGTAGTATAATTATAATAGTAAAGTATCTTGAAGAAGGAAGCTATCAACACAATTGGTATCACACACTCGTTTAATCTTGCATCAATATTGTATATTGTTGTCCTTGTTGACCTTGCCAACCACAATTACCATGAGTTTATTATCCTAGACATCTTACTATCACTAGCATAAAAGACACTTGGCATATATTTACAAGAAAATTAACACGACTCTTAAGAATTTTTTTTTTAATCTCACTGTTACCAAATTTACTAGTAAGGATAAAGAAGTTCATCATAATGTATTAGCAGTAAGTAAAGCAATGATAATACTTTAAAGACTTTGAAAGAAGAAATAGAGTATTTAAGAAATCAGTTAGCAGTAACTTTAGAGCAATGTAGGCTTTAATAACATACTTGTATGTAGAAGGTTCAACCACTGACAGATCAATACCCCCAGAGTCTTGTAGTGTAGATAAGAATGTCTTCTTCTTTATAATACCACTTTTATTTGGGATGCAAATTTAGTGGTGGAATATCCAAGACAACTTTTAATGTATCAGAACAAAACATAAAAGTTACTGAAGTAACACCATCAATGGAATCAGGTGCCACAAAAACTTGAGGATAGGATCCCGATGTGTTAGTAATGGACTAAGTTACATGATTTATGCTAGAAGATAGAGAGGGTGAGGTTGGTACAGTGCTACATTAGTGTGATGATAGAGAACTAGAGATGAGACACTATGTGTAACTTGTGTATCAATGCATGTAGCTGTGTTATGAGGCATGGTGATACTACAACATTGGTTGTTACCACAGGCAAAAGATGAGATATACTTGATATAAAAAAGAGATGGATGATGGTTTTGAATGTATCAATAGTTTGTATATGGATAGTCATGTTCATCAAACACAACGTGTCTAGAAATTTAAATCTTTTTCCAGACACATCATGACAAATGTACCCCTAATATTGAGAAGCATAGCCTAAGAAAACACAATTTTTTTTTGGCTTGTAATTTGGTACTGAGATATGACTTTAACAAAGGGTAGCAAGCATAGGATCCAAAAGATAAGGGTGGTTTGGCATTTAAAGCAAGGAGACTGTCGTTTCTACAATGGGTCTATGCTTTCTCTCAGCTAGACCATTTTGCTTAAGGGTATAACGACAAGACTTGTGATGAGCTATGCTCTTGTCCATAAGAAAGGATTGAATCTTTTTACTAATACACTCTCCCTCATCACTCTACATGATTTCAATGGATGCAGAACAATGATTTTGAAAAAATTATAAAAGGCTACAAATGTAAGACAAATTTTACATAGTACCTATATCCATCAATTGATATAGAAGGAATAGAACCCTATAGGTTACTATGTACAATCTCAAAAGGGTGTACAGACTTATTGACACTTTGATGAAAGAGAAATTTACAAAGCTTGCCTTGTAAGCAACTTTGACACGTGGTAAGTGTGGAAATCTTTGTACATTGCTAATGTGCTTTATTCAACATCAATGAAACAATATTATTGGATGGATGAACTAATCTATGATGCCAAGTAGAAGAGAGAACAAGCTGACCAAGATGTGCTTGAGGTTGAAGCTGTGTTTTGGTGGTGACAGAATGGGATGGAGCAAAAGGGATTGGATAGTCCATTACTGCATAATCCTTTATAGAGAATTCTCCCTATGTCCTTGTCTTGAATCCAAAAATAATATACATAAAAAATGAGCCAAGAGTTATTATCCAAACAAATTATGTGAACTGACAGCAAATTCTGTGTCAATTTTGGAACATAGAGTAATGAATTCAAATTAATTGGTTTAATTGTTGCTTTAATAATAGATTTACCAATGTTTGATACTTGCAAACCTTCACTGTTAGTAGTTTGGATAGTCTCATTAGATGGACAAAGAGTTGCCAAGGACACATTGGACATATCAACAATTATATGGTTGGTGACACACCATAGTCAATGAGCCACACTTATGGAACATTCTATGATGGTTGAATCACACTAGCCTGCATAGGTGGCTGCTGAGAATGATACTGCTAAGATTGACATTGCTGAGACTGAGATGACACTAGCTAGTAATGCCCGCGCGTTGCTGCGGGATTACAAATTCCAAGAATAACAAATTTGTAAGTGGAAGTACCTCATTGAAAGCCTTCTGGAAGCAGTACAACACCTTTTGGAACCTTTGCCTCATTCTGGTCCAGAGTGCATAATGTGCAAGCAGTTTAAACATTTCTCAGCACCACAAACATTTCCTAGGATTAATCAACAATGCCTCCTCCAGCTTTGAAATAGCAGCTGGGCAAACAAACACAAATCTGCATTTACAAATTTTCACTTCACTCCCAAATAAATAATTAATAAAAATAACATGGAGAATTTCTACGTCTAAATAATTAATAAAAAAAAGGTATTTTGGGGAAATTCAAAGTTAGCACCTTGAGTTAGCTTCTTTGATTCCAGTACATTTCAAAACTGAGACAGATTGCTCTCCATTTCCTCTCATAATACAGACGTGCAGTTTTTATTTTTTGATCAACTAAAGCATAGTCAACATCTTTTACAGACGCTTAGATTGCATCTCCTTACATGATTGAAAAAACAATTGAATCACAATTAAAATTTGTTAACAGAATTTTTTAATCATATATTCAATCTCAGAGAGAAATCACAATCAAACAGTTGTTATCTGGCGGTGAAACTTAAAAACCAAAAATGCACCTTAATGTCCTAAAGAGAACATAATTGCAAGCAAAAGTAGAATATTGAAACAATATCGTGACAATCACGAAATAAGTTTATGGGTTTGCTAATATTGATTTATTAGGTTCCAACTTTGTCTCAATTTATCATTTTCTGTTAAACTGAAAGTGTAAACATTTAGGCACTTACCAAGAAAAAAGCAATTAATTATTTGATGCTACTTACAAAACCAATTGGCATATATAGGCTTTTGATTAAAAGGTTAAGTATTTACCAAAAGATTCTAGCTGCAAAAATGCATATAAGCCAATAATTTTATCTACTGTGATTATTTGTATGATTTGCATTTATTTAGAATTCATAAATGCAGGAAAAGATTTATAGGAACTTAAAAATTTTAGAACATTGAAAAACTATGCATGTATTGTAAACTCTTATGTACAGAGCTTTCACATGGCCAAAAGAAAACAAAATAATCAGTAAGAGCTCTTACATGCACAGATCAACAAAGAAAATTCATCAGCATTTTCTTACCCTTTCTTTCACAAAATCTTGTCTTCCAACCATATCCTGCTATCTAATACACACCTTGTCCTGTACATGAAAATACACTCCAAATCTAAATTTCAAAGTTGTAATTTAAAATCATCATGCTAAGATAGGCAATCCAAGATAATGCTACTCTTTTGCAAAAAGCAGAACTCATACGAAAAGACATTGAACAATAGCTTAAATCCAAAGCAACAAAGAATAATCTAATAACAAAAACCAATAAAAAGGACAGAGTTCAGCGACTGACCTTGAAATATAATCCAGAAAAAAAAATTGAAATAATCAAATTCCAAACCAATCTCATAATTCTGCAATGGAGAAGAAAATATTAGAGATATTAACATAGATTTTTTGGTTTGTATAGTTGGGAACACTTTGCAGAACTGGAGAAAAATGTGTACCTGTTAGGTTTGTCCTGCCCTATCCGGTGGATTCTATCTTATGGTTGCCTCTCAACAGCTGGGTTCTACCATGGGTCGATTAAGAAAACCTATTCTAAAATGCAACGTCTTTAAATCACTTAATCCCCTTATGTATAACTTAATTCTCAATAATTTGGACACGAAAACACAATTTAAAAATTGTGACAGAAGACATTACTCACATGTGAAGCAATTGTCAGATGAAGAGCAACTCCTCTTTCAAGCTCATTAAGAACATGATGCAATCTGGATCCTCAGTAAATCTCTTGCAGACATAGTCATGCTTCCAAACAACTGGACACAATTGATACCAAATTGCAACAATTTCTTTAAATTAGTCACAGTAATCTATTGATGCACAAATAGAAAATTGTTGTATATATTCAGTTTCACCTTTTGCAAGGAGTAGTTAATGATATCCAAGAACGATGTGAAGACATATCATGGGTTAAACTATCTATGAGTTGAAAAAAACTAAAACGCATTGTACAGAGCAACTGAAACAGCTAAAAAGCAAATGAAATAACTAAGTTACCATTCTTTGTCTTAAGCAGCAAAACTCCCATTCCATCAGGTACCTTTCCACTTCTTCATATCCTCTGCAACAAAATAAACTATATCAACATCGAAGTGATACTCACCAATTGAAGTCCACACGATACAAAGCCTCGGAAAAAAAAGGACAAAAAAAGTAGTTAATAAGAAACAATTTTGCTGCTATATAAACTGATGTATTGGCAATGGCATATATTGCCTATAAAGCTACTTACATCGCAACAAATTCCAATGCATATATACTGATGTTCTCGTCTTTGCAAGCAACCAACTTCTACTGACCCATTGAAGTTTCGATAAATGTTATCTGTTCTAATAATTGAATCGAAGCCTCCTTCCAAAAATCCTAATCGCAAAACCAAGAATCTCAACCAAAACAAATGATACAAAAACATACGCAGAGATATATACTTATATGTACTTAGCTACTGTACAAACCACTCTTTTTTCATAACCTTGGCATCAAAGTAAACCTTCGTTCTACACTTCAACCTCCTCATTATTTCTTCCTGCAAGTGTTGGAACGAATCTGTAAAATAAAGTGAAAGAGTAAAATAATAGATTATCATGGCAAGAACTAAAGAAATTCATCCATATTGCCTTATTCAATCGCATCATTCCCTTTTTCCCTACTAAATAAAAAAGAGGTCAGTGATTCAATACAAATATATTCTCAAAAATAAAAAAATTCTAAGATTTTCCTCAAGGGATATCCCAGAATTTAAATTCACACTAAACCCATTCCCTAATTGTCTTAATTGGAGCAAAAACCCAGAAACAAAGTAACGAATAAAAATGAAAAACTTATTCTCAACATCTAAACAGCTCAAAGCCCAAAAAAAATTAAAAAAGAAAAGAATACCTTTGCGGGTTTGGAGCTCTTTTCTTATAAGTGTTACAGTATTGGTGTTGCACCTTAATCCGTCGTATTTCCGTCGGTAATAATCGTAGGTGGAGCTACTGGTTTGGATGAAGAAGAAGAAGAGGAGGATCCGAGCCTACAAACAAAATCACAAAAAGCAAACTTAAACACAAAACCCATCTGCAAATCCTAAACCACCAAAAAAAAAAAAAAAAATTTAAAAGACCCACGTTGAGAAAGGCGAAAAAACTCTCAAGTTGAGCAGGAAGGAAGAGAAAACTGAGTTTCTCGCTTCAGGTTGCTAATCATGAATTTTTAGCAAGAAAGGGAGAGAAGGAGGGAGGGAGAGAGAGAGAGAAACAGAGAACTGAAGATCGGAGAGTCATCAGAGCACGAAGAGTTTTTGTGAGGCAGAGATCGAAATCGAAATAAAAAAAAGAAGCCTCGAGAACTTCTGGAACCATGCAACGCGTCGACATCTCATAGAAGCAGAGGACGCGTGGATATCATGCCTGTTTTCGTCATTTCACTGTTCCAACGTGAAATGGAGAAAGGAGAGACCAATTGAACAGGGGCTAAAACGTAAAATCACTGTTAATGAACAGTGCTCAGAAACTGAGTTTTAGTATATATGATTTGAAAGCCTGACATTGAAAGATAATTTCCAAAGGACTGAGGGTACATTTGAGATTAGAATGATTGAGAACTAGATCCTATGTAATTGGGACCCTTATCATTGTAGAAGTAATAACATATTGCATGATTATTCTTGCCATAGATGCGACAATTAGTTCTCTCAAGAAGGCATAACACCACAGAAAGGTCCAGTTTGACCTTCACTGTTGTGTAGCTGACAAGTGGGAATGATAAGAGTTAATGGAGTTTTATAATATGAAGTGTTCTAAAAAAAGCTAGGCTCTAGTCGGACGGCGGGCTAAGGCCTAGCGCCTAAGCGGCTTAGACGGGAACTAGGCAGAGGTTAGGCGGACTAGGGGATTTAAGTAAATGACATGTACATTGGGATTTCAATAAGTGTATTTATACTTAGAATACACATAATTATATTGGGATACATATATTGCATACAAAATGACATGTACATTATAAATTATTAGAACACATTAAAAACGTGAGGGCAAGCATATAATGAGTGTTCAACAAAGTATTATATTTTGTTGAAAAAATAAAATGCAAAATGAAAGTTATCGATTTTCTGTCTTAAGGGGGAGTTGCGACCTAAGCGGGCGTCTAGGAGGGATAGGTGGACACTTAAGTGGGTCTAGGTGCTCTTTCTTAATTTTCAAACGCCTAGGGACTAATCGATGCGGTGGCCAGCTGCCTAGCGCCTAGACGGCGATGGGCGGAGATTTTTGGAACAGTGATAATACGTGGTTGGTGACTGATTAAGAACACATGGATTTGGTGTAGGAAATACATGTGTTTGTGTATGAAATTGCTGCCTAGGATTGAAAGACCTCTGACATTCATTAAATATCCCATTTCCCTTGTTCTCGTTATGTTGAAAGACTTATAACCTTTAGTGGCAAATGAAGATTGGCCAGAATCATGAGAGATAGATGAAGAAGGAACACCCTTGAGACATATTAAGGTTAGTGTTTACAGCCATAGCAGTGAGAAATGGCGTAGTGGAAGATCAATAAGCAATTGGGACCGAAATTCCTTAAGAGTAATTACACTCTCACGACCCCTAACCACACATCTGAATGTATTGTACTCAGGAGGTAAACTATTCAAAGCAAGTATAACAATGTCTTCACCAGCAAAGTATACTCATGCATCTGGCAAATAGTGTCTAGCTTTTTTGATCTTATGCAAATCTTGAGCTATAGTATTAGATCATTTCCTAATAGTTCGCAAATAGGACTTCATTTGAAAAATACTAGTTGTAGATACAATGGAAACCGCTCTTTCAATCGAATCAAGAGATCCTTAGAACTTGAACTACTAATTGCACAAGACATAGCAATAGGAGACAAAGTTGCAGTAATAAGTTGCATAATAGCTCGATCATGCATTTTCCAAGCAACAAACTCATCTCTTTCCATAGAAGTAGATGATTCATATAAATTTGTACTAGATTCACTAGATAAAGAGGTGTGCTGTGGAGGTCAGTGATTGGAGCCATCAACAAATCCCATGATGCAATTACTCTCTAGTAACAATTGCATCTAAAAGTGCCAATTCATTTTGTTGGAATCATCTAATTTTCACATTGACAGAAGTTGAAATTGTGGAAATTAGAGCCCTGATTGGAGATTAAAGAAGTTGAAGTTGTGATGCCGTTACCATTGTTGCAGCATAGAGGTCAACGAAACACAAGTTCAAAGAGTCATTGAGAACTGACTATAAACACTTGATGAGCATGAATTAAGAGACTCCAGAGAAGAATCGATCATAGACCAAGATTGACAAAACCCTAGAATATGAGGGGTTTTCAAGAAGACAAACAGATCTCAAGGTCAAAAAACAAAAATCAAAGGCAGTCGAAGACAGATTCAAGTGAAGCAAAAGCAAGAAATAGGATAAAATTATCACATACAAGCATCAATGATGATCGATACCATGTTAACCTATAAAAAGAAAAAAAGAAAAAAAAAAATCATTTCAATCATTTTCCAGTCTTTCAATTGCAATTACACAGAAAATATAACTAAAAATCTCAACTTTCTTATAAAACTGTTAACATCTAATGTTGATATCATGACATCATATAAATGGAGGACTGGGAGAAGTAGAATTTATCTAATTTTGCTACTCATATTTTTTATAGAACGATGAAATTATACACAATATGTACCATGCCCTGCTGTAGTGTTTACTCATATCTTGACATTGGACATTGCTTACATCCCCTGCTCTAACAGACCATTTCATCGCCAATTCAGTTAATTGCAAGCATAATTTCAAAATTAGCAGACAAAAAAGCATTGATATTAAATGTACAATTCAGATAACCATTAATTATTTGTTTCATTGACTCCAAAATTATAGGAGTATTAAGTCATCTCGTTTTCTATGTCCAAGTAATCTGTCCAAAATAAATACATTGGTTAAGCTTCTGAATCATGGGAGCCTTAACTGGCTTATATAAATGCTCATTAGAGTTTCAAAAGATAAAATATTAAAATTTCTGTAAAAAATAAGTTCTGGGAAACAAAATTGGCATCTCACCATCCACAAAGGTCGAAAAATCCTTTGAATATGCTTTATCTTCTTGTTTACCTAAAAGCACACACATTTATTGTTCAGAATATCATAATTTCATGAAATGGTTCGTCTTTGAATCAATAAGAAGAACTCACTTTGTTTTATGCATGGTACAGATAATTAACTCACAATATTGGATCTCAATTTATTTCAAACTTTTTGCATTTTCTACTATTTTAGGGATCCATTTAGGCAGTCTCTTAGACCACTAGTTTGTTTGCTTTGACTAAAATAAAAAACACCACATCCACTTGTTGCTTAGTGACTTGATAAGTCAGTCACAAAGATAACATGTAGAATGCAAATATGAATCAGGAAAAAAAAAAGCTATAGAATTGATTGTATGGAAGAAGAAATACATACTTATTGTGAGGTTATCCCAGCTATCCACTTTGACCCACTCTTTCTGTAAACAAAAACCTGAGTTGGATGTTGGAATGTATATATTAAAATTCCACCTAAAATATGCGTTGCTATTAATAAATAGGGGCAAACAGACACATATTTCTGCACCTAACAATTGTCGAGATGTATAAAGTATTAGGGGTGAATATTAAGGGGTATTTCCAACGGCAGTCCCTATTTAGGTACTCTCACCACCACTTTTGAGTACTCATTTACTTTATTATATTTAATGACCTTTATATTTATTATTATTGCATTTTAAGAATTGTATTAGTTATAAAACAATTTTCATTCTCCTACTAATTATTTGATTGTATTCTCACAATTTTAGGGTCAAATATATTTATGATTAATTTTGTTTTCCATCAGCAACCTAAACGAAAATATGTATGAATGACACACATAACGAATTTCACTTCAATTTTTTCACACCCCACCGTCAAATTTACCTACAAAACAACAGTTGGAACAAAAAAATCAATCAAACTAAATAAAATTAGTTTTTTTTTTTCTCTATTACGAACCTTTTTAAATCTTTCTTTCGCTATCTTAAACCCATCTTAGGAATATTGAAAGGTAAAAAATTAAGGAAAAAATAGAGAAGAAGAGAAAACAATATCATTTGAAAAAAGAAGAAGTGAAGAACGTGGAGAAGAATCTGAAAGAACAAGAAAAATGGAGATGATGAGAAGAATATGAAGGAAAAAGAAAAATGGAGATGAACCAACATAGAAATAGAGAGAATGTGCTTGTTGGTTATCGTAGTATTAAGGTTTTGATAAATGTCTTATTTATTTCTTTACACAATTACGGAACAAGATTAAATGAAAGGGGATAAATACCCACATTCGCTCCTAATGTAAATAATTAAATTAAAAAAAAACTGAATCAGATTAAATATATATAAATTAGAGGCTCATTTATCCACGACCAACAACTAAATTTTTAGATGTAGTTTTTTTCACCCCTAACAGTAGTAATATTAATAGGGACATGTATTGTTTCATCCTATAACAATTAATCAAGACATATATTTCCGCACCTAATGAAGATTAATAGGGACAAATCCTTATATCCACCTCTAATCCACCACCCCCAATAATATAGTTAGTTAGTAATCAAGAAGTTAATGTGTATAAACGCATAAAACAAGTGTGTCTCATGTGAATAACATGTGGAAGAAGTCACAAAATGCTCCTCATATTCATCAAATATATGTTTGTTATTCCTCAAACTGTACATTATCGTTTGGTTAGACTGTACATATTTAATTTGTAAAATGTAATATATAGGTTTTTTTTTTTTTTTTGTTTTTTTGTTTTTTTGTCTTTTTTTGTTTTTTTTTTGTTTTTTTTGTTTTTTTTTTTTTGTAAATGGATGATTACATTAAAAGAACCAATAGAAACAACGAACTACAACACATCACCAACAAAGGCCAAGCTAAAACCAAATACTACAGGAAGACTGTAAATAGCAGCAACAAGCCAACCTAACAACCACTGGCGGAGCCAAGTACAAGGCTCCCCTAGGCTATAGAATAGGGAGAGTTTTGGATCTTTAAGCTTAAAACTATTAATCTTTGGGCTATTTTATGAATTTTAATTGTTATATTCTACTTAGCAAATGAAAATTTGGATCTTAGAGCTGCTTTTAAGAAAAATAAGAGCTAATAAATGTTAAATAAACTCATCACTTTAATATAGTAGTATTAAATTAAAACTTCCATACCATAATTGATTCCTTATTTTATTCACTTGAAAGTCTTGAAGGCTAGAAGTCTAGAAACATAGTATAAATTTCGTATTTCAAATTATTAGTTTCAGGTTTACTATTATATAACTTTATGTAGGCAACGAAAGATTAAAAATTTGATTCGTATAATAATTTTAGCTTAGCCCACCCACTGAATAATTCCTGGCTACGCCATTGCTAACAACCATTACCAAAGGAAGGACAACTGCATAAGGATGCTCCATTTTTTAAATATAAGCTTATTTGCAGTAGAGAGCGGAATATGCAAAGAACATAAACTGTAAGAGTTTAGAGTCCACAATGATTTTAAAAACAGCAATGGACTGGAGGTGCTCCTTTATGAATTTAAGGTCATTTTGTTTAGCAACCCAAGTGATAAACTAATGCTATCCAAATGAGGGAGATTACAACCATACTTAGAAAGCACATGAGACCAAACACCGGCACTAAATGAACATTCAAAGAACAAGTGACTATGAGACTCATTATCAGTTAAGCTAAAGATAGAACAAATAGGCGAGGCATGAGAAGTGAAGACCATTACTCGATCCATAGTAGATAACTTACCCCTTATAGCGAGCCAAAGAATAGTCTGGTCCACGGGACCTTCATATGAGACTCCTTAATAGCACTCTAAGCAGATGAGGCATAGTAGATATATATATACCATTAGGGGAAAACATCTAACGAACATAATCATACCAAAACTGATTCAAAGAAAGTTAAAACATAGAAACTGGAATTTCCAAGAAATCACTAGAGGAAGAAAATGGCCACCTCTAGCATGAAGCATTCTCATCAATAATCTCGCATAAGGGTGGGCAAACGAGTAGAGGAACTACAGGTCAAGACGAGTAGTCAAAGTTCAGACGGAAGTAAACGAGACGGGACGGAGCTTTAGTATTTAAGGTGCGGGGTGAGTCCAAATCTTTATAAGAATAGGTCTCCAGACCGGCCCATTTAAAAAATGGAACAAGGCTGGGATTTAATGAGTAACAATCATCTAATCTCAACCGTTGGATGAAATTATTTCCGTGACCAAGTCCCTACCCTCTCTCTTTCCGAGTCCCACTGCTACTCGACGCTCATCTTTGCCACTCCTCTCTATCTCCCTTGACGACATCATAAAAAACCAGACCACTGATCCACCATTGTCACCCATCACCACCGCAACGACCACCACCATCCCATGACTGGCGTAAAAAACACCACCACCCCATTGCATTTAGGTAATTTCCAATTTTCTCAATTAGGGTTTTTTCAATTTATTTGAACTTATCCTTTAGAGGTTCTGGTTTAAGATCGATTCCACCTCACGCCCTTCGTTTTTCAGATGATCCTCCTTTGATCTTCGCCAATTTTTGCTTCGTCAATACAAATTTCTTCCCCGACTCTCTTCTAATATAAAGTTACCATTTTTTCGTTCTTTTTTTTTTTTTTTTCTGTGATATATTAGGTGGGATTTATTTATTTATTTATTTATTTTTGGGTGTTTAGATCAACTAGTTTTGGCATATGTGATTGGCCCATTTTTCAAATTTTTTTGGTGGTGATGGGGGTTGGTGGAGGAGTGAATATTCAGGTAATTGTTCGATTTTTCTTGTGTGAATTTTGATTTTTAATTGTTGGATCTTTGTATGAATGTTGATTTGTTTATGGGGAGGAATAATTGTTCTTTCAAGTTGTGTAATTCATAAAATTCGTGGGCTTTGGTTCAAACTTTCTAATTCTCAGCTTGGATTTTGAATTTCTGGTTTAGAGAGTCTGATTCTCAGCTTGGATTTTGATTTTTTTGAACTACGGAAATCTTGGCTGCTGCTATTCAGTTCTCGCACTAATCGAAACGGGAAAGGGCAATGTGAGGAGGTGAACCATGAATTAACTTTCACTTTGAAATCTTAACTACTGCTATTTAGTTCTCGGATTTTGATTTTTCTTTATAACTATAGGACCCTTCTCTGAACATCTAAAAGTCATTTTTCGGTATGTTGGAAGTGATTAGAGGAACCCATGTAATGGACCGGTATGTTGGACTTTTGTAGGGTATTTCAAAATACAAACCATGCTCATTGTGACAATTCATTTTCCTTCAAATTGATTGATTGATTAAATTAAATTTCTAGCCAATAACATTGCCGTTATTACTCATAATTTCAGAAGAAATGGGACGTTGACAGTTGTCCAACCTTTCATCTCTTAATTTATTTATTTATTTATTTATTTTGAAAAGAAGCACACAATCCATTCCAAGCCAAACAAGGCAAACAGATTACAGAAAAAAGAGAGCCTACCCTGAGGCATAACACTGAGGAAGACAAACATAAAGCATCGCGGTAAACGGGAATACCAAGCAAAGAGACCTTCCACTAAGTGAAATGGTCATCCCAAACACCGCCTAAACAGAAAACTAATGAGGGCAGGGAAGGCCATCATTACGAAGAACATGAACTAACGAAGATGGGGGCCTATCCACCCATAAAACATCACACATCTCCGTAAAATTAGCCGACGCAAGAGCATCAATGGCCATGTTGGCTGATCTTGCCACCCAAGACCAGCGGCAGATCTGAAAGGCCCCACTTAGCTGAAGGGCTTTAGCCAAGACGGGGAAGGCCTCCCAACTGCCATTTTCAATTGAACCTTGCAGGGCACAGATAGTAGCTCGAGAGTCTGACTCAATGATAACAGAGTTAAGAAGCAAAGACTTACCAAGCTCACAGCCCCTAAAAATTGCCAACGCCTCAGCCACCAAGACATTAGGAGCCGAGAAAGAGTATCTAGTAGCTGCACAAAAACGCCCACCCTCCGCTCTAATGATCACACCCGCAAATCCCGTCTGTGTCACCCTTGATTTCTTTGACTCTCCTTTTATGAAATGTGATGTGAATGTCACACATGGGTTTGCGTAAGATAGCTAGCCAAAGTGGACTTTGGTGAAAGTCATTAAATGCATTAGATGAAAATGTCATAGGGAGGTGAAATATTTTATTCTTGTATATAAGAAGTTGTCTGATCAAAATCCTATAAATAGAGGCATGCCTGTAACTTTATTACATCATACCAGATCAAGAGTGAAAAGCAATAATACCACTATCCCCCTCTTCTCTTTACCTACATCCTTGGTGTGATACATTGCACTCATTCCACTTCTATCTATAGCAGCAAAGGTTATCTCTCTCACTTTTGCCTATTTACAACACGTTATCAGCACGATTTCCTTCGCCGAAAAATGCTTCCTGCATGGATCTTAGTGTTCCCCTTCTTTCTCTGCCTCATCTGTTTGGTGTTTCCTTGCCAGGAGCTGCTAGCACTGTTTCTTCTTCTAGTCCTCAATTTAACAATTACTTATATTTTTTTTTCTTGTTTGGTGTAGCTCCTGATTACTAACGCAGTGTTTATTTATGTTAATTTCATTGCAATTTTAGATGCTGCGGTACAATCACCCATCTTGAACTGCATATTTAATTTTATTGCAATTTTAGGTGGTGCGGTATAATCACCCATCTTGCACCACAAATTTTCCTGCTGCTTAAGTGGTATGGTATAATCGCCCATTCTACACTATATTATTTCAATGAGAGTGGTGCGGTATAATCACATTCCTCATTAATGTCTAAATTATGTAAACTTGAGCGTGAAGTTTCGAGTGCTTATCATTGTGGTCTGATGTTCAAAATGCAAAATTTGTAAGAACCAGAAGTTCTAACACTATATTCCTCCAGAATCCATATTATTGCAAGTTCTTACACATCTCATTTTTCTTTCAGAAAAATGGCGAACTTGGCAAAATTTGATTATGTTGCCCTTGATATCATTGGGAAAAACTACCTTACCTAGGTAGTGGATGTCAAGATCCGTCTGGAGGCAGGAAATCTTGGAGAAACCATCAATGGGGGAAATAGTGCATCCTCTCAAGATCGGGCGAAAGCTATGATCTTTATTCGCCGCCACCTCGACGAAGGATTAAAGAGCGAGTACCTAACGATTGAAGACCCACTGACTCTCTAGAATGTACTTAGAAACAGATATAATCACCAGAAAAAAATGTGATTCTCTCAAGGCTTGTTATGAGTGGACATACTTGGTAATCCAGAATTTTAAGACGGTTGCTGAGTATAGCTTTGCAATGTTCAAAATTAGCTCCCAAATGAAACTTTGTGGGGAGGCTATCACTGAGGAAGATATGCTGGAAAAGACTTTCAATACTTTTCATGCCTCCAACGTGCTTCTGCAGTAGCAGTATAGAGAGCGAGGTTTTACTAAGTACAAGCAATTGATATCAGTGCTCCTAGTCGCTTAACAAAACAATGAGCTATTGACGAAAAATCATCAGTCCCTACCAACAAGGTTAGCACCATTCCCAGAAGTAAATGATGCTTCTTTTGAAGCAAACACCACCTCTTTTCGTAACAGATAAGGACGTGGCCACAAGCGAGGCCAATGGTGTCCAGTTTTATAACTAGGGTCCAAGGCAAGAGCAGTGAGTTGCCCAGGCAAAAATGTTTATTAAAGTACTAGTTGTATCTTTCACCACTTGGTTGGTGATACGAAGGTGAGTTCCTTCATCACATAGTTGGTAAGAAGAGTGGTGAGTTGCCAAGGCAAAAATGTTTATTAAAGTATTAGTTGTATCTTTCACCATCTGATTGGTGAAGGTGAGTTTCTTCATCACCTAGTTAGTGAAAATAAAGGCAAGTTGCCGAGGCACATTGTAGTAAGTGCCGAATGGAAAAATGCATGTTGACACCTCTTCGAAGCTCAGTTGGCTTCTGTTACTTAATAAGTTTGGTGGTTTCTAAAAAACTTGATATGCGACTTATGGATGTCATCACCGTATATCTATATGGACAATTAGATATTGATATCTATATGAAAGTCTCCGAAGGACTTAAGTTGCCTGAAACGACTAACAAACCACGAGGTATATTCTTAATCAAATTAAGGTGATCATTATATGGGCTGAAACAATCTGGAAGAATGTGGTATAATCGCCTCAATGAGTATTTGGTCAAGGAATGATATACCAATAATGTCATTCGCCCTTGTGTGTTTATTAAGAAATCAAACTCCAGATTTGACATGATTGCAGTATATGTTATGACGTGAACTTAGTTGGAACTCCTAAAGAGCTCAACAAGACTGCTGAATATTTGAAATGAAATGAAAGACCTTGGGAAAACAAAATATTGTGTCGATCTACAGATCGAGCATTATGCTAAAGGAATTTTGGTCCATCAAGCTTACATTGAAAAAGTCCTAAAGCGATTTTGGTCCATCAGCACGCCAATGTGACGACCCGTCCAGAATAAATATATATATTTTATTCTCGAGTATGTAAAATGACAATTATGTCATCGAGGCTTAGTGACGTGGATGTAAGTAGGTAGTATTAAACTATTTTTCCTGTTGGCGTAATTAAATTACATGTGATGTCATGAGCGTGTTGACGCAAGTTTGGGCCGAGTCGGGTTTGTAGTGAAAATGTTATGAAGGAATAAGGGAATTTGGGTTGGTTTCCTTTGATTGGACCCAATTGCATGAACCCTAAACATGCAGCCCAATTAGGGTTTGAGGCCATTTAAACTGGTCAATCCGGACACACACACACAGACACACACACACACGTGTACAACCTCACCATCCCTCTCCCTTTTTCTTGAACACTTTCTTGTCCGTACGATCCGACCCCTCCAGCCTTCAAACACCATCGAACACTCATGGATCGAGTGATTGAAGGTCATCATCATCTTCCTTGTGACTCCACGAGTCTAGTGACACCTTTGGAATGAAGAACAGTTCACGGGAACCAGAGAACTTAGGAGCTCCAACGGGGTACCCTGTTTCTCCGACGTGATCGACGAGGTTTCACTTGCTTATGAGACTCAAAAAGGTATCAACACAACTCCTCTGTGGGTTTCCAGGTTTAGCCATAAATTCGAGGAATTTTTCCGACAACTTCTCGTCTGTTTTAGGGCTTCAAATAGGTAAGATTAGGTTCTACTCTCTGAGAGCTTCACATCCATATAAAATTTGTGAATTTTGGTTGAAAAATGAGTGAGATATTGAAGTGTTAAATTCTTCTAGAAACCGGCGACACAGACGGTGGCCGGCGGTGGTTTCCGTCGAGTCATCAAAGAAGGAAGAGGAATATTCCATTAACTTTGACGGAATATACTGACGGCGTCAGGTAACTTTAACGAAATATTCTAGGAATTTAACGGAATATTCCCTAACGCCGTTAGGGAATCCGTCAGTGTGCCAGGCACGTGCTTGAGCGTGGCCGGCGCGTGAGTCATCGAAATTTTTTTCTAAAAATATAGGGATGTTCGTGGTGTTGAGTAGGCCACGATGGTATATTCAAACACCCCAATTGAGCAACGTATGAGAAGTTATTACATGGTTTTGGTTATGTGCTTAAAATTAACATTAAATTAGTTGTTTCGCATATAGGTGTGACATTTCCGGAGGACGAGCGTAGGCAGGCGAGACTTGGGGGTTACGACCCTGTTACATACCAGTGAGTGGGATTTTGGTTTTCTATATATACGTATATATGTTTTACATTTTCCCAGAAATTGTTTTATATGAAATTGCGTTTTAAATGCCATGTCAATTGCATTACACTTTAGTGTATGCATTAGTATAGATATGCATATTATTATATGACGCTGTGGATGCCTAGGTAAGCTTTAGGTGAGTACATATTGATGATAGTGATTGTAGTGTGTATGGTTATGTTTAGATACATTTAGTGCTCATTATCTTGTACCTCGTTGTTAGTGCTCCGTCGAGGCCAGGGCCTAGCCTTCACGTGATAGTTCACCTCCCGCACCACAATCTCACCTTGGATCCAAGGCAGGTGCCAGCCTGTCGTACAGACCACATTAGGTGTTTTCGACTCGTGTGCAGGAATTGGTAGATGAGCTATAGGCTTAGCCGTATAGGTCACGTTAGGTGACTCCGGCTGACATATCATTTTATATTGCTTTATTTCACCTGGCTTACTTATTTCATTACTGAGATACTTGACATGGCAGATATTTGGTTCTCATTACTCTCGAGCATGACTTTTATATATGCACATATTACTATTTTCTGGGAAATTATACGGGTTTTACGGTGAGGGGTTATTATGTTTAGAAAGAGAAATGTATTTTCAAAAACTTTGTTTTTGCCCACTCACATTTTCTATTTTGCACCCCTCCAGGTTCTAGTTAGAAGTTCGTGTTGGTGACTCACGAGGATCTCACGGCGGTTCTGACAGACTCCAAATAATGTAAGGTTTCTTTTATGTCCTGTATAATTAATATCTTAGCCTGCAGGACCACTTAGGTCACTTATGCACCTATTATATGTATCTACACTCTAAACATCTCCACTCGTACTTCTATACGTATCTAGTGTAGATTAGCTAGTTGGTTTTTATTTACCCACATTTTCATATCACTATCACTTCCTCACCGCACTCATGGCTACGTCACCCTCACGTGACGGCTAGCATACCTCGATTCCGGTCAGGGTGTGTCATCAATGGTCGTTCGGTCTCTTGACATGAAGAAAGATCCATTTTGCCCAAAAGAAGATGATGAAATAGTCCTTGTCCAGAAGTACCATATTTAATGAGGTGCAATAGGTGCTTTATTGTATTTAGCACAATGTACTACACCAGATATAGCTTTTTTAGTCAACTTGTTAGTAAGGTATAGCTTTGGTCCAACAATGCGACATTAGAAGGAAGTCAAAGATGTTTTCCCGATATAGCCTAACTTGGGGAAGCTATTGCAAATGCCATTCAGTCCTCACTTCGTCCTCCTTAGAGAACTCCCTTAAAGACTGTATACAATTTGAAGTTGAATAATTTTGTTGGTACTGAGGGGCCGAGGTAGCCGAGCGTTGGCTCAATCATGTCGAGAAAACTTATAGAGTGATGCAGCGACAAGGTAATTTCCCTGAGGATAGATGGGTCGAGATGACTACTTGGTTTTTAGGTGAGGAGGTTGCATCTTGGTGGAAGCAGGAATCTTTTTCAGTTGTCACCAGAAGAAGCTGTGGATTGGGAAGTTTTTAAGCAATTATTCCAGAAGAGATTTGTACCTCCAGAGTGTTTGGATCGTAAGAAGGAAGAATTCTCACGTTTAAGATAGGGAAAAATGTTAGCTAATGAGTATTATAGAAAGTTTACCGACTTATCCCGATATTTTTCGGAGATTGCTGAAAATCCAGCAGAGATGCTTCGACGATTTAAGTGGGGTACTCGGAAGAAGTGGCGTTCTATGGCAACCACGACTCCTTATTCAACATACCAAGAGTTTTATGAAGTTCTACTTCGGGTGAAGGATTCTGAGAATGCTCCAGATGACAGTGAGGAAGAGGAAGAAAAAGATAATAATCAGAAGAAAAATAATAATAAAGATAAAGGATAGTCATTGCAGGGACCTCGCAAGATGCAGAGCTTTAAGAGAAGTGGTACTAGTTCTGGCTCGTCCAGTGGGGGTTCGAGTTCTACTACACCGCAGAGAGGTGGCTGTTCTGGAGGTTCCCATTTTCAGAGACAGAGAGATTCTGGTGGTTCTAGTGGTCCATTTTGCTGTAGATGTAATAGTCGACTTTTTGGGGAGTGTAGGCAAGGCAACCGAGGATGTTTTGTTTGTGGCCAGATGGGACATCGGGCTAATCAGTGTCCACAGAACCAGTAGATATCCCAGCCACCTGCCTTACCGCCACCAATTCCTATTCAATAGGTTCCAGGGCCTAGTGGTTATACCCCGACGGGTTATGGTGGAGCATATCATTATCAGGGAGATATAGCTTCGTATTCTGGAGGACCATATCAGTACTCACACGATCTGTACCATCAGAGTGGTTATGCTTAGTATCCAAGAGGTTACATGCCATATCCGCCATATCCAGGTGGTGGATCATAATGGTGACCTGGAGGGCAGTCCCAGAATGTTGAGGTTGCTTCTAGTAATGCAGGATCGACTAGGCAGCCTAACCAGCCTAGTCAGGGACGAGGTATGCAGGGACGTGGAAACCAAGGTAACAGGGGTTGTGGTCGACGTCAACAACCGTATGACTGTGTTCATCATATCACTCTGCAGGATGCTCAGTGATTTGATTATGGGTACGTTGAATATTCTTGGCCATTTTGCTATAGTATTAATTGATTATGGTGCCACACACTCTGTTATTTCTCATACGTTTGTTCAAATGACGCAACCCCATCCTACACCTCTTCATTATGAGTTAGAGTTTTCTATGCCTAGAGGTGAGCCATGTTATGTTAGCTGGGTATATCAAGGATGTTCTGTTTTGGTGGAGGACATCATCATGCCGGCTAATCTTGTTCCATTAGATATTGTTGACTTCGATGTTATTTTTGGGCATGGATTGGTTACATTACAATCGCGCCAAGATGGATTGTTATGAGAAGACAGTTACTTTTCATCGTCCAGGCTTGCCTGTGGTTACATTGGTGGGTGAGCGCAGTGGACTGAGACATGGCGTTATTTCTGCCATGAGGGCTAAATGATTATTGAAGAAAGGTTGTCAGGGTTATTTAGCTCACGTGGTATTGAATGAGGGTACCTCTACACGTGTGGAGGATGTTCGGGTAGTTAGGCACTTCCCTGATGTTTTCCCTGATAATTTACCTAGATTACCACTAGATCGAGAAGTAGAGTTCACTATTGATTTACTTCCAGGTACAGATTCTATTTCCTTAACTACTTATCGAATGGCTCCTGCTGAGTTGAGGGAATTGAAAACCCAGTTGCAGGAATTAGTTCATAAGGGTTTCATTCAGCCCAGTACTTCACCGTGGGGAGCTCCAGTTTTGTTTGTACGGAAGAAAGATGGGACTTTGAGGTTATGCATCAATTATCGACAGCTGAGTCAGGCAACGATTAAAAACCGTTATCCGTTACCATGTATAGATGATTTGTTTGACCAGCTTCGAGGTGCTTGCGTGTTTTCTAAGGTTGATTTGAGGTCAGGGTACTATCAGTTAATGATCAAGCATGAGGATGTCCCTAAGATAGCTTTTAGGACTCGATATGGTCATTACGAATTCCTCGTGATGCCATTCGAGTTAACGAATGCACCAGCAGCCTTTATGGACCTGATGAATCTGGTATTTAAGCCGTACCTTATTGTCTTTATTGAGGATATTTTGGTGTATTCCAAATCCAAAACGGAACACGCTCGACATCTTACTCTGGTTTTGAAAAAGTTGAGGGTGCATCGGCTATATGCTAAGTTCAGCAAATGTCAGTTTTGGTTAGATCAAGTGACATTTTTGGGGCATGTAATATCCGCTTAGGGTATTCTGGTGGATCCACAGAAGGTAGCTGCAGTTGAAAATTGGGAGCAGCCACAAACCCGAGGTACGGAGTTTCCTCGGCTTAGTAGGTTATTACCGACGATTTGTTAAAGATTTTTCAGCCATAGCTTTACCACTGGCGAGGTTAATCAAGAAAGGGGTAAAATTCGAGTTGGACGATAATTGTGAGCGGAGTTTCCAGCAGCTAAAGTATTGTCTCACTCACGCACCTGTTTTGGCGCTTCCAGACGATAATGGTAATTTTGAGATTTACAGTGATGCTTCTTTAAATGGTTTAGGTTGTGTGTTAATGCAGCATGGCAGGGTAATCGCGTATGCCTCTCGACAGTTGAAGCCTCATGAAATGAATTATCCTACTCATGATCTCGAGTTGGCTGCTATTATCTTTGCCTTGAAAATTTGGAGGCATTATTTGTACGGAAAAACGTGTCAGATTTTTGCCGACCACAAAAGCCTTAAATATATTCTTACTCAGAGAGATCTTAATCTTAGGAAGAGGAGATGGGTTGAGCTGCTCAGTGATTATAATTGCACGATTGAGTATCTTCATGGTCGTGCAAACTCTGTAGCAGATGCTTTAAGCAAGAAAACTCAGGGTCGAATCAACACACTCTATGCCCGCAGTGCTCCACTCTTGACTGAATTGCGATCTACTGGTGTTATTCTAGGTGAAGATTACCAGGGAGCTTTACTTGCTAATTTCCAGGTCAGACCGATTTTGATAGATCGCGTGCTTCAGGCTCAAGCGGAGGATCAGGAATCCCATGAGTTAATTGAGGCAATGTCACGGGGGAAAAAGAAAGATCTCAGAATTCGGGAATCTGATGGCATGCTTATGCAGGGAAATAGAATGTATGTGTCGAACATTGCAGAATTAAAGATGGACATTCTTGAAGAGGCCCATGTTTCGACCTTTCTACTACTGGCCTGGTATGACAAGGAAGATTGCTGAATATGTGAGTCCATAGGCAATTTGTCAACAAGTCAAAGTTGAGAGAAATAAGCCTTTTGGGTTAATGAAGCCACTTCCCGTTCCTTAGTGAAAATGGGAAAATATTACCATGGATTTCATGTACAAGCTTCCTCGTATGCGAAATGGTTACGACGACATTTGGGTGATAGTGGACCGGCTTACTAAGTCAGCACACTTTATACCAGTTCGAGAGAACTATTCCTTAAGTCGATTAGCTGAGCTATTCATATCGGGGATTTTTAAATACCATGGGGTTCCAATTAGTATTATTTCTGATCGGGATCCTAGATTCACTTCTATGTTTTGGGTGGCTTTCCAGGAAGCCCTTGGTTCGAGACTGCTTTATAGTACGGCGTACCATCCATAGACAGACGGGCAATCCGAGAGAATTATACAGACATTAGAAGATATGCTGAGAACTTCAGTACTGTAGTTTGGTGACGCTTGGCATAAGCGCTTGGATTTGATGGAGTTTGCCTACAATAACAGCTACCACTCTAGTATCGATATGTCACCTTTCGAGGCACTCTATGGTAAGTCATGTCGTACCCCTTTATGTTGGTCAGAGGTAGGTGAAAGGGTGTTGGAGGGCCCTGAGATTGTTGATGAAACTACCCAAAATATTCAGGTGATTAAAGCTAACCTGAAAGCGGCCCAGGATCGGCAGAAGAGTCTTGCTAATACACATGCCACAGATAGAGAGTATAAGGTTGGAGATTGGGTATTTCTGAAGTTATCTCCGTGGATAAGTTAAGTCCTCGCTACATTGGACCGTACCAAATCACCGAGCGAGTCAGTGAAGTTGCCTACAAGCTTGAATTACCCCCAGAGCTATCAAAAGTGCATGATGTTTTCCATGTGTCGATGCTTCGCCATTATGTTTCGGATCCATCACACGTAATACCTCCTCAGCCACTAGAAATTAATCCAGACTTGACATATGACAAGGAGCTAGTGACGATTTTAGATTGGAAGGATAAGGTTCTTAGAAACAAGACTGTGCGCATGGTAAAAGTTTTGTGGAGGAACCATTTAGTGGAGGAAGCCACTTGGGAGACAAAAGACCGTATGCGAGATTTATATCCACATTTATTTTATGATTATTGATATGTTGTTATGTAAGTGTACAAAAATTTCGGGGATGAAATGTTCTTAAGGAGGGTAGGTTGTGACGACCCGTCCAGAATAAATATATATATTTTATTCTCGAGTATGTAAAATGACGATTATGTCCTCGAGGCTTAGTGACGTGGATGTAAGTATGTAGTATTAAACTATTTTTCCTGTTGGCGTAATTAAATTATATGTGACGTCATAAGCGTGTTGACGCAAGTTTGGGCCGAGTCGGGTTCGTAGTGAAAATGTTATGAAGGAATAAGGGAATTTGGGTTGGTTTCCTTTGATTGGACCCAATTGCATGAACCCTAAACATGCAGCCCAATTAGGGCTTGAGGCCATTTAAATTGGCCAATCCGGACACACACACACACACACACGTGTACAACCTTACCATCCCTCTCCCTTTTTCTCGAACACTCTCTCGTCTGTACGATCCGACCCCTCCAACTTTCAAACACCATTGAACACTCACGAATCGAGTGATTGAAGGTCATCATCATCTTCCTTGCGACTCCATGAGTCTAGTGACACCAAATCTCTACCAATTATAACCATTAACCCCAATAACCGTGGATAACCGTCCGAATGGAATGGATTTGGGTATGGAAGTTTGGGTATATTCTGGATATGGGGAAAAACCGTTTATATTATTCAGTTATGGTTTGGATATGGTTATAGAGGTTCCCAAACCGTATCCATAACTGAATCCGACCCGATTAGTAAATAATATAATTCATATATAATATAGTAGTATAATATATATATATATATATATATATATATATATATATATATATATATATATTTGTATATCCATTATTCACCAAACCATTACCTTGAGAATACAAAAGTTGCATTTTGTAGGAAAGTAAAGTTTTGAATCAAAATCAATGTGAACTCAATGGTTCTTATGTGAGATATCAAAGACAGGCCAACATCATTAGTGTTTTAATTTTTATACTCAACAAGATCCATTCATTGGATCATTTTATACATCAAATGTTTAAGGACAAAATTAATATCTATTAACTTATAATGTCTTAACTGAACAAATATATTTTTGTACTGACGAAGATGGATATACCCGTTAACCGATGGGGAATCCGTTACCCGGTGGGTATGGTTATGGATAATACCCGATGGTTAATCTGCGGTTATGGATATGGTTAATTTTCGTGGTTATGGGGATGGATATAGCATTTCTATCCCCAAACCGAATTGTTGCCATCCCTAAGTGCATGGTATAAGATTACGTCGGCTTATCAATCAATCAAATTGAAAAATACGGAATTAGAGGGAGCATCCGGGACACATGCATGTTGTACTCTTTTTCCTTCGACTAGGACTTTTCCCACTTGGTTTTTTCCTATCAAGGTTTTAACGAGGCAACATAAGCATACTTAACACTATATCAATAATCCATGCAAAGTTTTTCCTAGCAAGGTTTTAATGAGGCAACTAATGTTGATATGTGAATGTGGGCATCTAAGCGGTAGTGTTGTGAAATGTGGTGTGAATGCCACACATGGGGTTGTGTAAGAAAGCTAACCAAAGTGGACTTTGCAGCAAATCATTAGATGCATTAGATGAAAATGTCATAGGGAGGTGAAATATTTTCTTCTTGTATGTAAGAAGTTGTCGGATCAAACTCCTATAAATAGAGGCATGTCCATATCTTCATTACAACACACTTGATCAAGAGTGAAAAGCAATAATACCACTATCCCCCTCCACTCTTTACCTACATCCTTTGTGTGATAAATTGCACCCCTTTCGCTTCTATATCTAGCAAAAGGTTATCTCTCTCACTTTTGCCTTCCACCTCTTATATGCCAAAGGAAATAATAGAGTCGATCGCTCTATCCAAGTACTGCAAGTGCAAGGATCATAGGTTCTAGTATCCTGGAAGGTAGGGCGCCATAACCTGCTACATCGAGACATTGTCTTAGATGGGCGAAATCTACTCTTAAGGACAATGAACTTTACCCACCTCAACGTAAAATCTTGTTCTAATCAAGGATCGATGAAGAGCTTTCTCTACCTACGAAACATAAGTATTTTATCTTATTTTGTTTATTTTATGTAATTAATTGTGGCAATGAAAAATTATCATATACTAATATTTATCTTCTATGATTTGTTGTAGGAGAATTAGCATCCGGATCGTTAATATTTCCAATGATCTTAAGAGTATATTTTGGTTGCTACTTAAAATACTTCTACAAGCAATCCTCAATCCCATATATACATTCACCGCTGAATATTGCACCACGAAATGGAGGTCACCATTTCCATATATATATTAGAGTTGGATGAAGTACGGTACCTTCTCAAAGGGAAGCCTTAATGTTATTCTTGCAATTTGTTGCATTATAATTTCTTAATGTTGTTAGTTCATTTTCAGATCATTAAATTTTGACCCATGTTTTCTAAGCTTTTATATTGCTCATGATCCAATTGGCACGACCCATACATGTCTAAGTGAGATTGATTCCATGTGACTCTACGTTGTAGTGCATTCTTTTATATATAACTGTTCAGAATTTGATGTCGTAGTTATAAGGTTCAATGGATCTATGCGATTATTATTGAGAATATTGCAACATGAGATCAGTTTCGGTATTTTATGTCCGTTATTAATATTAGGTATGATTGAACTTGTAGAAGGAGAAGCATGCAAATGTATTGCTTGATTATTTGGCATCCAAGAATTTTCATTATCAATGAGAGCCTACAAGATAACTCTTACTCGGAGGATTCAGATGAGCTGGGTTTGAGGCTTCACTATCTTGGATTCACCTGCTAATAAGGCTTCATACTCTGCTTCGTTGTTTGACGCTTTGAAACTTAAAGTGATCGCCTGCTCGAGCATCGAACCGTCTGGGGTAGTGATAAATAGACCTGCTCTCGATCCCTGGTAGTTGGATGATTCGTCGACGTGTAAATGCCAGAAATCTCCTAAAGGTAGGGCTGGTGTGGCTACAACATGCTCGGCTGCCTCTGGGGCATTTTGGGCTGAGTTGCTGTGTCATTTAGGCTTGGGGTGAATTCTGCTACGAAGTCCGCCAATGCCTGGACTTTTACCACCATGCGAGGTTGGTATACTAAGTCGTATTGGCCATGTTCTAGCGTCCACTTCATCACTCGCTTCTAAGCGTCTGGACTATGCAAGACTGATCTTAAGGGGTATTAGGTCATGACGATGAACGGATGTCCCTAAAAGTAAGGTCTGAGCTTCCGAGATGCAACAACTAGCGCCAAAATTAGCTTTTCAATCTTCGGGTATCTGGTTTCCACATCAAGGAGAGCTTTGGATGTGTAAAATACAGGTAGTTAGGCTCCCAACTCTTCTCCTATTAGGGTAGAGCTCACTGTTACCTCTCATACCGCCAGATAGATGTATAGGTTCTCCGTTGCTTCTTGTTTGGATAATAGGTGAGGTGATGTCAGGTACTTCTTCAGGTCTTGAAATGCTTTCTCGTACTCGTCGTCCCATTTGTCTCTTTGTGCCTTCTTTATTGCCTTGAAAAAAAGCTTGCATCAATCGGTGGATCGCGAGAGGAAACGATTGAGTGCAGCTGTTCATCGGGTTAGACTTTGGATCTCCTTCAGAGTCGTGGGATACTTCATGTCCATGATTATTCTGATTTTCTTTGGATGAGCTTCAATTTCTCATTGGGTTACAAGGTACACTAAGAACTGGCCTGAGGAGACTCTGAACGTGCACTTGGCTGGGTTGAGTTTCATTTTGTACCCTCTGATGATGTTGAAAGTCTCTACCAAGTTGCTGATGTGGTCTCACTGCTTGCCTTTCACCATGATATCGTCGACGTAGACCTCCATGGTTAACCCGATTTTCTTTTTGAACATCATGTTTACGAGTCGTTGGCATGTAACTCCTACATTCTTGAGGCTAAAGGGCATGACCTTATAGCAGTATGTGCCTCGCTCAATCACAAATGCAGTTTTTTCCTTGTCAGGCTCATGCATGGAAATATGATAGTAGCCTAAATATGCGTCCAAGAAGTTGAGTAGCTAGTTCCCAGATGTTATGTTGATGAACAAGTCGATTCGAGTAACCAGATAGTTGTCTTTAAGCCATGCCTTGTTGAGGTTGGTATAATCCACGCATACTCTTCATGTGCCTTTTTTTTTCGTGACTAGCACGACCTTGGCTAGCGATGCTGAGTGCGCCACCTCCTCAATGAATCCGCCCACGAGATCGAAGCTCATGAATGTGCGATTGAGAGGTAGTTGCAAGCCGTGATTCCAGTTTTGCCCACAGTTCTTTGGAAGAATTGATTCCAACAGTGTAAGGAATCAAAGAATCAGAAAGTGTAGAGTTGAGCCAGATAAGAATGTTCTTATCATTCTCAAACCAGGTGACATAGGCTGGATTTACAGTGCGATTTCCAGATGAATCGGTGAGAAATTGAGGTGGTTGAGGAACAGAGCCATCAACGATGCCAGTAAGGTTGTAGCGACGGAAGATCGGAGCAAACAAGGCGCTCGAGGTCAGGTAATTCGTTGTGGTCAGCTTGATTGGCACTAGAGATCCAATGTTCTGAATTGTAAGAGGAGTAGTGTGAGAGGCACTAGAGAGACGAGAACCAGAATCGACAATCAGAGTAGGATGAATTTGAGAATCAGAGGCAGAAGAGGGAGAAGCTGAGGTCGCCATTGAAGAATACATAAGAAATTAGGGTTTCTAGGGCAAGAAGCTTCAAGAAAATGGAAGCTTAGCGATGAAGAATTGGGAAAGACGTAGCAACGGAGGCGACGGATCCAGTCGTTAGACAGAGACGGTTGATACCATGTTTGGAAAAGAATTGCTTTTCATTAATTGAGATAATATTACAAGATAGTTGTATATATATAGCCCATTTACATGTGTCACTACTAATCCTTATCTGACTAACAAACTATACATCTCAACAAACAGATCAATATCCAACTAATTCTCTAGACATTATCCAACTGATTCATTTACATAATTACCCTTAACACCCTCCAGTAGCTTGTCGATCTCCGCCTCAAGAATTGATGCTCGCTCGGGTGCGAAGTGTCGCCTTTTCTGGACCACAGGTTTGGCAGCGGGGTCGACATGCAACTTGTGGCACGCTATCGTTGGATCAATGTCGGGCATGTTAGAGGGTGACTATGCGAAAATGTCATGATTTTCCCCAAGGAAAGTCGTGAGTTCCTCCTTCTCCATCGGGCGCAGTCATGAGCTAATCCTAGCCGTAGTATTCAGCTGCATGGACCTTCAAGGGAGCTGAGCTGAGTGTGGGAGTATCTAAGGAGCATGCCCATTTAATGAGGGCAATCTTGTCTTTCGTGAGCAAAAGTTCATTTGTCGGCTCTAAAATTTTTGGGATTATTTTAGGCTCCACAAAGTATGTTAAAAATTTCTATTATGTTGTGGTGAATGCGGAGGGGAGGCCCTAAACCCTGTATTGACTTTTAAAAATGTTTTTTATTTATTTTTTAAAGTAATTAAAAATGAGGGCAAATTTGTCTTTAAGAAAATATTTTAAGGTGATGGCAGTCCTAAAGGGGTTATGCGAAAGTAAATTAGAACCCCAAGGGGTGTTAGTGTTAGGTTTCAAACGTGAGGGAGTTTTGTGAAAACAAAATAAACTTGAGAGGATTAACCCATTATCATGTCAACGAATTGTCATAATTATATGAATCTGGTTGTTATATTAAAAGTATAGTGCGGTAATTAATTGAAAGTATATTATGACCAACCAATCAGAGTACTAATTTCTTTTGCAATCCATCATTTTCCTTAGATCATACTTTCTAACAATTAAAAATCGTGGAAACAGTCAAAACGTATTATTTTTGAGAAAATTTCCCACTCAACTTAAGTGTTAGGGAAAGAATCTCGTTTGTGTCAATTACACGTTTACAATTTAAAATTGTAGGGCACTTAAAAATTGTACCTAGTCTTGGTTGACCGCCAAATTTTTTGGAGTGCAATGAGAATTAGGTATGATCTATAATATGTTTTGGGGAATTAAGATTGGAAAATGGGGTTTTTTCTAGACACGTTGGTGTAACTTGGTGCAATTATGTGAAATCTAGGTGTTGATATAGTTGCCCAGCAAATGTTTTTATTTTGAAAAATGTAAATTTTGAATGCCTTAATAATAGACAACAAGGTAATTACTGACACACCCCGACCCGAAATGTCTACTAGGACTCCGAATCGAGCTGTGCTGGCCGACACCTGGAAGGTGACGAAGCCAATAAGTATGATGATGTGTAAAATGTGAATAAATTTAAACCTATAGTGTCTAAAGGCAGAAGTGCGCGGTCAGCGAGATTGAGCCCATTTCACACGCGATGTCAGAGCATAAGTAATGTATAGTAGTATGGGTAAGAATCATACCCTCAAAGGCAGCCACCTATACTGAGATTTGCCAAGAATCCTCGTCGATACGAAGCTTTTGCAGTTAAAACCTGGAGGGGCGCAAAACCAGAAAATGTGAGTGGGCAAAACAAAGTTTTTCCAAAAACCATTTCTCTTTCCAAAAATAGTAACCCCTCACCGTAAAACCTGTATAATTTTCCCGAAAATAGTAATACGTATATATACAGAAATCATACCCGAGTGTAGGGAAAACCAAGTGTATGCCATGTCAAGTGTTACAGAAATTCAATAGGTAATCCAAGAAGAATAAATCAATATAAAATGGTGAGCTAGCCGGAGTCACCTAACGTGACCTGTACGGCTGAGCCTATATCTCACAAATCAATTCTTGCACACGAGTCGGAACCACCTAAGGTGGTCTGTACGACAGGCTAGGTGTAAATAGTTACGCTCAAGTGCTACGATCACATGAAGGCTGTGCGATAAATCGCGGGTCACCTACGAGTTGGAACCACCTAAGGTGGTCTGTACGACAGGGCTGTGCACCAAACTTGGATCCAAGGTGAGCGTACAGTGCGAGAGGTGAACATCACGTGAAGGACTGTGCCCTGGCCATGGGCGGGAGCACTAACACCAAGGTGCAGGACAATAAATTCCACATACATCAATTAATAACTAGCTACTAAGCAACCATACCAACAATATGTACTCACCTGAACTTACCTTAGCCTCCATAATAGCGTGCAACATTATGCAAAACTATACTAAATCACATGCTAATATATAACTCAAACTATGACATGGCATTTCAAAACGTAAAAATCGTTTAAAACCATTTCTGGGAAAACATAAGGCGTATATATACGTATATATAAAAACCAAAAGCCCACTCATCTGGAGTCCGCGCTACGATTCCCTAGTACAAACATCTAGGCATCCCGAACGATCGGCGCCTAGAACAATTATCAAGTCACATCTCAAAACTCTTATCAATAGAATACATAACTCACAAAAAACACATCCTCAATGACATTTTAGAATGGTTTGAGACCCATTGACCAAAAGTCAACCGTTGATCAAAGTTCGACGGTAGGGTCCATAACCCTACATAATTCGATTCCGGAGATCCGCATATCAAATTTCCGATCCGTAACTTCCAAAGATACACATTATGCTTCTAGAATAACATACTAAAATTTCGTTACGATCCAACAGTTGGATCTCCGCCAATTTCCAAAACCAAGTGGCGGTTAACGTTTTATTTTATGAACTTACAAATCCAATTCGGGAAGATCCGTACGTCGGATTTCCTTAAATATTAGGTTTTATAATGTATCAAAGTTTGGTGACGATCCAAGAGTCGGATCGTCGTTTCATATATTGACCTAACCACGTCTCGTAATGAAATTAGGTTCAAATGATCAACCTACGTCATACCACTATCAAAACTGAATTCAGGACATTTAATTTAGCCTAAGAATAGCATTGGCGGCCCACTGGCCACGCGCCGCCGTGGGTGGCGGTCGGCCGCCCCGACTCGTCAAAAAATTCAACTATTTCTAAAAATTCTCAAATTTCACAGAAATGAAGATCTCAGTGATTGTAACAACTTTCATACCTGTGGCTAAGGCCAATTTGGCCTGGAAAATCCCTAATTTCACTAAAATCTGTCGGAAGCCCTTGAATTGGGTGGGTTTCAATTCTTCATTTCTGATGCCCCGCAGTCCCCATGGTCGTTTGGGCTTTGTTGAGTGGTTCGAGGGTGGTGGTGATGGACGTTGCTTTCACAATCATCGGAATTCCACTATGGCACCTTCGGAACCCACAAATTTCATTCGTCACGATACGGAACCAAAACTTAGTGAAACTGAGTTGGAAATGGAAGAGGAGAAGATGTTGATTGATTTGAGGGTGGTGTTGAAGTTTGTATCGTCGAAAAACCGACAAAAAGTCGTCGGAAAGTTGGCGGAACGGGTCGGGTCCGAAGGTTTACACGGGCCAACCCATGTCTCCCCTTTCTTCTTCTCTTTTTTCCCCTTCTTTCTTCTGTCTCTGATTAGTCTGTTCCTTCTCTCTCCTCTCCTCCTTCCTCCACTTCTCTCCCCTATTCCTCTTTTATTTCTTATCTCAACCACCCATTCCTTTTCTCATTAAATTTGGGCCACACATGTGGCCCTCCTGATTTGGCTCCAAAAATCTAGAGTTTTCTAAAAATAATAATTTTACAATTTTTCTCTTCAATCGTTAATAACTCCTTCGTTATAACTCCAAATCATGAACGGTTTACGCCCACGCGTCCATAGCGACGAGCACTACGAGAACATACCAATAAAACGAGTCTTACGTGACACGACACGGAAATCAACAATGGTCAAAGCATATGCCTCGAAGGGCATTTTCATATATTCATTCATTTGTGCTTTAAAGATATTTTGGTCAATATTAGGTACATGTTTGCTTTACTACAATTCATATAATTTTGAAGACAGGTAGATTGTTCAAAAGCATTGCTTAGATGTCAAAATCTAGTTGTGATCATTGATTCTTCAATCACCCGTCAAATACTTGGTTGAATAGATCGTTATCGTTGGTGATTGAATATTTCGAAAGTTGTTCTTGATAGTGTAATGGAAAACAATCAATCTTGATATTTTGAACTTTGAATTTGATGACCTTGTTTTGATTCTCAATTTCTTGAGTGTTCTTTTAGTCTTATCGACATGGTTTCTCGCTCAATCAATGAGTAATTCACGATAGGTTGACTTGGCGGATGAATGCGCCAATTTTATATCGATATTAGCAGGAACTATTGGAGTACAATCTTCTCGTGAGTTTACTAGATTTATCAAAAAGAAATTTCATGTGCTTTTGAGGATTGAATAGTTTTCACCATAGTATTGGTGAAGGTATAAAGCTTAGTAATTTTGGCATCACTTTCCATATATGATTTGAGATTGCAATTGTCGTTCAAAAGATGTCAATAAAGATATGGGTTCTCTAATTCTGGATTTCAGAGGTTATATTCTTGATTTGGTGAATAACGCTAGTGAATAGTCATGAAGGAAATATTTTATGATATTGTTCGTCTCTACGCATCTTTTCATTATGTTACTCCGGGACTTAATGACTTGGGCGTACATGAATATTAATGTGCTTCTAGCAGCTAGATTGGTGTATTATGGGATTTACGCCATTGCAATCGAGGCATGAATCAGTCGATCTAGATATATATTCGCATATGAGGAGCAAAACGATATTTTGGGAATCCTCGGGAATTTCTCGCTAGCTTATTGAGACAACGATGAGTTATCGGCATTACAGACTGCACGAGGCCTTTTCGGAAAACCGACGGAAAGTCGTCCGAAAGTTGGCGGAACGGGTTGGGTCCGAAGGTTTGCACGGGCCAACCCGTGTCTCCCCCATCTTCTTCTCTCCTTTCCCCTCCTTTCTTCTGTCTCTGATTGGTCTGTTCCTTCTCTATCCTCTCCTCATTCCTCCACTTCTCTCCCCTATTCCTCCTTTATTTCTTATCTCAACCGCCCATTCCTTTTCTCATTAAATCTGGGCCACATACGTGGCCCTCCTGATTTGGCTCCAGAAATCTGAAGTTTTCTAAAAATAATAATTTTACAATTTTGCCGTCAACTTCAATCGTTAATAACTCCTTCGTTATATATCCGAATCACAAACGGTTTGCACCCACGCATCCGTAGCGACGAGCACTACGAGAACATGCCAAGAAAACGAGTCTGATGTGACACGACACGGAAATCATAAAATCATAATTTTTAGGGACGGGTCGTCACAATTACCATAAATTATTTATCCAATCATATGGACTGTTTCATGTAGACATACATATTACAATAATCTTGGAACTTTTGAAGACATCCAAAAAATTTACTTTCTATAATTGTTCACTCACATTATACACAATAACAAAATTTGTAAAACACAAAAACATGCACTTGTTGTAGAAAATAGAAACTCCAATGTCCAATTGTATACGCAACAACTTTTTGTTGTTCTAACACTACTACAAAATTACCTATAATTGGCGGTCTAAAAACAGACAAGAAAACATAATTTATGTAGGAAATTTGGTAAAAATCCGACATAAAATGGTGCAAAGTTGGATAGTAGAACCAACACCATTGCTAGCGTCACTAAAAGGTTTTTGATGTCAGTTAGTCCCCTTAATCCGCCACGAAGAAGGAAAGCAATGTAACATAAATGTTATATTCCAGTATTACTAAATATTATCATTTTATGTTATATTTAATATTGTTAATTTAACATAAATGCTTATAAATATTATTTATTTGCATTTTCTCATAACAATTCAAGTGATAAAATCAATTAATTTGACTAAATATTTATTGATTTAACATAAATCCTACAAATTTATCTAATTACTTAAATTAAAATTTTTAAATAAATAAACTTGTGTATTATACAATTTAAAAATTAAGGAATTTAGTGATAGAAACCTGAATTATGGAAGAATACAGTTGCCGATCAATTCTTTATGTACTCAACCAGCTCAAATAAAATCCCTACAAAATTAAATTGTAATAAAAAATTAACATAAGAGGAGAAAATAAAAATACTAGAAGCAAGAAAAACTTACTGTGAAGAAGAAGGAATAAATGAAGTTGCAGAAGAACAAATAAGAAAGATGCGAGAGAGGAAGAAGAAGACACGGGGCAGGGTATATGAGGAACACTAACATGTCGGCTACAACCGACACCGGGTTTCAAAATATTTAAAAATTATTATTAGTGACAGGTAAAAGCGACACGAGTCTTTTTGTAACCGACACTAACTCGTCGGAAAACGGATGGAAATGGCGACGAAAGAAGCCGCCATAAACTGGGTCCAAACCGGGTCAAGGGGATCCGGCCCTGATTGGCTACTCTCCCCCTTCTCTCCTTTCCCTCCTTGTTCTCTCCTCCCATTGGTCATCTCCTTAGCTCATTCTTTTGGTTGGTCCATCCTCCTCATTTCCTTCCCTGTTTTCCTTTCTTGATTGGGCAATTCCTTCCCCCATTTCTCTTTTCTTCCTCCTCATCCGTCTCTCTCTCCCTATTCTCTCAACTAATTTTAAAATAATAATATAATAATTTTGGGAAATATATAGAATAATAAATAGTAAACTTTACAAAAGTACTTTTCGAATTTGTAGTTCCGTAAAATTTTAACTGTAACTCTAAATTCGCTTCCACTTGCTCATACATGTCCGTATTATCGAGTACTTCAGGAATACGATAAAATAATAGCCCATACGCTTCACGAAATGATGGTCAACTAAAGTCAACGGTCTCACCTCTAAGGGCATTTTCGTCAATTCACTCAATTAAAATTTATAAAAACATAAAATTAGGGACAGGTTGTTACATCACGGCCCGGGCCCCCACCACATCCCGGGCTCGACTCCGTCGTAGCACGATATTGTCCGCTTTGGGCCCCGACCACGCCTTCACGGTTTTGTTTCTGAGAACTCACACGAGCAGAACTTCCCAGTGGGTCACCCATCTTGGGAATGCTCTGGCCCATTCTCGCTTAACTTCAGAGTTTCTACGGAACCCGAAGCCAGTGAGCTCCCAAAAGGCCTCGTGCTAGGTAGAGATGAGAATATACATATAAGGCTTACAGGATCCACACCCCTGGGCGATGAGGGATCTTACAATCCACCCCTCTTAGGGGCCCGACGTCCTCGTCGGCACACTTCCGGCCAAGGATTGGCTCTGATACCAAATTGTCACATCCCGGCCCGGGCCCCCACCACATCCCGGGCTCGACTCCGCCGTAGCAAGATATTGTCCGCTTTGGGTCTTGACCACGCCCTCACGGTTTTGTTTCTGGGAACTCACACGAGCAGAACTTCCCAGTGGGTCACCCATCCTGGGAATGCTCTGGCCCATTCTCACTTAACTTCGGAGTTCCTACGGAACCCGAAGCCAGTGAGCTCCCAAAAGGCCTCGTGCTATGTAGAGATGGGAATATACATATAAGGCTTACAAGATCCACACTCCTGGGCGATGTGGGATCTTACACGGGTCATCATAGTTATAAGCGACATTAATAGTGTATGTCGGTTATAAGTGACATAGACAGTTTATGTCGGTTATACCCGACAGTAATTCCGACACCACGTAAAGAGGGTGTCGGAAATGTCTTATCCGCCACTATATTATATAAAACCGACACTAACCACCGACACAATAAGCCACTTTTGTAGTAGTGTGAGGATCATTGCTTATTAATAAAAGTTGTATATGACTAGATCTTCAAAGAAAGATTTTCTTATCCCAAATCAAAGGGTCGTGCCAGTTGTAAACACGATTTAAAGAAAAACTTTTTCTCTGCAACATTGAATTGCTTCATCATACATGTCATCAAGTCCTTGCTTAAACCTAAATCCAGAACTCAAGAGCTTTTTTGATGAAGGGCATGGCATTTTGTAACCTTCAATGCCCTTCAACAAACTGTAGGTCAAGCAAGAGGAAATGTCAAAAATATAGAGACAGTTTAATTGCTATATACAATGAGATTAAAATGACAGAGACTGATTTATCGAGCATGTAATAAAAATATCAGAAAGAAACTACTCACTCAGCTGTGGGAATGCGAAAACCCGAGTATTTTGTAGAAAGAAATTGGGACATTTCATCTGGGCTTATCTGATTTGATGAAAAATTTACCTCCCTTTGGCATTAGGGTTTTCAAAAAGAAAGATATATATGGGCACTAACCAAATCATCTACATGTACCATATTTTGCCTCATAAGAAGTTTGTAGTGATCATGATTTCCTGCATACATTAAATAATATGTACATGGAGAAAATATAGGTTAGAGTTTGGGTAGCGATTTGACACAGATCCCAATTTCTGCCAAAGCAAGTGCCAAAGTTTAAACGTGGCGTGTCAAAATTGCCAAGTGCCCAGAAGTTTTAGGAAACTGTTTTCAGAAAGCAAGCTTAATTTTGGTTCACAAAACATGTTACTCAATACCTGCGATGCATGGACACGGGAGAAAGCCACCGTATCCCGTATCTGACACTCTGAGGATACGGATACGCATGGATACGCGCCCGATACGTATCGAAGTGAAAGGATACGTTTAGGACTGATAAGATACGCGTATCGTATTGTCCAGATACAAGTATCCTACTTTTCGGATACGTTTGAAACTAAAATAGGAGGATAATCCGAAGAAAAATTAAAAATAATCACAATAAATCAGCACAGAATCGTGATCGATCGAAGTTAGCTAATCGAAATCACTCTAAAATCGGAGGATAATCAGAAGAAAAATAAAAAATAATCACAATACCTCTCGAACCTCAGAAATCACTTTACTTGGAAGACTTTCACGAATCAGACCGTCATCTGCAACCGTTATGTCGTCTTCATCGTCTCTATCTGCAACTGCGCCGTCGTCTTCTCCGTCTACAATTGCTCCGTCGTCTCCTTCATCTCTGTCTGCAACTCCTGGTGAGCTTTCGTTTTCACTTTGTTAATAGTGAAACTGTGAAACCCATATCTGAAACTGAAAGTTGAAACTAAAAGCTTAATCTGATTTTGCTTTTCTAAGTTGAAACTAATATTATTATATTCATACCACTACCCACAATAATATATTATAATACCCATACCACTATAGTCCATTCGAATCTGATATGAAGACTGTTGCTTTTCTGATTTTTACTTTTTGTATTATTATAATATTATTGTATTTTGCATATTATAATATATTATTGTGTGGTGGTATGAATATTTAGATTATAATAATTTTATGTGTATGCTTTCATGATGTGTTTTTTATCTCTTAAGTTAACATAAATTTCTCATGTAATATTATTTGTCTCTACAGTGGATTAACTTTTACTATTTATATATTTGTTGATTTAGGAAAATGAATCATCCTGATAATCATGCGAATGATAATGCTAATCTGGATGATAATGCTAATATGGATGAGATTGTTGAAAATTATCACACTCCGTTGTGGAAGTATGTCAAAAAGCTAGAAAAAGTGGGAAATAGAGTAGGAGGAAATACTGAATTTAAATGCAATTATTGTCAGAAAACTTATAAAGGATCCTACCCTAGGGTCAAGTATCATTTGTTAAAAATGGCTGGAAACGGGATCGCGCCTTGCAGCAAGGTTACTGATGAAAATCTTGCAGAAATGAAAAAGTTAATTCGAGAGTGTGAATATAAGATGAAGAGTTCTGCTCCTAAGAATGTTTCTTTGCCCAATACTGGTTCTTTCTGTTATGACCTACCTGAAGCGAATCTTGATCCAAAGAAGAGAAAGGGAACAAGTGGGCCTCTCGGTAAAGCTTTTAACAAGGAAGCTCGAGATCAATGTGATGTCGAAGTTGCAAGGATGTTTTATACAGGTGGCTTATCATTTAACCTTGCAAGAAATCCGCACTATCGAAACTCTTATGTTCGTGCTTCTACACTTCCAGGGTATGTTCCACCAGGTTACAATGCACTAAGAACTACTCTTCTGCAACAAGAGAAGTGTCACATTGAGCGATGCCTCCAACCAATCAAGCGCACATGGAGCACTAAAGGTGTAAGTTTGTGCAGTGATGGGTGGACAGATGCACAAAGGAGACCACTAATTAATATTATGGCAGCTTGTGAAAGTGGGCCTATGTTCTTAAGGGCAATTAATTGTGAAGGTGAATATAAAGACAAGCATTGTATAGCCAACTTCCTTACAGAAGCTATTAAAGAAATTGGTCATGAAAATGTTGTTCAAGTGATCACTGACAATGCTCCTGTTTGTAAAGCTGTTGGGTTACTTATTGAGGCCCACTATCCCCATATCTTTTGGACACCATGTGTTGTTCACACTCTTAATCTTGCTTTGAAGAGTATATGCTCTCCGAAACAAACAGATGTTTTGTACGATGACTGCAATTGGATTTCAACTATTGCTAGTGATGTTTGGCCATAAATTTTTTTATTATGAACCATAGCATGAGATTGTCTATGTTTAATGAACATTGCAAACTAAAGTTGCTCTCCATTGCCGAAACAAGGTTTGTTTTCTCCACTTTTTTTCCTTTTTTTTTCTTATTCAATTATGAGTTATCCTAATTTTTAAAATTTTTCAGATTTGCTTCCATACTTGTGATGCTTAGAAGATTTAAGGAAGTAAAGGAAGGTTTAGAACAAATGATGATTAGCCCGAATTGGGCCTTGTACAAAGAAGATGATTTGGTTAAAGCAATGACGGTGAAGCAAAAAATATTGGATGAGTACTTTTGGGAGAAGATTGATTATATTCTTTTCTTTACAGCTCCAATATATGAGGTTATTAGAATGGCTGACACAGATAAACCTTGTCTTCACTTGGTGTATGAGTGGTGGGATGCTATGATTGAAAAAGTGAAAGCCGCTATCTACAAGAATGAGCGCAAGGCATTACATGAAAAAAGCAACTTTTTTTATGCGGTGTATCGCATTTTATTAGAGCGATGGACTAAAAGTAGCACACCACTTCATTGTTTGGCGCATTCATTAAATCCAAGGTAATGATTTGATAATATCCTTATAAACTCTTCTAAATTAATCTTTAGCTTTATGATTATATTTTTAAAGTGCTATTTCTTTTATTTTAGGTATTATAGTTCAGAATGGCTCCAAGAAGACCCTTGTCGGGTTGCTCCACACCGAGATATTGAGCTTACAACTGAAAGGAAAAAGTGCTTTGAGAGATACTTTTCCAATGAGGAAATTAGAAGAAGTATCAATGTGGAGTATGCCTCTTTCTCTATTGATATGAGCATATTTATGCGAATTAGTTGGCTAGTTCTCGTGCATTTATGTTAGTTATTTGTATTTACTTTAGTATTTTAAGCTATTTTCGTATGTTTGTAGGTCCCAAGGGGTAAAGTATCAAGAAAGTGCATTTTGGAGCTGTTTTGGGCATGGAATGGATAGCTTATGAATGGAGCAAGGTGGATGGACGAAATTGAAGATCAAAAGAGCCTAGAAGGATGTTAGAAGTCAGTTTGGAAGCATAAAAGACAAGAAATCAGCATCTCCTACAAAAGTGGCGTTTTGTCCCCTTTGTGTTCCCTCCTTGTCTCCTTTGGTGCAACAATTCCACTTGCCATGTTTCCCTATCCTTAAACCAAGTAAAACACTTCCCTTATCCCTTTAGGATCCAGCCACACATCCCACACCACCTTTCCTTCCTTGCTTCACAAGAAAGACACAATCCCTTGCCTTCTAGGACAAAGCCGCAACTTCCTTCTTCTCTTTCCTTTCTTGCCGTTCAAGTTTCATGTTTCCCTTTTTAATTTAGGACCTAAAACAGCAAGGAAACCCTTTTCCTTGCCTTGTTAGACCTTTCCCTTTTATTTCTTTCCCTTGCCGCAAGTAACTTACCTTTTCCTTGCACTTTCTGTCCATGCCGCAAATCCATACCCAATTCCCTTAGGTTTCTGATTTTAATTCCTATTTCCCTTTAGGTTTTGGTTTAGTTTTTGTTTCCTAGAATGCCCAAACCGTGCCTTAACCTCTCCCCTATATATATGACCCCATGCTACACCAAACTCAATCATTCACACAACCATTCACTCATTCACACACTTTCAGCGCAAAACCTCCCTTTGCCGCAGCCCTCACTCTCTCTAAACTTCCATCCCTTATCCAAACACATCCATATTCAACCTTAGCCCTTTGTGCCGCAGCAAGGTGGAGAGGAAGGAGCCTTGGACGTTTCAAGCTTGAAGATTGGAGCATTCTAGGTGTACTTCGTTCTTAATTTCAATGTTTACTTCATTATTCTCTGATTTTGTGGTGACTATGAGTGGCTAAACCCCTACTTAGCTAGGGGGAATTTGAAGCCATGAACATGCTTGAGATATGAATTGATTACTTCCAATTGCGACTTGATGAATCGTGAATGCAATTCAATTAACTGTTTTATTCATAACTTGTTCTTGTATGTTGATTGAGGATGCATGCTTAGTTTTCATGCAGGAATTTGATGCTAGAATATAAGGGAGTTTCACCTAATCGTTACGAACTTATATTCACAAGTAGTGAAGGTTGCTTGTCACAATCGTGTTAATTGGATTCTTGGCAAATGTATCATGCTCTCATAGTTACGAATGCCTCGTCAACACTTATGATTTTCATGGAACTTAATGATCTCTAACTGTATCTCTTCTATGCACTCATGTAGGGGACCGTTGGAGAATAATTTGGGTTGTTGTATGCTCTTCTTCCGATTCAATGACATAAGGAAAATCTGAGGGTTAATTTGTGCACGTACGGTTAATCTGGGGTGTTGAGGTTCATGGTTCATTGAAAAGCAATTGGAGATCGATTTATGTACAAGGGTGTCATGTGTGGAGAAGGACCCTCTAGCTAGCCCATCACCCATCAAAGTTTTCAAACTTGTTTTCAAAATCTGTTTTAGTTTACAAAGTCTTTGTTTTATTTTCAAGTTCGTTCAAACCAAAACCCCCCTTTTACTTTCTTGTTTTAAAGTGTCCAAAATCTGTTTTCTTTGTGTTTTCAAGTGTTTTGAGTCAACCTAAAACCAATTTTCGTCCAAAACCTTCCCTAGTGTTTTAAATCTGTCCACAAAGTGTTTTTAAGCCGTTTTAAGTGTTTTTAACTTGTTTTGAGTCTTGTAAACCTTTCCAAACGTTTTTAACTTTGTTTTTGTGTTTTTAAAGTCGATTAGCAATCCCTCCTAATCCCCGGTCCAGAACGATCCCTACTTGCATACTTACTACAATTGACAACAAGAGGGTTTAATTTGAGTGCTTAACTTTTATCACATCAAATTTTGGCGCCGTTGCCGGGGATTAGCAGCTTTGCTAATCCCCCGTTGTTTCTTTTTGTTTATTTTTCGTGTGTTTTTGTTTCTGAATTGGTTTTGTTTCTTGTTTTTAGGTACTAGTTTATGACTCGAAGTTCTCAACCTGTACGTGAGCACATCTTAGACTTTGACGACGATTTTGAGAGAACTTTGAGAAGGCAAAGAAATCAGCAAGCATCTAACCCACCTAGCCCTGAACCTGAGCTTGAAGAACACGAAGTAGAGGAGGAAGAAGTCCCCACGGCACGAGTTGTCCTAGACATGGCAGCGGATAATCGAACCATCAAAGAGCTTTCCGCCTCGGGTGTGGACAATGCCATGCCCCTATGCATCCAATACCCCACGGCAGCTCAAGGGAAGACTGAAGAGTTTGAGTTGAAATCAAGCTTGTTGCATCACATCCCAAAGTACCATGGGCTGTCCATGGAGGATCCAAACAAACATCTCAAGGAGTTTGAAGTTGTTTGCTCGAGCATGACCCCGGTGAACGTTGATGGCAGCATTTTGAAGATGAAGGCTTTTCCCTTTTCTCTCTTAGAAAAGGCTAAAGATTGGTTGTATGAACTAGCGCCTGGGACGGTTACATCTTGGGAAAGTATGAAACGAGCATTCTTGGAGAAGTTTTTCCCTACTTCAAGAGTCATTCTCTTGAGGAAACGGATTAGTGGCATCGAACAAAATGAAGGTGAATCATTTCCAGCTTATTATGAACGTTTTAAAACTCTTGTAGCTTCATGTCCACAGCATCAAATGAAGGAGGAGCTGCTCATTCAATACTTCTACGAAGGACTCCTTCCCCTTGAACGCCAAATGCTAGATGCCTCAGCGGGTGGTGCGTTGGTTGACAAAACTCCGGTGGCTGCCAAGACTCTCATTGCAAACCGAGCACTCAACGCACAACAATATGAAGGTGTTGGACAGAGGGGGAGCTCACGGCCACACAGTGTGAATGAGGTAAGTACAATTTCTGAAATGCAATCACAAATAGCTAATCTTACCGCTCTTGTGTCTTAGGTTGTAATTGGATCAAAACCACAAGAAAATCAAGTTTGTGGCGTGTGCTCCATCCAAGGTCACCAATCCGAGACATGCCCACAGTTGATTGAGAATGGAGGATTGGAATCTGCCAATTCTATTGGATTTCAAGGCCAAAACGAAACCCAATACGATCCATACTCGAATACTTACAACCACGGATGGAGGGACCATCCAAATTCAAATGGAGAGAGCCACAACAAGCAGCCCAACAAGGGGGATTTCGGCCAAACCCCCCTAGAATTTATACCAAACCGTATGCACCACAACAAGCCCAACAAACTTCTGCCTCATCTCACTCAGGTAGGTCCATGGGAAGTGATCAAGCTATTCAGTTACTAACCTCTATTTCGCAGGGGTTACAAAAGCAAGACAATCGGATAGCAAATAATGAGAAGGAGATGATGGACATGAAGAGACAAATTGGGCAGATTTCTAAGTTTCTTGGACAGATTAGAGAACAAGGTAAGCTACCTAGTACGACGAATGTGAATCCGAAGGGAGGCTTCAAATCTGTCAAAGCCATCACCTTGCGAAGTGGAAAAGAAGTTGGATCTGACCCCAAACCCGTCCAAATCTGCCCAAAATGAGGAAAAAAGTTGTTACAAGAAAAGGCAGAACAAGAGGAAGCCACGGCAAAGGGTGATGCACCCTTGCCGCAGCCTTCTAGTGCAGCTAAACCTCCCAAAACGTCCAACACAAGTAAGTTGGGTCCAAATTTGATTAATTCTAACCCTATTCCACCCAATGTACCCTTTCCTAGCAGATTTATGCAATCAAAGAACGAAGAGGCGGAAAAAGATGTTCTAGAGACGTTTAGGAAAGTGCATGTCAATATTCCGCTTCTTGATGCAATTAAGCAAATTCCCAAGTATGCCAAGTTTTTGAAGAAGCTTTGTACAACAAGGAAACGGATTCGGGAGAAAGAAGTGGTCCAGGTAAGTGAGAATGTTTCTGCGATCTTACAAAGAAAACTACCACCTAAATGCAAAGATCCGGGTAGTTTCACGATTCCTTGTGTTATTGGAAATACTAAGTTTGAACATGCTATGCTAGATTTAGGTGCATCAATTAATGTCATGCCATATTCTGTTTATGCATCTATGAATCTAGGAGAGCTCAAAAAGGATGGTGTTGTTATTCAATTGGCCGATAGATCTAACGCATATCCAAAAGGAGTTTTGGAGGATGTTTTTGTGCAGGTAGACCATTTGATTTTTCCTGCAGATTTTTATGTGCTTGACATGGAGGAAACCGCCCACTCTCCATCACCGCCACTCTTACTTGGACGACCTTTCATGAAAACAGCCAACACCAAGATTGATGTGGCTAAAGGAGCTGTAACGATGCAATTTGGTGGTGATATGATTAATTTTAAAATTTCTGAATCAGTTGAGCATACTAATGATGTTCATTCTTGTTGTGCTATTAATGTAATTAAAGATATAAGGCAGGAATGTTCATCACTAATCAAGCAGAATGGATTTCAACCCACCAAAGAAGAAGGAATTGGAGTAGGAAATTCGGTCACAACCCTCAAAAAGCCCAATCTAGCCGAGAGCAACCATTGTGCAATTCTTGACAAATCTGCCACTTCAATGCAATACATGGGTAAGTCTCCAATTCCAAAATCAATTCCCATTTCGACTAATAGGTTGTTACCTTCTTTGGCGCAGGGACTTAATCGAACAAAAGGTGGTGAGAAAGTTCACCTTGACGTAAGGAAGCAAAACACCAAAAACAGAAAGGATCACTATCCGCTTCCATTCAAGGATTCAATGCCTAGACGTTTTAAGAAGTATGTCTTGAAGGCCATTCCCTTCCATGCCGTGGGCACCAATGGAGCTTAAATCGAGGAATCGTCCGGCTGCACGACGTTAAAGCAAGCGCTTCTTGGGAGGCAACCCATGCATTCAACAAAGAGCTTTTGGATGATCCGGCATTATAACCAGGTGTTTATGTTCCTAAACTCTAATCTTTGTTGATTTTACGTTGCAATTCATGCTTTATTTGCTGTTTGTTTGTTTTGTGTGAGTTTATGTTTGAAACATTGAGGACAATGTTTGATTTAAGTGTGGGGGGGTAAACAAGCTGTTTTTGCATGAGTTTCGTGGGTTTTATTCACCTATCACTTGCAATGTTGTTTTTCACTGTTTTTATGTGTTTTTAGTGTGTTTTGAAGCTTTTTAGTGTGTTTTGACTTAAAAATCCGAAAATTTCATAAAAATTTGAAAAATTGTTTTGAAAAAGCCAAAAAGATTTGTTTTTGTGTGTTTGTTTGTGTCTTAGGGTATCTTCCAACCCAATGATGAGGATTTGGTTTTTAATTGAATGACTGTTAAGGAAAGTTGTAAACACGGATGGAAGTTTGATATACCTTTGGTTTATGCTTGGGTGTCGTTGTTGTTTATGAATTCGCATTTGATTACAAAAAAGAAAAATCAGTTTTTGTAACATGCTTGAAGGAAGGAACCCAAATTAACGCTACAACCCTGTGAGACTTGAGCCTAAAACGTTCTTTGGAGAGTTAAAAATCTGTGCATTCATTGTTTTCTAAAGTCGTTGCATGATCTCATTATTCTTTTCTTGGTTACTACTTAGAAGGCGTTTCATCATTTAGTTCCAAATACTAGAACTCATATCCGTTTCATTCAAAGCATGGTATTGAGTGCATAACACATGATCAAGATGAAGTTGTGTAGTGAACCAAGAGCCAAAAAGCCATCCCCCGTGAATTGTGTTTAGGTTTAACCCCGTTGAGCCTTGTTTAGCCTATTTCATTGTTAACCCACATCATCCTTACCAAGCCTAGAATAGGACCATCCATACCCTTGTTCTTGAAGCGTAGTAAAGCATGATTTAAAGGGAATTCGTTTTGAGTAATTGTTTGCAGAAAACAAGTGTGCAAAAAGAGAAAATTCGTATGAAAAAGAAAAGAAAAAAAAGAAAAGTTGTGAAAAGAATGAAAAAGAGTTGAAAAATATGTGAAAAAGAGTCCTAAAGTGTTGATTATTGAAGAAAGAGTCCAAAAAGATGAATTAGGCCCTAAGAGTTGCATAAATCTTCCCTTGTGTTTAAAAGATGATTTCTGCATTCTAAATTGAATTCCAAGTGTCAATTTCATCACTTTGCTTGCTATTGCTTAAAGAACGTTTGTTTATCCTTACCTTTCTTTGTTAACCAATACCCCTAGCCCCGTTACAACCCTTGACTTCAATCTTGAGTGTTGTGTGTTTCAATTTGTGGAGTTTGGAATTGGTATGAGCATATGGTGTCACTGGTTCTCGCGTCTAAGTAGTAGCATTCCATTCATGAGATCATATTTAAACATGCTTAATAACTCCAGAAAATGCTTTCTTTGTCATAAACATATGTGAGTATTTGTTTTCATTTTTTTCATCAATCTTCTCACATATAACTAGTGTAGGGTGTGGAGTCAGAAAATCTGTGTGAAAAAGAGTGTATCTTGTAAGGAATTTGGTGAATTCTCTAAGGCATGTTACTACATTCAAATCATTGTTTTAATTGATTAAATGCGAGCTAATAAGTGACGACTGTGATTAAGTATGTGCTCGAGCGTAAGGATGACTAAAATCTATGTGAATGATGATCTTTGATATGTCATGTGTATTGGAAATCCCTGAGGAAAACGTTGGAAGGTTTAGATTGTGTTTTGTTTTGTTTACTTTATTTTGTTTTGTTTTGTTTCGTTTTGCTCGAGGACTAGCAAAAGCTAAGTGTGGGGGAATTTGATATGAGCATATTTATGCGAATTAGTTGGCTTGTTCTCGTGCATTTATGTTAGTTATTTGTATTTAATTTAGTATTTTAAGCTATTTTCGTATGTTTGTAGGTCCCAAGGGGTAAAGTATCAAGAAAGTGCATTTTGGAGCCTTTTGGAGCCTTTTGGAGCTGTTTTGGGCATGGAATGGATAGCTTATGAATGGAGCAAGGTGGATGGACGAAATTGAAGATCAAAAGAGCCTAGAAGGATGTTAGAAGTCAGTTTGGAAGCATAAAAGACACAAAATCAGCATCTCCTACAAAAGTGGCGTTTTGTCCCCTTTGTGTTCCCTCCTTGTCTCCTTTGGTGCAACAATTCCCCTTGCCATGTTTCCCTATCCTTAAACCAAGTAAAACACTTCCCTTATCCCTTTAGGATCCAGCCACACATCCCACACCACCTTTCCTTCCTTGCTTCACAAGAAAGACACAATCCCTTGCCTTCTAGGACAAAGCCGCAACTTCCTTCTTCTCTTTCCTTTCTTGCCGTTCAAGTTTCATGTTTCCCTTTTTAATTTAGGACCTAAAACAGCAAGGAAACCCTTTTCCTTGCCTTGTTAGACCTTTCCCTTTTATTTCCTTCCCTTGCCGCAAGTAACTTACCTTTTCCTTGCACTTTCTGTCCATGCCGCAAATCCATACCCAATTCCCTTAGGTTTCTGATTTTAATTCCTATTTCCCTTTAGGTTTTGGTTTAGTTTTTGTTTCCTAGAATGCCCAAACCGTGCCTTAACCTCTCCCCTATATATATGACCCCATGCTACACCAAACTCAATCATTCACACAACCATTCACTCATTCACACACTTTCAGCGCAAAACCTCCCTTTGCCGCAGCCCTCACTCTCTCTAAACTTCCATCCCTCATCCAAAAACATCCATATTCAACCTTAGCCCTTTGTGCCGCAGCAAGGTGGAGAGGAAGGAGCCTTGGACGTTTCAAGCTTGAAGATTGGAGCATTCTAGGTGTACTTCGTTCTTAATTTCAATGTTTACTTCATTATTCTCTGATTTTGTGGTGACTATGAGTGGCTAAACCCCTACTTAGCTAGGGGGGAATTCGAAGCCATGAACATGCTTGAGATATGAATTGATTACTTCCAATTGCGACTTGATGAATCGTGAATGCAATTCAATTAACTGTTTTATTCATAACTTGTTCTTGTATGTTGATTGAGGATGCATACTTAGTTTTCATGCAGGAATTTGATGCCAGAATATAAGGGAGTTTCACCTAATCGTTACGAACTTATATTCACAAGTAGTGAAGGTTGCTTGTCACAATCGTGTTAATTGGATTCTTGGCAAATGTATCATGCTCTCATAGTTACGAATGCCTCGTCAACACTTATGATTTTCATGGAACTTAATGATCTCTAACTGTATCTCTTCTATGCACTCATGTAGGGGACCGTTGGAGAATAATTTGGGTTGTTGTATGCTCTTCTTCCGATTCAATGACATAAGGAAAATCTGAGGGTTAATTTGTGCACGTACGGTTAATCTGGGGTGTTGAGGTTCATGGTTCATTGAAAAGCAATTGGAGATCGATTTATGTACAAGTGTGTCATGTGTGGAGAAGGACCCTCTAGCTAGCCCATCACCCATCAAAGTTCTCAAACTTGTTTTCAAAATCTGTTTTACTTTACAAAGTCTTTGTTTTATTTTCAAATTCGTTCAAACCAAAACCCCCCTTTTACTTTCTTGTTTTAAAGTGTCCAAAATTTGTTTTCTTTGTGTTTTCAAGTGTTTTGAGTCAACCTAAAACCAATTTTCGTCCAAAACCTTCCCTAGTGTTTTTAATCTGTCCACAAAGTGTTTTTAAGCCGTTTTAAGTGTTTTTAACTTGTTTTGAGTCTTGTAAATCTTTCCGAACGTTTTTAACTTTGTTTTTGTGTTTTTAAAGTCGATTAGCAATCCCTCCTAATCCCCGGTCCAGAACGATCCCTACTTGCATACTTACTACAATTGACAACAAGAGGGTTTAATTTGAGTGCTTAACTTTTATCACATCATCTATGTGCTTGAATGACTTTGGAGCTATTGATTCTATGAACGATAGGTTTCATTTGGAACCAGTGATGTGGTGGATTGTCCATGGAGCTTCTACACCTAGTCTCCAATCCATAGCTTTGAAGCTACTTGGACAACCTTGTTCCTCCTCTTGTTGTGAAAGAAATTGGAGCACTTATAGTTTTATTCACTCTCTAAGAAGGAACAAGATTACACCACAAAGAGCCGAGGATTTGGTATTTGTGCATAATAATCTTCGTCTTTTATCAAGGAATAGCTCAACCTACAAAGAAGGTATTACTCAATTGTGGGATGTTGGAGGATATGGCTTTGAAAACTTGGGTGAAGAAAGTGTCGGGATGCTTGATATTGCTAACCTTTCACTTGATGAACCGTCATTGGAGACTACTTTGATTACTAGGGACATCATGGACGTACAAGTTGAATGAGACTTTTTATTTAATTTTTTAATTTCGTTTGGATGATCTTTTTACTTTTCAAGTTTTAAGACTAATTGCTTGTTGGACGAACTATCTTTCTAATTGTTTAGAGTTTATTGAAATAAATTTGAACTTGAGTAATAAATTTGAATGCTTATTTTATAATGTTTTAGATATATTTATTTATATATTTTTTTTTAATTGCTGTATCCTTGACTTATCGTGTCCTCGTTTTTAGAAATTTGACGTATCCCCGTGTCGTATTGTGTCGTATCCCCGTATCCGTGTCCGTGTCCGTGCATCGTAGCTCAATACATACCTAGAATCATGGATAGACCAAATACACTGAGGCGGGGAGAGTTTTGCAGAGAAATCCACCAACAACTAATGGAGGGACTAAAGTCACAAGTTCCAGTCCATTTTCTTCTGCAAATTTTAGAGCTACTTGCTCTACCTTGGTCTTGGCAGCCACATATGAAGTCCCAAACAATTTGAGAGACCTATGGTATTCAATGTCGCTCCATGTACTTTCATCCACCGAGTCATGGCCGTTGCCACTGTAAACCGCAGCTGCTGCACTAGAAGTGTACACAACCCTCTTCACAGTCCTGGAATTTAAGCATGCTTTAAATATTCCTAGGGTTCCTTGGACAGATTTTTTCATCACTGATTCTTCGTCAAGTTCTTTGTGAGGCATAGGGTGAGTAACATGGAAAACCCCAATGCATCCTTCAATTGCCGCATTGAAACTGTCAGGCTGGTTGAGATCTGCATTGAAGATGCGAAGATTCTCCGATGCTCTTGGCAGGCTTGTGAGGAAGCTGATGTCTCTTTTGCATTCTAGGGCCAGTATCAAACATCAAAGCATGTTATTTACCGCATCAAAACAAATTCCCAAAAACTTTGGATCCGGAAATATGTGATGCAGATGAGTTTGAACTTAAACAACTAATTGACAGACAAAAGATTCTAAAACCACATAGACCGAACACAAAATTCAATAATAAGGCAACACATAGAGAATCTATAAGAGAAAAGAAATGATACAAAAAATGTCATCCATCTATAATATAATTTAAGCAAATAGGCTTTTTTCAAACTCTATTTGAAAATGTTAATCGTGCCCTCAATTTACTAATTTTGCTCGTATTCTACAAATTTTCAAGGATATATGTGTCAAACAATAAAATTAACTGTTAAGATTAAAAGATAAAATTCAATCTCATTTTTTCGTTAACTAGTCAACACTTGCTTGGCTTTATAACAAGTATGTTACTATATGTTTCTCTTTACAGGGTAAACCATTGCATAACAAAAAAATTTGTTGGGTTCACTCTTGAGTTCGAACCATGAGCTATATATATATATATCATAATTTTGACTCTTTTTCTCACTTACACTCGTCACATAAACAAACGAAATGACTCTTATTTAGGCTTATATTCTGGATTAGATGCCAGTTTTTGTATCCGGTTTTTATATTCTGAATCTTAATTATTTCCAACAAGTATAAGAAACTTATGTGTCATGTCCAAGTTATTTGGTAACAAAAAAAAAAGGGACACTTTGGCGACTCTAGTAATAAGTATAATTCTTGTGGAAGCATGATTAGAGAGATTTTCGTTTTTGCTTGGGGAGGAAATAAGAAGATCAAGTGAGATGGATTGGTATGAGTACCTACGTAGTTTATCTGGGTCAGGTCTCACAGTTGCTCGAACTGTATAACCATGTTGCAGAGGCCTCATAACAAGCCATGAAGCAACAAATCAAGTTCCACCTGTGGAATTTTATTCCACGGGCCGAGGGTCCACTCTAACAACACCGATATTGTCCCCACTTAACCACCTGTAGAATCCTCAGGTGTGGGGTTTAATCACAAAATGCCTTCTTTCTTCCCTCTTGGCCGATGTGGGACACTGGGGTACTCCCCCGCACGTGAGACCCCATTTTATGGGTCACAAGTGAAATTCCACACATTGGCAACCACGTGGAGCCATGTCGGGACTCGCCCAATCGTGCGGGGCCAATGGGGACCCACCCAATCACGTGGCCTACTTGGAGCCAGACATCTTTGGCCTATGGGACTCACCAATCACGCAAGGCCAATGGGGACCAACCCAATCACGTGGCAGTACGTGCCCGTCCCCTGGCTCTGATACCATGTAGAATTTTTCAGGTTGACGGGCCGTGGCCCCACTCCAACAACACCGATATTGTCCTCAGGTGTGGGGTTTTATCACAAAAAGCCTCGGTGTTAGTTAGAGTGGGGTATTTCTATTTAAAGTGCTTTCTTTCTTCCCTCCTGGCCGATGTGGGACACTGGGGTTCCAACACCACCTGTTACACAAACTGGACCAGTCTTCTCCATTTCTCTCCTCTTCTGCACACACAATTGCTTTTCACAAAAGTCTGCCTTATTACTAGAGTTCATTTGAAATCTCCATTTTGTATGCAGGCAGACATATGCTTATAATGCTGCACAAATTATATGAATTATTCTTTGCAGAAAGTTGTTCTGGTGTAGAAGACAAGCACTCAGTAAGGGACAAAAAATCACTCAAAATCTGTGACCTTACCTAGGGTCGATTCCCAATTTCGGTTGTGCGTGGGCTTTGGTACATAATAGTGTATGGTCCATGGTCAACTGGGGGTTACTTTCCCATTTTGTTAACCAAGGCAAGGGATCACCATTGGTCCAACGTAGATACGCCTCTGGACAAGTAGAGGTCAATTTATTGCTAGTTATTGTGAGGTTTAGCCCACTTTCCCACTCTTTTAGTGTAAATAATATCGTTTGTGTTGTGGCCTATTTTATCTGACAAAGGGAGAGGGGTGCGGCAAAGAGAAGAGAGAGAGATTGAGAATATGCTTGAGGAATTGTGTGTTTATTCCCCAGTCCTTGTGCCTTTATTTATAGTAATAAGGAGGAGAAGAGATATTACTTCTTCCCTAAGTAATACAAGTTGTAATAGGAAAGAATAACTAGAATCAAATCTAATCTAGGATTTACACAATCACACTTAAACTAGGAATGTTTACAACACTTTGTTAAAAAAAAAAATTAGAAATAGGGGCAAAAATTGAAGATTTCCGCACCTAATAGTTAGGAGGGGCAGATATTAAAATTCCGCCTAAAATGAGCGTTGCTATTAATAAATAGGGGCAAATAGACATATATTTCAGTCCCTAATAGTTTTCGGGATGTTTAAAGTAAGAGAAATGTTAAGGGAACTCTCTTAAATTGGGACTCTTAGAAAAATGTTAAGGGGACTCTCCGTCACCTCATGTTTTTAGCACAATTCTCATCCCAACATTATAAAACATTGTGCCTAAAACATGAGCAGGCAGAGAGTCCATGCAAAGTCTCATTTTGAGTGAGTCTCCTTAGCATTTCTCTTAAAGCATTAGGGGCGATTATTAAGGTATTACTTTATTGTATTTAATGACATTTATATTTAGTATTCTTCCATTTTTACGGTCAAATCTATTTATGATTATTTTTGTTTTTCATCCCCACCCTAGACGAAAATATGTATGAATGACACACATAACGAATTTCAATTCAATTTTTTCACACCCCACTGTCAAATTTACCTGCAAAACAATAGTTTGAGGAAAAAAAAACTTCAATCAAACTAAACAAACTTAGCTTTTTTTTCTCTATTACAAACCTTTTTAAATCTCTCTTTCGCTATCTTAGACCGATCGAATATTCAAAGGTACAAAATTAGGGGGAAAATAGAGAAGAAGAGAAAACAATATCAGATTGAAAAGAAAAAAAAAGTGAAGAAGGAGAAGAAGAATCTGAAGGAATAAGAAAAATAGAGAAGATGAGAAGAATATGAAGGAACGAGAAAAATGAAGATGAGGAGTTTGTGCTAGGAAAGATCAATAGAGAAATAAGGGGAATGTACACAGTGGCGGATCCAGGATTCTTACCCCAAGGGGTCGCAGTGTAAAAGTTCAAATAAAAATTTAGGATGGAAAAACATATTGAAAATGAAATCATAGTACTTTCATTCATAATTCATAATGGAAACAATATTACAAACTATAATTGTCCACGACGAGGTTTCATATTTTGAAAACGAAGCATTATAGCTTCATTTTCAATACAAGCAAAAATATCTCTCTCAATATAAACAAGCAAGCTATCACTCAACCATTGATCTCCCATTCTGTTCCTAAGTGGACCCTTAACAATATTCATGACAGAAAATGCTCTCTTGATGTGAAAATTACTTGACACACAAATTAAACCCTATTTTTGACAATTGTAGTATATGATGCAAGTAGGGATCGTTCTAGACCGGGGATTAACTAGGGATGCTAATCAACACAAATTAGATTTAAAAACACAAAAACAAACTTAAAAACGTTTAAATAGACTCAAGGGACTAAAGAAAACAGGTTTTTGACTCAAATAACAAGATTAGATGAAAAGAGGATTGTTTTGGACGAAATTAAGCTTTAAAACAGAAACTTTGTTTAAAACACTTAAGAAAAACGATTTTGATGAATTGAATGGATGATGAGTTTAGTTAGAGGATCCTTTTCCACACATGACATATGCATATGAACCAATTTCCAATTATTATTCCTTTAGACTATGAATGACAACACTCCAAGTTAACCATGTAAGCATAAATTAACCATCAGATTTTCCTTTTCTCATTGAATTGAATGAAACATGCATTACAACCAAATTATCCTTATCAAGTCCCTAACTATGATTGCATGATAGAAAACATATCAAAGGTCATTACGTTCTTTGAAAATCATAAGTGTTGACAAGGCAATTATAACTATGAATGCATGAAACTCTTGCCTAGGACTTACTTAACATGATTGTGACTAGCAACCTTTACTACTTGTGAATATAAGTTCATAACGATTAGGTGAAACTCCCTTATACTCTAGCTTCAAGTTAATGCATGCAAATTAAGTGTCGACTCCCAATTAACACACATAAACAAGTTTTAATAACTTAGATAAGCAAATCACATTCAAGTCTTAAGAAACAATAATTGGATGTAATCAATTCATATATAGCATATAATCATGGCTTCAAATTCACCCCCAACTAAAATAAACTTAGTTCCACATAATTGAAAACCAAATTAAAACAAACATTAAACTAAGGATAGAATACACCTAGAAACGCTCCAAGTATCTTCTTTTCCTTCCTTCCTTGCTGCGGCAGATGGTGTTTGAGGGTGGTGGATGGATGTAGCTGAATTATGGTGAAGGGTGGATGAGTGCTGAATGTAGAGAGAAATCTGAGATGGGTGGTGAGAGATGGTGTTTTGAATGAGGGGTGCGGCACTCATATATATAGGTGCTGAATGAAAGCCACGGCTTGGTAGAAATAGGAGTTAGAATGAGTAGAAGTTTTGGAATTAGAATAGGTATAGAACTTGGACTCCAAAACTAGAAAGGAAAAGGGACTTCCAAGCACAATCCAAAGAGGAAAAGAACATGTTTTCCAGCAGGTTTTAGGCATCTAGAAGGTGGGATATGCGGCTGGGATTTAGGAGAAGAGATAAGGCCTTCTAGAAGGGGTTTAGGCGCCACCTTTGTAGGAGAAAGGTGTGGCAGATTTGTAGGAGAGGTTTAAGGGATTTGTTGCATGTTTTTAGGCTTCTAGAACCCCTAAATTTAGGTGATATTTTCTGTTTAGAATCCCCCTCTGTTTGGCTAAAAATAAGGTGGATAAGATAAGGTAAGGATAAGGCAAGATAAGATAAGGTTATGGATAATGCTTCTAGATAATGTTCCTTATTTCTTGCTCTTTTCTTATCTTCTAGAACTTGAACTTGTTTCTTCCTTCTTCCTAGCTGATTCCTTGTCTTTAAATCTCCAAATTCGTCCATCCTTCTTGCTTGACTCATAAGCTATCCATCCTTGACCCAAAATAGCTCCAAATCACTCCAAATTGGCTCTTTTTGCACACTTTGTTATTAAGCCCTGAAATTGCACGAAAATGACTTAAAACACAATAATTAACATAATTAAGCTAAGTAAATGCAAGAAAACAAGCTAACTAAGTCGCATAAATATGCTCCTATCAAATTCCCCCATACTTAGCTTTTGCTAGTCCTCGAGCAAAACGAAATAAACAAAACATAAACTAAACCTTCCAACGTTTGCCTCAGGGATTTCCAATGGTACATAACATATTAAAGATCATCACTCCCATAGATTTTAGTTATCTTTACTCTCGAGCACATACTTAATCATATTCGCCACTTACTAGCTCACAATTAATCAATTAAAACAATGATTTGAATGTAGTAACATGCCTTAGAGAATTTGCTCAATTCCTTACGGTTTCACTCTTATTTTCACACAGATTTTCTGACTACACACCCTACACTAGTTATATGTGAGAAGATTGATGTAAACATGAAAACGAATACTCACATATGTTTATAACAAAGAAAGCAATTTCTGGAATTATTAATGCATGTGTAGATATGATCTCATGAATGGAATGTTACTACTTAGATGCGAGAACCAGGGATACCATATGCTCATACCAATCCCAAACTCCACAAATTGAAACACACAACACCCAAGATAGAAGTATAGGGTTGTAACGGGGCTAAAGGGTATTGGTTAACAAGAAAGGATATGGAAAACAAACGTTCTTAAAGCAATAGTAAGCAAAGCAATGTAATAGGCACTTAGAATTCACTTTTGAATGCAAAAATCAACTTTAAACACAAGGGGAAGGTGCACACAACTTTTTAGGGCCGAATTCAAACTTTTGGACCCTTTCTTCAACAACCAACACTTAGAGCTCATTTTCTCTTCTTTTCAACTCTTTTTCTTACTTTTCTTCACACTTTTCTTTTCTTTTTCTATTTTTCACGAATTTTTTCATTTTCTTTCTTTTGGCACACAAAACCCTTCCCCCACACTCACTTTCTGCAATATGGTGATCAAAAGGAATTTCCTTCTAAGTTATGCTCCACTATGCTTCAAGAACAAGGGTATGGATGGTCCTAATCTAGGCTTGGTAGGGTAAAACGTGGCTAACAAAGAACATGGGCTAAAACAAGGCTCAACGGGGTTAAACCTACAAAACATAATGTGAAGGGTAAGGCTTTTTGGCTCTAGTTTTACTAACAACTTCATCTTGTTTATGTGTTATGTTAATCAATTTTATGCTTTGAATGAAACGGGCATGAGTTCTAGTATTTGGAACTATAGTGATGAAACGCCTTCTAAGTAGCAACCAAGCAAAGAATAATGAGATCATGCAACGATTTTAGAAAACAACAAATGCACAGATTTTTTAACTCTCCAAAGAACGTTTTAGGCTCAAGTCTCTCAGGGTTGTAGCGTTAGTTTGAGTTTCTTCCTTCAAGCATGTTACAAAAACTGATTTTTTCTTTGTGATTAACCATGAATTCGTTAGTTACAACTACAACTAAGCATAAACCAAAGGCATATCAAACTTCCATCCATGTTTGTAACTTTCTTTAACAGTTATGCATTTAAAAACCAAATCCTCATCATTGTGTTGGAAGGTACCCTAAGACACAAAAACACACAAAACTGACTCTTTTTGGTATTTTTAACACATTTTTCGATTTTTTTTCAAGAATTTTCGGATTTTTCTTAAAGAACACATAAAAACACTTCAAAACACACTAAAAACACTTAAAAACAGTGAAAACAACATTAGAAGTGATAGGTGATAAAAACCCACGAATTTTGCATAAAAACACTTTGTTTACCCCCCCACACTTAAATCAAACATTGTCCTCAATGTTTCAAACATATACGCACACACAAGCAAACAAACAAACAATTAACAAACATGACACGAAATGTAAATGAAAAACAATAAAGAGTAGAGTTTAGGAACATAAACACCTGGTGTTGATGCCGGATCTTCCAAGGTCTCTTTATTGAATGCATGGGTTGCCTCCCAAGAAGCGCTTGCTTTAACGTCTTCCAGCCGGACGAGACTTCCTTTTAGTCTTGGATCGGGCCCACGGCATGGAGTGGTGTGTCTTCCACGATATGCTCCTCAAAGTGCTCATAGTAGGGCTTCACACGTTGTCCATTCACCTTGAATTCTTGCCCCGTCTTGAAACTTTTAATTTGGACTGCACCATGAGGAAAAACATTAGTAACAACAAAAGGGCCAATCCACTTAGAACGTAACTTACCTGGGAATAAACGAAGGCGGGAATTGAAGAGTAGAACTTTCTGCCCAGGTGAGAATATCTTGGTACGAATCATCTTGTCATGAAATGCCTTCGTCTTCTCTTTGTAAATCTGAGCATTCTCATACGCCTCGTTTCTAATTTCTTCAAGTTCGTTCAATTGAAGCTTTCTCTGAAGTCCAGCCGTGACTAGGTCCAAATTGAATGTTTTGACGGCCCAATGTGCTTTATGCTCTAATTCAACCGGAAGATGACATGGTTTTCCATATATGAGCCGAAATGGGGACATCCCAATTGGTGTTTTGTAGGCCGTACGATATGCCCACAATGCATCATTCAAACGTAAGCTCCAATCTTTCCGGTTAGGCCCAACGGTCTTCTCTAAAATCTGTTTGATCTCCCGATTTGAAACCTCGGCTTGGCCATTTGTTTGGGGATGATAAGGTGTTGCCACCTTATGAGTGACGTTGTATTTCTTGAGCAACGCCTCAATGGTTCGATTGCAAAAGTGTGAACCCCCATCACTTATAAGAACTCTTGGCATTCCAAATCTAGCAAATATGTTAGTTCTTATAAAATCTGCAACCACTTTAGAATCATTAGTACGGGTGGCTTTTGCTTCCACCCATTTCGAAGCATAATCAACCGCAAGTATAATATAAACAAAACCATGAGATGAGGGAAAAGGGCCCATGAAATCAATGCCCCAAACATCAAAAATTTCAACACTAAATACAGGGACCTGCGGCATTTGATCTTTTGAACCAATGTTTCCGGTTCTTTGACAACGATCACATGACAAGCAAAACGTTCTAGCATCTTTAAAGATGGTAGGCCAATAAAAACCACTTTCAAGTACTTTTCGTGCAGTCCTTTGAGTGCCAAAGTGACCTCCGCATGCATAAGTGTGACAAAATGTTAAAATTGAATGAAATTCAGAATTATGCACACACCTACGAATGATTTGATCCGCACCATATTTCCACAAATAAGGGTCATCCCACACATAAGAACGTGCCTCTTTCTTTAGTTTATCCCGTTGATGCTTATTTAAGGTGTCGGGAACTTGTTTAGAGACCAAATAATTAACTAAATCGGCATACCATGGTGCACTTACCTTGATGGACAGCAGCTGCTCATCGGGGAATGTCTCTGGAATAGGCACGGCATCATCTTCTTCATGGACCATTCGGCTCAAGTGGTCAGCCACCACGTTCTCGCATCCTTTCTTGTCCCGAATTTCAATATCGAACTCTTGGAGAAGAAGCATCCAACGAATAAGCCGTGGTTTAGCCTCCTTCTTGGTAAGTAAGTACTTCAACGCTGCATGATCAGAGTAAATTATAACTTTAGTACCAAGTAAATACGAGCGAAATTTATCTAAAGCAAAAACAACAGCAAGAAGTTCTTTTTCCGTTGTGGAATAGTTCAGTTGAGCATCATTCAACGTCCGGGAAGCATAGTATATGACGTGTGGCTGCTTGTCCTTTCTTTGTCCCAAAACAGCTCCTAATGCATAATCGGATGCATCGCACATAAGCTCAAAGGGAAGGCTCCAATCTGGTGGGACAATGATAGGGGCCGAAGTGAGCTTCTCTTTGAGGTTCGTGAAAGCCTTCTCACACTCTTTATCGAATTTGAAAGGCACATCCTTTTGAAGGAGGCGGCACAAGGGGTTGGAAATCTTTGAAAAATCCTTGATGAATCGCCTATAAAATCCTGCATGTCCAAGAAAAGAACGAACCTCTCTAACCGAAGTCGGAGAGGGTAAGTAGCGTACAAGATCTATTTTTGATTTATCAACTTCAATTCCTCTTTCTGAAACGATATGACCTAAAACTATACCTTGTTTCACCATAAAATGACATTTCTCCCAATTTAAAACAAGGTTAGTTTCAACACATCGTTTCAAGATTAATGTGAGATTATCCAAACAATTATCAAATGAATCTCCAAAGACACTAAAATCATCCATAAATACCTCTATGATCTTCTCAACGAAATCTGAAAATATACTTACCATACATCGTTGAAAAGTTGCAGGTGCATTGCATAGACCGAATGGCATGCGACGATAGGCAAAGGTACCAAATGGGCACGTGAAGGTTGTCTTTTCTTGGTCGTTGGGAGCTATGACAATTTGATTATATCCCGAATAGCCATCAAGAAAACAATAAAAAGAATGACCGGCTAACCTTTCAAGCATTTGGTCAATGAACGGCAAAGGGAAGTGGTCCTTCCTTGTGGTGGCGTTGAGCTTCCTATAATCAATGCATACTCTCCAACCTGTTTGGATACGGGTTGGCACAAGCTCATTTTCGGCATTCTTCACCACCGTAACTCCCGACTTCTTTGGAACAACTTGCACCGGCGAAACCCACCGGCTATCCGAGATAGGGTAGATCACTCCACAATCGAGAAGCTTTATAACCTCCTTCTTGACAACTTCCATCATCGGAGGGTTGAGTCGGCGTTGAGCCTCTCGAGTTGGTTTAGCCCCCTCCTCTAGAAGTATGCGATGCATGCAAGTTGTAGGGCTAATACCTTTAATGTCGGCTAAGGTCCACCCTATGGCTGTTTTGTGCTCTTTCAACACCCGAATCAGTTTTTCTTCCTCTAATGCCGTGAGTGTTGCAGAGATTATGACCGGTAACGTTTCTTTGTCTCCTAAATAGGCGTACTTCAAATGACTCGGCAATGGTTTAAGTTCAAGAATTGGGGCCTGAATCACTGAAGGCAACAATTTATCAGTAGAAACGGGAATGGAATTTGGGATTGAAGACTTACCATGATATTGTGACAATGCTCCTAGGGCAGCCACCATCTCGCCAACTTCTTCATTAGGCACGGCCAGATTTGGTTTTAAGCCCAATCCTTCGGCAATTGTTGTTTCAAGGGGGTCTTTGTCTAACGAATCGAGAAAGTCCTGCGCCAAAGAATCAAGTACATCAATAGAAAAACATGAATGCTCATCCTTAGGATATTTAATGGCATCAGAAATATTAAAATCAATAACTTCCCCATCAAATTCCATTGTTAATGTCCCTTTGAATACATCTATCTTCGTGCGGGCTGTTTTCATGAAAGGTCTCCCAAGGAGGATCGGCAATGGGGTAGAATAGACTCCATCTTCCATGTCAAGCACGTAAAAGTCCGCTGGAAAGATCAAATTGTTCACCTGCACTAAGACATCTTCCACAACTCCTTTCGGATATGCGTTAGAACGGTCGGCCAATTGAATAATTACACCATCGTTTTTAAGCTCGCCTAAATTCATCGATGCATAAATTGAATAGGGCATAACATTAATTGAAGCACCTAAATCTAGCATGGCATGTTCAAACTTAGTTTTGCCAATAATGCAAGGAATTGTGAAACTACCCGGATCTTTGCACTTAGGTGGTAGTTTCCTTTGTAGCACCGCAGAGACATTCTCACTTACCTGAACCACTTCCTTGTTCGAAATCCTCTTCCTTGTTGTGCAAAGTTCTTTCAAAAACTTGGCATACTTAGGCACTTGCTTAATTGCATCGAGGAGCGGAATATTGACTTGAACTTTCCGAAAGGTTTCAAGAATGTCTTTCTCATTCTCTTCTTTCTTTGATTGCTTAAACCTGCTAGGAAAGGGCACATTTAGTGGAATAGAACTTGAAAAATTCGGATTAGGGCTTACCTTGGTGGTTTGGGACGGTTTTGGGTCTCTAGGGGGCTGCGGCAAGCTATTCTCTTCCCTTGCCGTGGCTTGTACTCCCTGTTCTTCTTCTTGTAGCAGCTTTTCATCCTCGTTAAGGCCTTGTTTGAACGGTTTTGAGTGATTCCCGAGCTCCTTGCCACTCCGCAATGTAATGGCCTTAGCGGTTTCAAAACCTCCCTTTGGATTCACAACGGTTGAACTAGGAAGTTTACCTTGTTCTCTAAACTGTCCTAGGAACTCAGAAATCTGCCCCATTTGCTTCTTCATGTCACTCATCTCTTTGTCTTGATTCTCTATTCTCTGCGAAACAGAAGTTAGTAATTGAACCACTTGATCATTATTAACTAACGTACCTGAGTTTGGTTGAACAATTTGTGATTGAGGTTGAGATTGAGTGAATGGCTTTTGATAAAACCCAGGGGGTGTTTGTCGAAAACCTCCTTGTTGTTGAGGTTGTTGAGGCTCCCTCCACTTGAAATTTGGGTGGTCTCTCCATCCCGGATTGTATGTATTTGAGTATGGATCGTGCCTTTGCTGATTTTGGCCTTGAAAACCTATGGCATTGGCACTTTCCCATCCTCCATTCTCAATCAACTGTGGACATTGATCATTGGGATGCCCTTGCATAGAGCACACGCCACACACACTTGGGTTGTTTCCTTGTATTTTGCATCCTTCCATAAATTGCGACAACATAGTAGTAATGTTAGTTAATTGAGATTGCAAATCGGAATTGGAACTTACCTCATTTACTTGCTGCCGTGGGGTGTCTCTTTGGCCAACTCCTTCGTATTGTTGTGCGTTCAAGGCTCGGTTCGAGATTAGGATCTTGGCAGCCACCGGTGTTTTGTCAACCAAAGCACCTCCCGCCGAGGCATCTAGCATTTGTCTTTCAATCGGAAGGAGTCCCTCGTAAAAGTATTGAATTAAAAGCTCCTCCTTCATTTGGTGTTGTGGACAAGATGCAACTAGGGCCTTGAAACGCTCATAATATGTCGGAAAGGATTCTCCTTGGTTTTGTTGTATGCCACTGATTTTCTTCCTTAAAAGAATGACACGTGATGTAGGGAAGAATTTCTCTAAAAATGCACGCTTCATACTCTCCCAAGAAGTGACAGTTCCGGGTGCCAATTCATATAGCCAATCTTTAGCCTTGTCCAAAAGAGAGAATGGGAAGGCTTTCATCTTTAGAATACTCCCATCGACATTAATGGGTGTCATACTTGAACATACCACTTCAAACTCCTTAAGATGCTTGTTTGGATCTTCCATGGACAGACCATGGTATTTTGGAATGTGATGCAACAAGCTAGACTTCAATTCAAACTCATCGGTCTTACCTTGGGCAGCCACGGGGTATTGAATGCAAAGAGGTGCGGCATTGGCTAATCCCGAGGCAGAAAGCTCTTTGATTGTACGATTGTCCACTTCCATGGCTTGTTCTTCTTCTTCCTCTTCCTCAAATTCAGATTCGGCCTCTGAACTTGGTGGACTAGGTGGGTTTGGTTCTGGTTGCTTCCTCTTCCTTCTCAACGTTCGTTCGAAATCGTCGTCAAAATCCAAGATGTTTGTACGAATAGGTTGAGAACTACGAGTCATAAACTTAGTACCTGAAACAAGAAAAACAAACAAAATCAGAATATGAAATAAAGACTAACGAAATAAACAAGGGATTAGCAATTTGCTAATCCCCGGCAACGGCGCCAAAATTTGATGTGAAAATTACTTGACACACAAATTAAACCCTATTTTTGACAATTGTAGTATATGATGCAAGTAGGGATCGTTCTAGACCGGGGATTAACTAGGGATGCTAATCAACACAAATTAGATTTAAAAACACAAAAACAAACTTAAAAACGTTTAAATAGACTCAAGGGACTAAAGAAAACAGGTTTTTGACTCAAATAACAAGATTAGATGAAAAGAGGATTGTTTTGGACGAAATTAAGCTTTAAAACAGAAACTTTGTTTAAAACACTTAAGAAAAACGATTTTGATGAATTGAATGGATGATGAGTTTAGTTAGAGGATCCTTTTCCACACATGACATATGCATATGAACCAATTTCCAATTATTATTCCTTTAGACTATGAATGACAACACTCCAAGTTAACCATGTAAGCATAAATTAACCATCAGATTTTCCTTTTCTCATTGAATTGAATGAAACATGCATTACAACCAAATTATCCTTATCAAGTCCCTAACTATGATTGCATGATAGAAAACATATCAAAGGTCATTACGTTCTTTGAAAATCATAAGTGTTGACAAGGCAATTATAACTATGAATGCATGAAACTCTTGCCTAGGACTTACTTAACATGATTGTGACTAGCAACCTTTACTACTTGTGAATATAAGTTCATAACGATTAGGTGAAACTCCCTTATACTCTAGCTTCAAGTTAATGCATGCAAATTAAGTGTCGACTCCCAATTAACACACATAAACAAGTTTTAATAACTTAGATAAGCAAATCACATTCAAGTCTTAAGAAACAATAATTGGATGTAATCAATTCATATATAGCATATAATCATGGCTTCAAATTCACCCCCAACTAAAATAAACTTAGTTCCACATAATTGAAAACCAAATTAAAACAAACATTAAACTAAGGATAGAATACACCTAGAAACGCTCCAAGTATCTTCTTTTCCTTCCTTCCTTGCTGCGGCAGATGGTGTTTGAGGGTGGTGGATGGATGTAGCTGAATTATGGTGAAGGGTGGATGAGTGCTGAATGTAGAGAGAAATCTGAGATGGGTGGTGAGAGATGGTGTTTTGAATGAGGGGTGCGGCACTCATATATATAGGTGCTGAATGAAAGCCACGGCTTGGTAGAAATAGGAGTTAGAATGAGTAGAAGTTTTGGAATTAGAATAGGTATAGAACTTGGACTCCAAAACTAGAAAGGAAAAGGGACTTCCAAGCACAATCCAAAGAGGAAAAGAACATGTTTTCCAGCAGGTTTTAGGCATCTAGAAGGTGGGATATGCGGCTGGGATTTAGGAGAAGAGATAAGGCCTTCTAGAAGGGGTTTAGGCGCCACCTTTGTAGGAGAAAGGTGTGGCAGATTTGTAGGAGAGGTTTAAGGGATTTGTTGCATGTTTTTAGGCTTCTAGAACCCCTAAATTTAGGTGATATTTTCTGTTTAGAATCCCCCTCTGTTTGGCTAAAAATAAGGTGGATAAGATAAGGTAAGGATAAGGCAAGATAAGATAAGGTTATGGATAATGCTTCTAGATAATGTTCCTTATTTCTTGCTCTTTTCTTATCTTCTAGAACTTGAACTTGTTTCTTCCTTCTTCCTAGCTGATTCCTTGTCTTTAAATCTCCAAATTCGTCCATCCTTCTTGCTTGACTCATAAGCTATCCATCCTTGACCCAAAATAGCTCCAAATCACTCCAAATTGGCTCTTTTTGCACACTTTGTTATTAAGCCCTGAAATTGCACGAAAATGACTTAAAACACAATAATTAACATAATTAAGCTAAGTAAATGCAAGAAAACAAGCTAACTAAGTCGCATAAATATGCTCCTATCATCTCTCCACTGAAGCAGTTGCAACTGGTAAAACTAAAGACAATGTAATGAGCAAATATACATAATTGAATACTTGATGCATCCTTGTCTTCACCATTTTTTTTGCAAGATCACCAATCCCTTCCAATTGAGAGAAATCACTACTGGAACACACATAATGAATATAAATCTCAAGTTGATCTTCAAGTGCCAAACGATCCTCATCCGAAAAGTCTTGAGGATAAAATTGAGCAAGACGAAGTAACTTTGGTTTATCAAAAGCTACAAATGAATCTTTCGGACTCAAACATGCCATACAAATAAGCAACTCGGTATTTACCTCATTAAAGCGATCCTCTAACTCCGTAATTTGCTCATCAATGACATAAATAAAGAGCTCCACACGATAATGATGACGATTTGTCTTTATTGGAGCATAACGCCTTGACCTCCCTGGAAGTATAAATGCCTCTTCCATGTTAGGAACATCAATATGATGTTTTTCACAAAAAGAAGATACTTCATCAACCAAGGCATCGAACCCATTATTCCTCATCCAATATAGCTTTTCCTTGCATGATTTCACTAAAGTCATTGCATTCACAATTTCTTGATCTTTCCTTTGCAATGCTTGTGACAAATCATTTGTGAGTCCCAATATGACTTTCATCAAGAAAAGGTGAAACACAAACTCAAAAGTAAGTATCTCTCTCATTAACTTATTTGCTTCACCCGCACTTTCATTGGGATTATCATCAATAACCATTTGAAGCACATGAACCACGGATGAAAACATAGAAATGATGCTAATCAAGGTACCATAGTGTGAGTTCCATCGTGTGTCACCGGCACATTTGAGACTTGTTTCTTGATTTAAGCCTCGCCCCGTTATAAGACAATCATTTTCAAAAGCTATCACAAGCTCTTCTTGAAGTTGCCCTCTAAGTGAATCACGCCGCTTACAAGATGCTCCAACATGATTAACCACACTATTAGCCGTTGCAAAAAAAGAGGCAATGTCTATATTCTTCTTTGCTACGGCAACAAGAGCTAGTTGAAGTTGATGAGCAAAGCAATGAACATAATATGCACAAGGTTGTTCTCTCAATATCTTTGTTTTAAGGCCATTCAACTCACCTCTCATATTGCTAGCACCATCATAACCTTGTCCTCGTAGCTTGGAAATGCTCAAACCGTTGCGAGAAAACAATGTGTCAATAGCATCCTTTAGTGAACTTGAAGTAGTGTCGGTAACATGTTGGATACCCACAAATCTTTCAATTACATGCCCGTTGTCATCCACATAACGCAACACCATAGCCATTTGCTCTTTCACAGACACATCACGTGCTTCATCCACCAATATTGAAAAGAATCTATCTTTTAGACCATCCATGATAGCATCAAGTGTTTCAAGGGCACATGAATTCACAATTTCTTTTTTAATGGAAGGAGCTAGTAATTTGAGATTCCCCGGAGCATTTTCCATCACAACTTCTCTAACTTTATCATTATTATCTGCAAGGAATTGCAATAACTCCAAGTAATTTCCCCTATTGCTTGAAGTGGCACTTTCATCATGGCCACGAAAAGGAAGACCTTGTCGCAATAAAAACTTAGTGCACTTGATTGTAGCAATCAAACATGTGCGATAAGCATGACGAGTTTGGTCAGAGTGTTTGCTCACTGCCGTTTCAATATGTGTAGCTTGATTCATCAAATTTGTAGCAGCTTCTCTAGCCTTATTATGAACACTCCCAACCGGTCCAACATGCATCTTAAATCTTTCTCTCCCTTTCTTCCAATTCTTAAATCCATCTCCAGTGAAAGCTTCACTACCCACTTGTTCAAAATTGGTTTTAAAGAGATAGCAATAGAGACAAAATGCCGCATCTTTAGATACACTATACTCCAACCAATCAAACTCATCAAACCATTGGGGAATGAAGTGTCGATTAATTCCCGACATATTAGTTATTGGGAAATTATGACCTCTAGGTTGACAAGGTCCTTTTTGTAGATATAATCTTCGGACCTCATCTCTCATATTAGCATCATAATCTATTATTCGAGTTCTTAATCCAGGATCCGCTTGAAGATTACCCAAAACATCATCTAACTGACTTTGTCTTGAACTTGGAGCTCTTGAACTACCAACAGTATTTGAACTATCAACATTATTCGAACTACCCGAACCCGATAATGACTTTCTCTTAAAAAACCGTTCCATAATAATGCTACATATACAAAATATTCAAAATAAATACTCACAATATAAACAAACCATAAACATAATCAAAATAAATATGAATTGGATTTCAATTAAATTAAATATCTCATCTTGCATTCTACATATACAAAATAATGAAAATAAAAACTCACAATATAAACAAACCATCAATATAATCAAAATAAATATGAATTGAATTTCAATTAAATTAAATATATTCTACATATACAAAATATTCAAAATAAATACCCACAATATAAACAAACCATAAACATAATCAAAATAAATATGAATTGGATTTCAATTAAATTAAATATCTCATCTTGCATTCTACATATACAAAATAATGAAAATAAAAAATCACAATATAAACAAACCATCAATAAAAACTCACAATAAAAACTCACAAAATAAATATGAATTGAATTTCAATTAAATTAAATATATTCTACATATACAAAATATTCAAAATAAATACTCACAATATAAACAAAGGGAGGAGATGGAGTTGGAGCCGCCAGCAGCTGGGGAGCAGCAAGGGAGGGAGGAGATGGAGTTGAGGGTTTGGGGGCAGCAGCAGCAAGGGAGGAGAGGAGAGGGTTGGGGGGATTGAGTTAGGGTTGGAGGAGGAGAAAACAAAAGAAATTGGGGCTTTTGATTGTATAGGGCACGGGTAGGAAGGCTGGGACTGGGGGGGGGACACGGAGGGAATTTAATTTTTTTTTTTTTTGTTCGGCCTGGCCCAAAACGACGCCGTTTTGGCCAGGTCATTTAAAAAAATTTCCTGGGCCAAAACGACGTCGTTTTGCCCGTCTGTTTTGAAAAAAATGAAGCGCGCGCGGCGCTTCTTCTTCCTCTTCCTGCTGCCGAGTTTTCGTTCAGGCCTTTTGTCGAACACTTGGCGTGCGAGTCCGACCCCGACGACCCCGACGACCCCAGCTCCAAGAGGTCGCACATGGGAGCTTCAAGGTTGTTTCCATGGTTTCCAAGGGGTCGTGCGACCCCGACGACCCCACTGTGGATCCGCCACTGAATGTACATGTTGGTTATCGTAGTACTAGGGTTTTGATAAATGTTTTATTTATTTCATTAAACAATTAAGAAAAAAAAAATTAAATGTAAAGGGATAAATACACACCGCTTCTAATGTAAATTATTAAATTAAAAAAATGAATCAGATTAAATATATATATATATATATATATATATAAAAATTAGAGGCTCATTTATCCACTACCAACAACTAAATTAGTAGATGTAATTGTTTTTTCCCCCTAACAGCAGTAACACTAATAGGGGCATGTATTGTTTCGTCCTATTACCGTTAATAGAGACATATAATTCCGCGCCAAATGAAGATTAATAAGGGCAAATCCTTATATCCGCCTAATCCACCACTCCTAATAATCATTATTCTTGTCGTGAATAGTTAGTTAGTAATCCAGAATTGAATGCGCATAAACTACATAAAACAAGTATGTCTCATGTGAATAACATGTGGAAGAAGTCACAAAATGCTCCTATCATATTCATCAAGTATATGTTTGTTATTACTAAAACTGTACATTTTTGTTTCGTTAGATTGTACATATTTAATTTGTAAAATGTAATATATACGTTTATTATAATTGTTCGATTTGGTTCAATAAAGTTAATTTGTTCACCATGGGATTTTTTTTTTTTTTTTTGGTAAATGGATGATTATATTAGTAAAACCAACAGAATCAACAAACTGCAACACATGACCAACAAAGGCCAAGTTAAAACCAAATACTATATGAAGACTGTAAACAGCAGCAACAACCAACCTAACAACCATCATCAAAGGGAGGACAACTGCATAAGGATTCTCCATTTTTGAAACATAAGCATATTTGCAATAGAGAGCGGAATCTGCAAATAACATAACTGAAGAAGTATGGAGTCCACAATAATTTTAAAGGTACCAATGGACTCGAGGTGCTCATTTATGAATTTACGGCCATTCTATATAGCAGCCTAAGTGATAAACTGATGCTAATCCAAAGGAGGGGGATTACAACCATACTTAGAAAGCAAATGAGACCAAACACGGGCACTAACAAACATTCAAAGAACAAGTGATTGTGAGACTCATTATCAGTCAAACAATTATAGAGCAAAGAGGTGAGGCATGAGAAGTGAAGACCATTACTCAATCCATAGTAGATAACGTACCCCTTCTAGCAAGCCAAAGAATGAAGCTTCACCTTGGGACATGCTTGCCAAACCACGGGACCTTTGGATGAGACTCCCTAATAGCACTTCAAGCAGATGAGGTAGAGTAGATACCATTAGGGGAAAAATCCAACAAACAGAATCCTAGCTAAACTGATTCAAGAAAGTTCAAACATAGAAACTCAAATTTCCAATAAATCTTTAGAGGAAGAAAATGGCCAGCTCCAGCAGGAATCATTCTCATCAATAATCTCGCTTAAGGGTAGGCAACCAAGTAGAGGAACCGCGGGTCGAGGCAGGTAGTCAAGGTTCTGGCAGGTTTAACTTTTTTAGAGAGTGAACGGGGCGGGATGGGGCATTAGCATTTAAGGGGCGGGGCGAGTCCAAATCTTTATAAGAATAGGGCCTCGGACCGGCCTATTTATAAAATGTGAGGCCATCTCCAACCGAAGGGTCCAGAGGGCCAAAAAGGCCCGAAAACCATCTCCAACAGATGGCTAGGCCAAAGGGCTCGTGGGCCCCACAGGACAAAAAAGGGGCCAAAGGGCCAACCAGTTGGCCCAACCCAACCAGCTAGCCAACCCCGGGCCGGGCCACAAATTTGAATGCCGCTAGCTGACATCAACTAGCTGTTATATTTGAATTTTTTTTTCACAAATTTTTTTAAAAAAAAAAAAATTTAATTCTATTTTTTTCCTATAACTTCCTAAGTCATTAAACAACATTAAATAACATTAAGTGACATAAAATAACATTAAATAACATTAAACAACATAAAAATTATACAACATAAAAAAATATTTAACAACATGAAACTTAAACAACATTTTTAAAAACATTTAACAACATAAAACTTAAACGCCTACTCTATGTTTCTTTTTCCTATAAATTTAAGTTGTTGTAGTTTTTAAGTTTAATTTGTAGTTTTTAAATTTAAGTTGTAGTTTTTAAATTTAAGTTGTTGTAGTTTTTAAATTTAAATAATAAATTGTGTTCGGCCCTATGGCCTTTTGGCCCTCAGTTAAAGATGGTTTTTTGTCACAAAGCTATGTTTGGCCCTTGGTTGGAGATGGTAAGAAATATGGTCATGCACTATTCATTAAAATATTAATTTATTGGAGGACCAGAGGGCTAAAACGAGTCTTCTGGCCCCCCATTCGGTTGGAGATGGCCTAATTAGGCTCTGATTGAATGAGTAACAATCATCTAATCTTAACCGTTGGATGAAATTATTTACGTGACCTAGTCTCTCCCCCCTCCCTTCCCGAGTCCCTATGCTCGTACTCGACACTCATCTTTCCCCCTCCTCTCTATCTCCCTCGACAACATCACAAAAAACCAAACCACCGATCCACCATTGTCACCTCATCACCATCGCAACGACCACCACCATCCCATCACTAGCGTAAGAACACCACCACCCCCATTGCATTTAGGTAATTTCTAATTTTCTCAATTAGGGTTTTTCGATTTATTTGAATTTTTGGTTTAGAGATCCTAGTTTAAGACTGATTTCACCTCACACCCTTCATTTTTCAGATGATCCTCCTTTGATCTTCTCCAATTTCTGCTTCATCGGTACGATTTTCATCCCCCAACTCTCTTATTATATAAACTTACCATTTTTTTATTTTGAATTTTTTTCTGTGATATATTAGGTGGATTTTTTTTTTCAATTTCTTTGGTGTTTTTTGGAGGTGATGCGGGGCTAGTGGGGGAAAAATAATTGTTTTGATTGAATATTTAGGTAGTTGTTTGATTTTTTTCGTGTGAATTTTGAGTTTTAATTGTTGAATCTCTATATGAACGTTGATTTGTTTGTGGGGAGGAATAATTTTTCTTTTTTATTGTGGTAATTCATAAAATGTGTGGCCTTTAGTTCAAACTTTCTGATTCTCAACTTGGATTTTAAATTTCTGGTTTAGAGATTTTGATTCTCAGCTTGGATTTTTATTTTTTTTTAAACTACAGAAATCTTGGCAGCTGCTGTTCGGTTCTCGCACTGGTACATGGAAGGGCAGCGTGAGAAGGTGAACCATGAATTAAGTTTCACTTTGAATTCTTGGCTACTGCTGTTCAGTTCTCGAATTTTGATTTTTTTTTTTTAACTATAGAAGTCTATGGATGCATGTCCACCACATCCCGAGCTCGACTTCGCTGTAGCACGGTATTGTCCACTTTGGGCCCCGACCACACCTTCACGGTCTTGTTTCTGAGAACTCACGCGAGCAGAACTTCTCAGTTGGTCACCCATTTGGGAATGCTCTCGCCCAAACTCGCTTAACTTCGGAGTCTTAATGGAATCCAAAGTCAGTGAGGTCCCAAAAGGCCTCGTGCTATTTGGAGGTGGGCATGTACATATAAGGCATAGAATATCCACTCCCCTAGGCAATGTGTGATCTAACAATCCACCCCCTTAGGGGCCAGAAGTCCTCGTTGGCACATTTCCGGCCAGGGATTGGCTTTGATACCAAATTGTCACATCCTAACCCGGGCTCGACTCCGGCGTAGCACGATATTGTCCGCTTTGGGCCCCGACCACGCCCTCACGGTTTTGTTTCTGGGAACTCATGCGAGCAGAACTTCCCAGTGGGTCACTCATCCTGTGAATGCTCTCGCCTAAACTCGCTTAACTTCGGAGTTCCAATGAAATCCGAAGCCAGTAAGTTCTCAAAAGACCTCGTGCTATTTGGAGGTGGGCATGTACATATAAGGCATAGAGGATCCACTCCCCTGGTCGATGTGAGATCTAACAATGCCTCGAATTTAATCTATGGATGTTTTGGATTTTTCTGTGTAGTTTGCACAATTTGTATTGTTGTGTTTTTGAAAAAAATAATAATAATCTTTTTTAAAAAAGAAAAAGAAAAAACAAGGGACACCATCTTGACCGTTGGATTTGATTTTAATGAAATTGTGTGGTTGAGATTGTGTGGCATGTGTTTTAATCTCAACCACACAATTTCATTACAGTCAATCCAATGGTGAAGAGGATGTCCCCATTTTTTTAGAAAAATGAGGATCCCTCTTGGTAAGGGCCATATATATATATATATATATATATATATATATATATATATATATATATATATATATATATATATAATAATAATAATTTGACCTGTGGACCAACCTCGAACCGGTTCCAATAATTAGATTTGCAGTATCCAGCCCCGCCCACCTCGTTTCTTTTTAAAACGGGATTGGTTCGGTCATTTGAAATTTGGGCCTGGCCCCATACACACCCGTAATCTCGCTCACCAAAGAATTTAGATGGAGCCCAGATTACTCACTGATATTATAAGGCCATCGTAAGAGGTCTGAGTTGATGTCAATTGTTAAACCATCGAGAGGTGGAATGCTCATCACCAATGACATGAAAGAAGGGTCTAACTAGCCCTCTGAGAAGAAGGAATTTCCTCCAATTCCAAGAGAAAACTGAAAAAAAATAGGCACCCCAAACCACAATTAGAAGCACTAGAAATTAAGCTCTAAATAGGGTGGATCATGTAAGACCCCAAACTTTTAAATTTTAATTTATTTGTAGATAATATTTTAGTTAGGGTGAACCGTAGATACTTAGCTACTGTCTCATGTAACCATGCATATTCACACATATGTTTACCTTCATGACTAAGCCTTTGAGTTGAAAGCATTAAGGTGGAGGTGTCTTTTAAGTTCGCATATAATGGACAAGTGTATTTGTGATTCATGTTACCCCAAGTAGGAGCTGTTGAAATATGGGGAAAAGTTATCAAATATGAAGTTACCTTGTGGACACGTGCCCTATATTACTATGCAGTGGACACCTCATTACAATAGAGAAGAACCGGTTCTATTAAATTTCATGTCTTGGAACTGACTTATATTGCTATAAATAGGAGACCTTCTCCATTTGTTTTCCAAACGGAGCTAGCATGAAATGCATGCTTTGCAGTTCGTGTGTGTATATATATACGTGTCTCTATATTTTGACATGATAAATATGTACGCATACTTGTATACGTACTTACATGTATCTATATATTTATATATGATATATATGTATGTGTGTATATATAGAGAGAGAGATTAGAAAAGATAAAGAGTGGAAGAAATACATGGTATTTGGACGTGATCAAGCAACTTGCTTAAGTACATGGAGCTTAGCTACTCCAGTAATGACGTGGATTTTTGTTTAGCTTTGGAATCCAGGTAGGGGAAATAAGACAGACCTTTACGGAAATTGATTTTATTAAATTTCGTGAAGTGCTATAATATTCTTGATCTTTTTTGTTGATTTATGTGATTGGATATTAATTGGCTAATTGCTTCAGTTAAGTGTTTACTTGTTATTGGTTATGGAATTATGGCTGAAATGTTATTCGTTGAGAATATACTGTGATACATGTGAAAGATAAAATGATATTATTTGTGCATCACTCATGTTGATGTGGTGGGAATTTCAGTGTTGAGATTGGAATTCAGGAAATGAGGGTAGTTGGAAAGGATCTTTTGTGTAGTTGAATCTATTCATTGTGAAACCAGTTCCAGGCGAGCCCAATGTGCACAGTAGAATAGGATATCGCTGGGAATTGTTGATGTGGGTGATTTGGGCTAGAGATCAATGAATTAGATAAGATGACTAGCAAAAGGGGTTTAACTTGGGATATCGTACGGGGTTAGTTTTTATAATAGAACATTCGAACCACCTCTACGGGGGTAAAATGCATGGTATGGGACGTGCAGGTCCGCGTGTTTTATTATATAAATTAATGGGGGTAACTGAAGAGGTTGCATTGCACTCATGCATTATTATCAATAATAATGTGATATCTGGATATATGATTTCATAACACTTAATTTAATATCGTCAATTTACTGTGATAAGGTTATGTCCCTACTTAGCTGTGATTTTGCTCACCCTATACATTTTAGACCTTGCAGGTTCGGTACAAGATTAACAAATGTTAGAAGAGTTGAGGTTGTGATTGAGGAGAAGTTTAAGGATTTTAATTTCTTACTTTTGTACACCCAGTAAGGATTTTGGAGCTATTTTAATAAGAGAAGTTTCTTTTTCCAACCCGTGTCAATTTCCTTTTATTTATTAAGCTTTTAACTCACGTTTCGGATTCGGGTTCGAGTTTTTAGTACCGACCCCGGGATCTGGAGCGTGACAGAATGGTATCAGAGTGAAGGTATTAGACACCCTTGGATAAGAACTGTGGGAGAAGATTAGCTTGAGCCATATAAGTTTGAATGTAGAAATGTATGTGAGATAGATTTTTGGAAGTAAAGGTTTTGTTGGCCTATGGTGTTAGTGTATGAAATAGGCTTGAATGTGAAGTCAGTTTTTGCATGTGATCTTGGCAAATGAATTTATATGTGGATTTTTTTAGAAAGGAAATTAATTTTGATCCAAAAATGAAAAGGATGATAGTTAAGCAATGCATGCATATAACTTTAAGATGAATTTTCAGGTGAAATGGGTTCAGGAGTGTCTAAAGGATGAGAGAACTTGAAATGTGGAGTTAATAGTCATGATTTGGCGGGAGTTGTAAGAAACTAAAGTGTTTTTATTGGAGAAGTCAGTGCGTACTCAACTCACTTGACTCTTAACAGTGAAGCATACAGGAGTATATAAGTAAATTCTACCAAAGGAACTTCTCGAGAAAATTGGTCATTTAGTTGAGGGATTAGAAGCGATCTTAGAGTTAAGAATTGAATGAGACGAGAATTTGACACGACATAGAGTTTTGTAGTTTCTGGTGTTATCTTGATCTCGAGAAGTGGACATGTAGGAAGGATTTTATGCAAAGGATTTTATAATAAGTTAGTTACATACAATCTTGGAATGATTGTATATGCAGTGTGTAATCACTGAACAAATTGTCAGATTTATTCCTAAGATGATACCAAAAAAAAAAAAAAAAAAAAAAACAAAGATCACTTTGGATTTGTAATTTTGCAATTGAGTTATGAATTATTATATAGCTAGGAGTTAGGCTTGAACTCAGTGTTGGTTCACGATTTTAGAGAATCACTTGCAAAATTATTGTTATATACAAAATCATAATTATGAAGGAGAATTAGTACTTCAATATGAGGATTTTGGGATTTAGTATAATGATCAGAAGAATCAGAGAGTACTTATATTGATGCAGATAAGTGTTTGTACATGTTTGAACGTTGAAGAATTCAAAAGAAATGTATAAATGTGTAGTAGACACAATGTATGATGATAACTAGGCTTGAATAAATAGTAGAGATGATGAAAAATGCTCTAAGAGGAGGGATGAACTTTGGTTAACGGTCAGCTAGCTTGATGAAGATATGACTAGTTTTGGAAATCAAATTAAGATGGAGAAAAGAACAACTGTGCTGATAATATCGTTTGTACAGAATGAGAGTAATTTTCAATGAGTAAGCTTCGGTTAAGTTTAAGAAGAAAAAGAGTTAAGGAGTTGAGGATTTTAGATGAAATGAAGTTGATCAAGAATGGATCATGAATAAAATTGGTGTTAAGCTTTTGCATAATTATTGCGAGAATTTAATGGTATTATGAAAGGTGGCATATCAAAGAAATAAAAACTTCTTTTTGAAGATGTATGGTGGTGAAAATAAGAGCAAATGACCCAGAGGGAATGAAAACCACAAGTATACACTCTTGGTGATATAAGTATAAAGAGTGAAAGACAGTAGAGAAAGGGAAAGTGGGAGTGCCATAATTTAGTGACTTGAAATTTCATAGGATTGAATATGAGATTGGCCTATATAAATTTGGACGTGGACTACTACTTGACTGGGATGCAGTTATTGGAATGAGGATCGTGTTGAAGTTGTCTTGTGGTTAGAATTCAAATGGAAGAAAAAAAGAAATGAGTTTAAGGAAAAGTGGAGTTAAGACTTACTACTGAACCAGAAGAAATAATGGGAACAAATTGACGAGGTTCTTAATATTAGTTAGGTATATGAACTTTATGTGGTGAAAATAAGACTATTAGAAAATTCTTATTAGCTTGACATGTATTGAAGTCGTCGAATTTTCAATTGTTTAATTGGTATGCATAAGGTTATCAATAATTGGAATACAAAACAAAGGGCTTATGATGCATAGTACTTATTCTCTTTTTGTTTTGGAAGCTAAGTAGTGATTGATATGTACAAGTTTATATGACTAAGGGAAGTAATCGTTGGAGCTAAGAGTGTCTTGTACACAAATATCTTTGAGGCTTAATGAATATTATTGGTGAATCATGAAATTAGTTTCAGATTGACGTCATAAAGTGAGATTGCTGTGAAATTTTAGTTTCTCAGTATGTGACATTTCAAAGAAGATTTAATTATTTTGGATTTGGAGATATAAGTAATGCATGTACGAATTTATGGAAATACTTTGAAAAGTATTCACTTTAAGTTGAACTCCTTGGAGGATATTTGAGAAGAGATCTGAAAAATTGATATTAATGACATAATTTTTGGAAGACGTTAGAGGACGGTAGTATTGTCATAGACTTGTGGGACAAGGATTTTAATGCTGTTTTGATACAAGGTAAATATTGCATATTGGAGAGTTGACAATGCAAATGGTGAAATTTCTTAAAGGAATGATAATGGAATGTTTCTAAGTTTGAAGGGAAGAAGAGTTATCAATTAAGGATTAATAAGCTGGATTGTCAAAATTGACTTTTGGAGAGAAATATTATGATGTTAGAGTTGAAGGTTATAAGAGGTATTTTTGTGGTAGCATGAGCTTGATGATATTTTACAGTCAACAGAAATACTTGTAGTATACATATGTTTGGGAGTTTCAATCCTTGACCTAAGTGTGGAGACTAAACGCACAATTGTATTGTTGAAATTTTAGTTTGTTAGGTACACGTATTTTTTACTGTGAAAATAAGACTGGAGATTGGTAGTGCAATGGATATTTGAACTTCGTTACTACACAACATTGGATTATGTGATGAATCAGATGAAATCATGAATAACGTTTGATAAGAATAAGAGAATCAATGTAGTGGACCAAGTGATAGGTTCCAAATGATGTAAACCATTGAGGCATCAGAAATACCACATGTAGCTATGGTTCCATTTGGAAACTACATTTAGGGTTTGGTTAAATGGCCTTGTTAGTTACAAGTACTTTCATGAGATTATAATTAGAGGCAAGTGGAGTTGTGATAGTTAAAATTAATACTAAGCTTTTAGTTCCATAGTGAAGAAGCATTAGAATGGACCTTAAGAAGGACTCTATGGACGGCCTTGTTGATCACCATTATGTTGGGCGGAGCTATGAAGATCAAATTATCATTGGCCTAGAAATCCTTAAAGAACCACGGAAAAGGTCAAGGTTGTTCAAGATACATTGAGAGTTGCTCAGAGTAGGCAAAAGTTTTATGCTAATAAGAGGAGAAAGCCTCTTTCGTTCCAAGTGGTAGTTTTGTATTAAGCCTCTTTCGTTCCAAGTGGTAGTTTTGTATTTATGAAGGATTGATTTGTATAGTTGATCGGGAAAGGAAAATGCTTATGGATGGGTAAGTACCTCTTGTGAAGGTTAGATGGCAGTACCATGGAACTGAAGAAACCATATGGGAACTAGAGTTCACTATGAGAAGGAAATATTGGCACATGTTTGAATAGCTTGGGTGTGTAGGGTAAATTTTGTGGACAAAATTAGCGAATAGGAAACTATACAAAATGATGGAAGATTGGATCTTCTTATTACCTTAAAGGTAAGGTACTACTAGAAAAACGACATGAGGAATTTGAAGTTGACAATTCGCATCAAGGTCAGTGTACGAGTTCAATAAGCTATGAAGCCGAAGAAACAATTTGGGGATGAGAATCCGACATTTAGATACTCATGTACATTTGTTGAGTAGTTCATTATTCAGTGGAATGCACTTGCGGTATAATGACTTGAAAGTATTAGTTATTTGTTTCTTTTCTTATTCATGTAGTCGTTGTTGTTCGCTCGAGTTAAAGGACCGACTGGCCACCGGATCTTTGATACTCCACAGTGGAATGTCCTTTGATTTATGGAATAAGAAATATGACAGATAGCATGCTAAGAAAATTGTGCAGAGGTACCCATAATTTTCTTGGAAGTTTATGTGTGTTCGACTAAGTACTAGATATGAACACGAGTAACTAGTCGATTAAGATTTCAAATTTGATATGGAGAATTAGATGAATCCTTACTATACATGCAAGTATGGATTGACATGGAAAATAGAGTCTGATCAAAGGTGAAAACTTTGGACTTGTCAAGTAATTGAGTGTTTAATTAGTAAATTTTGAAGACGAAATTTGTTTAAGGAGGGTAGATTGTAAGACCCCAAACTTTTTAATTTTAATTTATTTGTAGATATTATTTTTAATTAGGGTGAACCGTAGATACTTAGCTACTGTCTCATGTAACCATGCATATTCACACATGTTTACCTTCATGACTAAGCCTTTGAGTTGAAAGGATTAAGGTGGAGGTGTCTTTTAAGTTCGCATATAATGGACAAGTGTATTTGTGATTCATGTTACCCCAAGTAGGAGCTGTTGAAATATGGGGAAAAGTTATCAAATATGAAGTTACCTTGTGGACACGTGCCCTATATTACTATGCAGTGGACACCTCATTACAATAGAGAAGAACCGGTTCTATTAAATTTTATGTCTTGGAACCGACTTATGTTGCTATAAATAGGAGACCTTCTCCATTTGTTTTCCAAGCGGAGCTAGCATGAAATGCATGCTTTGCAATTCGTGTGTGTATATATATATGTGTCTCTATATTTTGACATGATAAATATGTACGCATACTTGTATACGTACTTACACGTATCTATATATTTATATATGATATATATGATATATATGTATGTGTGTATATATAGTGAGAGAGATTAGAAAAGATAAAGAGTGGAAGAAATAAATGGTATTTGGACGTGATCAAGCAACTTGCTTAAGTACATGAAGCTTAGCTACTCCAGTAATGACGTGGATTTTTGTTTAGCTTTGGAATCCAGGTAAAGGAAATAAGACAGATCTTTACGAAAATTGATTTTATTAAATTTCGTAAAGTGTTATAATATTATTGATCTTTTTGGTTGATTTATGTGATTGGATATTAATTGGCTAATTGCTTCAGTTAAGTGTTTACTTGTTATTGGTTATGGAATTATGGCTGAAATGTTATTCGTTGAGAATATATTGTGATACATGTGAAAGATAAAATGATATTATTTGTGCATCATTCATGTTGATGTGGTGGGAATTTCAGTGTTGAGATTGGAATTCAGGAAATGAGGGTAGTTGGAAAGGATCTTTTGTGTACTTGAATCTATTCATTATGAAACCAGTTCCAGGCGAGCCCGATGTGCACAGTAGAATAGGATATCGACGGGAATTGTCGATGTGGGTGATTTGGGCTGGAGATCAATGAATTATATAAGATGACTAGCAAAATGGGTTTATCTTGGGATATCGTACGGGGGTTAGTTTCTATAATAGAACATTCGAACCACCTCTGCGGGGGTAAAATGCATGGTATGGGACGTGCAAGTCCGCGTGTTTTATTATATAAATTAACGGGGGTAATTGAAGAGGTTGCTTTGCACTCATGCATTATTATCAATAATAATGTGATATCTGGATATATGATTTCATAACACTTAATTTAATATCGTCAATTTACTGTGATAAGGTTATGTCCCTACTGAGCTATGATTTTGCTCACCCTATATATTTTAGACCTTGCAGGTTCGGTACAAGATTAACAAATGTTAGAAGAGTTGAGGTTGTGATTGAGGAGAAGTTTAAGGATTTTAATTTATTACTTTTGTACACCCTGTAAGGATTTTGGAGCTATTTTAATAAGAGAAGTTTCTTTTTCCAACCCATGTCAATTTCCTTTTATTTATTAAGCTTTTAACTCACGTTTCGGATTCGGGTTCGAGTTTTTTGTACCGACCCCGGGTTCGGGGCGTGACAGATCATAAAAGCTTTATTCCAACACTGTTAATCTCTTTAAGCCAAGCCTCCCTCTGCCTTAGGGAGACCAACATCAAACCAAGCCACCTTAGCTGCACAACACCCTAAGCAAGTACAAAACCATAGAAAGAACAAAGCTTTCTCTCATCATCTAAAAGGCATTTTTCGGAAATGATTAGATGCGAGCAAGTTAAAAGGCTCTAAACCTTGAAAACCTTGAATGAGTTGCAATCTCAGCAAAGGAGAGAACATTATTCTCCCAGCTTCTAACCTTCGCTTTAGTCTTGTCAATTAAAGAAGAGCAATCATGAAGCCTAAGCTTGGAAGCGAGTGGAGGACCTCCCAAGTAATGGACCGGCAAAGATCCCAAGGGAAAATAAACAATTGCAAAACTTGATGTTTAGAGTTGTCATCCACTTCAGCAATAAAATTTTTGCTCTTGGAGGCACTAGAGGCTGACCCGAAAGCAATTTAAAACCACATAGAGAATAATAAATAACCCGAGCAAATTCTTCATTCCCAAAGCACACCATAAAAAGATCATCCGCAAAGCAAAGGTGGGTTAACCCAATACTCTCATACGGACAATGAAACCGAAAATGAGGAGACAAGGTTCCACTGGCCTAAGGCCACGCTTGCTCCCAAAGCTCATCATTCACAGTAATCGAGAACATTGGGGAAAAGTTGCCGCTCTTAATCTAAATAATCATTGTAGGCAGAATAGCAAGAGCAAGCAAAGTAGCAAGAATAAAATCCCACTCCACAATATCATAAGCTTCCATAATGTAAACCTTAAAAGCACACCTAGGAGATCCCCAACTTTGTGGTAGTCATGAAATATTTCTTGCAAGACAAGGATATTATCCCCAATTTTGCTTCTTATTGTAAAGGTAAATTACATTTCACCCCCTCAGGTTTGTGTTCAATTGCAACCTCATACGACATCTTTAATACATTTCAATTTCATGCATTTACTTTTTATTTTCATTTCAACTGCCAACCCCTTCCTCCTAGCCGCCTAAGCTTCATCGTCGAGCTTCTCTCCAACCACTCGGAGTCTCTGAAAGCACAAAATCGGACATGTCTGCCGACCCTTTTTGGCTACGCAACTCATCGTTCAATAGGTACCCTGAAAAATTAAAATTACAAAAATTGGAGCTATTGAGAAACAACTATTAAACATTTCAAAAAATTGAAACTACTGCGAAAGGACCAAAATGACCCTATAAGGAAAAATGTTGACTTAGGTTGACCTTTTAGCTAGTGAAACGTATGACTTATTATTTTAGTGTATTCTAATAGTACTCGACGATAGGAACTTGTGGCAAGATGGAATTCGGTGTTAAAATGAATATTCTAATGAACTTTAGTTTTTAAGGGTATTTTCGTAATTTCATTAGATCTCTAGACAATTCTATTATTTTGTTATGATTGGGTTTTGGGTCTAGTAGGACACCTCTCATTCACTTCTCTGTACACTCTCTCTTTTTTGCGTACTATCTCGTTTTTCTCTTCTCCTTCATCTATCTTGCTTTCCCCATGTTCTGTTACACTAAAGAAGACAGGTGGACTCGCCACCATTCTTTGGCAAACCAGTCCCACCAAACTGTTACCACCGTGACCTAATCTCTCTCGTGGAGCTAACCCTAGCCCCGTCCCTCGAGATTCAAACCTGAGATAGCAATTTTAGAAGCTTCTATAAGGTCTGACTTTCCCGGCAATTTCCGTCGTTTTTTGGCAAACGAAGGGCCTAAAACCACTACCACTAGTAGAAAAACCTATTTGCGCGATAGAATCTTACGCGAAGCACCAAATTTCGTCGCGCAAACATGGTTTGCGCGACCAAAAACAGCGAACGTCGCGCAAACATACTTTGCGCAACGAAACTTTGCGCGACGAAGCCCTGAGTCGCGCAAATATACTTTGCGCGACGTAGGAACAAATACGTCGTGCAAAGTGGCTTTGCGCGACGCAGGCTTCGTCGCGCAAAGTTTTGGCGCCAAACGGAGACTGTTTTACCGCTTTTTTCTAACTTTGTGCGACGCGCGCTTTCGTACGTCGCGCAAAGCAGCTTTGTGCGACGCATGCTTACGTATGTCGCGCAAAACAGCTTTGCGCGACGAAGGATGGAGTCGCTCAAAGCTGTTTTGCATGACGTACATAAGCGTGCGTCGCGCAAATCTGTTTTGCACGACGCCATCCTTCGTCGCGCAAAGTTAACGATTTTTTTCTGCTCCACTTAATCAGATTGGGAGGCAAAAACTGCAAACCCAGTTGCAGTAGCTACCTCCATCCCCCATCTCTCTTCAAAACCTTCTCCAATCCCTGATCTCAAGCTCCGTGGGGTCCTTCTCGTTCACGCCGTCTCCATAAATCCCCTGGATATCAGAGTGAGTCAAATTTCACCCTTTTTTTAATTTAATTTTGCCTTGTTTTTAGATTGATCCCATTTCTAAGATCTGTTTGTTTGCCAAGAAAATAAGGGAAATGATCATACACACAGAAGCACACACATTTGTAGCAATATACACATACATACAGACGCACACATATCCTCACAATATACACAGACGCACCACACACATCCACACACACGCAAATCCACACACATACACGCACCCATGATTCATGATATTCGTGAGGTTTATGGCTCATTGCTAAGTTATCAGGATTCCGAGCAAATGGGTAAGCTTTGCTTAGAATTTTGGAAAAATAAATATCCTGACATAGTCAATTTAATGAATTTGATTAACCTAATTGGCTGGTTTTGTTCAGTATTGGATAAACATGTGCTTCACTACCGTACAGGATTATAACATACACACAGACGCACACACACATCCACACACACGCACATCCACACACACACACACACACACACACACACACACACACACACACACACACACACACACATCCGCACACACACAAAGACGCACACACACATGCACATACACACACATACACGCACGCGCGCGCGCGCGCGCGCACACACACACACACACACAGACGCGCGAAGACAGAATTATTTTGATTACACGCACACACACATACACACACACACACACACACACACACGCGCACACACAGAATTATTTTGATTATTGTGATTTAGTTTTAGTAATATTGTGATTTAGTTTATTTGTATGCACATATGTTTGTACATCATCTATAAAATTATTTTGTGTTGTACGAAGTTAATATTACTTAACTTCGTACATTTTTTTTTCTTCAATAAAAGCTTAGTTTCCCGTTTGAGAATTAGTTGGATTTCGTGCATGGATGCGAAAGCATGACTGCGGTCCAATTAATTCTTGAATTGTCCCATTTTTTGGACAGTTTGGGAATGCATAGTTATGTGTTGTAGTTTGCGGTTCACGGATTAGGTTTCGATAGTGGAAATTTTGGTAACATTTCCTGATGTTCTTCGAGTACATGGTGGATATTATGTATCTACGTCGTGCACTTGAAGAACTGTAAGGAGATGCTGCCGAAATTAGCCCACGTCAAAATTTAATCCATTGGAATCTTAAATTACGGCACATAACTGTGCATTCCTGAATGGGATAGGGCCCTTACCGGAGGAATAAGGTAACAAGACAATAGTTGAATTTGTTCTAATTCTTGTACTTTTATTGGGATTGCAGACAAAATGGACAGACAGTGGATACATAATCATAATAGATGCGTTGTTGAGTACTTGGATGGAATATATGAGTTCATTAAATTCACAACTAGACACAAGGTAGGTTCAACTCATATCCGATGTCCGTGTAGGAGGTGTAACAACTCAATGTGGGAGACATTCGAGAATATTCGATTTCATTTAGTAAGAAATGGGATGATTGAGACCTATACTACTTGGTATCATCATGGAGAACGATTAGACCAAGCTTCATCTTCATACGTGACACAAGTGGAGACCGTTGAATCTAATGTGGAGCCTAATGAACAAGTTTTGAATATTGTAAATGACGTTTATCCATACGCCTCGAGCAACACCAATCAGGAAGGGGGAGATGACAGTCGTCCAACCATGGACAGTGAGGCATTCAAAAACTATGAAAAACTATTGAAAAATGCCAAGCAAGAATTATATCCGGGTTGCGAGAACTTTTCGGTGCTCACAGCAATGGTGGAGTTGATGCATGGCAAGATCAAGTTTCGTTTGTCAAACAAGTGTTTTGATTACTTTTTGGGAGTTATCAAGAGGATGCTTCCAAAGGAGAATTGTTTACCTGAAGATCATAAAAGTGCCCAAAAAATGTTGAAGGGTCTCGGACTGGGGTATGAAAAAATTCACGCATGTGTAAATAATTGTATATTGTTCTATAATGAGAACAAACAGTTGGATAAATGCCCTGTCTGCAATGAGCCGAGGTTTAAAATGACATCAGAGAATAGAAAGACCAAGATTCCACAAAAAGTAATGCGTTATCTTCCATTGAAGCCTAGGTTGCAGCGATTGTACATGTCGATGCATACCGCAACCGACATGAGATGGCATAAAGAAGGACAGGTAAATGATGATGTTATGAGGCATCCTGCAGATGGAGAGGCATGGAAAGAATTCGATCGGATGTACCCTGATTTTGCAGCTGACCCGCGCAACGTCAGATTGGGACTTGCCACTGACAGATTTAATCCGTTTGGGGCTTTAAACCAAATCCACAGCACTTGGCCGGCCATCGTGTTTCCTAATAATGTGCCGCCTTGGAAGTGCATGAAAAAAGAATACATGATGTTGACTCTATTAATTACCGAAGATCCAGGAAAGTCCATTGATGTTTATTTGCGGCCGTTGGTTGATGAGCTAAAAGATTTATGAGAAAACGGTGTTCGTACATACGATAAGTATACTGGGCAAATGTTCACCATGCGAGTGGCAGTGATGTGGACAGTTAACAATTTTCCCGCGTATGCAATGGTTTCTGGGTGGATGACTAAGGGTTATTTGGCATGTCCAATATGCAAGGAGAACGTAACATTGTCTTGGCATGCAAGAAAAGTTTGTTATCTTGGTCATCGTAGATGGCTCCCTTGGGACAATGAGTGGTGTCAGAACGATAGAGCCTTCCACGGCACAAAAGAGACTCAACCAAGACCAAGAGAATGGTCCGGAGATGAGATTTTGGATCAGTTAAACCATTTGGAATTTGGTCATTTCGGCAAAGGGGTCAGTAAGCCCAGACCAACTACACATCTGAACTGGACGCACAAGAGTATGTTATTTGAGCTCCCGTATTGGTCAAAGTTAAAATTGAGACACAACCTCGATGTTATGCATATTGAGAAAAATGTGTTTGATACTTTGGTCGGGACAATTCTAGACATTGAAGGAAAAACAAAGGACACGATCGAAGCTCGGCTCGATTTGGAACGAATGGGCATTAGGTCATCCTTGTGGATGAAGAAAGTCAGTGGTACATTAAAGAAAGGCCATCCTTTTTTTACAGTTAAGCCGAATGGGAAGAAAGAGTTTTTCAACTTTATTTCTTCTGTAAAGTTTGCAGATGGGTATGCTTCCAATATCTCGCGTTGCGTGAACGTGAAGGGGTGTAAATTTTCAAACATGAAGAGTCATGACTGTCATGTGATACTCCAACGCCTTCTTCTGGTTGGTATTCGACATTTATTGCCTCTTGATGTGGTGAAACCAATCGTGTTGTTGTTGAGATTTTTTCGCAGTTAACTGCAAGGTGTTTGCGGAAGTCGGATGTTAAACAATTGCAGGAAGACATTGTGAACGTCTTATGCAAGTTCGAACAAATATTTCCCCCATCTTTCTTTACAAGTATGACTCACGTGATGATTCACTTGCCAGATGAGGCATTGCTTGCCGGACCAGTGAACTGTCGATGGATGTATCCAATAGAAAGGTATTTAATTAAGCATATATATATATATATATATATATATATATATATATATATATATATATATACATACAACAAATGCTTTGAATAATTTGTAGCATACCTTTTATTTGTGCAGATATCTTGGTGAGTTGAAAAAGTGTGTCCGAAACAATGCAAAGCCCGAAGGATCACTTGTGAAGGCATGGGTCGCATATGAGTCACTTACTTTTTGTGCAATGTATCTTCAAGATGTTGAGACAACTTTCAATTGGCCTCAACGCAATAATGACGGTGGTGTCAGAAAAGAGAAACTGTCTGTTTTTGCCCAAATTGCGCGACCATTCAGCGATCCTGTAAAAGGCGAATCGTTTACCAAAAAGGACATAGAGGTAGCACATTGGTTCATAGTCAACAATTGTGACGAGGCTTTGCCATACCTTGAAGAGCATGAACAGTTGATGAAGCGGGAACATCCTTCACAAGTATATGCCAAGAAGCACCGTGACTTGTTTCCTTCGTGGTTTCACGCACATGTAAGTTGTATGTGGTTTGAATTGAGCATATTTTCCAACTTGTTCAAGCCCGTCTTTAAAATTGGTTACATTAACAGGTTAACTTTTTGTATATGTCATATTAGATGAACAAATTGAAGGAATTGAATTCACCCTATTACGATGAAGAATTATATAACTTGGCGAGATGACCGCTTCACGTTGAATTGTTCTCAGGTTGTCACGTCAATGGGATCAAGTTCTTGGGGGCAACGCGTGATGACAAGTTGTCTACTCAAAATAGTGGTGTCCATGTCTCGGGTGCGGGCGACAGTGAAGACATTGATTTTTATGGAAAACTAACTAGTGTAGTACAATTGCTTTACAAAGACAGGTGTCAAGTGATACTGTTTAAGTGTCTTTGGTTTGATACAAACCCACATAACCGAACAACTGTTAAGCGAGACCATGGTTTACTATCAGTAAACAGTACGAGACATTGGTACGATGAAGACCCATACATTTTGGCAACTATGGCGAAACAAATATTCTATCTAGACGACCCTAAAGCCGGCAATGGTTGGAAAGTTGTTCAGAAGATTGATCGAAGAGGGCTATATGATATTCCAGAAGATCATGATGATGACGACGACAACGTTGCTGACCAACAGTTATCATCTTCGATAGAAATTGGTGAAGAAACACTTTGGGATGCTAATATTGTCCAAGAACCGTTTGATGTACCTGGAGTTCCCGAATTCGAAATATCAATTGACCTTGGTGATCTGCCTCAATACAACGCACCGGAAGAGGCAAACGAAGATGAAGACGAATGGGAATCCGGAAATGATAGTAGTGAGGATAGCGAGAGTTATTATTGTAGTTCGGATGAAGATTAATATAAACTTGTAAAGGAATATGTTGAAATCAGTTTTTGTATTACCAACCGGAAATCATACCATGTACTTGTTTATTTTTTGTGATTTTTTGCGTATGCGATCTCGAAGTGTATACAAACAAGTTTCACGGTTGGATCATTGAAATTAGCTTCGTACAATGCGTATCCCATCAAGTTCAATGGTATATATATTTACTAAGTAGATTTTAATTTATTTATTTTGTACTTATAACACTTAAGAAATTGAATGATATATATGTAAAAACAATTAGTTGTTGAGAATTCAATATTTTTTTCTTCTTTAGAAACGTGAATTGAATACTTTTGATGGCTTATATATAAAGTTTCAATCATTTGTTTTGAATGTTTATTGTATAACGGTATAGAATTAGTTGAATTTGATGAGAGAATGCTTGTTATTTGTTGCAGCTTTACATTTATTTATTTTGTACTCATAAGATAAAAAAATAAAAATAAAAAATAAAAAAACTACTTTGCGCGACGCAGGTGCTCCTACGTTGCGCAAAGCTGTTTTGCGCGACGTACGAGAACCTGCGTCGCGCAAAGTAGTTTTTTTTTTTTCCCTTCTCTTATTTTGGTTTTCTTTTGGGGTTCTTGCATTACCTTTTTCGTTTGTGGTATCCACTTATGTAAATGTTATAAATTTACGATCGAATTGGTTCATTGTATTCGTACAAGGTTAAAGAGTGTATCTGTAAAAAATCATCAAAATCGGAGTTAAAATAACCGTTAATTTGGTGATTTTTCGTTTATAGCCGTCGAAAAAGTTTGTCCCCTTACTTGAACTCTAAATGTTTGTTTTTTGCGATTTTTGGCGTATGCGATCTCGAAGCATATACAAACAAATTTGACGGTTGGATCGTTGAAACTAGTTTCGTACAATGCGTATCCCATCAAAACATTAGATTCACCAACACTTGGAATTTATTTATACTTTCATTAAGTATAACATAAGATTTTGTGGTATCCACTTATGTAAATGTGTTAAATTTACGATCGAATTAGTTCATTGTATTCATACAGGGTTAAAGAGTGTATCTGTAAAAAAATCATCAAAATCGGAGTTAAAATAACCGTTAATTTGGTGCTTTTTCGTTTATAGCCGTCGAAAAGTTTGTCCCGTTACTTGATCTCTGAATGTTTGTTTTTTGCGATTTTTGGCGTATGCGATCTCGAAGCATATACAAACAAATTTGACGGTTGGATCGTTGAAACTAGTTTCGTACAATTCGTATCCCATCAAAACATTAGATTCACCAACACTTGGAATTTATTTATACTTCCATTAAGTATAACATAAGATTTGTGGTATCCACTTATGTAAATGTGTTAAATTTACGATCGAATTGGTTCATTGTATTCATACAGGGTTAAAGAGTGTACTGTAAAAAATCATCAAAATCGGAGTTAAAATAACCGTTAATTTGGTGATTTTTCGTTTATAGCTGTCGAAAAAGTTTGTCCCGTTACTTGATCTCTGAATGTTTGATTTTTGCGATTTTTGGCGTATGCGATCTCGAAGCATATACAAACAAATTTGACGGTTGGATCGTTGAAACTAGTTTCGTACAATGTGTATCCCATCAAAACATTAGTGGTATATATATATATATATTTACTAAGTAGATTTTAATTTATTTATTTTGTACTTATACTTAAGAAATTGAATGATATATATGTAAAAAAAATTATTGTCGATTTTTGTTAGAAAAATATATTATTGTGGGGTTTATGTATAAAAAAATTTGAATCTAAAAAGAGAAAAATGTTTTATAATAATTTTTTTTTAAAAAAAAAAACACTTTGCGCGACGTCTTAATGTGTTCGTCGCGCAAAACAACTTTGCGCGACGTCAACTTGTATATCTACATCGCGCGAGTTATGATGAATTTGGTGGCCCAATAGTGAAAAAAAAGGCGCTTTTTTTCAATTCTCCCTCTTTATTTCTGAAACCCTCATTCTCTCCCTGTAGACCCCTATTCCCTCTTCCCTCCCTCTTCGAACCCATTCTGGAACCCTCCTTCTTTCTTTCCCTCTTTATTTCTGAAACCCTCCCTCTTCGAACCCCAAATCTCCCTCTCTTTCTTTCTCTCTTCTCACTGAACTCTCTTCTCACTCGGTCTCCCTCTGGCTCATATCTGAAACGCAAGTGTCTCTCTCCCTCCCTCTCGCTCATATCACCCTCTCTCTCCCTCTCGCTTACTCGGTCTCTCTCTTCCCTCTCACTCATCCTCATCTGCATCCTCTCCTCATCCTCTCCCGTCTGCACAGCAGGTATAGACTCAAGATTAATTCTTTATTTTTCTTCTTTCTAAGTTCAGAATCAAGCTTTACTGAATTAATTTGAAGATTTTGGTATTGTAATTAGATTCAATTTGGGAAATTAAATTAGGAATTGGGGGTTTTAGGGTTAGGAATGTTAGATCTATAATTGGGGGTTTTAGTGTTAAATCAAATTTTAGGGTTACTCTGCTTTATCTATATTTTGTTGCGTCTATCGTTTTGGGATTCTTGTGTTTTGGCTTTCGCGGGTTGATTCGTGGTGTTGTTTGGTGTTCGGATGATTTTTTTGGTTGAATTGGGTTCGGAAATTTACATTTTTGTATTAATGGAGTGGTAAATGGTTTTAATTTTATTAATTCGATTTGGTTTTAGGCTTTGTATTTGATTATATTAGGGTGTTTAGATTTGTATGTATACAAACCGCATAATAAGACTAAACCTGGAAGTTGTGGATGGCGCTTCTGAATAAGTTAATTGCAAAAGCCTGCACTGGGTTAATGGCTGGGAGTTGGCCTCGTTTTCCACATGCCTGCACTGGGTACTAATTGGTACATCCAGTGTGGTTGTTTCACTTAGGATGTCCACTGCACTGGTTTTGAAGTTCCCACTCATAAGTTGTGTGGATATGCACTTTGTGGTTGTTTCTGAAAGCATCCCCATACATAGCATTTTTCAAAAATGTGGGATTATCATTGTTTTATTATCCTTTGAGTGATCATTGTTTTATTATCCTTTCGGTGCAGGCCATTGACGGGGTGCTTGACCCAACGGAGGAGGAGGAGGCCAAGACGGAGAAGAAATCTGCACCGGTTGTAAAGGTTGCTGCTAAGCCCAGGAGAGGTATATTTAGTAGCTTTTTTCTTTCTCTGCATTACCAATTCGCTTCAATTTGTGTTTGTCTGTAATTAGATTTGTAATGTATGTCATAGTTGATGCTTTGTTTGAGATTAGAAATGGTCGATTATGGTATGCTAGATGTTAGAAATGATTAGGATGATGTGATCATTGATTTATTAAGGTATGTCATAGTTGATACTGAACCATATATTCAAATTGAATTCCTAAAAACAATTTATCTTTAACCTCCCAACAATGAACTAGTAATGTGCAATGCAATGAATAATTGCAAATTAATTTCTTTGTCTATTAAATTTCTATTCTCATTACTCGAGCCAAACTTAAGTTGGAGGTGACGGTCAAGTTATCGGCCAACAAACCATGACCTCGAGCCCGATCCACTCACGAAGCGAGCTCAACTTCAGCTTGAATAAATCATTCCAGCCGAGCCTGAACACAACTATATATATGCTTTGCAGATAATAAAACAAGCATGAGGCCATCAGATATCTTCATGAAATGACATGAGCATTTTTACTTAATTGACTTTCAGTTCAGTCGCATGCTAGCTAGCTTAGGCTATATAATTTCCTAAACAACAGATCATCTAGGGTTAGCTAGCTGCTAATTAAGCCGAAAAATACTTTTAGCTGCTAATTAAGCTGAAAATACTTTTACAAATGGAAATAAGAGGCTTTGATTTCAAACATTGATAAGACAAAAGGTTAATGTAACAAGGTTTTATTCATAATAAACGATAACTAATTCTCATAACCAAACCGAATTAAGCATATGATAAAAATAAGAACATGAACTAAACGTTCATAGATATGTAGTATAACCAATACACGCGATTTTTTGCTAGTAGTGTTTCATCATAGATACATAATATAATCAATACACGCGATTTTTTGGTAGTAGTGTTTCTCACATATTTCTTCTTAAAGTTTTGAAAGTGTAGCAATATATATCTTGTCTAATAAATTATTTGAATTTTTGTTAAATTCACGACATGGTATGCAAGAAATCCATAATTAGGTAAATTGATACAATTTTAAAACTTTAGAGAGCAACTCCCATTTTGAAAATCACCTCACATTTGGGAGTGTAAATTGTAGTTAGCCCTTAAGTTCACTTCAAAAGAAAGAAGTAGTTTACATGGATGAGTTTAGTTTTGAATAAATAATTGATGAGGTTTACACATTTTCGTTTGTAAGCCAAGCTTAAAAAAAAAAGAGTAAACTTATTAAAACTATTAAAACGTATTGTAAGTTTGAGATATATACAATTATACGAAGGAGGAGGATTGGAGAACTCGTCAAGCATGTTTAATTTACTGTGGCAAATGAATCATTGACTTGAGGTTTTGGGCCCGTTGGCTATCCACTTGTTATTGTCTCTTTATATTCTTGCCATTATTTTTATCCGCTCCAAAGCAATGTTATATTTAGTTTCTAATGTTATATTTTTATGGTTCAAAAAATGTATAGATGTCGCACTTGATCACTCGTCGTCGAAGTGTGACCAATGCACCTCCCACATTATCAGCACATACTGCTCCAGTCGTGAGTGCTCCAATCATTGGGGAGCCAACACCCCCTTGCTGAGGCTGCTGCTTCGGCGTCCCAGGTGCCCGTCTCATCGACGTCATCAGTGTCAGTTGAGCCGCTCAGTGCGCGGCGGCCTCACCGGCGTCGCCGCGAGCCGGAGCCTTCTGATCACACTTCCTCGGCATCCAGAGTCGAGGGTGAGGCCTCCCGTCCAGGTGGTTTTTTTTCTTTCTAATTCTCACTACGTTGTTTTTTTTTCATTATAAAACTATTATTTTTATGATGGTGAAAATTTGCTGGATTGTGAAATGTGTTGCCAGCTAAAAAAAACACAAGGGGGCCTAGTCGAATGCTGAAGCAACAGGAAACTATACGTTAGACTAATTCCTAGATCAAGATTGCGTATGACCCGCAACATTGTGGAGCGGCTACCTCAAAGCAGCATAGCGGCATCGCTAGTAGTTGTGGTACTATTATTCGAGAACATTGTCCTTTTCAGTGAGAGTCTTGGGCAGTAATTTCGGAGGATACGAAGAAACTGGTGCGAGAAGCACTGTCGGTTAGTATATTAACTTTTACCCTTTATCATTTTTTTTAATTTTGTTTACAAATATTATTAAATTTCTTACTATTATTTTATTATTTTTCATATTCGTAGGTCTTTTATGATCTTACGAACATATCCCCCGAGGCCATGGCCTACATAGAGGCGACCTTAGCAACCCAGTACAAACATTGGAAGAACAATTTTCACACTTATTTTAAGCGATGGGATGATCCGGAGATTGCTCGCCTACATGTTCCGGGCGAGTTGAAGGACCAGCCAGAGGATTGGGAGTGGCTCTGCAAACATTTCACGGAGCCAAAGTTTGTTGTATGTACATAATATTTTAATAATATTTTATTATTGTTTTAGTTATTTTTTTAAGCTTATTTTGTTAATTTATTTCAAATAGTCTCACTAACATGTATATTGTGTGTTTAACAGAAGAAATTTGTTGCTGGCCAGAAAGCTCGGGAGTCAAAGACACTTCTCCACCATTCTGGTTCGATGCCTTTTTAGTATAGGCTTGAGTCACGATGTCAGGTAAAAGTATATTAACTTTGAAATTTTATACAATTTATTTATTATTATTGATTAATAAAATTTTCTTAATGTTTTTTTTTTTTATTCAGGAGGGTTCTAAGTTCCCACATATTGACATGTTCAAGGACGTTTACGTTCGACCCGGCGATGAGACCGCTGAGCAGCTTTATGTAAGTATATGTAATTCTTATTATTATGAATCGTTCAAATATTATTTATATTTTGTTATTAAACATTATATGTTTTTTCTTTATTATTACAGGGTGATATGATGGAAAATAGCTCTACTGTTCTTCAAGAAGCAACATCGCAGCTTCCCCCGAAGACCTCGATCGAAGACATCATTGTACCTGAGGATGTAGATGTTCAGATCGTGAATGAGGTCCTGAATCAGAAGTTGGGTCGTCATCATGGCAAGGCTGTTCGGTTTATGGGGAAGGCGGGGGTTCATGAGACGGGTGCCTCCTCTTCCAAATCATCCATAGCAGAGGTCAATGCCCTGAAGGAGGAAATGACAACCCTAAAAGGCCAGCTTGTGGCCCAGGGCGACCACATTAGGGCCCAGGACGAGAGGATGAGTAGGATTGTAGAGGCCTTAACGAGGTCCGGCCTCCAAATCTCGATGCCAGCACCTGATCTTGCTCCACCTTCGACTTCCCAGCCACTTCACCCAGCTGATACCCAGTAGCATGATGTATTGAACCTAGAAGACTTGTAGTTTTTTCTTTTTTGTTAGGACATCTTGCATTAGTACATTTTCATATGTTTTATAATTAAATACTTTTTCTTGGTTTATTAATTATTGTTTAGAATTTAATTACAATATTTATTAAAAATTAAATAAAAAAATCTTTAGCCAAAAAAAAAAAAAAAAAAAAAAAAAAAAAAAAAAAGTTTGCGCGACGCAGGCACCTTTATCGTCGTGCAAACCCTGCTGTCACGGCCTTTGCGCGATGGAGAATGCGCGACGAAGGTTTGTTGCGCCATCTTTTGCGCGACTTTTTTTTACTTTGCGCGACGACGGTACCTACGTCGCGCAAAGTGTTTTTCCTAGTAGTGTACTAATCTTCTTCTCATGTTGAGTAGTTTCTGTTACATGTGTTACATGTGAGGATTGTTGAAGAAATGATAGAGATCAAAGATAGGAAAGCTCTCTCCAGTTACCGCCAGAAAACCAATGGTCGACGAGGAAATCCCAGTGAAAAGGCAAGGAATCAACCCTCGAGCCCACAATTGTCGTGTTTGTCTTAGTCTAGGAGTCCCAATATTCCTTTGGATCAGACGTCAGGTGAAAGAAGGTGGCACATCGAGCCACTAGAAAAATCCCAGCCAGATTATGCAGAATCTAGTGAGATTCTAGCAAACTCGTGAACCTTAATTGGAGTCAAGCCGACCCAAACCAGTCCAAATTTGATAATCTACCAAAATCTCATAATTAGACGCTGACAAAATATTATGTCCGGTGATTGGAATCTTCCAAATTCCAACCAACGGCAACAAAATATTCCATCGCCGGCGACCATCACTTGTACCAGCTAGTGGCAATGCCAGCAGACCACCTCCCTACTGGTGTCGATCTTTTGTTAATGCGTGTGGCGGCGCACAGCGGCAAACATGGGTTTGTGAACACTAGAAAGAGTAGTTCGGGCTCCATTTTCCAATGGTCTTCATAGTATTTGATTAGTATACTAAGTATCGGTTATTTCACTTTAGAAGTTGTGTATTCGAGGATTACAAAGAGCTTGCATGGCAAGGTAATTACAATCATATGGTGTATATGTAAGTGGGTTTTTGCTTTTAAGCTATTTTACTTATATATGTTTTTGAAACTGGTTTTATGTGATGCTTTTATATCATGCTTTTCTTTTACTTAGAATATGCAAATGTTTATTGTGATGACGACGATGCGATTTATGAGATTGAGAACCTTTCTTGGGACATAGTTTACTAACATGCATCACTTTTAGGAATTGCAATGCTTTATGCGATATTATGATTTGGGAGATTATCCATTTCATATTTTCATCTGATTTATCCGTTCATTATGTATGCTTACACAGTGTTTATATTATGGGGCTAGGTGCAGCTTCATGTGTATGTTCACATACACTGTTATGCTCACATGGATCCACTATAGGTATCAGCCTGTACCAGTTTATTTTGCTTCTCTTTAGGATTTATTTGCCTTTGAAGCTCTTGACATCAAGGCGTGATGTCATAATCTTCCTTCATCAGTGCAAGGATTATTCTTAGTTATTTTGTAATTAACATCTTTGGATGTGTTATATTGTATACTCTGTTGTAGATATTTATATGCTCTAATTCCATTACATACATTTATTTAGTTTTCATCACTTTCAATGCGCACTCTACTTTACTCTCACTCTTATTTTTATAATTTTACTTTAATTTATTCGTACATTTTACATATCACTTCCACATTATGGCTTCGTCACCATTTGGACGTCAGCCAGCATGCTTCGATTTCTATGTCCACCTGAATATTTGGGTGGAATTGGATCCACTTCGGACATTAGTGTCCGGAGCCTAGGGATAAAAAACTATGAGCCTTTGATTTGTGTGGAAAAGAAATCATAGTCATTGATTTGTGTGAGGTGGGCCAGCGGAATGAATTAATGAAAACCATTAAATTTAATTTGTGTGGTATAAATTTTTTTATCCCTAGGCTCTGAACAATAAGGTCTAGAGTGGATCCAATTCATATTTAGGTCAGGATGTGTCATTACACTTGTGGCTAGGTCTGGCAATTCCTGACACGACCCGATAACCCGACACGACACGACAAGACACGACACGAAATTAACAGGTGTTCGGGTCAATACGATAACGAATCGGATCGTTATCGGGTAACCCGATAAGCACCTGTTAAAATAACGGGTTGGTTCGGGTATACACATGGGTAACACGACACACGATAAGTAAAATATTAATTTTATAACCCTAAAAAAATACTATAATAATTATATATATTAATTTAACAATTTTATACCCCTAAAAACTATAATACTTTTATATATATATATATATTAAATTAAATATTAAAAATTGGTGACCATTGGATCGGCTTAAATATACATATCGTTCAATTTCTTAAGTGTTATACGTAAAAAATAAATAAATTTAAATCTACTTAATAAATATATATATATATATATATATATATATATATATATATATATACCATTTGAAACAGATGGGATACGAATTCTACGAAACTAATATTTACGATCAACCGTCAAACTTGTTTGAATATGCTTCGAGATCGCATCGGTAAAAAAATCTTAAAAAACAAACATTCAGAGATCAAGTAAAGGGACAAAACTTTTCGACGGTTATCAAAGAAAAATTACGATTTAACGGTTATTTTAACTCCGATTTTGATGATTTTTTTCAGCTACACTCCTTGTGTCACATTCCGACCCGGGCTCCACCACATCCCGGGCTCGACTCCACTATAACACGATATTGTCCACTTTGGGCCCCAGCCACGCCCTTACGGTTTTGTTTCTGGGAACTCATACTAGAACTTCTCAGTGGGGCACGCATCATGGTATTGCTCTCGCGCGAACTCGCTTAACTTCGGAGTTCCGATGGAACCCGAAGCTAGTGAGCTCCCAAAAGGCCTCTTGCTAGGTAGAGATGGCAATATACATTTAAGGCTTACAGGATCCATACCCCTGGGCGATGTGGGATCTTACAATCCACCCCCCTAAGGGCCCGACGTTCTCGTCGGCACACTTCCGGCCAGGGATTGGCTCTGATACCAAATTGTCACATCCTGGCCCAGGCCCCCACCACAACCTGGGCTCCACCACAACCCGGGCTCGACTCCACTGTAACACGATATTGTCCGCTTTGGGCCCCGGCCACGCCCTCACGGTTTTGTTTCTGGGAACTCACACGAGAACTTCCCAGTGGGTCACCCATCATGGGATTGCTCTCGCGCGAACTCGCATAACTTCGGAGTTTCGATGGAACCCGAAGCCAGTGAGCCCCCAAAAGGCCTCGTGCTAGATAGAGATGGGAATATACATTTAAGGCTTACAAGATCCACACCCCTGGGTGATGTGAGATCTTACACCTTGACCCTATATGAATACAATGAATGAACTCGATCTTCAATTTAAAATATTTACACTAGTGGATACCACAAAATCTTATGTTATACTTAATGAAAGTATGAATAAACTCTTAAGTGTTAGTGAATCTATTGTTTTGATGGGATATGCATTCTACGAAACTAGTTTCAACGATCCAACCATCAAACAGGTTTGTATATACTTCGAGATCGCATAAGCCAAAAATTGCAAAAAACAAACATTCAGAGACCAAGTAACGGGACAAAACTTTTCGGCGGTTATAAAAAAAAAAATCACGATTTCACGGTTATTTTAATTTCGATTTTGATGATTTTTTACAACTACACTCCTTGACCCTATATGAATACAATGAATGAATTCGATCTTCAATAAAATATTTACACTAGTGGATACCTCAAAATCTTATTTTATACTTAATGAAAGTATGAATAAACTCTAAGTGTCAGTGAATCCATCATTTTGATGATATGCACATTCTACGAAACTAATTTCAACGATCCAACCATCAAACATGTTTGTATATGCTTCGAGATCGTATACGCCAAAACTTGCAAAAAACAAACATTCAGAGATGAAGTAATGGGACAAAACTTTTCAACGGTTATAAACGAAAAATCACAACTTAAAGGTTATTTTAACTCCGATTTTGATGATTTTTTACAACTAAATAAAATGAATGAATTCAATCTTCAATTTAAAATGTTTACACTAGAGGATACCACAAAATCTTATGTTATACTTAATGAATGTATAAATCAACTTTAAGAGTTAGTGAATCTATCGTTTTGATGGGATATGCATTCTACGAAACTAATTTCAACGATCCAACCGTCAAACTTGTTTGTATATGCTTCAAGATCGTATACGCCAAAAATTGCAAAAAACAAACAATCAGAGATCAAGTAACAGGACAAAAAATTTCGACGGTTATCAACGAAAAATCACGATTTAACGGTTATTTTAACTCCGATTTTGATGATTTTTTAAAGCTACACTCCTTGACCCTATATGAATACAATGAATGAATTCGATCTTCAATTTAAAATATTTACACTAGCGGATACCATAAAATCTTATGTTATACTTGATGAAAGTATGAATAAACTCTCAAGTGTTAGTGAATCTATTGTTTTGATGGGATACGCATTCTACGAAACTAGTTTCAACGATCCAACCGTCAAACATGTTTTTATATACTTCGAGATCGCATACACCAAAAATTGCAAAAAACAAACATTCAGAGATCAAGTAACGGGACAAAACTTTTTGACTGTTATAAACGAAAAATCACGATTTAACGGCTATTTTAACTCTGATTTTGATGATTTTTTTACAGCTACACTCCTTGACCCTATATGAATACAATGAATAAACTCGATCTTCAATTTAAAATATTTACACTAGTGGATACCACAAAATCTTATGTTATACTTAATGAAACTATGAATAAACTCTTAAGTGTTAGTGAATCTATTGTTTTCATGGGATACACATTCTACGAAACTAGTTTCAATGATCTAACCGTCAACCATGTTTGTATATACTTCGAGATCGCATATACCAAAAATTGCAAAAAACAAACATTGAGAGATCATGTAACGGGACAAAACGTTTTGACGGTTATAAACGAAAAATCACGATTTAACGGTTATTTTAACTCCGATTTTGATGATTTTTTACAACTACACTCGTTGACCCTATATGAATACGATGAATGAATTTCATCTTCAATTTAAAATATTTACACTAGTGGATACCACAAAATCTTATGTTATACTTAATGAAAGTATGAATAAACCCTTAAGTGTTAGTGAATTTATCGGTTTGATGGGATATGCATTCTACGAAACTTATTTCAACGATCCAACATTCAAACTTGTTTATATATGCTTCAAGATCGCATATGCCAAAAATCGGAAAAAAAAAACATTCAGAGATCAAGTAACGGGACAAAACTTTTCGACGGTTATCAATGAAAAATCACGATTTAACGGTTATTTTAACTCCGATTTTGATTATTTTTTACAGCTACACTCCTTGACTCTATATGAATACAATGAATGAATTCGATCTTCAATTTAAAATATTTACACTAGTGGATACCACAAAATCTTGTTTTATACTTAATGAAAGTATAAATAAACTCTTAAGTGTTAGTGAATCTATCGCTTTGATGGGATATGCATTCTACGAAACTAATTTCAACGATCCAACCATTAAACTTGTTTGTATATGTTTCAAGATCGCATACGCCAAAAATTGCAAAAAAAAAACATTCAGAGATCAAGTAACGGGACAAAACGTTTCGACGGTTATCAACGAAAAATCACGATTTAACGGTTATTTTAACTCCGATTTTGATGATTTTTTACAGGTACAGTCCTTGACCCTATATGAATACAATGAATAAATTCGATCTTCAATTTAAAATATTTACACTAGTGGATACCACAAAATCTTATTTTATAATTAATGAAATTATAAATAAACTCTTAAGTGTTAGTGAATCTATCGTTTTGATGGGATACGCATTCTACGAAACTAATTTCAACGATCCAATCGTCAAACTTGTTTGTATACGCTTCAAGATCGCATACGCCAAAAATTGCAAAAAACAAACATTCAAAGATCAAGTAACGGGACAAAACTTTTTGACGGTTATAAACGAAAAATCACGATTTAACGGTTATTGTAACTCCGATTTTGATGATTTTTTTTACAGCTAGGCTCCTTGACCCTATATGAATACAATGAATAAACTTGATCTTCAGTTTAAAATATTTACGCTAGTGGATACCACAAAATCTTATGTTATACTTAATGAAAGTATGAAGAAACTCTTAAGTGTTAGTGAATCTATTGTTTTGATAAGATACGCATTCTACGCAACTATTTTCAAATATCTAACAGTCAACCATGTTTGTATATACTTCGAGATCGCATACACCAAAAATTGCAAAAAAAAAAACATCCAGAGATCAAGTAATGGCATAAAACTTTTTTACGGTTATAAACAAAAAATCACGATTTAACGATTATTTTAACTCTGATTTTGATGATTTTTTACAACTACACTCCTTGACACTATATGAATACAATGAATGAATTCGATCTTCAATTTAAAATATTTACACTAGTGGATACCACAAAAACTTATGTTATACTTAATGAAAGTATGAATAAACTCTTAAGTGTTAGTGAATCTATCGTTTTGATGGGATACGCATTCTATGAAACTAATTTCAACGCTCCAACCGTCAAGCTTATTTGTATATGCTTCAAGATCGCATACGCCAAAAATCGTAAAAAAACAAACATTCAGAGATCAAGTAACTGGACAAAACTTTTCGACGGTTATCAACGAAAAATCACGATTTAATGGTTATTTTAACTCCGATTTTGATAAATTTTTACAGCTACACTCCTTGACCCTATATGAATACAATGAATGAATTCGATCTTCAATTTAAAATATTTACACTAGTGGATACCACAAAATCTTATGTCATGATGATCGATGAAAATTGAGGATTTTGTAAAAGGAACAACATGCAAGCTTTGATTTCCATTGGCAAGGTTTAAACTTTTGAGAAAGGCTTCACAACCTTGAAAACAAAAACTCTTTCATTTTGCACATCCTTGCACATTTAATATTTTGTAATAGACTAGTAGTGTATGGATGTTTGTTTATTATGCTCTTATTTTCGAGTGTAGATGTTGTACTTAAACGACAAATGTGTTTTAATGTTTTCAAGTACTACTTATGTGGCAATGTGTGGTATGTGCAAATTTAAGGCAAAAATATTTTTTTTTCAACGGGTCATAACGGGTTGGGTCACTTTACCCCTGTTAAGGGCCCGTTAAGATAACGGGTGTGACACGACACGGCCCGTTAAGATAACATGTGTTACATGAAAATGATACAAACCACGATAGACACAACCCGTTTGCCAGGCCTACTTGTGGCCAATTATATAAAAAAAAAAAAAAAAAAGTCATAGGATGTTATAATATAATATGTGGATAGTTCTTTATTATTCATCTAAAGAAAAATAAGATGGGTTACTATTCATTTGAAGAAATTTTGTAAAGTGAATAGTGTTGCTACAATATTCTGTCGGATGAAAATCTCTATAAAAGGAGGGAGGAAGAGAAGAAGAAAGCAACAAAGAAAAGAGGAAAGGAAAGAAAGAAGAAAGAAGAAAGAAGAAAGAAGAAAGAAGAAAGAAGAGAAAGAAGAGAGAGGAGAGGAATGAAAGAAAGAAGAGATGCAGAAGAAAATACCAGTGAGCTAGGCAAGAAAGAGAAGAGAAAATAGTAAGAGTTATCATCGTACTCCCTATTATTTCATATAATAAAAAAAAGTACTACTGCTGCCCTAAGAACGTAGGCACACTTGTCGAACCTCCTAAATATTGTGTCTTATTTCATTTATTCCACTGCACAAATATCCTCAATTTCACAACACGTTATCAGCACGAGAAACTCTCTTATCAGTGGAAAACACAACGCCATAAATTCGGTGAAGCACAACCTACCTCTCACCTCTGTCGGCTGGAATCTCACAGATAAGAAAATCCCTTTACTTTATCTTCATACTTCTGTAGACTAATTTTCTTAAAGCAAATATACATCTGAAAATATAACTATCACTATTGGTAGCGAATGGCATGTGAAAAGAAAATAATTGATTCAAAGTTAAGTTGCATGGTTTTACACAAAAGTCAGTGGCTTAAGACTTGTACAAAACCTAGATCTCCTTTATTGAAAATTCAATGGTGGAAATCATGGTGCCATGAATCCGAGGAAAAAGAAAAGAAAAATTGAAAGTACTAAAGTGTCGACAAAAGAGGAAGAATGGAATGATAGTAAGTGAATATTTACTTTCTTCTTATTATCATTAACTTTGTTATTAATGTGATCGGTGTAGTATAATCGCCTATCATATAATATATATATATATATTACAATATGAATTGTACGGATTGATCACCCTCACCCTTCATATATTAATATATATTTTTGAATGGTGTGGCATTGTCACCCTCCTTCTTTTTTTCTTTTTTTTTTTTTTTGAAGAAAGTACGATATTCATTAAGCAACATAGAATATGTACATACTGAGGATAGTGTGCTCAATGGGCCTCGATAAAAACCTTGTCGGGCCTTTTAACTCGGTCTAAGGAAAAGAGCGTCCCGCACAAATTGAAACCTATCCTCACATGACAATAACCAAACAAAATTACAAACCCTCCTCAGCTAAAATGTCCTGTAAAAAATCCGGAGGCTCCTCAAAGCACACCACTTCTTGAGAGCTACAAAGTCTCATCCGAGCAAGTCGATGCGCTGCCTCGTTTACTTTGCGCTGAACATGACTGACCCTCTAGTTAGGCAGTCCTGCAAGGAGAAACTACAAATCGTTGACTATAGGCCCAAAGATAGAAGAATCATCCCCTTGTCCCTTCAAAGCTGCCATCACCAAACTAGCATTGCCTTAAAAAATAATTTGACAATCCTCCAGCCAATAATGTTGTACTAGTAGTACCGCCTGACGTGCAACCAAGAACTCTGTGTGAATTGTAGAGGCTGGTCTCGCAATGGGACCTGCAACCACTGCTATGAAATCACCCAACTAATTTCGTATCACAATCCCGAATCCCCCCCCCCCCCCCCGAGGGCTATTTTGGCTCTAAGCCCCATCAAAGTTATATTTAAGCCAACCCTCCCCTAGTTTGCGCCACTCCTGAATCTCGCGATTACCCTTCTGCCCCATAGACTTATGCCACCTGTGAAACTCATGCATCCATCCCTCGGTTCTAAACACAATCTCGTGCGGTGGTAACAGAATACCATTCCAAAACACATCATTCATATGCTGCCAAAGAGACCAGATCATCATCAAGCAGAGCTCAAACCCATTTGAAGGGAATTGCACGGAAATATTCTCCAACCAATGTAGTAAGGACATATGGTGCCCCGTATCCACTCTTATGCCTAAGCTACGAAACCACACCGCCCTTGCCAAGCTACACTCTTGAAACACATGTTTTGTTGACTCAACTTGCCCACCACAAACCACACACATCTCATCACTCGTCACACGCAGCTTACTAAGATTCAACTGAGTAGGTAAAAAGTCCAAACACGCACGCCAGGCACAAATCTTCACTTTCCTCGGAACACAGGCATTCCATAGCTTTTTCCATAACTTCTCCCCTACACCACTAGATGAGGACGATGAACCCGTGGCACTCTCTCCATTTGTTAAATTCAATCCCCGAGCAACATAATATGCACTACGCACTGTAAACTTACTGCTCCGTTCATAATGTCACAGCCGCTAGTCTTCAACATCCTGAATGCTAAGAGGCAAGCTTCTAATTAAATCTACCTCTTCTGGGGAAAATAGGTCATACAGTAAAGGAACATTCCACTGTTTCAGCTCCATCCAGAAAAGGTCATCCACAGTAGCCTGAGGATCCCAATGCTTCGGTGTGGGAGTCAAAATTCGAAAATAAGACTCACGTGGCACCCAACTATCACGCCAAATATGAATACTAATAACAATTATTATCTTTAAGTTTTAATATTTATGTGAATGATGCTGAATTAAAGCCCTTGTCACAATCATTACTTATTTAAAGCAGTTTATTTATAGTGGCTGGAATGACCACCCTCTGCTTTAATTTATTTATTGTACTACATTTTTTATAATGAGTATATATAGATAGTGAAGAAATTTTTTTGCCCTAGCTAAGAACATGTGAGAACATTTGAACACATAAGCCAACTAATAACACTATAAAATAGGCATGCATTCAAAAACAATTCTAAAACCCATGACTTTCAAAGCCTAGTGAATGGTGAACCACAAGACTCTTTAACAACATTAAAGAGAAGAAATGATTTTGAGATTCATTACCCTTGAAGCTCATCCTTGTTTACACAAGGGATTCACCCAAGTGGAGGGCCTTCAAGTCACCTCCTAGCTCCTTAGATCTTCCTTGTGATTTTCTTCCCTTTTGATACTCCTTTGCTCCTTGAGGATGTGAGGAAAGGAACTCCAAAATACCAAAGATTTGGTACCTCTAAGTCTCCACACAAAGGATGATGGTGTGAAGATGAAATGGATTACCTAGAGGAAGTTAGATGCCAATAAACTCCCCTAGGAAGGCCAGCCTCTATAGAGAAAATTGAGAGAAAATGTTTCTCTTCTTTGCCTCAAGAAAACCCTAGTGAGGGAATGGCTATAAAGATGCCTTTATACCACCTCACATGTGAGTGGCAAACTTGCAATTAACCCAAGTTTGCTACCACTGACCCTATGGCCGGTTTTGGCTTTGTATTTGGGTTAATTTCCATTTAGTTTTAGTTGTCACACAACTTAAACTCAATGGGCCTTGTGAACCAAAACCCTTTTGGGCCCCGATACCCGAAATTAACTTGAAAGCCCAATACGAACCTTTCATATAATTAATTAACTAATTAATTAATCTTGACCATTCTCAATTAAACCATTTAATTGCTTATCCATCTCATTTATATTTCTTCACTTTCATCCTTACTCGGTGTACGATTCATTAGGTTCCAATTAGCGAGGCAGTGGTTGATTGTTACTCTTAACGATCGATTGTGAATTGAAACTACATTTCAATTCTCCCTTTGATTAAGATTAGTGTTTGCTAATGTTTAGGGCTTCCACAAACCATGAGTAACACCTAGTAGTATGTCATGGCTACCCAAGCTAAGTAGAAGTGGTTGGAGAACCTATCAAGTTACAATTACAATGCAATACGGTCCTTCTCTAATACAATACTCTTAATCACATTGTTTGAGTGATAGTTTGTTTCATGTCTACTATCCAATGTGATACTTCTCTATATGATTCAATTGAATTTGATTTGGAAGAAACTTCCTAAGTCATATTCGTATGCTTTGGCCAAAGACTCCCGAAATCATATCTCAGAGTAGTCTTCTTCCACCATGGAAGGGTAGAGATCCTTTGTTGTGCATTCATATGCCTACATGACTAGATAGCTTGACCCCAACAATGTTGTGGACATTCTCGATGGAATGCCTTTGACATGATCAAAGATCAAGGACCTAACCATTAGACATCTATGATGCCTCAGGTCAAAGGACTACTTTGCATATTGCAACTTACGAGTTCTTACATGACATGTATGTTCGAACTCTCTTTTGATCGTCATTCAGTGTACTCGATTACCTTTTGAGCACCTATATATTTATCTCAGTGTCAAACACTAAATGACTTGAGACTAGTCATACTCACGCTTGAGTTAACATAACACATACTAACCTTAGCGGATTGTCAATGCCCAATTGGCAATCTTATGGCTAGGAACATTTTAGGAATGAATATAAGAGAAAGGTCTCGTTAATCTAACTTACTTATATCACTTCTCTCTTAGATTAAATACATTCCTTGGATTCCCTTATTACTTAAACACATAATACAATAAATAGTGATTAAGAATAAGCTTTGCCCTTCAATAAACATATAATATTTTAACACAATAAGTATTCCAAAAGCTATTACATCAAATGAGTGGCTTTGTGGGCATACTTCCAACATTAGGACCCGAAGTTCCTTGATCCTCATCATATAAAAGGATTAGACCTGAAGTTCTATCATATAAAAAGATCGGACCTGAAATTCCTTGATCCTCATCATATAAAAAGATTTGACCTAAAGTTCCTTGATCCTTATCATATAAAAAGATCAGCCCCGAAGTTCTTTGATCAAAATTAAAATCTGAAGTTTTTTAATTGATTGAGAGAACAACGTTTCCTTAACTGAATTAAAATGAAGGCCAAAAGCGCCTCAATCCACATACTATTAAATGAGGAGAAGAAGTTCCTTGGTTCATGTAAATGAGAACCATAAGTTTCTTAATCCATGTTCAGATTAAGTATGGGCATGAATTCCAAAAATATGAATCTAAAGGTTCTAATAATGTGGATACCAAGATGAAATTTCAAGTACATATGTATAATGTTTTGACCTGAAGTTCAAAATATAGATAATGTTAAGAAGTTGAAGTTCTAACACTTTTGTTTGGACATGTGTTTATATGGTATGAACTAATTATCACAAGTCATACCTGAATTTCTTCCTTTTGGGAATAAGAAAATGATGAACTTGGCAAAACTCGATTTTGTTATCATCGACATCTTATACAAGAGATAATTTCATGAATTCATAATGCCCGAGAATTCATGTGGAAGCATATGATATTAAAAAATATCTTTTCTTAAAAGCTCATTGAATCATATTCATGGAACTAGAAGCTTCCAAGTTTTCTTCATTGATTCATATTAATGGAACCAAAAGTGTCCATAATTTCCTATATCTAACAAACTAAACCAAAAGTTTCAAGCATGTATAAAACCAGAAGAGATGGAATTTTTCTATATATATATATATATACAGGTGCATACACATGAGTTACAACTACAAAAATGGAAAGAAAAAAAAGAATAAAAAAGGAGCTTTCGCAAAGGTTGCTCATGTAAAGCCTCAGTACTTGATAGAACCCTAGAAGGGGGAGGCATTGGAGATTGATCATTTAAGGCCTCAGTACTTGGTAGAACTTCAGATGGTGAAGGCAATGGTTGCCTTCAGAATAAAGCCATGAACCTTTGATGGTCACTTTAAATTCGACTTTCAGATTCCTGCAGCTGGTCGAGGTTTCTTTTCATGTTCGTCAAGTAATTATTTGCAAGTATGTGTAACTCTCTATTCTCATGTTTGAGCCCTTTAATTTCGCCTCTAAGACTTGCCACCTTAGCCATTTGTGATTCAACTTGGCGATTTCGAGCAAGTAGACGTTGACCCATGTTGGATACAAGACTTGCACACTAAATACTGAAAGCTAAAGAGTCTTGAACAACCAATTCATTAGACCTTTTTGAAAGAATTATTACTCCAAAAATGTCTAACTTTTCTTACTTGCTGAGAATGCTTCTTCAACCAAGCCTCTCAAAATGCTCAGCCTTCATTCTCTCTGAAAATACCTCTTCAACCAATTCCCTTAAAATGCTAAACTCATTTTCTCAGCAAGAAAATATTTTTGATCAAGAAGTTTTACATCAACATCAAATCCTTTTACTGTTTTTCTTCAAGAGCAAAAATACCTCATATCATCAGGGTCGAGAGTAAAAGTATCTCATATCATGCTTTTTTTCCTGTCTTTTCTTTTACCCTTTTTCTTGCTTGCAAGATAAGGAGAAAGAAAGCAATTGGTCCAAACTTGAAAACAAACTTCCGGTCTGGAGCTGATAGCTCGAAACTTTTGCATGATTTCGTGCCTTGCATTGCTCTCAAGTAGTCATCTTCAACTATTGTTGGAGCTAGGTTTCAAATCACCAACACCTGGGAATAGTTTGTACGATGTTGGCTCTTTACACTGAAGTTGCCAACCATGGATGAGTCATCGAAAATTGATGTTTTGAAGGATCATTCAAAGACAAAGGTTGAGCACCATTTCTGTTGTGCAGGAGGCTGAAGCTGAAGGATCAACTATGAACTCATAGAAGTTCAAAGGGTGGCTAACTAAATGAATGGAAGACAAAAGTTCAATGATGGGAATCCTACTCACAGCCCTAACAAACTCTACCTGAAGTCTACAACAACCAAGGACAAGAACGACTTCAACTGGCATTCACATGATGTACAAAATGGTAATCCATGTTTTGAAAATTTCTAATTAATTACAAGCTACAAAGATGCTGCATGGGTTGAAGTTCAACCAGACAATCCATAGACTTGGCACTGCTACACTGTTGCACACCCAAAGCATGACAGTCACCGCATGGATTCAAGTCCCAAAAAGACAGCCCATAAACATGGCAATTTTAATATATGTCATGCTTAAAGCATGATGTATAGGTCCAATAATTCAACTCCCCAGAAGTGGAGATTAAAAAACAATTCAAGCTCTGTAACGCTTTAGAGGAGGTTATGATCCAAATTTTCATTCATTAAAAGATGACTATCCTAGAAGAGACAATGTAAAGCCCCTAAAGAGGCAAGGATATCCAAAGTATGAAATGCTTATAAAATATGCATGCGCATGTACATGAGAATTGTGGATCATAAATTGATGATAACCAATGTTACTTTTGGTTTTACAGTAGCTACTAAATTCATCAATGAGTTGTGTTGATATTGAGTCACGATTTTTTATTCGTTGGCGAAAAGAAAAATTATTGGCCAAAATGGAGAAAGGCAATTCCATTACAATTTAGTAAAAATGTGGAAAAATAATGTTGAACCTAGAAGGTTACATATAGACATTTGTAAAATAGTGAGCTACATTCAAATGGTATGACGCAAGGTTTCTATTTGAAACCTAAAATTGTAATACACTCTTGGAAACATGATTTCTCATTGTGAAACTTGTTCATCTCAATGGAAAATTATATATATGCCCGAAACATATCTCCATACGTAAATCCCTCAAGTATACATAGAAGTAAACTGCTATAAATTACAAAAGAGAATGTGTCATGGAGTGTAGAAAATCCCTGAAGGATTCAAATTACTTTAAGTAAGCCCTAGAAGGGTAAAAAATAAATTATGTACTCAACACTAATATATGGTATAAATTGCCTTAGTGAATACTATCATTATGATGTTGTTGCAACATACTAAATCTCGTACAAGAGTTGATCATATTAGAATGGGACTCCTGAAGAGTCTAGAAAAGTTATAAAATGTTGAACGGAATATTGTCTCGAGCCACAATTTACCAACACGATTCTTATCCATCAAAATGTTTATGGTATTAAAGAACCATATGGATTGAAGATTATGAGTTGAACACTCAAATGATTAACCAATATTTAGACACTAAGAAAGATCATTCAACCTTGTGAGGGAAATGGTGAATTGATATTTGGTCCATAAGTACCATTTTTAGTGAAGTATGTTCCTTAATGTATGTAGCACAATACACTGACTCAGATGTTACACTTCCTGTGAAGCACAATACCAACATATGGGTATTAGAATAAAGTAAAGTTTATCTATTGATATCTCCAGGAAATTAAAGACAAGTGCTTGTTCTATTCCAAAAAACTCACCAAAAGCCATGGTCTTATTGGGCAAGCAAAATCCGAATACATTCTAGCCTGCATACATATCGCTTACTAAAAAGAATTTGTATGTACGAATGGAAATAGATTGATCCTGCAAAAATCAAGAAAGCAACCATTCATTGCAACATCTTCATATCTCTCATAAATACATGTGTTTGGTTAAGACTCGTGACTCATTAAAATTTGGAGTGCATGTGATCCACCTTCAGTAGCAAACACTTTAACTATCATGCATGGTATCAGATTACATCAACTTTGTAATCAGTGAGATTGAAGAATTCGAAATCAAGGGGAGCTACTCATCAGAGGGAGCATCCAAAGCAGATCAAGGTGTTAACGAGGCAACCGATATGACATATGGTCATCCAAGGGGGAGTGCTATAATATAGTATGTGGATGGCCCACATGAAGAGTTTTTTACTATTCATTTAAAGAAAAATCACAGAGATTACTATTCATGCATAGTAATTTCACTATTCATTTGAAGAAATTTTGTAAAATGAATAGTGTTGCTACAATATTTTGTCGGATGAAAATCTCTATAAAAGGAGGGAGAGAAGAAGAAAGCAACGGAGAAAAGAAGAAAAAAGAGAAAAAAAAAGAGAGAACAAATGAAGGAAATAAAGAAGAGAGATGCATAATAAAATACTAGTGAGCTAGGCTAGAGAGAGAAGAGAAAATAGTGAGAGTTATCATTATACTCCTCTTATATATTTTAGATAATAAAAAAAATTACTACTGCTGTCCCGAGGACGTAGGCACACTTACCGAACCTCGTAAATATTGTGTCTTATTTCATTTATTTCACTGCACACATATCCTCAATTTCACAATATATGAGACATTTTTCTTCATAAATGAGGTTTTTGGGGTTTTATAAGTTATATTTAATTTTGTTGGTTCGCTATTATAGCCTTACTTTATGAAAAGGTTTATTAATCAGTTTATTATATTTCAAATTTTTACAAATTAATTCTTGGTTGGATGTTTGATTCCTTCCAAAAAATAATATTATATTTTTATTTGTTGAAAAGAGTCCTTTGTGCGCCACTTAGTACTATGGTCTAGTAATATTCCTCTTCACTTGTAAGTGAGAGGTCTTAGGTTCAATTCTCGCCAAATGCGAATTTGAACTACATTATTGCTAGCTTATTGTAAGGCTAAGCCAACCCCTCTTCCTCTTAGTGTAGATAGTATCGTTTGTTAAAAAAAATAAAATAAAAAAAAGGTTTTTATCACAAATGGTCCCTGAAATTGACCTAACCAATCAAGATGATCCCTAAAATTGAAAATTGGTCAATGTCGTCCTTGAAAATGAGTGGTGCAAGTCAATGTTGTTCTTCCGTTAGTATTCCGTTAAAAAAAATGTATTAATGTGCTGACATATCACATTATGGGTCCCTTTTTAATTAAAAAGGTTGAAACGGGGACTGGGGATTGCTGCTACCCAACAACCTTTCTTTTCAACAACCTTAATCAATCTCTTCTTCCTTGGTCGTCATTTATTATTTTGGGTAATTGATTCGGCTTCTCATCTCAATTAATATATCTATGCTTTCAGTCTCTATGTGTCTTCAAAAACCCTGGATTCCCAAAAGCACACAGACAGTGGCAAAGCCAGGAATTGACTGGGGGAGAGGCGAAGTTAAAAGATTGCAAGGTTCAAAAGAATAGCAATAACCAAATCCTTTTATATAGTAATGTCTTCCATAATTTATCAATACAAACAAATTACAATTGTTGCCAGCGAGGTTTCATATCGTGAAAACGTCGCATAATAGGCTCATTATCAATAAAATCAAATACATCTCTCTCAATGTAAACAAGCATGCTATCACTCAACCATTGATCTCCCATTTTGTTACGCAATGGTGTTTTCACAATCTTCATAGCAGAAAAAACTCTATCCATCGAAGCAGTTGCAACCAGTAACACCAAAGCCAATGTAAGAAACTTATACACTAACATAGAGCTTGTACACCTCCCAGTATTCACCAACTCCTTTGCAAGATCACCAATTCCTCTCAATGATGAAAACTCACTATACATCTTCATATCGTGAATGTAATTGTCAAGTTGAATTAGAAGATTCATGAGGTCCATACGATCAAAATCTTGAGGATATAGTTGGGCTAGAAGAACAATTTTGATTTGTCAAAAGATGCAAAATTATTCACCGGACTAAAACATGCCATACTTTGAATAATTTTGCATCTTTTGACAAATAAAAAATTGTTCGTCTAGCCCAACTTTATCCTCAAGATTTTGATCGTATGGACCTTATGAATCTTCTAATTCAACTTGACAATTACATTCACGATATGAAGATGCATAGTGAGTTTTCATCATTGAGAGGAATTGGTGATCTTGCAAAGGAGTTGGTGAAGACCTGGAGGTGTGCAAGCTATATGTTAGTGTATAAGCTTCTTACATTGGCTTTGGTTTTACCGGTTGCAATTGCTTCGGTGGAGAGAGCTTTTTCTGCTATGAAGATTGTGAAAACACCATTGCGTAACAAAATGGGAGATCAATGGTTGAGTGATAACATGCTTGTTTACATTGAGAGATGTATTTGCTTTTATTGATAATGAGCCTATTATGCGACGTTTTCACGATATGAAACCTCGCCGGCAACAATTGTACTATGTTTGTATTGATAAATTATGGAAGACATTACTATATAAAAGGATTTGGTTGTTGCTATTCTTTTGAACCTTGCAATCTTTTAACTTCGCCCCTCCCCTCGTCAATTCCTAGCTTCGCCATTAACAGCAGTCATCTTCATCATTCTCTCGACCACCAGCACCACCTAGGAGGCTCTGACTCCCAGCCCAGTGATGTGATAAAAACTTAGCACACAAATTAAACCCTCTTGTTGACAATTGTAGTAAATATGTAAGTAGGGATCGTTCTAGGCCGGGGATTAGGAGGGATTGCTAATCTACTCAAAACTGACTCAAAAACACAAAACTAAACTCTAAAACAAAAAACTAGAATCTAATGACTCAAAACAAACTAGAAAAGACTCAAAACAGCACAAAACAAGCAAATTGACTCAAACTAGACACTAGGAATTACTTTGGACGAAAATTGATTTGATTATGACTCAAAAACACTAAAGAAAACAAGTTTAGACAGATTCTAACTAAGTTGACACAACAAAGTAAAGGGGGATTGGTTTTTTTGACGAATTTAAAGTAAAACAAGCAGATTTTAAACACTAAACAACTTTGAACGAAATTGGGTGAATGAATGGGTGATAGGCTAGCTAGAGGGTCCTTCTCCACACATGACACATATGCATACAAATCGACTTTTAGTTACTCTTCCGATAAACCATGAATGACAATGCCCCAGATTAACCGTGAACAGCACTAATTAGCCCTCAGATTTTCCTAAGTTCATTGAATTGGACATCGCATCGCAACCAAATTATTCTTCTCAAGTTCCCTACATGAACAACATAATAGAGATACATATCAAATATCATTAAGCTCTGTGAAAATCATAAGCATTGACAAGGCATTTGTAACTATGAACAACATGATACTCCTGCTAGGAATTTACTTAACACGATTGTGACTAGTAACCTCCACTACTTGCAAATATAAGTTCATAACGATTAGGTGAAAATCCCTTATATTTTAGCATCAAATTCATGCATGCAAACTAAGCGGGCCCTCTTAATCGACATACAAGAATAAGTCCTGAATCAAACAGTTAAACAAATTGCATTCACGATTTATGAAATAATAACTGGAAGTAATCAATTCATATCACATATATATTCATAGTTTTGAATTCTCCTCTAGCTAAAACGAGTTTAGCTCCTCATGTTCGTAATTAAACAAAGATAATTAAACTTAGACATTGAAAATAAAAGATGGATTCTCCTTCTTCTCCTTGCAAGGCTGCGGCACAAGGTTGTGAGTGATGGATGAGTGGTGGTTTGTGTTAAGGAATGAATGAAAGGCTGAATTGTGGTGAGGGATGTCTAGAATGCTGTGGCAAGGCTTGAATTTATAGGGCAAGGGAAAACAAAGCCTAATTAATTTTGGAGATAGATTTATACACCAAATCCACAAGGAAAAAGGGTAAATAAATGTCAGAATGCTAGAGGAAAAGGGAAAGGATATGCGGCAGCTCCTAGAGGGAAAGGCATTGTCTTGCACGGCAAGGAAAGGGATTTCTAGAGGGATTTGGTGCGGCACCTTGTAATAATAGGTTTAAACCTTCTAGAATCAGGTATTTAAGTGTCCTAATATAATTAGGGATCCTCCTTGCAGCTGGAACCTAGGTGGAGAAGGATTAGGAATGGTTTAGGATAAAATAAGGAAACTTGGCTAACTTTCCTTCTTTCTTGCTGAGCTTCCTTGTCTTTTTTTTGTCTTGAATTTATTTCCTTCATCTTTTTAGCACATTCCTAGCCTCTTTTGGTCTTCAATTTTGTCCATCCACCTTGCTCCATGCATGTGCTATCCATTCCAAGCCCAAAACTGCTCCAAAATGCACCAAAATGCACTTTCTTGCCACTTTAGCCCTTTGGACCTGAAAACACACGAAAATAACTTAAAACAATATAATAACTAGAAATTAACTACATAAATGCCAAGAAACAAGCTAACTAAGTCGCATAAATATGCTCCTATCACCGAGTCTCCCTGGCCGCATCCATCTTCCCCTCGTTCGTCTTCGCCTTCGTTGCCCTCGTCGTCGAGCAATCATCCCTTATTGTCTTTCGCAATCGGGGAAGGAAACCTGAAGCTAAACCTCTTGGTATTTTGGTGCTAGAATCGCTCAATTTTTTATGGGCATCGTCTTTGTTGATGGCAAGATGAACACGAGAAGAGGACGAGTGGTAGGACCATAGGAGAAGTGCAAGGGCTAAATTAAAAAAATTAATTTTGTTTAATGGATTCAGGTTTTCTTTTCATTTTTCATTTTTCATTTTGTTTTTCCTATTTAATTAAGGCTTAATTAAAAAATTAATTTTGTTTTTCTAATCTACATGTTATTATAACATCGGAGTAGGGGACCCATAATGTGCCACGTCAGCGTAGTAACAGATTTTTTAACGAAACTCAAACGGAAGGACGACATTGATTTGCACCAAGACATTGATTGATTTTCAACTTCAAGGACCATCTTGATTGTGTGAGTCAATTTCAGTGACTATTTGTAATAACAATAAAAATAAATAAATAAATAAAAAGAATCCTTTGTGAAGGAGTTTGTACTACTTGTCAATTTCTTATTAAGTATGAATTTTCAAATTGTAATAATGAAAACCTACATAAAAATATTAAAGATTCATGAAATTTTTTATACAATGCTATAAGTTTAGACTAAAGGGTGAAAGGAGAGAGATTAATGCATTATTTTTTAAAATTGGAAATAAAGCATGTGAATTCAGAGAGTAAAAGCATTTTTTCTAGACTAAGATTTTAAAAGATGCTAGGCGCTAGTCGGGTGACAGGCTTAGGCGACTAATTGGGCCTTGGCGGATTTAGTTCAATTGATTATATAATATGAAAATAGGTGTTGTTTACAGTATAAAAAACTATACTTTATTGAGAATTTGGGAAAGTTAAGCTTAAGCCATCATGGTATGGGCATCATCACAGACTAAACAAAGCCAAATTCAATAATTCAATAATTCAATAATTCATAATCTAAAATCGACATCATCTTTCCTTACAGATTAGTCAATGATTCAGTAAATCAATACATAAAAATGGAATTGTACATCTAGAATTCAACACCATTCAATTGTAGTATGAAGAAAATAAAAGATTAAAATCTAAAAAGCAAAAAAATTGGAAACCCACTCGCAAAGTCTGAAAATGATGTATAACGAGCCCAGACGATGGCGCGTGAGAGTCTAGGCAACAACAATTGCAAGGGACGGCGCATGTAGAGTTAGAGTTGGCACTAGCGGATGCAAGAAATAGAGAAAGAGATAGATAGAACATGTCTGTGAGGAGACGTCGCCTAGCAATTGCCTAATCCGCCTAGCCCCTATCCGATTTTCCTCTACGTTTCGGCCCAAATCGCATTGGTCCTCAACCGTCTAACACCTAGAGGCGCCGCCTAAACCAATTTTTAGAATTGTGGTCTAGACTGATAACCACCTTCTAAATTTATGGATAATGATGAAAAGAACTTTTGCTTAAATTACCAAACTATTGTTGTCTCCTAAAGAATAGATTATAGTTGTTAGAGTAAATGGCAACTTAGGCTAAACCTAAATCTTTAAACAATAAAATCTTGGCCTAAGATTTCTATTCTATCTACCAAAATAATAAATATAAAAACAATTAAATCCAAATCATACCATACGTTAACCATCACGGGGTGGCCTCGGTGGATAGGGACGAATATCAGGCACGTCCTGAGTTCGATTCCTGATTGTGGATACAAATTTCTTCCTCCTTGATCTTGGACAAAATTTTCCAGCCCGCACCTTCACTAGTTGGTCCCCTTTTTAGAAAGGGTTTTTATCACAAATGGTCCATGATATTGATCAAATGCATTATTTTGGTCCCTGACATTGAAAATCAATAGAAATGATCCTGAGATTGATCAAACACATCACAAATGGTCATTGTGTTAAAAACTCTTTAGGCAATTTTCAAAGCTTCGTAACTCAATCGTTCCTTAACCAAATTCGATCCATAATATATCAAAATGAAGATAGGAAAGTGTAGAACAAGATTAGTTCTATTTGGAAGCCCAATGGTTGCCAAAGATTGCTAGAAAATAACTCAAATGTGACTGGTCCGCGGAAAAACTGGAAAACTCGCTGGAAACTGGGTAAACTTTAAACGTTCATAACTTCTTCAATACTCAACGAAATTGAGTGATTCAAGAAAATCATACTTCTCGATAAGACAAAGAGAATGGTACCTTTGTTGACTGCTAATTCACCGTAGTTTGGCTGAAAAACGGCTCGAAATTGGATAACTATTTTCGAGTCATTTTTCGGCCAAACTACGTTAAGAAAAAAAAAGAAAAAAAAAAGGAAAATTTTAGAAGAAAAAGTCTTCTTTTCTTGTTGGTTTTGTCAAAAGCTCATCTTGTCTCGCCCAAAATAAAGAAGAAATATATAAAAGAAAAAACCTCATCTTTGTCTTCGAAACGTGGATTTCCAATTTCACACCCCACCTGGAATCTCACCTCTAAATCCTTTCCTTCCCTAAATTTCGCTTCCAAAACATCTGAAAAAATTGCAAACAAAAGTAGAGAAAATATTTCTTGTTTTTCAAATTACTGTTTCCCACTCTGTTATGCATTTCTTTGAGCTTGTGCCTCCAAACCACCAGCTGAATCATAAACCCTAGATCACACCCAGCTCCTGCGAGATCGAACAGGGAAGAAGAATCATTCTTTATGAATTTTCGGTATTTTTGAATTTTGAGTGATATATTATGCATAGATCTGGAGTCGCCATGGCTTGGAACGTGTTCAAGTTCTGCACAGCTTTGCGAGGTCTGGGCTCGGTCATGATCCTCCTTGTTCTTGGGGTCGTCGGTGTCACATATTACACTGTCGTTTTGACCAATTACGGCCCGGCTTTGTACGACGGCGGCCTTGACTCTCTCATTGCTGTTGCCGTATTGATCTTATTCCATTGCTTGGTAAGCGTTCTTCGAAAAACTATTAAATTTTGGATTTTTTTCAACAATTTTTTTTTGTGGGGTTGTTGGGTCTTCTGTTTAGAGATTCTGGGTTTTAGAATCTGTGGCTTTTGGTTTCGAAAATTGGGTTTTTTTTGTGCTCGCAGTCAATTTGTAAAATCTGCTATTTTTTCTTGCTATATGTTCCAAGAACTTTGAAATTACTTGGAGGTTGTAGTAAATTCTTTAGCTCTCGGGGGTGTGGTGTGTGTATTAATTAATGTTTAGCTCAAAGCAGTCAAGATATGGTGTCTGATTAAGTGTATAAGAGAAAATTAAGCTAAAACTTGAAAACTTGTTTAATGTTGCAGTTGGTGATGCTATTATGGAGTTACTTTTCTGCTGTTTTGACGGATCCGGGGGGTGTGCCACCTAATTGGCGGCCTGCTGTGGATGAAGAGAGAGGGGAGGCTGACCCATTGACTGGGTCGGATTTTAATGGTTTGCAGCCTGACCCCTCTAATCAGAGAATCCGGTATTGCCGGAAGTGCAACCAGCTGAAACCACCTCGTTGCCATCATTGCTCAGTTTGTGAGTCATCATATCTGTAGTTTTTTTTTTTTTTATTCCTTTTTTTTTCAGTAAGATATGTTAGCGATATTTTATTTTGCTTTGTTATGTTCTTTTGTCTTTAAATCAGAGCATGAATTCTTTATTCCAACTTTCAGGTGGGCGGTGTGTACTGAAAATGGATCACCATTGTGTATGGGTTGTTAATTGTGTTGGGGCCTTAAATTACAAGTATTTTCTTCTTTTCTTGGTAAGTTTGTTTTCTGTGTAAGCTGAAATACTTTTCAGGATGAGATTATGTTTGATTGAGTTAGACTTTATTCCAACTACCGAGGAATCCATTTTCATAATCTTCTAACATGCCTTACTTATGTTTTCTCTGACCCTAGCCTGCAAATTTTTATTTTGATGATCCTGTTTCCAAGGACTATTCAAAATTGCATTTTAGCTTTATTCTATGAAGTTATGAGACTTATACATGATTATGAGTAGTGATACTGTGAATCTAGGATAGTCATGCTGGTAGCATAAAGGTAAGTGCATTTAAGTCATGTGGGAGCATTTGCAATAAATTTATTTTGATTAGAGGTTAAGGGTGTTGGGGCTTGTTTTCATTGTTCCCCAAGAGAGAATTGGGTGACCACTCTGATGTGCAGCCAGTGTTCTTAAAAATTCAGGCGGCGCCTAGGCGCTTGGCGACAGAGCACCGCCACTACTAACCCAAAATCGTTTAGGAAATCGGCGAGGCTATTAGGCGGCCACTTTTTTGGGAGGAGGGGGGGTTGGGGGGCTAGGCGTTAAGCGGTCACTGATTGGTTCTGTCACTTTAAAAATGTTGCGAGGTTCGGGTGGAAGAGTGACTGGGTGGGATGAGTTGGGTCCCTGCTGCCCGACTACTGCCTAGTGACTTTTAGAACCACAGTATTTCATGGAATGTTAACATGACCACTTATGGTCTTTTGAATCCACCATAGGGTAAACTGTGTTTTCCTTGTAGTAGATAACTCATACCACTTGCATCACGCCATGAAGACCATATTCTTAATAAGGAATCCCTAGTATAACTTTTGGAATAATTGTTGGATTATAAACAATATAACCTTGTGAATATTGTTTCATAAATTAGGAAATGGTCTTTGACTGAAGGCTAAGTTGATGGTTACAAAATTTGATCAACGAAAATAATTTGAACAGATGAACTTAATTTTTGTTTGTATGGAGTCTATGGACGGGGAGTTGCAACTAAATCCAGTTTTCTTTATGGTTTAGGGTTAACACACACAGACAAATAGTATGATTATCCTACTTTACTAACTTACACCATATCATATGGAAATTATATCATTTAAAATTTCTAATCAAAACCTGTAGGATTTGATGCATGGCAATGCTAAATACTTGCTATTCTGTAATTTATTAAAGAGCATTATAGTATGCTAATTTCTGATATGCATGAGAATTTATTGCTTTTAACGATCTGTAGCGTAGGTCAGTGACTTTAGTGAAAAGCTTTAGATTGGTAGAAAATCTGATGCAGTCCCTCTTTGTTTCGATAATAAAAAATTGTAATTTATTCATGAGCTTTAAGAATTCAAGAAACTTTTACAGTCTTCTTAAATAATGCAGTCACTCTTTGTTTCAATAATAAGTTATTTGTTCTCAGTCTGGTTGGTACTGGTAGTAATTGCATATTATATTCTAGGAAATTCCCTGGATAACTTGGAAAGTATGTTTTAATCATGTTTGTGGGTCAGTACTAGTGAGTCAACTAGGTGGTAAATTGTTTGGATTGTTCTGTCAGAAACTAGTTCTTGTGCATGTTTCCATGTGATTTGCTTTACCTTGCTAAACTATCTACTTGTGGGATTTCTGAATTAATAAGAATTCCCATTGAATAAATTTTATATTTAGACTAATTTCAGCCTTTTTTTTTTTTTAATCTGAATGCAGTTTTACACGTTTCTCGAGACAAGTGTTGTAACATTATCCTTGCTGCCACATTTTATTTCGTTCTTTAGCGAGGGAGAAATACCTGGAACACCTAGCACCCTTGCAACTACCTTTCTTGCTTTTGGTATTATCTAAATTTACCTATTTTCTTAGTGGCATTACCTACAAAGCGGTTGGTATCTGCTTAACTAATGAACAGTGTTGCTTTCTTTGCAGTCTTGAATCTTGCATTTGCATTAAGTGTTTTGGGTTTTCTGGTCATGCATATATCATTGGTGGCTGCAAACACCACAACCATTGAGGTAATGTATTTTGCTTCAGTCCACAATTTAACTGGGGATTTCCTTGTGCTTATATCTTAACGATATCAATGAGGTGAGGCTCTTATACAAAGATTAGACGTTTGATATATAGTTCAGGCTCCTTGCATGGCCTCTATTATAGGAGAATGCTGCTTTCCTTGATTGCAATATCACATTTTGCTGGAGGTCCAGAGCAATACATCTGTCAACTTTAAATTATGTCACCTTTGTTTTAATGTTTCGGCCACGAGCAATGTTGGCGCTAGGCAGCTGGCCACAGCCACGATTAATCCCTAGGGGTTTAAAAAATAAGAAAGGGCGCCTAGACATGCATAGGCGCCTGCCTAGCCATCCGCCTAGGTCGCGACTCTCACTTAGATAGATAATAGATTACTTCCATTTTGCATTTTATTTTTTCAATAAATTGTAAGAGACTTGTTGGATACTTGGATGAATAATCATTATATGCTTGTTCCCCATGTTTTCAATATGTTCTAGTACTTTATAATTTATGTCATTCTATTTTGCAATTTATGTCATTCTATTTTGCAATTTATGTATCCCAATGCAATTATGTATTTTTGTAAGTATAAGTAGACATTTGCTTATATGTTATATAATAAATAAATTAAAATTAAAAAACTGCCTGGGCCCCTGCCCTCCACCTAACTAGCGCCGAGCGCCTTTTAGAAACTTGGCCATGAGCAATGTGGAAAATCTAGTCACACCATATTAGTAACTCACATATTAGGCTTTTTCGTACAAACATATAAGTAACTCCATTGCTCAGTATCTTCTGTTTGGGGTTTTAATACAATGGCCTTCCCTAGGGGAAAGGAGTTTCGGTGTGGAATTACGTGCTGATGGAATTTTTCTTTGTGATCAGGCATATGAAAAGAAAACCTCTCCTAAATGGCGCTATGACCTTGGTCGAAAAAAGAATTTTGAACAGGTTGGTAAAATTTGCGATACATCATTATACTTCCTTTGTTTTTTTTAAGTGCATCTTTTAAAAATAACCAACATGCTGCGTTTTTAGTTGGTTTTGAACTCACAAGTTAAAATTCCAAAGTTAACATTTGCTTCAGGAGGAATGAAAGTTTTGATGTTCTATAATAGTAGAGATCATTGAGCCCCGGCATTATTTGGCATTTTGTTGAAGCCTCAGAACACAATTCTCTGCAACAGACAGCTAAACGCGTAAATTCATTGGTGCCTGTTTGGTATCCTACTAAAAAAAATCATAATTTTCAAAAATATTCCTTAAGACCATCTCTTAAGAACAGTTTTTTGTACCAAAACTTGTTTGGTACGAGACAAATTTGTTTTCAAGTTATAACAATTAAACAAAAAATAGGCCAGCGACTTCCTGCTGGAGCTGACGTAGGCAATTTCCTCATTTCTACTAGTGCCCATGGCAGAGGACCTAGACAGAGAAAATTGGAAGAAAGGGCGAAATGGTAAGCAGAGCGAGAGAGGAGATTGGAAGAGATCAGGGAGAGAGGAAGAGAGAGAAGATAGACGAGAGAGAGAGAGAGAGAGGAGATTGGAAGAGATATAAGATAGAAGAGTGATCGGAAGAGAGGGGAGAGGGGAGAGAGGAGAGAGAAGGGAGAGAGAGGGAAGACATAGGGGAGAGAGTGAGGATGGAGAAAAGAGGATCTGAAGAGGGAGGAAAGAAGAGTGGGCTTTTAATCTTTAAAATTCTAAAAACAGACTTTTAATGTTTTCATGAAGTAAGCTACATTTTCAAGTTGGTTTTGAGTTCAGTTTTTTAAAATGTCCTACCAAACAAGAATTGTCGGCTTAAGATTCAAAAACTGTTTTTGTGTTCAAAAAATTGAATTCAAATTGAATGCCAAACAGGCCCTAAGTTTTCCCTTAGTTTGCAGATTATTTATACTCTTAGAAGAATATTATACTGATAGTTTCCTTGGTATGTGGATATATCATGAATAATGCAGTGTAGCATTGATAGTAATGGCATATGCACTACATCTTACATTTTATTCAACTAATTTACTTCCCGATTAAACAAAGGGTCATCAAGGTCTTTTTCAAAACAATTGTTATGTTAGTACATGGGTAGGTTGAGTCCAGCAATGGGCAAGTTAAACTAATTTCTGTTTTATCCTGCCCGGATTTGAACTCCTGACTGGATATTTTTCGTGAACAATACTGTTTGAAATTGTCTTTAATCTATTATCTTTGTGATCATGGTTTTAATAGTAGTAGTAATTGTCAGTGTGTACTCATGCAACTGGAAATTCTGCTATTTGCATACCAGGTGTTTGGAACAGACAAACGATACTGGTTCATCCCCGCTTACTCGGATGAAGATTTACGGCGGATACCAGCACTTCAGGGTCTTGAGTATCCATCTAAGCCAGAGTTTGATTCCCAAGAGTTCTAATATGTTCGACATGTCACAACACTTTTCCTTGTAACAATAGTGAGAAGGAACATCCACAACCAGCATGGTTTGCAGTTATAACTAATCAACCGGCTTGCGACAAACTGGGGCTCATAACTTTTCGTTCCCATGGGCGTCTTCTTGTAAGCGTAACAGTTAGAGAGAGAGAGAGAGAGAGGGCTCGTTATCAAGAGGCGAACTGAGAAGAGCGGTTATGGGTTGCGGTGTTGCGGAGTAGTGGGAATGGCATATGACTGACTGATGTTTATTGTATGTGCTAAATATGTAGTGGGCAATTTGGGAACTGTAACATAAGGGAGATGAAACTTTGATGTGGTGGTTTGATGATGTTCCTCCTTAGGTTTGTTGTACCATTCATTGAAATTACAGAACCCAATCAAATGTGATATGCATGGGAAAAATCTAACTTCATACTTATATATATATATATATATATATTTTTTTTTTCATGTATATTTATTGATATTCGGTATCTTATACACCGAGGTTTCTGGCGTTACACTCTTGGTCAAGGATTCAATGACCAAGTTCTAATGGTAGAAAATCTATGTATAAATATAAGATGCACCATAGCGTAATAGAACTTCTTCCTCTTCTGTGCCTCTTCTTTTAATCTCCATATTTCTGAAACCTTCTCTGCCATATATTAGGAATTAATTATAGAAGTGCTTATGGTTTTAACTTGAGTCGCTAGGGAACCGTTCAAAAATTACGGGGAATATGACTTGTTCATCAAAACCCTAACCCCAAAGTCATAACAAATAAGATTCCAACACTTTCAGTACTACTTCGATTCAACTGATACAAAGAATATCAAGCTGTCACTTGATCTCTTGAATCTTTTGTTAAAGTAAACAGAATTAAACCCTAAATTTTAAGTCTTCATTCTTAATATCTTTGGGTGATGAATTAGGTTATGGGAAAACATTGATATCTTAAATTTTACATAGTTCTTAAGTTGTAATAATCACTTTTTATTTCTTTTGGTCAAATTGTCATGACTTAAACCTAATTTGGATTTGACTTTGGTTAACTACAAAATCAAATCCAAATTTTTTCGTAAACCGAGAAATTGGATTGGCTAATGTTTGGTATGGTAAACCGAAAAACTGGATTGGACTTTGTTTGTTAGGCCGAACTTTTTCGGCTCTCCCAATTTAGCCCATATTTACGTCACCTTGAGAGATTTAGCTACAATACTAATATGTATTTAGTACAAATACTATTTCGACGGTTAGATGGTGATTTTGTTAAATACATATATTCAAATGAATTATTTTGACTGTCAGATGATGGTTCTATTAAATACTTGTAAGTATTGTGACCAAAGCAGACCTTGAATGTCAAATTTTGGTGTAATTCTTATGTGAGTTCGAGGGATTGAATTAAGTGCCAAATTTTTATGTAACTTCAAAATTTAAATGGCATAATGAAATGAATAAGTTATGTTAAGTTCAAGTTACATCCCAAATGAAATAATAAGTTACAACCCAAAAATAGAATATACATTAATATATTATATATTTTATATTTTATAATGCTAATAATAAATTTCGGTTTGGTTTTGATATGTTTGACACACCCCGACCGAGATCGAGGCATGCTGGCCGTCACGTGAAGGTGATGTAGCCATATGCACAATGTGGAAGCATTAGAATAAGAAGAAATACGAATAAATAAAAACCGAATTCAAGAAGTGTTAAGACACAATCAGAGCATAATTGTCTAGGTGCAGTCGAACATAAGGAGTACTTGAAATAAAAACATCCCAAGGGTCCTACATGGGTGAAATTCTGTCAGAATAGCTACTGCTGCCTCGGATACCACCAACAACGCTACCTAGAACCTGGAGGGGCGCAAAACAAAAGCGTGAGTGGGCAAAAACAAAGTCTTTCGAAAATCATTTCAAAAACAAGCTTTATATCCCCTCGCCGTAAAACCTGTATACTTTCCCAGAAAATAGTATATACATATACTAAAACTCATCTGAAATTATCATCATGCTAATATGCCAATAAATCATGAATATGCCATGCCATGCCACTAACTCATCAGGTAAGTAAATCAGATGAAATAAACTCGTCATAGATAATAACATGTCCACCGTGTGATCAGCACGACTGGAACTATAGCTCATAATCAATCTCAACATATCTCATCATAATGTATATCCTGCACACAAGTCGAACCCACTCAAGGTAGTCTATACGACAAGACTGGGTGTAATATAGTACGCTCTAGTGCTACAATCACGTGAAGATTGTGCGAATGATCGCGAGTCACCTACGAGTCGAACCCACTGAAAGTGGTCTATACGACAGGACTATGCACCTAACTTGGATCCAAGATGAGCGTGTGGTGCGGGAGGTGAACATCACGTGAAAGACTAGCCCCTAACTCTGGGCGGGAGCACTAACACCGGGGTCCAGGTTAATGAGCTATCGATGCATCTCAACAATCTCGTCATAACTCAACTCTTATTTAAACACACAAAAGTCTTACCTGAACTTACCTGAGCGTCCTCAGCACCAACAATCATGCGCATACAATTCATAATGCAATCACATCTCATAATGCATAATCGAGATATATAAATATGTGATGGCATGGCATTTCGTTTATAAAAGCATACTTTCCTTTAAAAAAAGCATTTCAAAGTATACTTAAACATAAGTATACTTAACATGGCATTTCGTCTCATCACTCATATAAAACAATTTCTGGGAAAACGCATGGTATATAGGTATATACGGAAAACAAAAGCCCACTCACCTGGAGTCCGCGCTACGGCTCCCTAACGTGAACATCGAGGCGTCCCAAAACGTTCGGCGCCTAAAACAAATATCAAACTACAACTTAGAACTCTTAACCATAGAATTCGTAATTCACGTAAAACATATCCCGCTAGGATATTCTAGAATCATTTAAGACCCTTAATCAAAAGTCAACCGTCGATCAACGATCGACGGTAGGGTCCACAGCCTCACATACTTGATCCGGAAGATCCGTAACTCAAAACTCCGATCCATAACTTCCCAAGATGCACATTATGCTCCTAGAGCAACATACTAAAATTTCGTTACAATCCAACGGTCGGATCTCCGCCAATTGCCAAAACCAAGTGGCGGTTCACATTTTATTTTTTGAACTTACAAACTTAATTTGAGAAGATCCGTACATCGGATTTCTGATCCGTAAGTTCCGAAATTCTTAAAAAATTTCGTACTACAACGTACTAAAGTTTGACGACGATCCAACGGTTGGATCGTCGATTCACATTTTGGCCTAACCATGAATCGTACCGAAATTAAGTCCAAAAGATCAACCAATGTCATACCATTAACAAAACTGAATTCAGGACATCAAATATAGCATGAAAATGACATTGGCGGCCCACTGGCCATGCGCCGCCGTGGGTGGCGGTCGGCCGCCCCGACTCGCCGGAAAATCCAATTATTTTTAAAAGTTCTCAAAAAATACAGAAATGAAGATCTCAAAGAGTAGAGCAAACTTTATACCGGCAGCCAAGTCCAATTGGGCCTAAAAAGCTCCAATTCCACCAAAACCGTGCGGCACCCTAAAAATGGGTGTGTTCAATCCGACCTCCATAGCAACTCCGATGCTCCAACCAATGCTAGGGCTTTGTTCTAGGCCTCAAGAGGAAGCTATGGGTGGTGGCAATTGAAAGAAATTGCTTCGGGATTGAGCAATTTGAAGCCAAAGCCGCCGCACCCTTCCTTGCGGTTTCATCCAATTTCAAGGCCAAATCTCTCCAAATTTGAGGTGAAATGGATAGGGGGAAGGTTATGGATAAGTTCCCAAGTGATTTCTTGAAGCAACTCGCTGGAAAAATGAAGAAATTTCGACGAAAATGGGTGCGGGTCGCGCGCGGTCCAAACTTTCCTCCCTCCTTTCCTTCCTTTCCCTGTTCCGATTGGCCGGTCTCTCTCTCTCTCTTCTCCTTACTGGGCAGTGCCCACCCTTCTTCTCTTCTTTTTCCGCGTCTGTTCTTCTCTATCGCTGCCATCAGGCAACTTTGTTTCTCTTTTTTTTTTTTTTTCAAATCCATCACAGCCGTCCATCTTCCTTCTCTCCATCCTGACCGTCCATTCTTTCTTACTTAAATCTCGGCCATCAAAAATCCAATTTTCTAAAATATCCAAACTTCAAACGTCAATAACTTCTTCGATATAGCTCCAAATCACAAACCGTCTGTGCCCACGCGTCCGTAGTGACGAGTACTATGAGGGTATGTCGAGAAAATAAATCTTAGGTGGCATGACACAACGATTAACCTCGAACAACGCACGTGCCTCAAAGGACATTTTTGTAAAATTCTTTATAACAAATTTAAAAACTCTTAAAATCAGGGACGGGCTGTCACATGTTGGCTAACCTACCATGTTCTCTTAAAAAAATACCAGCCTTTTTTTCAAATTTTGGTTCATTTTGGTGTTCGGTTAAAAAAAATACCAACCCTATTATATATATATATATAAATTATATGGTGATTTTCATAATTTATTTTGGCTTTTTTTATTAGCATTCCATATAATGTTGAATGCACCACATATTAAAATTTAATATTAAGTGACTTATGTAACCTACTATGCAATGACAATTTCGACCTTATGAGGTTTAAAGAAAATAAGAAAATAAGAAATTTCTAAATACATCCCAAATTACTTTTAGCGTATTATTTATCTTCTTCAACTATCAAAACTCCTCTCACCCTCCACTCCATTGTTGAATAAAATTCTAACTATTGAAACTATAAACACGTTGATTGAGAAAAAAAAATGGAACACGATATCAATACTTCAGAAACTTCACATGAGGTAAAATGTCATATTTGTTATTGTTTTAATTATTCTGACATCGGTAATTATTTATGCCTGCTTTTGCTTTCCATACTACCCATTTTCATAGGAGGCCAACCCAGTAACGCCTTTTCCATTCTTATTCATCTTCTGGGGTTTGCTTTTGCTCTGTTAGGTTCCTCCTAGTTGCCATTTTTTTACTAGAAATCCTCTTTTTTGTTAGCAAAAGGCTTAAGAGACAGAGAAAATGAGATTGGATGTGATTACCCAATGAAATTCAAGCTCAACAGACCGGATTGTAGACTTCTCTTTTTAGAGAATGTTAGGGTTTTAATCCTAAGTCAATTTAATTTATAAAAATTGAAAATGAGTATTATAAGATTTAAAGAATGTGGGGTGGATGTGGAAAATATTAGGTGTATGAGAATGTGGGGTATTATGAGAAAGTATGTGGGGTGTATTAAGATAATTTTTAATTGAAAAAGCAAATGTGAGGTGTATTAAGTATGTGGGGCTTAATCAACAATATGTGGGGTGTTAATAGAATAAGCCTTTTTTTTAGCTTCTCACGCATCATTTTTATTTTTGTCTATTGGATTGAATAAATCAAATAAAAACCAAGATGTGCAGAGGCTAAAAATGGGATAAGATAGAAACAAAGGAAGTGGAAGACGATAAAATGGGTGTGTGAGTTTATTTTTCTATATATATATTGGGCAATGCTTAAAATATCGAAAATATCCATATGCAAATTTGTGAAAATATCGACGAACATATCAAATATCGATATCGATATCATTATCGGTTGCTTTCGATGGAAATTTAAAATGAAACTGTAGAAGCTGTCAAACATTGGTTTGGACGAAATATAAGTTTCTCCGATATTTAACAGATGTTTCAGAAATATCGACGGTATATGTCGACTTTAGCCTAAACTTAAAAATTTCTCCGATATAAGGTGAAGTTTAGACTTCACCCCCCATCTCCATATCTTTCTCTGACGCTTTGGATATTTCTATGAAAATATTGACCGTTTTGAAGAAATTTTAAACACTGATATTGGGTGGTGCTATCCACACATAATCTATGAATTGATGAAACAGTTCTTGGTATATGCCGCTAAAGGAAAAGGCCAATCTTCACATATTTTCTGTTGTTTTTTTTGAGAACTATTTTCTGTTGTTTTGCTTCACATATAACACACTCAATTTTGGCTCAATTATAATGAAGTATTTACCGTTTTCTTTTGTCTTCTTACCCAAAACCACTTAATTTTTGTGTGTGCATAAAATGAAAATCATGACACTTTTTATTCCTTGTTCTAACAACCATATTACCCAAACTCCGAGAGCGATGTAAGGTTATTTCCAATAGAAGGAGGGTCAGAGGGCTCGTTTTAGCCCTATAACCCTCTAAGAAATTAGTATTATAATGAACAATGCCAGACATATTTCATACCATAGACCAAACATAGCCATGTGACAAATAAACCATCTCCAACTGAGGGGGCCAAAGGGCCATAGTATGGAATGTGAAGAATTGAAATAAAATGAGGTAAAATAGTATGGAATGGTGAAAAGTATGTTAGAAATGGTGTAGGAAGAAAGAAAAAAAATTAGAAATCTCAAAAAAAAAAATTGTCCAAAAAAAAAAAAAATGGGCTGGGCAAAAAAAGAAAAGAAAAAAGGGTGGCTCATCCGGCTAGCTGGCTGGCTTGAGATGCCCAGCCCACTGGCCTGATTGGCTGCTTTTGGCTCGGTGGGGCCCACAAGCCCTTTGGCCTAACTCTCAGTTGGAGACGGTTTTCGTGTCATTTCGGGCTATTTTCGACTCTATGGCCCTCTGGTCGGATCGGTTGGAGATGGCCTAAGCTTCCTCACAAATCAACCGGGAGCAACAGAAAGGCAAAAACATTTCAAGGCGGATATCGAGCTCCGTTCACTCGGCCTTGGCTATGCTTACGGGTAAGTATAACTTATCATGACTAAGAAACATGTTTGACTGGGTTACATTTGCAAGAACTAGTATGCTTATATCCTACATCTGATTCTATATATGCAAGCCATAGATATTGCCTCTTTCTGTTTATTAAATTTAAGGGATTCATGTGCCTTTAGCTTCCGCCATCAGATGGCTTTGCCTTGAAGTTTATCATATGCATGCATGTTTTGAAGATATTTTGTTTTAGTAAGGAATCTTTAAAGTTTTAGGTCTTAGAGGTTGGAAATTTGCTCTTCTTTTTGCTGGTTTCCTTCATTGTTTTCAACAATCAACTAACAAACGAGTTTAGTTCGCTAATGAATGAACCTCTAATGCTGCGAATAGAACTCTAAATTACAGAATTCCATATTTATTAGGAGAAATTAGATTCACATCCTTCTTTTTGCCACTCCATTGATTAAAATCCTATTCATTTTCAATTTTTGATCAAGGTCTTTGTGTATTAATACCGTCAATAATTATTTGAATAATAAAATATTTTTATTTTTAAATATATCTTTTAGTGTTAAAAATGTTACAATTAGTATATTTATACTTATGGCTAAATTTTTTATCATATATTTTTATTTTTAGTTTGTACCTATTTTTAATTTGCAAATATTTTTTAATTTGTACCCATATATTAGTTTCTTTTTGTGCCCATATTTTTTAAAGTTTTATTTGTGTTTGTACCCATATGTATACCATCACATGACACTGTATATTTAACCAATGATAGAAAAACTACATATGGTATATTTATGTTTTATGCCTAAATTTTGTATCATATATTTATATTTTTAGTTTGTACCCACTTTTAATTCGCAACATTTTTTTTTAAAATTTGTAGTATTTTCTTTTTAGTTTTATTTTGTACCTATGTATTAATTTCTTTTAGCACCTATATTTTTTTTAAATTCATTTGTACTCATAATTTTTTAATCTTTTACATGTACCCTAATTTATTTGTAATATACCCATTCTTCTTTATTAATGTACCACTTTGTTATATGTGAAATGTACCAATTTTTTTAACACTATGGATACATTCTTTTGCCATTTATTATTTCTTATTTTTACATAGTTTTTATCCATTTATTCAATCAAAATGTTTGAATTTTTTTTATTGTAACCGTTTCTATTAGTATTATAATGAGGGATTTTAAATTTATAGGATTTTAAATCTCATAAAATATCAAACAATTAATGTGAAAATTATAAAAATATAAATATTAATAGTAATATAATGAGGTGTACAAAGTCAAAGGACTTTGATCGAACTTTGAATACTATTAATGACACACCCCGACCGAGATCGAGGCATGCTGGTCGTCACGTGAGGGTGACGTAGCCATGTGCACAGTGCAGAAGCATTAATATAAGAAGAAACACGGCCGAAAACAAGAAGTGTTAATACACAATCAGAGCGTAATTGTCTAGGTGCAGTCGAACATAAGGAGTACTTAAATAAAAACATCCCATGGGTCCTACATGGGTGAAGGTTTGTCAGAATCACGGCTGCTGCCTCGGATACCACCAACAACGCTACCTAGAACCTGGAGGGGCGCAAAACAAAAGCGTGAGTGGGCAAAAACAAAGCCTTTCGAAAATCATTTCAAAACAACATTTATATCCCCTCGCCGTAAAACCTGTATACTTTCCTAGAAAATAGTATATACGTATACTATATCTCAACTGAAAACATCATCATCAAAATACGTAGTCAAATCATGAATATGCCATGCCATGTATATCAAATCATCAGGTAAGTGAAACACATGCAATAATAACTGCACTGCTCGTCTGCTGGTCTCTAGCTCATCAATCATACCTGCACACGAGTCGAACCCACTTATAGTGGTCTATACGACAGGACTGGGTGTATAATAATACGCTCTAGTGCTACAATCACGTGAAGACTGTGCGAATAATCGCGGGTCACCTACGAGTCGAACCCACTGAAAGTGGTCTATACGACAGGACTGTGCACCTAACTTGGATCCAAGATAAGTGTATGGTGCGGGAGGTGAACATCACGTGAAAGACTAGCCCCTAACTCTGGGCGGGAGCACTAACACCGGGGTGCAGGTTAATGAGCTCTCAATGCATCTCAACATACTCTTCATAACTCAACTTGTATTTAACCACACATAATCTTACCTGATACTTACCTGAGTGCTACATCACCAACAATCATGCGCATACAATTCATAATGCATATTCAAAGTACACATATGCATTGGCATGGCAATTCATTTATAAAAGCATTTAAAAATGCATATTCTGGGAAAATACATAGTATATAGGTATATACGGAAAACAAAAGCCCACTCACCTGGAGTCCGTACTACGGCTCCCTAACGTAAACATCGAGGCGTCCCAAAACGTTCGACGCCTAAAACAATTATCAAACTACTACTTAGAACTCTTAACCATAGAATTCGTAATTCACGTAAAACATATCCTCAAGGATATTCTAGAATCATTTAACACCCTTAATCAAAAGTCAACCGTCGATCAACGATCGACGGTAGGGTCCACAGCCCCACATTTTTTATCCGGAAGATCCGTAACTTCCCAAGATGGACATTATGCTCCTAGATCAACATACTAAAATTTCGTTACGATCCAACGGTCGGATCTCCGCCAATTGCCAAAACCAAGTGGCGGTTCACATTTTATTTTGTGAACTTATAAACTCAATTCGGGAAGATCCATACGTCGGATTTCCGATCCGTAAGTTCCTACCTTCTTCAAATATTACGTACTAACACGTACCAAAGTTTGGTGACGATCCAACGGTCGGATCGTCAGTTCATATTTTCACCTAACCACGAATCGTAACGAACTTAAGTTCAAACGACCAATCTACGCTAACCAATTATCAAAACTGAATCTAGGATGTTAAACACAGCCTAAGAATGACATTGGCGGCCCACTGGCCAAGCGCCGCCTCACGGGCCGCCGTGTATTTGTACCCATATATTTTTTTTTATTTGTACTTTTTTTTTTTGCTAAATTTACACATGCTAATTATATGTACCCATTCATGTAAAACATTTTAATCTTAAAACGTACTCATTCTTAAATATACCAATTTGTTATATATAAAATGTACCCTTTTTATATATAAAATCTATTCAATTTTTTTCTAATCCATTTTTAAACTTATATGGGTACATTCTTTTTTCTTTGATTTTAAAATGTATCCATGTCAAGTTTAATCGAAGAAATTTACTAATGTTATTAAACCTAATATCTTTTCTTTTCTTTTCTTTTTTGTGATTTTGAAGAATGTACCCATGTTTTGATACAATAATTTTTTTGGTTAATTTTGATGAATGTACCCATGTTTATATATTTATATACACACACACACATACAATAGTATATTTATATTTTAATATTTTTAATCCCACAAATCATGATTTTTTTATTTAAAATCTCATTTATATAAACAACTAAAATTTCTAATTTTTAATTTAAAAAATATAGTAACGTACATAGAAATAAATTATCACATTAATTTCAGGGACTTCGATCAAAAATTAAAAATCAACAAAGTTTTAATCAAAGAATATTCATAGCTAAGGACCGCATCCAAAGTCTCCCTATTTATTATTTCCTAAATAAGTCCTTACCATTCTTTGTAAGTGTCGTAATAATTCCAAGTTTGAATTTATACGTAGAGCCACCTCTTCAAGTAGAAGAACTGCTAAATTTTCCAGGATTCGGAAACAAATACTATGCAGTTTCAACACTCCAAAGTTCAAATACACGCTAAAGAATTTTCTTTGAAGACCGGCATCTACTTCAGCGCATATCAATATCCCTCTGGTGCATGTAGAGAATGTTGCCACGGCGCACATTTTCCTTTTCGAACATCATGATGCAGAAAGGAGATAGAACTGCTCATCAGATTTCAGAACACTTGCAGAAATCTCATATCTGCTATTGTTGAAATACCCGCAAGCACCACTATCGAACGCTGAGTGAGTAAAACGGTCTTCATGTCGCTTGAGTCTCACCGTTGTTTCATACTCAAGATTGAACTCAAAATGTCTTTGTTTCTTGGTTTCTTTCTATTTCTGTAGGAATTTTTTAGGTATAGAATGGCCTGCTATGTCATCAAAGAAGCTCTTGGATTCTGGTTTCGATTTCAAGCATGGCGTTGATGAGACGTTTGACGGTGCAAACGAATGCATGAAAAAACTGCGTCTTTTACGTAGTTCTATGCAAGTTCTCGTACCATTTTCAGAAAAAACACCCCCCCCCCCCCCCCCCCCCCCCCCCGGGACCGATTTCTCGTTTAAATGAAACGGTTGCCTTTTGAATGGTTATTAGGTGTTGGTTACCAACAAACTAGAATGCAACTATCATAATCCATAGATATTAACCACATCTTATAAAGGAGAAGTTCTTGTGTGTGGACGCCCGTATAGGTTTCACACTGAAACAGTTGTATTTAACATGGGCATAAGTGGAACCAATACAAGGAGCATCACTCTTTTGTGAGAGGTAATGCATGGCTGATGTGGTTTAGGGCCCAGACTCGAGAATTTCTCCTTAGTAAATAAAAAAGTTTGCCCTTTCTTTAGGGCCAAAGACCATGAATGCCTTTAAATTTAACAGCAGTGCTTAGAATGGAAAGGTTTCAAGTGAACAGCATCGAACATTGGGTGTGCGTATGCACACCATAGAATACAAATGCCAAAGATGCCAAGAACTATCAGAATATTCTTCCAATCGTCTCTATGTCTTCAAATTAGGAGTATATGTTATAGAAGTATGACATGCTTATTTGTTAGGAACATTGTTTAAAACTCCCTGCCTAGCACCCACTAGTACAAAAAAGACTTTGCGCGACGCAGGACCTTCGTCACTAAGTCATAAAACGTCGCGCAAAAAAGGGTTTGCGCGACGAATAAGGGACTTGCGTCGCACAAAACCACTTTGCGCGACGCAGGTCTGTCGTCGCGCAAACCCTTTTTTTTGGCCAAAGAATTTTTTTATTTAATTTTTAATAAATATTGTAATTAAATTCTAAACAATAATTAATAAACCAAGAAAAAGTATTTAATTATAAAATATATGAAAATGTACATACAAGATGTCCTAACAAAAAAGAAAAAACTACAAGTCTTCTAGGTTTAATACATCATGCTACTGGGTATCGGCTGGGTGAAGTGGCTGGGAAATCGAAGGTGGAGCAAGATCAAGTGCTGGCATCGGGATTTGGAGGCCAGACATCGCTAAGGCCTGTACAATCATACTCATCCTCTCGTCCTGAGCCCTAATGTGCTCGCCCTGGGCCGCAAGCTGACCTTTTAGGGTTGTCACTTCCTCCTTCAGGGCATTGAGCTCTCCTGTGGACGATCTGGAAGATGAGGCACCCGTCTCACGAACCCCCGCCTTCCCTATACACCAAACAACCTTGCCATGACCAGGCCCAGTGCGGGCAGGGCGACCGTCCGGGGCCCAAAAAAATTGGGGGCACCAAAATTATTAGGGTGGTATATTTATATATGTTTTTATAAGAGTATAAATTTATAAAATTTGGTTCAATGACAAAGAAATTTAACTACAATTGGTGGTTTTGTTGCTTAAAATGAATGAGGAGGTCTTAGGTTCAAAACACCATGTGTGCTTATTTACATTCCAATTTTTACAAATTTCTTTTTCATAACAATATAAATTTATAAAATTTGGCTAAATGATCAAGAAGTTTAATTGGAAGCAATGGTTTTTATTGTTTAAAATTAACGAGAGGTCCTAAGTTCGAAATGCTATGTGCATGTTTATTGTTTTTCAATTTTTACAAATTTTTGTTTGGTTGTTAATTTATTTACTAGCTAGTAGCTATGTGGGTTGCTATTTTTAAATATCTGTTCCAATTCAAGTCTAATCTTTAGTAAAGAGTAATGCGTAGACTAAATTTTTAGACCAAATTTGCAAATAATATTACGTTTCATCAAAAGGTTTAATTTAGTGTTCATTCATTACTTATACATATCCTTAAAGACTCAAAAAACATTAATAGTCTTATATTGACGAGATTAGTAAATAAGAAAAAATAACTCACGATTTATACAAAAACACTTTAAAAGTTTAGATGGAAAACAAAACTCATAATCTATCTACTTGTAAGCCCGAAGTTTTTTAATTTCCTTCTCTTGATACAAAATAAATTAATTATTCCGTGTTTCTAAATTATTGAGTTTGAATGTTTTCTAAATATAATTTTATCGATGTCTTACGTGTGAAAACAAACATTTTTTTTATATGAAATGAGGGCACATTTTTTTATGTCGCCCCGGGCCTCAAAAATCTCTGGATCGGCCCTAGCCATGACAACGACCCAACTTCTGATCCAGAACCTCAGTCACGATTTGAATATCTGCATCCTCGGGTACTATGACGTCCTCGATCGGGGTCTCCGGGGAAAGCTGCGATGTTGCTTCTTGGAGAACAGCAGTGCACTTTTCCACCATAACACCCTGTAATAATAAAGAAAAAACATATAATGTTTAATAACAAAATATAGATAATATTTGAACGATTCATAATAATAAGAATAATAAGAATTACATATACTTACATGAAGCTGCTCAGTGGTCTCATCACCGGGTCGAACGTAAACGTCCTTGAACAGGTCAATATGTGGGAACTTAGAACCCTTCTGAAGAAAAAAACATTAAGAAAATTCTATTAATCAATAATAAAAAAAAATTGTATAAAATTTAAAAATTAATATACTTTTACCTGACGTCGTGCTTCAAGCCTATACGAAAAGGGCTTCGAACCGGAATGGTGGAGAAGTGTCTTTAAGTCCTGAGCTTTCTTGCCATCAATATGTGACGACCCGTCCCTAATTTTCCTATGTAAATTCTCCTTGAATTATTGAAGTGACTATTATGCCCTTATCGGCGAATGACGTGTACGCGTTTACATCATTCTTATTTTGTCCACTTCGTTTTATTTAATTTTTTACACGTCGTTACGGGTACACGAGAGTTTTTATCAGTAGAAAATCACTATTCCAGATAGTGTTAGATTTCCTTTCCAGTAGGAAATCCAAAAAGTAAGGCAAAACCTTATCCTTGTTTTCTTTAAAGCTACCCGTGCACTCCCTCATTTCCCACACCCGTGCCCTTTCATTTCAGTCACTCACAAATCCCTCTCAGTCCTATACTTTAGCATCCAATCAGAAAATCCCAAAAGATTTCCTTCTTTTCTCTCTCTTCTTCTCTCTCTCTTCTATTCCTCCATTGCTGTATCTTCTTCTTCTTCTTCTCCATCTTCTCTGCAAGTTTCGAACTCACACCAAAACACTCAAAAGTGTTAAACAAATTTCACCATCATACTCATCTCGACTCCACAAGCACAGCCATACTCTTGGTTCGTGAGTTGGTTGAGTTTTGGACATCCAACTCAGAAGGTTCGACTCGGCGAAGTTTCGTACAACTTCATTCACGGCCTAGGTAAGCCCCAAGAAGCTCTAAAAACCTTCATTTCATCTTTATAGGTTGTTTTTAAACTCATATACTTGCCTTGGGTGAACACAAACCCAGAAAACTCGAGGAGAAGAAGTTGCTCAGTTTTTCGAAGAAGGAAAACCGTGGCCGTTTGACCACTTTCAGCTCAGATTTCTGGTCGACCTCGACCACTACTAGACTTCCACTAGGTATGGACTTGTTCTTCACATTCCTAACTTCAAAATGGCTTTTGAATCACTAGATTTGGTTAAGTATTGAGTTAGTTATAAGCTCTGGAAGTTGGGAAGAAAATTTCAAGTTTCTGGAATTTTTAGCCGTGGCCATTTGGCCACTTTCAGACCTAATTTCCGGACAACACAGACCACCCATGAACTTTTTGTGAAGGTAGATTCATTCACCACATTCCTAGATTCATTTTGGCTTTTGTAGAAATGATTTTGGTTGAGAAACGAGCGCGTTTGAAGCTCGGGAAGTTGGGACGAAAATCTGCAAAACTGTAGATTTTCGTGAAGAAGGAGAGTACTGTGTACTCGCGGAGGCACGTGGGCGCGCGTGGAGATTTGCCCAGCCACCTTGTGGTGGCGTGTAGGGGCCCGTGCGACCTCCGGCCGGCGCGTGGTTGACACGTGTGTGTCCGTGACGTCGAGTAGATCGATTTCATATATTTACACCCTAGGTTTGGGCAAACTATGGGAGTTTATTTAGGTTTCCGTATATGTCCTTTAATTAATTATATTTTAGTTATTTCACATATATGGGAAACGTATCCCGAGGAAGTACGCGGCCAAGCTAGGCTCGGGGCTACAACCCAACGACGTATTTTTGAGTGGCCAGTTTGTTTTTATACCTATACATATTATAGTTTCTTTAATTGCATAATTACTTCAGTTTATGCTTAAATTACCATTAATTATAAATTGTGATATAGAATTGTGGTAAATGCTGCTATATGGTTGTAATATTACTGTCATGACATTCATACATATTTGTACATGCTCATTTTGCTGCACCCTGGTGTTAGTACTCCGCCCAGGGCCAGGGCCAGTCCTTCACGTGTATGTTCACATCCGCACCGTTCGCTCGTCTTGGATCCAGGTTAGGTGCCAGTCCTGTCAGGTAGATTGCATTAGGCAATCCGACTTGTATGTGACCGTGTTTCTACACCAGTCTTCACATGATCGTAGTACTAGAGCATATTGATTACACCCAGTCTTGTTGGGTAGAATTGCTTTAGGCGATTCCGACTCGTGTGCTAGCTTAGATGATGAGCAAACAGTTTATATTTGATTATCACATGATTATATTGCTGTGGCATTTGGCATATCACATAATGGCATATCATAAATTATATTGCTGTCATACGTAATTGCTTTTACCTATGTACTTAGTACGTTTTGAAGAAACTATATTTGTTTTTACGGCGAGGGGTTAGTACTTTTCGAAAACAAAGGTTTTATTATAAGCATTGTTTTGCTGACCCACTTAACCTTGTTTTTCGCCCTTCCAGGACCTAGATAGCTGTACTCTTGTGGCACTCGAAGATTTTCGGCAGTTTCTGACTTTCACTTCTTATTTAGACGTATGAACTTATCACAACTATGTAATAAGTGTACTTAGAACTTTGACTACACTATTGTAGTCTTACTGTCTTAACGCTCTGAATATTTGTAGTGGGTTACTCCCACGATTGCGCACTCTATCACCATTTAGTTCTACTTAGTTTAATTTTAAATTCATTCACTTTTCACGTCACATATCCTTATGGTTACGTCACCTCTCGGTGATGGCCATCATGCTTCGACCTTTCCGGGTCGGGGTGTGTCAGATTGGTATCAGAGCATAGGTTTAGACAGTCATGCACTTCTTAGTGTGTTTTAACTCTTGTTTTCTTAAGTCAGAATCATGCCACCTCGAAGAGAGCCACGTGCTCCAGCCGAAAATAACTTTCCAGACTTTGGACAGTTTGGTGAGGCTATCGCCAACGCTATTCAGTCTGCACTCCGTCCTGCACATAAGAATACCTTAGACATCGTATCTCGCCTGAAGATCAACGAATTCTTTGGGAACGAGGGGCCAAAAAAATTGGAGATATGGTTTGACCATGTGGAGAAGACTTTCCAGGTCATGGAAAGACAGGGGAATCTTCCACTTGAGAGATGGGTCGAGATAACGACCTGGTTCCTTCATCTAGGAGCAGAGACTTGGTGGGTTCAGGCGAAGAAATAGTTGTCTGCAGAAGAGGCTATGGATTGGGACACCTTCAAGCACATGTTCCAAACCCCTTAGTCAGACCATCCACATTCGAGTGTTAGATTTTTAGTTGAATTCTTGCCTTATCTCGTTGTGCGTGTGCGCACTTGTTCTTGCAGGTGATCTCAGCATTCATGCTTGTAAGCACTGTATTCATTCCCATCGGAGTTGCTTCCCTTTTTGCTTCTCGAGATGTATGGCTGATTTAAACCCAATTCTCTGCATAATCTGTTTTTTTCTTTTCTAGTACTACATGTAGTTGATCAGGAAAATGATGTTTCTATCAGGTTGTTGAAATTATTGATCGTTATGAAACTGATTGCATACCAATACCCGCTAGAATATGTTTACTAATATATATTTACTGATCTTCAATTTTACTCCAAAAATGTTATCACCCTTTACCCACTACAATTTTATTTCTAAAACTCCTCAGACTAAGTATCTTGGTGGTTTCATAATCGGATTGCTGAACAGAAAGTTTGTGTGATCAAGCAGGTATCACTATAATTGGGAATTTGTGGCGTGATACGGTTGTGTTGTTCATGCAATGTTTCAATGAATAAATTTTCCATGTCATTTCCATTATAATTAGAAAGTAAAAGCATACATGATATTAATTTCAAATAGGGTCTTTAAAGTCTCTATTTTAGACTTGGGTATTTATGATTTTGATTCACACTGAAATGATCCGAGTTAGTTGTATGTAGTTGAAAAATTAGGCCTTTGATTGTAAGATTTGTGTAATTGTTCTATTTATGTTTACGTAAAATTGCTGAAATTAGTTTAGTTGCTTTGCAGGGTTGTTTATTTGGATTTCTGGTGGGTGAATTTCAGTTTTCAGCTCTTCGGGCACCAACACTAGCAGCTGCACCATTTGGTTATAATCTTTGGAAAACTAAGCACTGTGGTATGTGTGTTTTTGCAAGAAAAACTGAAGCTTTTTGTTGAGGATGAAGATTGATACTGATTGAGAGATGGATATACATTTTTTATGGTCAAATTTTTGTTAGAGATTGCTATTTGAGATTACTATCAACTCAAACATTTGTTTTTCTTATGATTTCTAAGCTTATATATTAAAAATGTCAACTTCAATAACTTGGTATATGATCATGTAGAAGATTGGGGTAATGGCAAATTTAATGTTTGTTTTCTATAGTTTCTTATATTGCTCTATTGTTTTAGGCTGTATATGAAGTGTGAAGTGTTTATGCTTACTGAGTAAAATTAAGAAGTTAATTAGGTCCTCTTGAGGAATACAGGGAATAAGCCTATGGGTGTTAACTTCGTTCTTTGATTGTTTCTCAAATGATAACATCAAATCTGAATGTTTAAATGCATCTGCAAAATATTTGATGTCATCTGCTAAGTACTGGGTTGCATTGCATCTTTGAAAACGGTTAATCAGTTGACATATTAAACTTATTCATTAACTTTTGTTATCAAATTGTGAGTTTAACTGTAAACAAGTGCCAAACAGTAGAAAACAAGCCACCTAAAGATTAATAAATATATTAATTAGTTAATTTTGCAACTATTATTTCTCTCAGCAATTGAAAAAATGGGTGCGCCTCAGTGGTATTACTATTTCATTTTATTATGTGGTATTTGAATTTATGTTTTTTTTAAATATTTAACCTATTGGGCACAATAATAAAATTTGTGCCAACATTGGATGAGAAAGTACTATGGCATCATTGTCAGAATCGAGGCACAAAAGATCCTTAATTTGTGCTTGCATCTTTAGCACGAAACACGGTATTGTGCCCTTTGACAAATGGTGACCCCTATAGAGGGCACAAACACAAAAATAGTAGCTGCATTGTTGCTATTGGTCTATGAGCACAATTGTTTGTGCTTTTTGGCCTCAAAGGGCACAAATAATTTATTGTGTGCAGTGGCCATTTTTGTTGTAGTGATCATGAGGAGTGACAACATACCTTATAATCTTTGTGAGCTAGATAACAACAGCAATGTAAAATTTCTCTTAGGCATTGGAAAAATTATGACAAAAGTTAAAATCACATGATACTGTAACCAAATGATAGAAAATTTATAACAATAATTGAAAATTGAAATTACCAACGGAAAAATAAGCAAAAATTTGTTTTGTACAATACAGATTTGTTGATAATTCGTGCTTGAATAACGCTGCATCTCCTGTTTAACATTAAGTTAACAGGTTGTTTACTAAAAATATATAACAAAATAAATATGATTAAAAAAAGCAAGGAAACTGAACAGTACGATTCCCAACGGTTTAAAATTGTAAAAATATGCTGCAAAATGATATGCAAGTGAATTATGTGTTGTCTTCATTGCAAGAATGGTAAACATGCCATATCAGATATGCCTCGTGCTGTGTCTCTGTGCAACACAGAGATACAATTTGTTGTATTGTTTGTACTTTGATTTTTTCAGGTATTATCATTTCAAACTTCCATCTTTAGAGGAACTGATGTTATCAATATATAAACAGACACTTTCTTCTTTCAACTTGCTGTGAACACATTATAAATTGTTTGGCTATTCAATGAAGGATTTAAGATAGACATCCAAAAGTATGAATTTAGACGTTTTAACCATAGAAATATTCTGCAGATATCCTTTGATTGGACAAAAGAACATGATATGAACAGGGAAATTATTTCTAATGTATTTAACTAATGATAAAAATGTTGTATGGATAAATTTAACAATTTCTTGATTGGTGAGGTGTTTTTTGGTTCAGCCAAGGTTTATGGAGCGGTTATATTTTGATAATACTTTAGGATGTCCAACTAAACCCATTTATGGGTAGGCAAGTGATTAACCATATATTAGGAGCAAGCGAAAAGCAGATAGTGTGGATATAGATTGGTAACAACCAGTTCTCCTGAGGAGAAACTTTAGTAAAGATTTGATTTAAGCAGTAAACATTTACATAAAAGGAATAAATTATAATTTTTTAACATGTTTTGCGGTTGTTACAGAAGTATACCTCTATAAGAAATAAAGTAGGTGATTGACTGTGTAGCTGAGTGAGTCACGAACAACAAGAGTGGTGTCAACGGAAAAGAAAGGAAACAGATGGCAAGTCGTACGATGTTATCTTGATTGGATGAGTAAATAAATAAGAACCTGCATAAGCTTTAAAACGATAATAAAACTATAACCTATTTAAATTTAACATTTTATATTCATTTAAACTGAAATAGAAATCTTACTTAAATTTAAAAATAAGAGATTAAATGGTAGCGGACAAAAGATAGCAAACACAATTAAAATTGGTAAAGCGAGCAATCAGAGGATGTTTGTAGTATCCGGGTGCAAGTATGATGGTTGTGACTATCCTAATTTCTGGATCATGGCAGAATATTAAAGATTTTCAATAAGTTTGAGCTCTTATGGGCTCCAATCTAGGTAAAGGAAAGCAGTACAGTTGTGGTCTTTTTTTATATATATTTTAGCGCTAATCTGCTGCAAACTTAAGCTTCAAGCTTATCATCACCACCGACCTGCGATAACGAAAGAAGAAAAAGAAAGTCTTTCACAATACATGTTTCTTAAATGTGGTGAGACTTTTAGACTCCCACGGGCCTTGGGATACAAACACACCATTTGGTTACAAGTATTTTTTTTTCCTGTTGATTTTGGCCAAAACAAGCTGTTCTATCTAAAAAAAGCGTTAGAGGTCTTCTTCCTCTAGTTTGGAACTTTGCAAAATACCATAATGGTGCAGCAACGCTGCTGAAGTGTGATTTTCGAGTTGGCAATGCACAATGGACTAAAATTACAAAGAAATTTTAACCTAACATCAAATTTACCGAAACTCGAATCATTCCTCTGATTTCTTCCAAAAAATTACGAACACATTCTAATCTAACAGTTATCAACGGGTTCCCAGACTAATTAAAAAACGAAAAGACAAAAAACTTACCCAAAAAATAATAGGACTGCCGAAGACACTGCCAAATTTGCGACTGATCAACCATCAACGAAGAAACCAAAATGCAAAATATCCTCTTAGCCAGGAAAACCCTAGCATGGGATCAGAGCTGACCCAAAACAAAATGGTTACAATTTTATCCAAATCAAACAAAACTTACAAAACAAAATGGTTACAATTTTATCCAAATCCAAATCAAAATTTAAATTTTAAAATTAAATATAAATAGTACTTAACGAAAACTAATCGTCATGTTCACGGAATTCCTAAGATCCAAAAAAGATCCGTCCAGGATCCTTTTCCTTACCAACGAAGTGGACTATAAATCCATGACTCACAACATTAAAAAGTTTTTTGTAAAAATAAGCCAAAAGAAAAAAGACTGGATCGTTCTTCTGAGTAGGGGTGGGCAAACGGGTCCTGAACCCGCGGGTTGGGACGGGTCGGGGCGGGTTCAGCAGGGTACGGGGCGGGTACAAATTTTCGAAATATGAAACGGGGCGGGGCGGATCCATGCTAATGGCGGGGCGGGTCCAAATATCTGAAAAACCGGGTACCCGTTCGGTACCGTATCCATAGTCTGCATTTCACAAGTCAGTCTTTCTCTCTCTCTCTCCCACTTTCTCGCTCTCTCCACACTTCCAGAGTCGGACTCTCCTCTCAACTATCAGACTCATTTCTCGATCGTGCTCCCAGGCCAACTCGGTCAGTTCTTCTTCGTCGTCGTTGTCGTGAGATCGTGGCGTGTGCAGTTGTGCTGCTCGTGGTCGACTTCGACTCGATAGCTCCATCCTCAGCTCCTTTCAACTGTATTGCATATCTTCCTCCCTCCCACCACCCGACCGTCCTGAGTTTTCCTGACCTCTATGTTCCAAATCTTCAAAAAAGGTATGTAATTTTAGGGATTTAGAATTGAAATAAATTAGGGTTTTCTAGATTTAGGGATTTTGGGTAATAAAGCAGTAGATAAATTTGGAGGGAATTGCTCCTCGATCTGATATCTCAGTCTGTAAGACCTGGGTGGAAATTGCTTCTCTGCCTGTGTGTGTCTATTTTCATTGATGTTTCACTTGCACTTTTCGTTTGTGTTATGCGTGTTTGTGAAATACTTTCTGGGTTTTGTGCATGGTGTTTGCAGCAATACCCAGTTTTACTTTTGTATTTTCCATTCTTGTTTGTTCATTTAATTATCGTTTATTTCTCTGTTCAATTTTGATTTGCAGCACACTCTTGAAGTCCATGATACAGAAACCCAAACAAGGAGGTTTCTTCCTTTTTCTTTCCTTTACCCAGCAATTTAACTCTTTGAAATACAATACTGATACAACAATAAAAAAAAATTATTTGAGAAAAGAGGGAAAATTGAACATAAGTTTTCTATTTCTATGCTAATCTCCTCATGTTAATGTGACTTGTTTTTTACTTGAGATCGACTGGCAAGAAAGGAACAGGTGATTCATTTCATCCATTTAGCATAACAGCAGTCACAGTACTCTAGTTTCTGCAATCTGACAAAAATGTTATTAAAAAAAAAAACCAAATTGGACCCGTGGACCCGTAGGAACCGGCCCGTTTGAAACGGGCCGGGTTAGGTCCGGTTTCTAATTTTGTTTTTCTATTACCCGGCCCGGCCCGTCCCGTGCAATTCTCAAACGGGTCCAGTCCTCATCGTTGCTTGTTCACCATTCGTGTTGTTATGGTGATATTAATAGATTTTGGCCCCAGTTTCTTGTAATTCAGCTTTGTCTGTGTAGTTTCGGTACCGATTGTAATGGAAAATTTTGAAGAACTCTACTTTAATTGTGGCATCAATTTAATCTGTTTTTATGTTGATCTATATATAGCTAGTTTTGAGATATTAGGTTAAGCAACTGTTTAGCTGAGGGCGTTGTATTTAGTATTGCATTTGCATAATCTCCTTATGGTTTGCATTTTATTTTTCGTTTTGTTTCAATCTATTTTATCAGTTTTGGACCTTTCAATTTGTTTTCAGGTGATTCCTCTCTCATGGATTATTTTTTGTGGATTTTCATATGCAAATTATGCTAAAATTTTGATGTAATGTTCTTTTGATGTGTTTGAATTTGTTCTGGGAGCATTCGAGTGGTTAGAAACTGAAACCCCTTTCAATTCGTATAAGCCGAATTTGTTAAATCAAATATATCTATATCGTATCCCCATTTATTTCTTAGTTATTTGTCTCAAAAAGAAGTTTGGGTCTTGAAAGCTAATTTCTGAATTTATTGCTTCCATTTTCGAAATAAAATCTTCAATTCAGAGTGCTGGTTAGACGTTATAATTTGGATCAGATTTAGGCTTTTTTTCTTTCTTTGTCGTTCTTTAATACAGTGATACCTCGGGTTTCTGTTTCAATTTCCATTAAGGTTATAATGATTTGTTTTGCTGGGGAATGGTAATTCTTTCTTAATTCAAAGAAAATTAATGAGAAACCATGTAGTCCTTTTATCTGGTTTGTCATGGATGTGTTCTTTGTCTTCTGTGAACATCTTATTGTTTCTGGTTATGTTTTTATTTGCTCGAGCTTGCTTGATTTGGATATCCAACAAATTATCGGTTTTGGGTGGCACACAAAATTAAACAATGAATTTGTCTTCTAAGTATTTCCATTTTTCGGATCTCTAAACGATTCATGGTGGTTGGCTGCTTATAGAACATCTGAAAGAGCACTTAGTTTTTTAAACGGTCTGATTTGCTGTGGATGTATGATTTTTTTTTTTTTTCTTCTTAGAAGTTGGAGAGCTGATACTTATCTCGAATTCCCGTTTGGGGATTTTTGTGGTATGATTCTTCTTGGTTGGTCCTTTATCTTGTTTCTTTTGTTTTATTGGTTCGGTGTCTATTTGTAAATTTTTTACTTCGGGATTATAGAAAGCCCATGGTCTGCTTCGGTCAAGCTTCTCATGTGAATGACAGCGGCTTTAAGACCATGTCCAGTGGTAGGCCAAAAGCCAAAAATATAAGCCTTAGACCCTAAAATTCTCCTTCCGATGGCTGGCCTAAATATGTGTCGTTTTCTTGCTTCTCATGTTTGTTATCTTTATTCTAAGAATTTGCGCTGGTTCTTACTGACTGTAGTTGAAAGAAGAAAGGAGAAGAATATTGATACCATTGATGATTTGGTGCAAATGCTGCACTTAGCTCACTCCAATCTTTATATGAAAGAATTTAGCTCCTATATCATGTTTGTTTTATTTTCACTTTCTTTAGTCATTGGTGTTAGATTTGTTTATCTACACTAGTTGTAAGCCTTATCGGTTTGTTTTGTTTTTTAGGGAAGTATCTTTGGCCCAAAAATATAAAACATAAATGAATTTAGTTGTGGTGAGTTGAATTTTAGTAATGTCACTGACTAAATGACCGAATTGTTCAGAAAGCTCAGTGACAGTGATGGCTTATGACTGAAAAAAGTGAGAGGTTTTCATATTGAATCCAAAGTTCTCGATGGAAGAAGAACCTAAATTGCAGAACTTGGAAGAAGACGACCCTAAATCACAAAGCTTGGAAGAACAAGCCAATAAAGCCCCGAGTTTGAAAGAAGGCTCTATGTCACAGAGCTTAGAAGAAGACCCCACACTGCAGAGCTTGAAAGAACCTAAATTACAGAGCTTGGAAAAAGGAGACCCTAAATCACAGAGCTTGAAAGAAGACTCTAAATCCCAGAGCTTGAAAGAAGACCCTAAATCACTCAGCTTGGAAGAAAACCCTAAATCACTCAGCTTGGAAGAAGACCCTAAATCACTGAGCTTGGAAGGACGAGATAAAATTGCATTCTCTGAATTGAATGAAAATTCATTGCAATTCCTGGATTCAATAGACGGGTATTTAACCCTATTGGATTCACTGTCCTGGACACTTCGGCAGGTAAAATTGGCTTAAATCATACTATTTTGATTTGTATACTTTGAATTTAAATTGTTATACTAACATGGAATAGGGATAACACTAACAGGGGTGGTTGCAATTAGCAAGTGCTCGACATTCTATGGGTGAGTCACGCGTGAGCAGTGCTTTGTTGGACCTGAAATCCCACAATGCAAGTACATTTCTGCAAGTAACCCAGCAATCTGATACTGAAACAGAGCAAATTCATCATTTTACATTGCGCAAATGGGCATCCTCCGACAATGACAATGGAGCTCCACTTATGAATATGAGTCCACAGATACGACAACGAAAGGATAAGGATGGATCTCCACCCCCACTTAAAGCTGAAATTGCTCACCAACATCAACTTCAGAAGGAGCGGACTAAATCACTGTTAATGTTTGGTGGTTTGGTTTCGCCGAAGCTACGGGCAGCACAACTCTCATTTGAATCTGCACTTGACGCACTTGTAGAGATTGCCAACATGCGTTCTTTGATGCTTTCCATGTTTGATAAGGTCAGGGAAGAATTGGAGGCTGCCAAAGCCAAATGACCTGTGAGCACCACCTATTTCAATCCTTGAGATTTTCTTTTGCTTAAATTGCTGGTTTTGATCTTTACTTACAGTTTATCCATTTATTTTTTGGTTAGTTAACTGAAGCTCTTAATTTCTTTCATGCATGAACTTCAAGTTTTACGCTTTAGTTATATGTTTAGAATTCAGTTGCATGGATTACGTGATGAAAATTTGATGATTGTTCACCATGCTAGTGATAATGCTATAGTAAGGAAATTATGATAATACCATTTTCCTTTCAAAATGTGTGCTTTCGTTTGTTGTTTGGCATTACGTCGTACTAGAAACAACGAAGTAGACACCGTAGGAGCCGATAACACACGAAAACTCAACATAATGACTTTATATCCATCATCTAAATAATGACTTCAATCCATGTTTTAATCTTTTACATATTATTATAGCTGGTTAGTTTAGCATGAACGTTTCCAACAACGCTGGCATTCGAAGAAAGGCTCAATCACCAGAACTCGATCCTGACTGCCTTTTGCGTTTGTGATCTTGGCCGGTTTTCCAGCGATTTTGAATGTCCATCGACCTCTCTTATTTGGCCGAGTTTCAAGCGATCTCATCCTTCGTCTTCCTTCTTCTTCACTCTCTCTTTCCATAAACGTGCGATGGTAATTATTAAAATTTAGCGAGCTAGCTGATTTTTCTCTCCTCGTCGCTAAATCGAGCAAGCGAATCTTCACAATGTTAAAGTAGGGAGCCATACAGCTAGCCTATTAGAACTGAAATTTTGTGAACTTCCCGTTAAAATAGCCAAACAACCGCGTTTAGTTAGTTCTTCTTCTGATCGAAACTCAAGATTCGCTGCTCTCACTAGAGTTCGAGATAATAGAGTTGGTGGGTTGATCGAGGGCTGCTGGGACTGCAATTCCGGTGAAGCTCGGCGACGGCAAGTCAGGCGGTACTGATACAGCTGCCACTTTCCTATCTTAATTGACTTATACAAATTAAATGACTAATTTAGCTGTCCCTATCGACAGAGAAAATGAGTTGGTGGGTTGCTGTTGCTGGTTGTTTTATCAAACAGAAAGAGGGGTTGCTGGCTGTTTTAAGAAAACTGAAATAAATAAATGATGTAGGAAATACAGACGGCTGAGTGGAAGTCTGGCATTCAACTTCTCTCTCACCACTATCGTACGATTCACTAGCGTTATGAAACGAGATATAACTGATTCAGTGAAACAATTTTATGAATAAAAGATTTATTTCATAACCATATCTTCTCTTAGATTAATCTAACGGTCTTAAATAAAATGGTAGTACGACCTCATTTTTGTCCAAACTTGTATTTTCAGATAGAACACCTAATAAAAATCTATGTAACATTTTCATTAATTACTGTTAAAGTATTTTTATCGGAACTTGTATTTTAAGATAGAACACCTATTTATATGCTTACACTGATAGGCATTTACATTCCATAAATTGTCTCCTTGCAATGATTGGACATCTTCAATAGAATATCTTTGATAGAACACCTACTTATTCACTTACAGTGATAGAACACCTAAGTTTACTATTAGTTACCCCAACTTTGCGACATTTTATTTCATATTTCGTATATCATTTATTTCTGGGTCTCATCTAGTTCTACATAGTATTAACAAGAAAAATGGGTATGCTCATTGCTCATATATTTGATTGCACCTCATTTCAATTGCACCCACTCCATGTTGATTTTTCACTATCTTTTTAAGCCTCCTAATGTAGTCCTATTGTTTCTTATGATGGATTGGAAAAATTGTTTCTGACGACTTCGTCAAAAGCGATTTATGTTTACACATATTTACAAAAAATGAAATCAGATTGCAGATGCTTTCGCTTCTTTTGGGGCAGATAGGTATGCTTATTACTTACTCTCATATTTTGTAGCCTCTGCTTATGCTCGTGACATTTCGTTTTGTCCTTAGTACTGTTTTAGTTGATCATCTTTGATTTTGTGGGTCTTGGCGTTGTCCCCCTGCAATTATCTTTTTCATTTACTTTCCTTTATTATCAATATGGTGGAGAGGGGACGGGGCCAGGGGCTTATGTGTAGTGGTCCTCAACACTTCGAGAGAGGGTAGGTATCTCGCACGCGACCATTGCTGAATAGCTAATCTAGCCTAATCTTTCTCGATTCAAAGAAAACAAATTATTTTAATCCAGTAATGAGTCTTGTACAAATAAATAAATGGAAATTTGGAAAATTCATCATATAATAACAGCACATGTATAATACGAGAATAATCACAAAACTGACTAAAATATATAATCAAAATAAAATTTTAAACTTATGTAATTTAACGATGAACATTGGAAGATTATACCTATAAAAACTAATTAAGGGGTTAGCTGGCTTAGGCTGCAGTAGGGGATCCCATGCATCGTCCAAAGAAGGAAGAAAGAAAACACCTTTGAACCACCTTCCCTTCTTGCTTAGAATTAGGTGATGCTTCATTGGCATGTGGGTAATGTGGATGATCCACGAACTCTCTTTCCTGAAATTTTCGGTCGAAATTTGGGTGGTGTTCGAAGTCACTTCTGCAGCCAGAGAAGGAAGCGCGAGAAGGTTTTCGATCGAACACCGGAAGCCTATCCTCCCAAATGCGGCCGGAGGAGCCTTGCCTCCGAAATGACATGGATGATCTTTCCAATGCAGTCATCGTTTGATCAAATGTTGTGTGTTTTCTTGGTCTCTCTCTCTCTCTTTGTTTTGTGTCCTCTCCTCTCACATTTTGTATTCCGATTTTAACTAACATAACGGTTTGTTGGGTTTTTGAGGTTATTCTCATGTTTTAGTTTGTGGTCAATTCCTCATCAATTATGTCACGATTTTGTTGGAGAGGGCATGAGGAGTTATTTTAACCGCATCTTTAGCCATCAAAATTTAAGGATTTACCAAATAGTGGGTTTCAAGTGGTTAAACAAATCACATACCTGGTCAAGTTACAATTACATGGGTCAAGGCCTAAAAACAAAGACTAGCTAACTGATTCGGTTCATTTAATTTAAACATCACATAGTAGGACTGTAGGGAAGGTTATAAAAGGCGCTAGATGCTAATCGGGTGGTGGACTAAGGCCTAGCGCTTAGTTAATTAGCTAGGTGGGGCCTAGGCGGAGTAGGCATGTTTAAGTAATATATTAAATAAATAAGTGTCTATTTATACTTAAAAACACACATATAATTAAATTGAGATATATAAATTGAAAAATAAAATAATTAAATTATAAAGTATTAGAACTATTGAAAATATGGAGAACAAACATATAATGATTGTTAATCCAAGTATTCAACAAGTCTCTTACATTTTAGTGAAAAATTAAAATGCAAAATGAATGTTATCGATTTTTTGTCAAGTGAGAGTCGTGACCTAGGCGGTTGCCTAGGTGGGCTAGAGAGCGGGACCAGCTATTTAGCGCTTAGACGGAGATTTTTTGAATAGTGACTATAAGAAAGTAGTATAACCAAGTCATGTTTAGGCCTCTTTAGTCCCAAGACAATAATGGACGACGAAAATTGTTTAGTTAACCTCCGGCAAACACACCATCTGAATGTCTTCTTAGAATAGAAAAATTCCACAAATTCATGATCCATCTGAGTTGCAAATGGGATACAGAACAACATAGACTTGGAACTTTGGAGGTGCCTGCATTCAAGTGCTTCATGATCTGCATGTAGTGCGTGCCAGCCCTTCTGGGACCTCTACATATGTTGGAATGTTCTATATATAAATAGTTTCATTCCTAATTACATTGACGCATTTTAAGATAAAATTCTACACCTCTAAGGCTGCATGTGGTTAAGTTGCCAACAATATTGATGTTGAACCATTCGGCCCATCTTTCAAAAACGTCGACAATGTTTGGGGGATGACTTACCTACATCCGTTGTTGTCCATAGTGACTTTATCTCGCTGTCATATATTTTAACATTCTCATAAAACATTGTATTATTAACTTAGAATTACACGGTGGAACCCCACGACGGCGTGTTTGTCTTTCTCCTCTCCACTATGTGGCTCAAAATTTCAGCAATATCAGTAAAGAGTCTAGAAAAGTGTATAAATGTATTGACCATAATGATGAGGAATAAAAAGAGCAATGTAAATGCATGGTGGAGCTGTGGAGGTGGGAAACTGCCTCCATCAATTGATTCTAATTTCAGGTTCTCCACTATGCCCACCTCCATGGCCGAGTAATAAACTTATGGTACCAAATAAATATATTCTTTTTTGGAAACAAATAAATAATATATATATATATTGCAACCGACCAATAAACTTTTTAGGAAAAATTGGATTCTCTAACATTGAATCCCCCACAAAATATATTCTGCATTGAAGATTAGAAAAGCCCTAAACCAATAACCAAACTTATTTGTAACAAGAAATAAGGAATCACCGCATTGTATAGACAATATTTGCATAAAATGGGAAACTTGTGACATGTGGAAGTCGAATATAAAAGCTTTGACAATTTCTCATAACAAGTAATTTTTTTTTAACAAACGATAGTATTTACACTAAGGGGGTGAGAGATGGGCTAAGTCTTACAAAGAACTTGTCAAAGTAATGTGGTTCAACTTTGCATCTGATGAGAATCGAATATAAGACCTCTCACTTACAAGTAAAGAAGAATATCACTAGACTATAGTACTAAGTGGTCTCATAACAAGTAATTTAATCCACTCTCATCTCACAAGTTATGTAATTACTTGAAACTTGATAATTCCTTCATCTTTCTTCTAAATCTCCAAAAATTTGAATCTCTCAAACTCAGTTCAATAAAATATTTAGCTTAAATGGCAACTGAGACAAAAGGTGAAACTCGTATTCTATTGCACAAGATTTATAATTTAAGTGGTTAAGAACATGTTTTCTTGTTCCTAAACTCATGTGTTCGACTCCTCTTCTGCAATATTGTTTGTATGAGAACTAAAATATCTCAGTACCTACTTTATTACAATTTCAATGGCATGGTTCTATTTAAGTCATCTACCACGTTTCCAATGAGCTTAATATCAATCAGAAAGAGTCCAGATCTTCTGCACCCAAATCTCCCTGTGGCCCCTCTGTGTCTTTGTTTTTTGGTTGAGGATTTGGTTTATTTTTTATTATTTTAATTATTATCAAGTTAACATTAATTATGTTTAGTTCAAAAAGCAAAGGCACAGAGGGGCCACAGGAAGATTTGGGTGCAGAAGATTTGGACTCAATCAGAAAAGCACTATCACTTTCTCCTACTCTCATACCAATTAATCACCAAAACAACATTTTCCAAATTAAAATTCCTTGGAGTAGATGTCGTTTTACCGTAATTGTGGAAAGTAAATAAATGCCTATACACCTTGGTGCATATTTGAATTCCACCTAATCACTCTCCCCCTTAGTATTTAACAATTTAACATATTAGCTTTATTATTTATAAAACAAAAAATTTAAAATCCCTCTAAACATTAAATAACAACCAACAACCCAACCCCCCCCCCCCCCCCCCAAAAAAATAAAAAAAAAACAAATCACACACACAGACACACAATAATATTGAAATTGTCAAAGTCTTGCCATCCTAATCACTTTTTATCAACATTTGTTGCATTCCACATCAAAAACCCCAAAATAATCAGGGTTTTCATTTGAAAACCATTTCCAAGCACACAAAGCAACACCCACTAGAGAAAAAAAAGGAAATTGGGCTTAGTAACCCTTTCAAAAACCCACCAATCTAAAATAGCTCATTTCTCAAAATATAATCTCCACTAGCCTTTGATGAAAATATCCTCATTATTGATACAATAATAATATATTCTGGACACAATATTAAAATATTATTGATACAATATTGAAAATATTTATGCCAAAGAGATTAGTAAAGATTGCATTTTGAGAAGCGGGCTAATTTTAGTTGGTGTATTTGGAAAAAGGCTAGGAAGTTCAATTTCATGAGAATAATGCTAGTGAGATCAAATTTGTAAATTAAATGATATGTCATTAATAAAAAAAAATAAGCACATAAATTGACACTTAATTAATAATTCAATTATCAACAATCACATTATTTAATTTACACAATTTGATTTAAAAATTTAGTGTCCATACCATTACTCTTTCAAAAAAAATCATATATATATATTATATTCTTTTCGTAAATATATACATCTAAGAAAAAGTTCAAAAAGTAATCAAAAGTGAAAAAAAGAAGTAAAACACCCCTAAAAAGTAAAACTCGACAAAAATTTGTAACAAACATCATTATCCATCGTGGAATATTATCGTCATCATCATCCTAAAGGGTGGCGCTGAGCTTCCACGTCAGCCTCCGTTGACCCGACCCGGCGGCGATCCGGGACTTGACGCTCTCAAAGTCCGACATCGGGCAGGGTATGGTGATTCCGCCGTCGTGCTGATAACCGTACTCCTCCTCAGCCTGTCTCAGAAGCTGCCCGAACAGGGGATGGTTAAAGTATATGACGGGCACCAAAACTCTCTGAAAGTCACCGTCTTTTTGGCCCACGTATACAGCCAGATGTCCCTTCGGAACAGTAACAGGCTTGTTTTTCTCAACGGGGCTTTGACCCAACTGCTTGTAACCCGACCCGGATTTGCTGCGGCACAGAGATTTGGCGCCAGCGGACAGCTTCCGGCCCCACGTGAGCAGCTTCGACATGGATTTGTAGCTGCAAGCTGAGGAGGAAGAACCCGGGTTGAGCCGGGTGTATTCGGGTCGGGTCGTACGGACGAAGAACCACCTTGTGACCCGGCAAAGGCGCTTTCCGAGCTTGAATCCTCTGAATTTTGCCATTGTTTCTGGGGGAAAAAAAAGAGAGGAAAATCTGTGTTGTGGGTTTTGAAATTCGTGTTGAGAAGTGAATTGGGTTGTCGCCAGAGAGTGATTTGCTTCAAGAAAACGGCCATGGGTCGGCCTCGGACATGGCGAGACGAGAGAGGGTTAAGCAGATTTCAGAGAGAAAGGTGGGGATATTAGACATGGTCTGGCTTTTGCAGTTCAACTACGCAAGCTTTTAGGGTATTTCATCAAAATATAAAGTGCCCAAATGCTTAATTTGTACTATTTGGGCTTGAGATGCAGCTGAAATTGTGTTTTTGAAGCAAAAAAATATGATTATGTTGAACAAAGAGAGGACACAAGATAAAAAACGATAAGGCGAGCAGAATTACATATAAGGACTCGATCACCAGCTACTATTCTTTCAAATTGAACAAAACTGAGCTGAATTTGATCTCTTGGTGGTGATCTATGAGGGTTTGGTGGGTGTGGGTGTGTTTGAGTTCTGGTTTTTGGTTGTGGCGGGTGAGGATTGAGATAGAGAGTGTTTGGGAGGAGAAGAGAGGGCTATATATATATATATATATAATATGATATGGAAAATGAGTCAAATGAGGAGAATATTACGAAGTCATATCTGTACGAAGGGAAGGAGGAGAGCAAGTGCAAGCGGGGAAGGACTTGAATTTTCTTGAAAGAAGTTGGAATAGGAAATGATCTTTGTAGTTTGCATCACATGGCTTTGCCCATCTTACTCTTATGGTTTAAGTTTGTTATCTGTCTTAATTAGATTAACTATCATGAGACTCCCCCACATTAATTTGAATAAGTAGTTCCTCCTTTTCTTCGTTGTTGACATATTTTGGTCAGCTAATTTAATAGAACTACGAGTTTTATACAAGATGAATGAGAGAAATGAGAATGTAATAATTCAAAGAAAAATCAGAAAAATATCGGAAAAATCAGAAAAATCAAAGAAAGATATAGAAAATGGAGACTTTACCTTATATCGAAGAACTGTTAAATTTCGGTTAAATATTAGTTTAAATTCAATAAGACTTGTGCTGCTTTTATGATGATAATTTCAACTAAATTATGTGTAATTTATTCATTCTAGTAAGATGTTTTACTTTATTATTTGTTATTAGAAAGAAGTTTCTTTCTCACATGTCACATACCTAATTTTTACATAATATTTAATTATTAATTCTTGAAAAGTATGAATCCTTAAAAAGTAAATATATATATATATATATATATATATATATACATACAAGCCCTTCAAGGGAAGGGATCCCCATTTTTCAAAAAATGTGAGGACACCCTCTTAACCATTAGATTTGACTTTAATGAATTTCTGTGGCTGAGATTAAATCACAGGCCACAGAATCTCAACCACAGGATTTCATTAAAGTCAAATCTAACGGTCAAGAGGATGTCCCCATTTTTTTTTTGAAAAATGGGGATCCCTTCCCTTAAAGGCTTCCTATATATATATATATATATATATAACTATACTATACAAATACTTATACTTAGGGCTGGTTTGGTATTACTGTGCTTTGAAAAAAAAAACTGCTTCTGTTGTGCTGTGAGAATAAGCTTATTTTTGCTGCTTCACGTTTTCAGCTGTTTTCACCCAAACTGTGAAAATAAGCTGTCTCTAAGTATTTACCAAACACCTTTTTGAGCTCAGCTTTTTTTTTTATACTCACTTTTTATAAAAACACATCAGTACCAAACCAGTACTTAGTTGTGTCAACTCCTTTTGTTTTAAGGTCAACATACATTCATGCAATTGGTGTATGACAATGTAAACTTTATTTGCGTGTGAGAAAGCTTGGACGTGAAAGTCTCATAGGTTTACTCTCTAATAATCATTAATCACACTGTTAAACCACATTACATGGCATTGTCTTAATTATCAACCCATCCCACAATGTCGTCTACAAATGTAACCTTTGGAATAAAGGTATTATTTCTTGTTAAACAGGTACTTAAGAAAAAATATGTTTTTGTTTATGACAATCACACAATCACATGATATTACTTACCTACATAAAAAACACTTGCACGTATATGTGTTACAAGAAAAGAAATTAATAAAACAATGATGCCACTCAGTTCTACGGTCTAGTGTTATTCCTCTTCACTTGTAAGTGAGAGGTCTTAGGTTTGAATCTTGTGAATGGCGAATTCGATACCAAATTACGTTGCCCATTGTGTAGCTTAGCTGAACTCTCTCCTCCTTTTAGTGTAAAATATATCGTTGTGCTTTAAAAAAAAAAAAATTAACGAAACACTTCTGGTACTGTTCACTTTTAACGAAAATGACATTTTTACTCTAAAAATTACTTCTAGTACTATTCACTTACAACAATTCTTTGCCCTTTTGATTAAAACTCAAAGTTTTCAAACTCTTTTCATTAATTTTCTTAAAAAATAAAACTATGATGTATTAGTTCTTTGAACAAGTTGTGTAATTACGAGAATCCATTCATATCGTGCGATAGTCAATCATCAGCTAAGCCAACGCGTGAGGAAAACCCTTGACCCTTAAGTGTAGGGTTTGTATTGGATGCGTCAACTTATCAAAGAGACGACCCTTAAACCTACTATTCCATACTTTTCAATTTAGATCAGAGCAATTGACTGAAAAAAGGAAAAAGAAACTCTAGCAATTTTTCTTAATAGTACGTGATACTGAGAAGTACGAAAAGTGAGAGATTGAGATTGAAAATTAGAAATCTAACAGTTGTGAATCAAATCAAACAACTAAAAATACTAAATGTTACGAGGCAATTAATGAAGCTACACTTGAAATTAATAAGAGATTTTCAATGTACTTAGAACATGCATGAGCTGGTACATCACGTGTCATATCTACTTATATTATGAATCATTGTATACCTCTCATGTTCTGAGTATATACATAGAAATGTTGAGATCAGAAAATAAAAATCTGAGCTCCCAATTCAACACGTTGGTTTCCAAGAAGCTGCAGAATTGGACAAGTACGTTCCCCTTGGAAAAAAAAATGGCACTCCTAGAAGACAAAAGAAGACCAAGTCAGACTCACAGTACCTTGCGGGTACAGCCTACCTTACACGATCTAAATTTATTATTCTGGTACCCTACTTGTATGAACCATCAGGTGTTTTCATTTTCTTGCAATAAATTAACCTAGCTACCAATAACTTGTGAGACCAACCCCATAACTATTTCTTTTGTTTGAACAAATGATATTATTTTATACTAAAAAGAAGATGGTAGGCTTAGCCTCACAATAATGTGGTTTAAATTCGTCTTTATCAAGAATTGAACTTAAAATCTCTCACTTACAATTAAAAAAAATTCTCACTAGACTGTGGTACTAAATGACAATCCCATAACCTTCCTCTTGGATTCTTTGAAACGGATATGTCTTGTTTTAGGTAATATAACTAACCCTAACCTCGCGGTTCGACACCATCTAAAACAACAACACAGAAAAGGAGTTGGTTCCTTGTCGATGTGAGTCATTCCCCTTAAACCCTAAAAATGGTTTTTTGCAATTTTGGAGCTTGAGGATAAAGTAGTTTGGTTTTTGCATGAGAATAAAATACTCATAAAATGGAAAAGAAGGAAACCCAATGTTGGGTTAGTAAACGTTATTTCTTGCTAGTGGGTTTATAGTTTTTCAATTGATCTTTTATAGTATCTGAATTTGCAAATTCATGTGTCAAGTTTAACGGTCACAAAAGCTTAATTACCAATTATTTCGAGCAAAATGCCATATGAAATGCGCAATCTATTTTTTTTCGTTAGTTTATCAGTAAATTATTGTGACTTACACGTCTCAACTCCACAAGGAGTGAAGAGAAATATAACAAAAGGCAAATACTTTCAAGGAAGTGATTTACATAGGATAAATCAAACCACAACTACGGATATGATTAAACAAATGTGTGTGCAAAATTAAGGAGGTGTTTCTTCATCATTTCTTTTAAAATTTCAATTGCATAACGTTTTGTTGTTGGTTCTTTTTAATAAAATAGATGAATGTCCATATATGTATATCAGTTGAAAACTTTAGATAGAAAGACAAGGGGATACTACTGTGCTATTTGAATAGTAATAATTATATAATATGTTCATAACCATCTTTATTTTTGCGATTTTGTTCTGTATGTTAGTCTTATAAGGTTATACAATTAAAACACAAATGAATGAGTGATCGACTTGATTCCAACAGCAGTCATGGAAGTCGAACACAAAAAGGTAGCGCACGACAACAACAAGATCTTCTATAAACACCTAGCCGGATACAACTACTCTATGGGAAGCATTATGTTGTGTGTTCTAGGACTTATGGGGACTGGTGTTTATATAAGCTAAAAGTTAGGGTTTCCATCCATAAAGGAAACTTAAACTTACTTTCTTAGCCTCCAAGTCAAGTATCATAATCATATTCAATCAAGGATTCCTTCAATCCTATTTTCAATATAAGACATCTTATATAGGATTGATATCTTAAAGAGATCAAATCACAATCAACATTATTCTTCAATATTACATTATTCTCCAATATTACATTCATATTACATGTAGTAGACCACTTAAAGAAGGAGGCTGCGATTTTTTGCATTTCAAACCTATGGTTTGGACGATGACGTTGTACGGAGATCGTGATAGAGGGCTGTTGTGTGCGTGGTGGTAGGGCAGATAGTTCTAAACAGGTGCTGTGAGGTGGGTACGTATCAATGGAGGACTTCGAAATGGAAGGGGTCGTGGAGGAATTAGGGCAGTCGTTGGGAACAAAACTACAACTTACTAATAAGGAGAATGAGGGAATGGTGATAGGATGGAAAGATGTGGAAGAGGCGCTGCTAGGTTTCCATTATGTTCTTTTGGCAGAGGTGTTAACTGAGAGAAATGTGAACGCGGAGGCTTTCATTGCCCGGTTCACTTCATTATGGAGGGGGAAAGAAGGAGTCTCTATACAGGATTTGGACGATCGTCAGTTTCTGATCAGATTTGTGGCTAAGCTGGACATGCAACGTGTGCTCGAATCGGATTTTCCTTGGACTTTCTGGGAGGATTTTGTAATGGTGGGGGATTGTACGAGCAGGCGAGCAGGCGGGATGCTTGTTGGAAGGAGTTGTTAATAGGGGACATGTGGGTGCAAATCCATAAGGTGTCGCTGTTGAGTATGACGACGACGGTTGCTTCGGCAATAGGGGAAAAATTGGAATGGTGATTTTTGTGGACAAATCAGCGAGCTGAGAGTGTATTGGAAGGTTCGTAAGGGTTCGTATCCGGCTAAATCTACGGGAACTGTTGATGCGAGGGATGATGGTCACTTTTCCAGATGAAGGTCGGGTATGGGTTCAATTTCGATACGAAAGATTGCCGAATTATTGTTTTTATTGTGGGAAGTTAGGGCATGTGAGTAGAGTTTGTAAAACTTAGATGTTGCGTGGAGAGCAAGGAATGGGGGAGGGGGAGGTATACTTGGAACAAGGAGGGTCTTTGCTGTATGATGGCTTGGAGGCTCGCATGGACTTATGGGGGAATGTTCTGAGATCACCATCACGAAGAACTAAGAGTCCGAGTTTTGGGGATGTGAGTGGGAAAAAAATGGAGTTACAAAGGGATGAAGACATGCACAATGAGGAGATGCACGGGACTTTGGGTGGGAGAGTGGCACCTGAGAGTGAATGGGGTGGTAATAATTTGGAGGGTGGTACGAAGGGTTTTCTACCGGGGAAACAAAGGTATAGCAAATTGCACCGTTAGGGAGGGGAGTGGAAGTCGGGGGAAGGTACTCATTCAGCATCGGGCAGCAGAGGAGGAGGCTCGGAAGGCGCGGGAAAAGGCGTTTGATGCTGGTTTAATTGGTCGATGAGGGATTGTTGCGCCAGATGTTGAGAACGTGGTTTTAATAGAGTTTGTTGAACCAGAGGGGATAATGGGCGGGGTTGTGGAAGGAAATAGACGGGGTATTTAGGTGGATTTGAACGATCCAGTGAGCATGGAGGATGACGGGGGTTCTGTTATGATGCAGCAAATCAATAGCACAGAATGGTGGCAGCAAGTACGGGAGGAAGTGCAGGTTGTGGAGTTGGGAGGAAGGGGATCAAATGGGACTCAGGACTCGGATCCTTTTCGAGCTGGGTCCTATTATTGAGGCCATTAGTCGAGAAAGTAGGCGATGAAAGAGGAAAATTGAGGAAGTGGATGAGGATGTTGATGGAACGGATAGGGAAGTTGCTAATAATGGTAACAAACGAGCTCTTATTTTCACTGAGGCGGAGGAGACTAGCCGTGAGGGGTCTCCAAGGTTTCCATGAAAACATTATGTTGGAACTGTCAAGAAATTGGGGGTTCCTTGACAGTTGATGCCTTGGTGGAGCAAGTGAGGCTTCACAACCCCGAGGTAGTAATCTTACTCGAGACCAAAAATAAGAGTGATCGCTATAGTTATTTACTTAAGTTGTTACAGATGGATTTTATGCAACCGGTGGAACCGAAAGGTATTAGTGGAGGTTTGTGTGTGTTTTGGAAGGATGTGGTGGATATTTCTAGTATTGTTTGGAGTAAGTTCTATATTGAATTGGGTGTGGGTAGTGATCCGATTCGGTCGGATTGGAAGTTGATAGCGGTTTACACAAGTACTGATGATAAACGAAGGAAGCAACAGTGGGAAGAGCTTAGTAATTGGATTCGGACCTCATGCGGGAATTACTTGGTGATTGGAGATTTTAATGATATTGTGGATGACGAAGAAAAGGAAGGAGGAAATTATCATTCTATGTCAAGTATGAGAGACTTTAGGGAATTCCTGGCAAATAATGAGCTTCTTGATTTGGGCTTTGAGAGTTACCCTTTTACATGGAGGAATAAGCGGGATGATGGTTTGATTCAACAAAGGCTTGATCGTGGGGTGGCAACTACGGGTTTGATGAGTTTATTTCCAAATGTAAAAATTAAGCATGTGGTGTTGAAGGGTTCGGACCATTCCATGCTAGTTTTGTCCCCTAATGGAACCTCCATAAAATGCCCACGGTGATTTATATATGATTCTCAGTAGGGGAAGAAGCCGGAATGTCGACAGGTTATTACTGAGGCTTGGAAGGATAAGGTGGTAGGGTCATTGGCGTTTCAAGTTTGTGAAAAATTGAAGGGCACTCGGCACCAATTGGGTATGTGGAAGAAGGCTACAAAGCCCAATTCTCAATGTCGTATTGAGGAACTAAGGGAAGACATTAGGAAGGGTATGGTGGATGGGAAGGTGCGGTAGGATTACATTAGGGGGAAGGAGAAAGAATTAGTGGTGGCATTAAGGGACGGATAAATATATTGGAAAATGAAAACCCGAAATACTTGGCACCGTGAAGGGGATAAGAATACAAAGTTTTTTTTCATGCTCAAACGGTTCAACGACGGAGGAATAATCGATTGCAGGGATTATAAGATAATAATGGGGTTTGGCATAAGGAATCCGGGAGTATGCAGGACATTGCGATAGATTATTTTACCACCCTATTTCAGTCTGTGAGATCTTGGAATGGAAGGGAGGTGGCGGCATGTGTGGGGGGGGGGGGGAGGTGGATGAAAGACAGAATGATGAGCTTATCCGACCTTTTTCAGTGGAGGAAATTCAGGAGGCTGTTTTCCAAATTCCAGGTACTAAATCACCTGGGCCTGATGGGTTTACGGCTGCATTTTTTCCAGGATCATTGGGAGGTGGTGGGTGATGATATAACTCGAATAGTGCAGGCCTTCCATCACTTGGGCCAGTTGTTGCAGAAGACCTATATCTTTATGCAATGTCGTGTATAAGGTAATTGCTAAACTACTGATGAGAAGGTTGAAGCATGTGATGGATCGGGTCATAAGTTATAATCAATCAGCTTTTGGTGGAGGAGCCAATTTAAGGCTAGAAGATGTCATTGGGTCGCTTGGGATAAATTGACAAAGAGTAAGAAAGTTGGAGGGTTGGGTTTCCGAGATCTCATGGGGTTTAATGTGGCTATGCTTGCTAAAATTAGTTGGAGAGTGTTACTGAACCTGGAGTAGATGCTTAGTAGGGTGCCAAAGGACAAATATTATCCCAACACATCTTTTTTGGAATCAAGTAACCAAACTAAGTCATCCTGGAGATGGAAAGGTATTATGTGGGGGAGACATGTCTTGAAACGAGGCCTACGTTGGAGGGTGGGGAATGGGGAGTTGGTTGGAGTGGCGGATCCTTGGCTTCCCAAGCCTCATTCATTTAGACCGGTTTTGAGGGATGGGGTTATAAATGTCAAAGTGTCGGAGTAGATGCGGGCGGATAGGCATGGGTGGAGGTTGGAGGAGGTTGCGGCTGTGGTGTCTCAGGATGATTTGGATTTAATTCGAGCCATTCCGATTCGTAGACATGGGTGTGAGGATAAACGTATTTGGCATTATACAAAGAATTGTTTGTATTTGGTACGGTCGGGTTACTATGTTGCGATGGAAATGATGAAAAATGGTGAGCTTGGAAGGAAAGGTAGTGGGATGTCGAGCTTCTCTGGAGCATTGGGAGGGGTTTGGAAGAGGATTTGGTCTCTTATCGTGCCAAACAAACTCCTTTTTTTTTTATTTAGAAGGCGTGTAGGAAGGCTTTGGCGGTTAGGCATAATTTGGAGCGTCGACAGATTCGAGTGGTGAATAAATGTGATTTATGCGGAGTTGGTGAGAAATAGAGGCTCATCTTTTCTTTGATTGTGAATTTAGCCGTGCTTTTTGGTTTGGGACGTCATTACAAATTAATATGGCAGTAATGGGGGTCACTAAGTTTTTAAAGGGATAGCAGCGGATTGTGCAAGGATTGGAGAATGAGGTGGATGCCGAGGTGATGATGCAGCAGGTGGTGTTTAGGTTTTGGCGTATATGGAAATGTAGAAATGAGGTGGTCTTCAAAGGGGTTACAATCTTACCACATGTCGTTGTTGACTTATGGCAGCGGCAAATAGTTGAGTTTAGGGATGCTTTGGGGGACACGATGGGGGAGGGAGGGGACAATGGTAGGGTTATGATGGCTGGGGTAGGGAGGGGTATAGGGGAGGGCACGAAAATGAGGGTGAGGCAGCAGTTTGGGACTGACATTGGGGAGGGAGTGGGGACATGGCAAAAACCGATATTTGGGGTTTTGAAATTAAACTGTGATGCAACATGGAAGAAGGAAACAAAGGTGGGAGGGGTTGGCTGGTGCTTCAGGATTTTGTTGGGCTACCAAAGTTTGCGGGAGGGGAAGGAAGGGGTTTTTTGGGGCTGCAATTATGGTAAAGGCGGAGGCAGTTCGTCAGGGGTTGGAGGCGGTTGTGGGTAGTGATGTGGGTGCTACTGCTAGGTTGGTGGTGGAATCAGACTCTAAGGGATTGATTCAGATGATTAATAAGGAGATCACGGTTGATGTTACTCTTGAGATTTACCTCCAAGATATTTGGAGAATGGCAAGCTTATTTCGGTGGGTGAGGTTTTGCTTTACCCCTCGTCATTGTAATCTTGCAGCCCATTCTATTGCAGCGTACGTTGTTAAACATGGCGGGAGATTTGGCTGGGATGAGTTAGGATCAGAGTTTCTGTTTAATATTTTAGCAGACGATGCACATGTAACGATTCGTATTTAAGTTCAATAAAATTTCTATCTTTTGACATAAAAAAACGTCTATTTTTGTTTGTTTCCCCAATCTCAAAATTATAAAATACTGTGTCCCTCGTTTAATTAGTCAAATGCGTTAAACTTAAACGACAATCAACGCACGGTTCCACTTGTCCGACGAAACCTGGAAGTCCAAAGTACGTACGACGATGCGACGCACAAAGCACGAAGCTGCCGCAGTCAGCTTCCGTACCGTCTGTCCGTGTACTATACCGTATCCAACCGACCGTCTGATGATTATTCAAATTACACGGGGGCCACCTCGTGCATATCGGTTTCAACCCTTCCAATGTGCGTGGGCCCCACTCTGCCACTTGGCTTCATCAGGATGTTCAATGCGTGGTTGTGGGCCGCGTCGGAAGAAGAATCCAATATAGCCGACTAGTGGGCCGTCCCTTTCAATCGTAATCAGCGTCCGTTACATAACCTTTGAAGGAGGGAATCTCTGCACGGCTCGATGGCATTTGGATTTTAATATGATTTTGGCTACGTATTCCAAGGAGAGGTAGATCATAGATGCCTACCTTCTAGAGAAAGAGAAGTCACTTACAATTTGAATACCGTAACACCGTACTAATACGATGATTAGGGTTTTAATTGTCCAATTAGGCTACGTACAAGAAATATCTTCTCTTTCCTTCATTTTCTTTCATTTCTTCGCGACTTATGTGCAGGAACGGAGCTAGATAATTTTTTGTATGGGGGCATCCTAAAACAATAAGTAAAATTAAAAAGTTCAACCTAGTATACAAACGAACCACTTATATGTTAAGTCATAATGATTTATGTTTGTGGAAATCACTGTTCTTTATAAAAAAAAAAAAACAACCAACATTGATAAATCAAAATCATTTTAAAATCCAATAAATAATATGCACAAACAAGAAGAAGAAACACAACAAATAGAGCAAGTAAACAAAAATGATAACATAAATCAATTAGAAGGAAAAACTCCAAATTACAATAAAATTACAATACTTACATATATTTAATACAAATCACTCACCTCGACAGTTAAATAGTGATTCTATTAAATACATTTGATTACATGAATTATACTGATCGTCAGATGGTTAATTATTATTTTAAATACATGTAAGTATTGTAGTCAATGCCTACAATCAGGTCCATTATGCTTCTTTTCTATTGTGTATGGCATAAAATAATGGGTCGTGTGTTGTTTGCAAAATGTAAGTGAATATTCTATTTCAATAGGTGGTTATTAAGTGAGGTTTTAGCTTGAAAGTTGATACTACATGTACTCATTTTTGTTTCAAAACCAATGTGAGTGGGGGCATCCGCCCCCAGTAAGCCTAGGGTGGCTCCGCCTATGCTTATGTGTAGACCTGGCATTCGTGTCGTGTTTCCCGTGTTCGTGTCATACCCGATATCTTAACAGGTCGTGTCGTGTAACACCCGTTACAATAAACGGGTAAAATGACCCGACCCGATAATATTAACGGGTAATTTGACCCGACCCGTTACCCGTTAAGGAAAATATATTTTAAACCAATAAATAATTAAATAAAAAACATAATACTTTTTTTGAGAGAATACATGTCATATTGTCACATAGTAAAAACTATATTAAATATATATATATTAAATTAACTATAATAATTATAATAATTATATATACTATAATAAATTAATAATTATACCCCAAAATATTAACTATAATAATTATATATATATATATATTAAATTTTATAAAAACTATAATAATTATTAATTAATATGCATCCATTGATTCCATAATTCCATTCCATTCTTGCCGCGCCCTTTGAAGAAAAAAGGAGGGAAAATGAAAATTATAAGAAAAGCTGAAAAGGAAACAAAAAAGAGAGGGAAAGATGGGTAGGGCTGCCGCCCTTTGAAGAAAAAGAAGGGAGGGAAAAATGAAAATTATAAGAAAAGCTGAAAAGCAAACAAAAAAGAGAGGGAAAAATGAAAATTATAAGAAAAGCTGAAAAGCAAACAAAAAAGAGAGGGAAAAATGAAAATTAATAGAAGTGGTGAGAAATTTTATTTTTTTTAAGTTATTAATTTTTTATCACACATATCCCACTATTTTTATAATGACACGTGATAATGTGATATACTACTCCGTGTACCGGTCAATTATACGTACAAAATAAATAGATTTAAATCTACTTAATAAATATATATATATATATATATATAAATGAAAATTAATAGAAGTGGTGAGAAATTTTATTTTTTTTAAGTTATTAACTTTTTATCACACATATCCCACTATTTTTATAATGACACATGATAATGTGATATACTACTCCGTGTACCGGTCAATTATACGTACAAAATAAATAGATTTAAATCTACTTAATAAATAAATAAATAAATAAATATATATATATATATATATATATATATATATATATATATATATATACCATTGAACTTTATGGGATACGAATTATACGAAACTAATTTCAACAATCCAACCGTCAAACTTGTTTTTATATGCTTCGAGATCGTATCAGCAAAAAATCGCAAAAAACAAACATTCAGAGATTAAGTAACCGAACAAAACTTTTTGATGGTTATAAAACAAAAAATCACGATTTAACGGTTATTTTAACTTCGATTTTGATTATTTTTTATAGCCACACTCCTTAATCCTATATGAATACAATGAATGAATTCGATCTTCAATTTAAAATATTTACAATAGTGGATACCACAAAATCTTATGTATACTTAATGAAAGTATAAATAAACTCTAAGTGTTAGTGAATCTACCGTTTTGATGGGATACGCATCATACGAAACTAATTTCAACGATCCAACCATCAAACTTGTTTGTATATACTTCGAGATCGCATACGCCAAAAATTGCAAAAAGCAAACATTCAGATATCAAGTAACGGGACAAAACCTTTCGACGGTTATAAACGAAAAATCACGATTTAACGGTTATTTGAACTCCGATTTTGATGATTTTTTACAGCTACACTCCTTGACCCTATATGAATACAATGAATGAATTCGATCTTCAATTTAAAATATTTACACTAGTGGATACCACAAAATCTTATGTTATACTTAATGAATGTATGAATAAACTTTTAAGTGTTAGTGAATCTATTGTTTTGATGAGATACGCATTCTACGAAACTAGTTTCAATGATCCAACCGTCAAACATGTTTGTATATACTTCGAGATCGCATACGCCAAAAATGGCAAAAAACAAACATTCAGAGATCAAGTAACAAGACAAAACTTTTCGACGGTTATAAAAAGAAAATCACGATTTAACGGTTATTTTAACTCCGATTTTGATGATTTTTTATAGCTACACTCCTTGACCTTGTATGAATACAATGATTGAATTTGATCTTCAATTTAAAATATTTACACTAGTGGATACCACAAAATCTTATGTTATACTTAATGAAGGTATGAATAAACTCTGAAGTGTTAGTGAATCTATTGTTTTGATGAGATACGCGCATTCTACAAAACTAGTTTCAACGATCCAACTGTCAAACATATTTGTATATACTTCGAGATCGCATACACCAAAAATTGCAAAAAGCAAACATTCAGAGATCAAGTAATGAGACAAAACTTTTCGACGGTTATAAAAAGAAAAATCACGATTTAACGGTTATTTTAACTTCGATTTTGATGATTTTTTACAGCTACACTCCTTGACCCTATATGAATACAAAGAATGAATTCGATCTTCAATTTAAAATATTTACACTAGTGGATATCACAAAATCTTATGTTATATTTAATAAAAATATGAATAAACTTTTAAGTGTTAGTGAATCTATTGTTTTGATGGGATACGCATTCTACGAAACTAATTTCAACGATCCAACCATCAAACTTGTTTGTATATGCTTCAAGATCGCATACGCCAAAAATCGCAAAAAACAAATATTCAGAGATCAAGTAATGAGACAAAACTTTTTGACAGTTATAAACGAAAAATCACGATTTAACGGTTATTTTAACTCCGATTTTGATGAGTTATTACATCTACACTCCTTGACCCTATATGAATACAATGAATGAATTCGATCTTCAATTTAAAATATTTACACTAGTGGATACCACAAAATCTTATGTTATACTTAATGAAAGTATAAATAAACTCTAAGTGTTAGTGAATCTATCGTTTTGATGGGATACGCATTCTACGAAACTAATTTCAACGATCCAACTGTCAAACTTGTTTGTATATGCTTTGAGATCGCATACGCCAAAAATTGCAAGTGTTTATATGAATAATGATGAATCATGAATAATGATGAATCACAAGTGTTTATATATTCTTTCACATTTTTCATACTTGTATGTATAATGTATGTCTTATTAGTTATTGTCTATACAAATACTATATTAGTTTATTTTAATTTTGGACAAGAACATGTTAAGTAAAATTTATTATCTTAGTAATGATAATAAAGAACTCTCATAATAAAAATAAATAATGACTAAAACTTTTTTTTTTTAACTTATATAGAATAATAATACAAAACTATATATTTAATATAGAATATATTGTATATATTAATATTTTATAATAAAATTTTTAGTAATTAAACTTTAAAATTATCAAAATAATTTTTTTCTTAACGTGTCGAAACGGGTCACCCACGTGTATACCTGTTAAGAACCCGTTATTAACGGGTTCTTAACGGGTCACCCGATAATGACCCGATAAGTTATCGTGTTGACCCGAAACCCGTTATTTTCGTGTCGTTTTCGTGTCGTGTCAGAAACTGCCACGTCTACTTATGTGCAAGTACAATTTCTGTACATAAAATTAATAAAATTAACAGCAATGTCATACTATGAAAGCCACGACCTTGAAAACTTAGAAATAGAAAATAAATTGAAGAAATGGCCTTAAATCTTTGTGTACTGACCCTAAATCGAAGCAGTGGGATGATAAAGAGAGGCATAAATTCAATATAAAACCTTTATGATTCACGATCAAAATTATCTATGTTTTAAACTATAATTTATTCTGCAAAATATCAATAAAATTAATAACATTCAACTAATTTTTTGATCGATTGAACAACAGTCAACTTTTGATTATATTATTTTGGTGTTTGAATGAAAACTAACTGTTGTTCAACTTATTTGATTACAATTAGATGACAAACTAAATTTTAATTTTTAGCTAATTTGTAAAGATAATTTTGTCTGGTTTGATTACAATTATAATTTGTAGAAATAATTTTGATTTTGCCCTAGCCTTATTTTGGTGTCAAAACGGAAATCGAAGCACTTGTTTAAATTGGCTTATGCATGTTAAAATCTCTCACATTGACTGTACTTTTGAGAGAAGAAGAGTTTAAATATTTAATCTCACTTCAACTAATACCGAGACCTTTTATGATAAAATCTCACACCTGACGAATTGTGTAGGTCGTGATTAACAAGTTGAAGACAATACGTTTATATTCCATGCATGATTGAAAAGAAACATTTGTCAGCCGACATGTTTTGGCATGCAACATAAAAAGCAGAAGCGTGACATGGATTTTTTTCAAGAACAACATGACTCCTGAGTTTTACTATGATTCAGCTGCATGCAATTGCAAGCGTGCAACCTTGCAAGAATCTAGATTAACATGTCTCAGCTGTGTTTTTCAATATGTTTTGCTGTCATATTTATTAAGGTTCTAAAAGACGCTAGGTGCTAGTTGGGCGGCGAGTTGGGGCCTAGCGCCTAGGCGGCTAGGCGGGGACTATGCGAATTTAAGTAAATCTGTTATATTTCGTGTAAATAAGTGTCTATTTATACTTAAAATATATATAATGTCATTATAGACTACAAAATAGAATGACATATATATATATATATATATATATATATATATATATATATATATTAGAAGATATTGGAACATAATGAAAACATGGAGAACATGCATACAATGTGTATTCATTTAAGTATTCAACAATCTCTTAGAATTTATTAGAAAAAATAAAATGCAAAATGAAAGTTATCTATTTTCTATCTAAGTGAGTCGCAACGTAGGCGGGTATGGGCAGGTGCCTAGGCAGCCTAGGCGAGCGCCTTATTAGGTCTAAGCATCATTTCTTAATTTTCAAACGCCTAGGCATTAATCAGGGCGGTGGCCAACCGCTTAGCACCTAGGCAGGGCCTAGGCGGTGCTAGGCGGGGATTTTTAAAACAGTTATATTTACGCGGACACTACTGACTATGGGATACGCTACTCCATGCCGGCCCTTGTGTCCTGTGATTGCAATTTAGTTCATTAATTAATTGTGGTAAAGAAAAAAAGATAAAAGAGAATGCTAGCAGCTTTTTTTTTTTCTTTAGATTTTTTTTATATTATCTTTATTGATTCTATTTCTCATCTGATAGTAGTGTAATGATCTTGAATCGTTTGTTTATTTAAATAATCATTGATCATCTCTACAAAACCTTTACTAAATCTGAAGTAATCTAGTTATCTAACGGTTATCCAATGAATATGCAAACTATGTTTCTCATACAATTTTAACGGTCAAATTAACAGATTCATAAAAGGAGATCTCACTTTGCAATAATTTTGTAAGTTTAATATATGACATTGCAGCGTTCAAAAGATGATATATGAGTTTGTTATGCGACTAAAGGTTGAGGTGGTTAAATGTAATTTATCCTAAACTTTCATAATAATAAAACGGTTAGAAAGTTTTTAATTTGATTATTTATTTATTTATTTGTGTAGATTTGATTTTTAATTAGTCGATTTTTATCATCTGGTGAAACACTAAATAAGATGAAAATGAGAATTAAAAAAGTAATGTCACATTTGTGGAGCCAAAAATAATCAAGAGGTGACACGTGAATTTTTGGGTAAAAGAGGATAAAAATACCCTTGAGGCATAACGGGATTCCTACGCGCGAGCAGCGGGCGATCATCCCTCAACCAAGTCAAAAGTGCCCAAAATAGGTAAAAATTCAAAACCTATTTCATTCATCCTCATCAAATCCCTTCTACAAGGTAACTCCCAAAACCTATTTCATTCCATATATTTTCTACCTCATTTTCCCTTTTTTAGCTAATTATTTTATTAATTAGCTAATTGATTAGATAGTTATTCCATAACTCCTAAATTATTTCTTTCAAATTATGTTAATTAGTCAATTTAATGGATTTATTACCTAATTAATCTATTAATGGCTAATTAACTACAAATTACACCCAAAAAAATACCCCAAATGGCCAGTCCCTATTCTCCTAATAGGGCCGGCCATATCCCTATAAATAGCTCTCCATTCTCTCCAAAAAAACTAAGTCCACACTCTTGCTAAAATTCTCCAAAATTCTCAAACACTTTCTCTCTAAATTCTATCTTTGGCATTGGAGGTTATTCGGCCAAAGCCCCCATTCATCGTGGGCGCGTGAGACTCTTTGCCTTGACCTAAGGTGTTAATTGTTTTGTAGGTGCAATTTTGTCCAAAATCAAGGAGGAAGAAATTTACATCCACAACATTTACAACATATTATATACCATATATGTACACCTATCTATTACTATATAATAGAGACAGGGGTGAACAATACAAGTCACATCATTAAAGAGGACACAAATGTGGTAAAAACACTATTTTTGCGAAAAAAAGAGTAAAATGAGATGGTCAAGTGAAAAAGTTAATAGCAACATCCAAAAATGGTTTTATTCTCTTCTAAACTTAAGCTATAATTTGAGCATATCTTCTCCTGAATCGTCAACCTTATATGACAAAATAATTTGGATAGGCATGAAAACCAATTATTGTCGGGTGCATACAGTTCTTGTTCTGCTGCAGTTTTCTATTTGTCTGATGTCCGTTTGAGGCAATTTTAATGTGATGAAGATTTCGTCTTATATTAATGTAAATAAATCTCTGCTCAGTCCAAACCTAAACCATAAACAAATGTTTGGATGTCACAACTTCACCTATCGTTGCTATAAAAATGGGAAAAAAGAAATAGTAATAAAAATCAAGAGATCCCGGTTTTGATTATTAATTTTTCCATTAGAAAACACGTATCCTCAGTATGACGGGTTTTTCCACATAAAGTACACTTCAAATCATCTTTATTTTCTCGGGTAAAAAGCGAAGAATTTAAAGATTGATTAGAAGAATTATTAAGACGAGGGAAATCAGCTGGCCGAGAGACCATGGCCATGGACAGTAGCCCTCCTTGGTTGTTACCCCTACCATCATAGTGGCATGTCGTTGTGTTTCACGCCGAACAACAGAAAACACCTCCTCAATAGATGGTAAGGGTGAAGTACGTAGAATATCACTACGCACTTTATCAAAGATATCATCCAAACCCGCCAAAAAGCATACACACGATCAATTGGAATTTCTTCTCGAAGGGTCTTGAGATCCACAACACACTCCATCTTGATTGGTCTCCTTTGATCTAACTCCTACCAAATGGACTTGAGGTCAGCGTAATATACACCAACCTGTCGGCCCTCTTGACTGAGTCTAAAAGATTTAAGCTTCAATTCATAAATTTGAGAAATATCTGAACCATCATAATAGGTCCGAGCCACCTCTTCCTAAACTTCTTTAACAGTACGCAGGTGAATAAAAAATCCCATGATAATAGGTTCCATGGAATTGATCAACCACCCTTTTACTATTGCATTCCCTGTATCCCACGTCTCATACTCAGCACTATCCTCAGTAGGCTCCTTGGTACTCCCAGTCACAAAGCCTTCCTACCGCGTCCAGCAATGTGCATCTCTAAAACCTTGGACCAAAGAGGATAATTCGATCCATTTAGTTTCACGGTGTTTGGTACAGCTGACGCATCATTTTGAATAACAACATGATTCAATACTGGATTATTTGTTGGGTTACGAGCACTGCCCTCAAATTTCAGAACTTCATTGCCTTCCGCATACGTCATTCTGCCTTACACAAATCTACACAGCCAACGTTGTATTCTCACGTTGAAATGGTGACACACCACGCTGCTACACACACACGGTCGAACTGAGTTCTGCGAGAAAAATTCCAGAAAACCAGTTGACCAAGCACAGCCACGTTGCTACACATACACGGCAAAATTGAGTTCTGCGAGAAAAATTGCAGAAAACCAATTGACCAAGCACAGTAGAAAAACTAGGGTTACGGCAGCCTTGGCTCTGATACCATGTAGAATCCCACATCGGTCGTAGTAAAAGATAAGTAATAGTTTAAATATCCTAACCCCTCCTTTAACTAACACCGAGGCCTTTTGTGATAAAACCCCACACCTGACGGATTGTGCAGGTGGTAATTACTAAGTTGGGGACAATATCGATGTTGTTGGAAGTGGACCGTATGGCCCGTCTCTCTGATAATTCTACATGGTATCAGAGTCAGGGAGTGGGCTCGTACTGTACTGCCACGTGATGGGTGGGTCCCCTTGACCCCACGCGATGATGGTGGATCCCTTTAGCACGCGGGTGAGTTCCATTGACTCCACGTTGTTGTCGATGTGTGGATCTCCCACGTTGACCCACTAATTGGGTCCCACGTGAAGGGGTATGTTGAATCCCACATCGGTCATAGTAAAAGATAAGTAATAGTTTAAATATCCTAACCCCACTTTAACTAACACCGAGGTCTTTTGTGATAAAACCCCACACCTGACAGATTGTGCAGGTGGTAATTACTAAGTTGGGGACAATATCGGTGTTGTTGGAAGTGGGCCGTATGCCCCGTCTCTCTGATAATTCTACACTGATTACTAGACCTGACATTGCATGTGCAGTTGAAGTGCTTAGCATGTTTTCCAGTAAGCTAGGTAAAGAGCATTGGCATGCCATAGAAAGGGAATGAAATATCTACATTAAGAATTATGGTTTATTTTATAAAAAAAAAAATTCTACAGTATTTTAGGTTTCAATGATGCTCACTGAAATGCTATGTTAGGTGATTCTCTTTCTACTACTGGTTATATTTTTACATTAGGTGATTGTGCTTTTTGTTGAAATCAAAGAAACAAACGATTATTGCTAATTCAACCATGGAGGCTGAACTTATTGCTTTGACATCAGTCACTCAAGAAGCAGAATAGTTGAGAGTTATTTTTTATTTTTTATTTATTTATTTTTATTTATTTATTTATTTATTTTTATACAAGATCCCACTTTGGAAAAACCAATACCACCTATTGTAATTTATTTTGATAGCAATACTCCTATCCGTATGGTGAAAAATTGTCAGTATTACAGTAAAACCCGTGCAATTAGGAGTCATGTATGAGGACACCCAACTCGGTAATTAGAGATCTTAAGAACTGGATTCTATGGGCAAAACGGGTAAAAGTTATATGATGGCCGTAAGAGATGCACTAATATTTTTCTCATCCATATGGTGTAAGTGCATTTATCCTGTAATGTTTTTGAAGATTGAATTTATTTAAACTCTTAATAAAAATCTATAGCTCGTTTTGAGTGAGATGTATAATTACTAGAGCATCCTTAACAAATTTTACCAATATGAGGGTGAGAGTAGGGCCGCTTTCTATGAGAATTAGGCTTGTTTTCAAATACACTCATGAAAATCAGGATTAGCTCAAGGTCGTAACGTGCTAACTATTAAAGCTCAAATTAACACTTGGATTATTATGTGTGAGCATTATTTCTTATTTTTCAAGCAGTTGTAGTTCAAGTCTATGATCATTATCAACAATGGAGTAGGAATTATTATTTCACTAAGGGAGGTTCAATGAGAGTCACACCTTCATGATGCATAATGATTTGTCTTTGGCCAGTAGTATTTTTCTTCTTTTCTTCTCAATTAATATTAAAATGAGTGGGGAATGTTGGTGCATTTTTAATATTAAATAAACTAATTATGAATTTCATTATTTGTTGTTAGTGCGAAATAAAGATGGTGTTATTATTTGTTGCTAGTGGGAAATTAAGATGGAGTCTTTAACTTTTCATCTTATGTAACTCTTGTAGCTCTTTTCTAGTTAATTTGTGATTATTACCCAATTTACTAATGGTAGTAATAAACCTCTAATTAGTAGCATTTTCTTCATCATCCTATTATTCATTATCCTGCTAACCAATCTCTTCTATAACCATTATTCTCATCATTTTCTCCATTTTTCCATTTTACTTATTGTCCAAAGAAGGGTGTTCGTGTGGTGGAACTTTAGACTCTTGGTTTTTTATTTTCAATTTTTTTTTTAATTTTTTTTAATTTTTTTTTATCTGCCGATAGGTTTGAGTCACACAACGAATCAGTTGGGTTGTTGTAGTCTGGAAGGGACAAGTGAAGGGATATACTGCTGCACTAGTTCGGAGAGTTTTGTCAAATTGGAGTGGGCTTGAATCTCCTTGAAGAGAGCCAGACACCCGTACCTCAGCCTAATTGTCTATGTGCTTCTTAGAAGATTATCATGATTTCTTGTAATTTTTCAAAAAATGGGGAGTAGTTGTGGGACACATTCCACATCCAACTTTAATAATCTGAATCGTCTATTTTGTTAGTCTTGATTCATTGATCATCTATGCAAAAATTCATCTTAATCCGAAACCGTTTACCCATTTAATTGTCGCAATGAAATTTCAATATTTCTTAAAACATAATGTTTGTCAATTTCTTTGAACTCAATTACATACCTCAAATATTTCCAATTTGGTTAATATTTTGCATTGATGATCTATGATGTCCAACTTGAAAATAGATGGTTCGAGTCATTGAAGTTCGATGTGGTGTGGGCACCACAACTAATTCCCATTTTTTGGGGAAAAAAATGGTGATCCCTTCCCTTAGACCTACTCTAACCCTTGGAGTAAAACTCAAATTTTAGGTTCTAAACTTACTCCAACTTGCCCCAATTCTTGGGGTAAATATGAGTTAAAACCTAAAACTCATTCTGGGGCAAATTTAGCCCAGGATTCCTCCTGGTTTAGTGGGGCGACCCACCATATATGTGTGTATTTTTTTTAGTTTTATATTTATAAATTCATTGAATCCAACGGCTAAGATCTAATTTGATCAAATTCATCGGTAAAAAAAATATCTAACGATCCAAAATATAAATCCAAAGGCTAAAGTAATTAAAAAAATTATTTTATGTGTTTCATATTCTTTCTTAGTGTTGCACAAGTTTCATAGTGCCGGTTTAGTGATTTTTCAATTTATCGGAATCTAAATATTTTTAGGTTAAAATGTTCATAAAATTAAATTAGGATAGTCTACATATTTTTGTTTTTTAAGTTACTTTAAGAAAAAAAAAATCTTAAATTCATTCTTTAATAATTTCGGACTAAAAATTTAACCCAGAAGGGTTGGAGGAGAAAAAATGCTTTTGGGTTAAAACCTAAATTTTCTAAGTGAAAAATTTTATGTTTTAATCCAAGGGTTGGAGATGGTCTTAGATAATATGTATATATATATATATGGGATAGGATTAAGAGGCAAATATTTTTACAAATACTTTTACACTCTTTTTAAACATTTTGATTACATGACATCCAATGATTCTTATTTATTCATTAAATGACATGGATAATATTAAAGATAAAATAAAAACAGAAAATTAAAAATCTAGAAAATTAAAAATTAAAAATATAATTAAAAAGGAAGATAATTTAACTGAAATTGATTCTCTCATTCCCTTTTCGATCAACACTTGAACCCTAAAAAAAAATCATGAAACTTCTTCTTTGCCGATGAGGAAGCTTGATGTCATCACCATCACAATCATAAAATTGTGTGTAATCAAAGTTAAGAAGTGGATTTTGATCCTTATTGTTGATTTGATGATTCTGATCAAGATTGGATGGACTAGCTGGTGAAGAAGCCGCTGTGGGATCGGCTACAAAGTAGTCTGGCTAGTGGTGTTGTGTAACAAAGTAGTGTGCCTGACCAGCGAAACCAATCGTACTAGTCTGCGAAGGATCATATTGAGAAGAATCAGTACCACTACTTGGTTCTTGTGTACTGGAGTAGTAATATTGTGGCATGTCCGTTGAAGCATTGTTCACAAAACCATTGTGCTGAAGGTAGTCTTCTTATCTAGCCATGCCTAGTGAAGATGCCATAGTTGGGTCTACAATAGAATTTGGTTGGGAAAGACATGCTGCTTTTGCAATGAAATCATATGGCCTCGCCATAGCCGTCATTGGTATCATTGGTTCTTGTGTATCATGGTAGTATTGTGGCAAGTGCATTTGCTGTTGTTGATTGTATGGCATAGCTAGTGATGAAGAAGCCATAGTTCGGTCTTGTGTAACAAAGTTTAGGGTCAAGGCTAAACTCGTGCATAATCCAGCAATCGCTTTCTGCAAATACTTTTACAAATACTGGAGTAGTAATATTAAATCAAGGGACAAAGCTCGAGTTTATATTTACAAGAAGAAGTTTCATGATTTTTTTATTAGGGTTCAAGTCTTGATCGAAAAGGGAATGAGAGAACCAATTTCAATTCAATTATCTTTCTTTTTTAATTATATTTTTAATTTTCCAAATTTTATGTTTTTTCAGTTTTATTTTATCTTTAATATTAGTTAAATCTACATAAGCATCCATGTCATTTAATGAATAAATAAGAACCATTGGATGTCATATAATCAAAAGATTTAAAAAGAGTTTAAAAGTATTCGTAAAAATATTTGTCCCTTGATCCTATCACATATATATATATATATATATATATATATATATATAGTTGGCCAACGGGAACGGATATATATCTTGTGAATAGGACAACCACATTGTTAATTCTATGATTAACTAACTACATTTCCATAGTTTTGCTTTGCTGTGTTCGATCTTTTTTTTTTTTGTAGTATTGAGATTAATAAATGACCTTTAGCTTCACATTGATTAATTGTTCAGCTCTCTAGAAGACGTATTAGTTCCAGCTCTTTTATTCTATCAAATTAGACTTTGTCAACTCTCCATATAAACTTGATTATATCTTAATTGGGATTTTAATTACTTGCTGTTTGTTAATGACCCACTCTTGGGTTTGATAAGGTCAAAATAAAATTTCCTATTCAATTTAATTTTCCTACAACTCGACAATTTGCAATTTCAAAATTCGTTTTTCAGTTTTCTTTGGTCTTAGTCAAAGAAAACATCTTATGAAATTGGTTAGATTGATTAAGTTTTGTAGACAATACCTTTAATTCACATGGTAATTTTGCATGTGGCGCTCACATTGTTCTAAAAATCTCCGTTTAGCATTGCCTAGACGCTAAGTGGTTGATCACTGGTTCAATTAATGCCTAGGCATTTGAAAATTAAGAAAGGGCATCTAAACTTGCTGAGGTGCCCAACTAGACCGCATAGGCACCCGTTTCGATTGCAACTCATTTAGACAAAAAATAGATAACTTTCATTTTGCATTATATTTTTTTCAATAAATTGTAAGAGACTTGTTGAATACTCAAATGAACATACATTATATGCTTGTTTCCCATGTTTTCATTATGTTCCAATACTTCATAATATATATGTCATTCTATTTTTGTAGTTTTTGATGAAATTTTATACATTTTAAATATGAACAGATACTTATTTACACGAAATATAATATATTTACTTAAATCCGTCTAGGCGTTAGACCCTATCCCTCCACCCGACTAGCACTTAACATCTTTTGGAACCTTGGGGTCTCATGCATAATTTTCTACTAGAATCTTAAGTTGGGGACACTAACTAATGCATGAATCGCTACAAAGCCCAAATGACTTATGTATAAATTTATAGTGTTTAATTGACATTTCAAAAATTGAGACGTTACAATGGACACTAAAAAAAACTTCAAAATATTGAACTTGTTATTCAACCATAATGACACTACCACCCACTCACAATTTTCCATCGTTTACACTCACCCTTTCAAGAAGTCCCCTCATCCTTTAAAAGTTCTGCTACTGCTTAAGTTTGTTATCAAACAACACTATTTCCTTTATCAATAAAGAAATTTTGAAGTTTCTTTATTTTACAATCAATGTTTGTTTGTTTGTTTGTTTGTTTTTTTTTTTTTTTTTTTTTTTTTTTTTTTTTTTTTCCGGTGATGCAGGGAATACCTCAATTACTTGAGCAAAACATAACTTTGAAACTACGCATGATTGCAAGTCTAAAAATCCAAAGTAATATTGTTAGAGGAGTCTCTTTTGGCCCATTTTGTATTATTCAGTTAGTAGCTTGGGAGACTCAAACCGTAGTAAGCACGGTCACGATTGACGGGCTACAGGAACGGGCACGTGACGCCCTAACCTGGAAGTCTAATGCATTCGGCCTCCAGAAAGTTTATACAATTAATAAAGTTGTGGATTATAACATTCAAACCGGGGTTGTACGCCATTCAAGGGAATAATAGAAAGGGCAATCCGGAATTCATCTGGGTTGTACAACTACTTCTATCTCGGACTAACATACTAAGTTAAATACGTTCTACGACATCATGTGCTCAGCAGATTCGAAGAGGCATCCAGACTAGACAATTCCCAAGAGGAATTTTATTCCAACAGAGCTCCAATACGCGGAAATGCTTTGGCTAAGTTAGCTAACGTAGTGCGGTTATAAATGCTCAAGTCTAACACATAGGGTCTGACAAAAGGATTCCAAAGGCGTTTCGGTCCACATGCAGGCTACCAAGTCCCCAAAGAACTTTAGTTTATGATTCACTGGGGACGAACAAGCAATTTGAACCAAGGAGGAAATCTTCCCTATATATCAGGTTGAGTATGTCAAGAACCTTAACTACAAATCGGAAGCAAGAAGAATAAACGAGAACAAGATAAAGATTGGAGGCCATTCCAGACACAAGACGACACTTTCCCATCCTCAATCCGATCAATGCACTAAGGCAAGTGCAGAGTAGAGATTATCCATGGGTTTAATACCTAGTACCGGAGTAAAGTGGTAATTCGGCCATTGTGATGGAAATCTTTATGGGCACTAAGTTTGGGAGGTAATGTTTTTCCGAATCAACATTACCGAGGATAAATTCGAGCTTTGTCTCGGGACCATAAGCTTACTTGTGTTCCCCTCTATTACTCATTAATTTGAAGTTAGCTTACTTGGAAAAGATTGTGCGTTCATAAACAAAGTGCGATAGAATGAGAAGAGCCCAAATCCCATGACCGGAGCAAAGGTGTTCAAGATATGGAAGGGAGATGCCCCCAGCCCAGTGAACAACAAAATAAATGCAAAACGTCGTGGTCACTCCTTTGCAATAGCCTTCCCTTTGGCAGAAGACGAAGGACCTGCAGGAGTACCAGTTGGCGGATCACCATTGGAGCTGGACTCTTCGGACGCTTTTATGTGACAAGCACGCAAGGCCGCCATTTTGGACTCATGCTAGTCCTTGAGGTGTTGAAGATGTGCAAAACGATTAACAATCACCCACACCTGATGCTGGTCGACAGACCCACATGTCGCACCTTTGAATTGGGCTAACTTATATTTGTACAAACCCAAAGATCTCCTTAAACTACTTCTCCAGCCCAATCATGTTTTAAACCGAAACCACAAACCACCATTTAACCATTCCACGTGTTGTCAATCCATAGGATATGAGCACCCTACGACATAGACGACCCAGATTCAACCGATTTCTACATCCCGGCCCTCATCTCTCAGCACCAAGCAGACACTGAATAACTTGAAATTGTTTTTCAACTGTAAATAACTGAATCGGTGGAGAGCCACGGTTGGATCACGAAGCAGTCACGGAAGACGAATTGGCCAGCAGGGTTGCCGAATCCGGATCCGCAATTGGGAGATCCAAATGACGGATTCGAATCTGGAGTTGCAGGAATCGGGTTGGGAGGAGCTGAGGAGAGAGGCCAGGAAGATTGAGGGAGATCTTGATGTGAAGCTCTCTTCTTACGCTAAGCTTGGTGCTAGGTTCACACAAGGAGGTTCATTTCTTCCAACTTTGATCCTAATGTGATTAGTTTTATTTTTTATTTTTATGAAAGTTGTTAACTGCTGAATTATGTGATTTGGGTTTTGTTAATTACGTGATTTGTGCATTGCATTTTAGCTATGGATGGATTTGGAATGATGGGTTGTGGTAGTTTAGAGAAAGGAAGCTTTGGTTATTGTTCTAGTTGGGAAAAATGGGGGTGGCCGCCCAGTTGCTAAAATTTGGAGGAAAGGGAAGGATAATGTATGATTTTATTCTCTCTTGTGCTGATTATAAAAAACCTAGTATGACGGGTTTGCTCGATTCAGGAGCGCCTTTTGGCAAAATTGGATTTTCCCTCATACGAGGACATCAGATTTGCCCGTACTGAAGCCGAAGATTTATGTGGTTGAGATTATAAATGTAATGGTGGTTCTTGATTCAACAGGAGATTAGGCTATTGATGGAAAAAGCAAAGAAAAAGAAAATTGGATTTTATGGGAGAAGTTGGTGAGGCTTTAGGGAGAAAGAATGGAGAGATGGAGAGATGCAGAGCACAAACTGACGGAGAAAACAAGAGAGTAAGGGTAGAGAGGGGAGAGAGAGTAAGTCAGAACCAAATGTGAATTAATAATAGAAAATATTGAAAAAAAATGAATTAAAACAAATAACAAAAAAGTATTTGGATCCTAAAAATAATTTATCCGTGGCTTAGTCTGACAGTGTGCCAAATGCTTCACTATTATTACCCTTAGCTTCTGCTAAACATTGTGACCCACTTTTGAATATTTATTATTGACATCGTACTTATTATCAATGAACTAACCGCCTTTATAACAATATAAATTTTGAAATCAGGTTATGTAGATTCTGGGTCACCACCTGTTAGTTCAAGCAGGTCATGGAAGTCCATGGAAATGGAGATCGAATCTTTGCTTGAGAAACTTTTGGATATCAATGATTCAATGAGTCGATGTGCTGCATCTGCTACACCAGCTACTTCTGTAACTCAGAAGCTAGTAAGGCATAGAGACATACTTCATGAGTTTACCCAGGTTCACCTTTCTTGTACCTTCTACTTTTGGTTTTCAAATTTCTAGCATCTCGTTTTCCGTTTTTTTCCTCTGATGTAACTTATAGCTAGCTTCAAATAGTTCTCCTTATTTGGTGCATGATAATACATGGAGATTAGTAATCTTTGCATTGCTGTGGCTCAGACATACAAAGCTTGTTTTATAATTGTTACACATATATAATATAACTACATGAAAAGACTAGTGTGAAATATTACCATATTCTAGAATGATCTTGCATATCATCTATGGTCACAAACCTTACTCGAGTTTCATATTTGATTATAAAAAATAATAGTAATATAACGTGTACCGCTGTGCAGCAATATGCTTTATTGTTTTGGAATTTCAATCCTGAATCTGACTGGACCTGGATTTTGTAACTCTTGTAATCATTTTGAATGGAGCAAGGTGCCTCTTGAAGCATCCTTTCTCAGTTTATGTTTTGGCACAGCCACAGTTATCTTAGGTTCATCCTTAATATTATCCAAGGTGTGAATTCTAGTCCTAAGCTTCTCCAGGTCCTCATTACAGACATCTAAAGTAAATCTTGCTTTTTGACTCTATAAGTGCTTTGTGCGTTGAGGTAGCCCCATTTGCAACTTTCTATGAAATTTTCCTTGTATATATCCTCCCTTTTTTGGGGTGAGGGACGGAAGTAATGTTAGAGCTACAAGCCATATTCAAGGAGTTCTGGCTCGAAGATAATGTTTTTGAAATCTTGTTCTTGAAGATTGGGCTCTGGTTGAATCTTAAGCTAAATTAGGTTTCGTATATTATCAGTTTTAAATTTTGATGCAGATTTAATAATCTGGCATTTTAAAGACATTTGAATTGGATATTCCCATCATTTAATTGGATCCCTTTTGCTGGAACATGTGTGAATCATCTCGTGGTCACTTAGAATGCATACAATCTCCCTCCTCCTTCTCCAACCATTTGTTTTTATATCAGGGTAGCAATTATCTTATGTATTTTGTTTTAGCTTTTTTGTTGTTTTACATTGATCTCTGTACTGCTGTAATTAGCATTTTAGTATCCGAGTAAACAAAATGATCACTGAAATCTTTTCCATTGTGAAAATGGTGCTTGTCTCTTTAGGAGTTTAGAAGAATCAAGGGGAACATAAATTCATTGAGGGAACATGCGGAGCTTCTGACTTCAGTCAGGGATGATATCAGTGAGTACAAGGTAATTATAATTAAAACTCTGGTTATTAAATAATTACATAATTAAGATAGTTGCATGTTGTTTTTCCTTTTGCTTTTATTTCTTTTTTGTCTTGAATTCTGTATGCTCCTCTTTCTTAAATCAGGTTTGTTTTAAATCTCGTCATGCAGGCATCGGGGAGTATGTCACCAAGAATGCAAATACTACGGGAGAGAGCTGCCATCCATGGAAGTGTATCTCATGTAAGTTTAAGTGTTATTTGGTGATAATCACATGTTAGGTTATGAACCAACATAATTGCCTTTTTGCATTTTCCCATGGAACACTGCCCTCCTTTTTTCTTTCTAAATTTGGGTCTAATTGAGGCTTATCTGGTCTATATGAGCTTCACAAGAGTACCTCTCTTCCATTCCATAAACCCTTTGCAAACATTGGTAAAGATTGCATGCAATGCTAGGTCTTAGTGAAAACAGATTTTACACTTCAAACAGGTTGAAGTTCAAAGTAACAAATGTAAATATAGAAATGTGTGAGGGGGAACGCAAATAACAAACTATTCACCGGTTAGGATATTACAGATTGAAAGTGGTCCCACAAATTTTCCTTGGATCAAAGATGTGGCTGTAAAATGCTTCTGATCCTTTCCATATGCCCATTTTCTTATCTTTAGATAATGCCTAAGCCAATGGTACTGGAGTTACAAGTAGGATGTGCTAAGCCGGGTGATTCTGACATTGGTGGTAGATTTTCTTGCACTTTGGCAGGTGGCTTTCTATTGTGAGATTGATGCTGTTTTATGAGCAGTACGTGCTTATTTGATGAAGAATATTTACAGGAGTAGGAATAGGATAACACTGAAGGATGTGAAATGCCTTTATGTGCAACTTATTTTCAGAAACCTTATTTTTTTTAGCTGGCCCACCATCCTGCAATTACTACAGTGAATTCATAGTTTGAGTTCTGAGACTTGCAACTCTAGGATTTGTTTTATGTTGATATCTTCCCCTCTTATACATCCTGTTGGAAATGGATGCGTTTTTCACATAGAAATAAAACAAAACAGAAGTTTCCCTAACCTTTTTCCAGCACTGAATATGTTTGGTTTCCACTTTCCAACAATTGTATACCAAAGTCTTAGAGAACCACCAATGTTGCTGTGAATTTTACAGAGTGGAAAACACTTGTGCTCCTTGCCTTTTAATAGAGTAGTTCCTTAGCAATCTGCATGATACGTTACATATTAGAAAATATCGTTTGGGCCCAAAAAAATAAGGAGAAAAGGTCTCATGGTTCAGTATCCATTTTTTATATTAAAATTCTAATGATATAGAAAGATAACTTTCCTATCCAACCTATTGTGTTAGGACAGTGATTTGCTAGCTAGTTATAAACTGTGGTTGGTTCCTTAAAAAGGTAGAAGATCATACATGGTGGATGATTGTACCAAGTTCCGAAAATAATGCACAAAGCTCCCCGAGGCTTGGCATGATACTTCCCTTGCATCGAAGCAACACACAACAGACAATTATAAAGCACTCTGTATCTGTCATATTGGTTCGTTGCACTTGGATTTAACTATTTCCCTGTGGGGTAAATATTGGGCTCAGATTCCGCCTTCAACTGAAAGTCGGTCGTGGGAAGTTCTGTTTACTTTTATATAACAAAATAAAATCTTCTTTGGTGCATATGTTCCTGTCTGTGCAGATAGATGAGGTGATTAGTCAAGCTCAAACAACAAGGGCAGTGTTGGGCTCTCAAAGGGCACTGTTTGGAGATGTTCAAGGGAAAGTGAAAAATCTAAGTGACAAGTTCCCTATAATCCGCGGCCTACTTGGTATTTTACGAAACAATCCATGCTATTCGTTTTCATCTTCTGATGTGGCTTTTTATTCACTTTCTGTTCACTTTTTTTCTTTACAGGTTCGATTCGTAGGCGGCGATCAAGAGACACGCTTATTCTGTCTGCAGTCATTGCAGCTTGTACCTTGTTTCTTATTATCTACTGGCTTTCAAAATAAATATACGCATGAGATATGTGATACAGAAAGTTATAAACGATGGTACCTCTCTAGGGAATTTTGCTTCTGTAATTTCTTGGGACAAATTGTTTATGTATTTCAAAAGCTTGTGGTGCCGTTCCAATGAATTATATATCGGCTTCTATACACAGTAACTGTTTAAAAATGGGAGTCCAAGAGAAACTTACATGTCACGGGTTCATATCCCTACTTTGTATGTCTCTCTCTTCTCCCATATCCCCTCATGTGATACGTGACATGTCATGTGAGGATTAGAAATGATGGGTATGAACCTGTAACAAGTAGTTGCTGTACTCTGCAATTAGATATCAAAATCTTAACTAAATCAAACTAAATCCTGCAACTGCAATGGCATTATTTGTTTTTTCCTTACCAAAAGACACATTTTCTATGTCTTAACATGGAACTTGGTGGTGCAACACGTGAGGTGACAAGGCCTATGGGTCCTTGAATGAATGGTCCATCTGGGTCTTAATCCAGAAGCAATCCAAAGTGCTTAGGGAAAAAGCCAAATCAAAACTAAACCCTGTCAAATCTACTTTTTGATGGAGCTATTACAGCATGCAAAATCACAAGAATTGGAGTGGTTTTGGGACATGTTTTGATGAGAGTCAATCAGAAGGAATAGATCCTATCCGGATCTTCTTCGTGAGAATCTTGGAGATTATTTCATTATGTCCGTTCATCTGCCATCTTACAGCCATAAATTATTTTGAATTTTTTTATTTAAAATTAAACGCAAACAGTACTTGACGAAAACTGATTACAATATGTACTATCAACGAGCACAATAAAGTGATTCCCGAGATCCTCATCCCAATCAGAGACGATTTTATTGATTAAAACATTAATTAATTAATTAAAAAGGATGCGAAGGGACAACAAAGTTGGATGAATTGAAAGCACAATAAATCCTCCAAACCCCACATGCAGAAACCTGCTTGGATGTTGGGCAGGTAAATTAGGTCAAGTTTTGAAAGGCAGTCACCAAGTTAGGAACAATGGTAGACCATGTGTTTTGAAACTACAAGAATGTTGGAGTCTGGTGGCAAAATGTATAAATGACTGTCCAAACAAATCGAGCTTAGGGCAAATTGCAGGGACGTGGGTCATTTGGGAAACAAGTTCGACAGAGCAAACACTGTCAACATATTTTCTGTACATTGAAGGGACGTGGGTCAATTCTCAAATAGTTATTCTAGTCTTATAATGTCACATGTTAGGTCATCTACAATGCAAAACTTATACGAGGTATGAATAGATTTATTGTGTGAACTTGTAAGTTCACTATTTTTCATTCTGCACTTTTATTTTTGTCAATTAATCTGCTGAATTTTTATAAATAGTTAATTTTCTTCTCAACGTCATATTTTACACCCCCCCCCCCCCCCCCCCCCCCCCCCAAAAAAAAAATATAACCCATGAGCCATCTAAAGGACCAAATGACTTTTCTCCCCTCTTTAAAACTTACTCCGACGAACAAATTCTACTATCCTTCCAAGTGGTCAGGCATAATCTATCAAATTTTGTAGCAACGACTAATTTAAGTGTGAAAATAACTTCACTCTTTTAAGTGGCTCACGTGTTATCCACGTGACAAGTTTGAATAGAATTTGAATGCAATCTACCGATGGGGAGATAATTGGCTATTAAAAGTGGTAAAACTGATAACTAAACTAAACAGTTAAAAGAAATTTGAGAATGATGACATTCAAGAAAACTAAGAGAAGCAAAGCTAGAGAGAGAAAGAAGCAAAGCAACGAAAGGAAAATGTCTAACTGTACTAAAAATGAATCGCAACGGTTTATCAACAGCCTTTATAGCACTACATTTCTAACTAATTTGCATAGGTGGCAATCCTCTACGTCTCTCTTTATTACATTCTAACCAATCAAACAACCGCCACCTGTACATCAACTACTCTTAAGTTATTACCCCCTGCAATCACAGTTGGGGAGACCAAGGCTGAGATTGATGCAGTGCTTAACAACGACAGGACTGTGCAATCCTTTAGTGAGAACATCAACAACTTGATTATCAGTTGAAACATAATGAACCACAACATCCTTCTTTTGCACCCGTTCGCTAATGAAGTGATAATCAATATCAAGGTGTTTGTGATTTTGGAATGAAACACGGGATTGGTGCTGAGTGCCAATGCTGGGAGATTATCACAGTACAAGTCAGGAGGAGCAGATAAGAACTGATTGAGATCTTTCATTAGTGACCTTATCCAACACACATCAGTTGAACAATTGGCCAGAGCTTTGTATTCAGCTTCTGTTGAGCTTCGAGACACAGAAGATTGCTTCTTCGATTGCCATGAAATGGGGTTAGATCCTAGAAACACTACATAGCCGGTGATTGACCTTCTTGTGTTGATATCAGAAGCCCAATCAACATCTGAATATGCTAAAATATGAATATCAGCATCTGAATGATATGTAATTCCACATTGCAGTGTCCCTTGAAGATATCTAAGTATCCTTTTTACTAAGAACATATATGCATCAGTTGGATTTGTCATATATTGACAAACAACGTTTACATAGTGAGCAATATCAGGCCTAGTAAAGGTCAAATATTGAAGAGCTACAACAATGCTTCTGTAAAGGTTTGGATCAATTAAAGGTTGTCCCTCAGACATGAGTAACTGAGTATGAGGTTTTGAAGGTGTTGGTGCAGGCCTACAATTCTCCATTCCTGCCCTTTTTATAAGTTCTTTGGCATATTTAGGCTGACTGATAAAACACATCCCCATTGCTTTTGTACTGAATTTGCAATCCCAAGAAGTAAGTCAGCTTTCCCATGTCTTTTAAACCGAATATCTCACTAAGTGCAGTAATCACATCTTGGACTTTAGAGACATTGGAACCTGTAAGAATAATATCATCTACATATAAAAGGAGAATGATAATATCCTTGTCATCTGATGTGATAAAAGTTAAGCACTCAAATTAAACCCTCTTGTTGTCAATTGTAGTATATATGCAAGTAGGGATCGTTCTAGGCCGGGGATTAGGAGGGATTGCTAATCGACTCTAAACTGACTCAAAAACACAAAAACAACTTAAAAACGTTCAAATAAACTCAAAGGACTCAAAACAGGTTCAAAAGACTCAAAACAGCTTAAAAACACCAAATAGACAGTTTCTGGACACTAAGCACAACTTTGGACCAAAATTGGTTTTAACTTGACTCAAAACACTTAAAAACACAAGTTTGAACAGATTTTAAAATAAATGACACTTTAAAGTAAAGGGGGATTGGGTTTTGACGATTTTTGAAAGTAAAACAAGTAAATTGAAGACAAACAGATTTTGGCACGAAATTGGTTTGTTGGGTGGTTGATAGGCTAGCTAGAGAGTCCTTCTCCACACATGACACACTTGCACATAAATCGATTTCCAGTTGCTTTTTCGATAAACCATGAACCTCAACGCCCCAGATTAACCGTGATGCACTAATTAACCCTCAGATCTTCCTTAAGTCATTGAATTGGATGATGCATACGACAACCCAAATTATTCTTCACAAGTCCCCTACATGAACTGCATAATAGAGATACAAGCAAAGATCATTAAGTTCCATGAAAATCATAAGCATTGACAAAGCATTCGTAACTATGATGCATGATACTTATGAATATAAGTTCATAACGATTAGGTGAAACTCACTTATATTCTAGCATCAAATTCATGCATGAAAACTAAGTATGCATCCTTAATCAACATACAAGAATAAGTTTTTAATCAAACAGTTAAGTAAATTGCATTCACGATTTATGAAATCACAACTGGAAGTAATCAATTCATATTGCAAACATAATCATGGTTTCGAAATTCTCCCTAGCTAAAACAAGTTTAGCCTCTCATGTTCACAGCAAAACAACAAGAATTGAATTTAAACATTGAAAACAAAGAACGAATTACACCTAAGAACGTTCCAGCAATCCAACTTGAAGAGCAAGCACGTCCAAGGGCCTTACTTCTTCTCCTTTGCTGAGGCACAAGAGGGTGAGGGGTGTATGAGATGTGTTTTGGGGTCAGAGATGGGAATTAGAGTGAATGGGTGTGCGGCAAGGGTTGTAGAGTGGCTGGATGTGTGTATGGTAGTGAATGGATGATCAAATGGATGATCAAAAGGGTGCGGCATAAGCTCAAATATATAGGGAAAGGAAGGGGCACGGTTGGGAGTTATTTGGGTAACATAATTTATTATAAATCCTAAGGGAATAAGTAATTGAAGGTCAAAATCCCAAGAGAAAAGGGAAATAAGGTGCGGCAACCTGGGGAGGGAAGGAAACCCATCTTCCTTGCACGGCAAGGAGGATTCCTTGCAGATTTGGGTCTAATTGTGTCCTAAATTGACTGGGAGGAGGGTTCCTTGTGCGGCAAGGGAGAGGGAGTGAAAGGGAAGGTGCGGCAAGGGACTAGGACTGAGATTTAGGTGTCCCAAAATGTTTAGGACTCCTTCATGTGGCTGAAACCTTTGTACATTAGGATTAGGAAACTTTGACTTGGTCAACCCTTCTTCTTCTTGGATTCCTTTTCCTTCCTTGACTTGAATTAATTTCTTTCCTTTCTTTGGCAGATTCCTAGCATGCTTTGGTCTTCAATTTCGTCCATCTACATTGCTCCAAGCTTATGCTATCCATTTCATGCCCAAAACTGCTCCAAAAGGCTCCAAAATGCATTTTCTTGCTAGTTTAACACTTTGAACCTACAAACACACGAAAATAGCTTAAAATACGAAATTAACTAGGAACTAACCACATAAATGCACGAAAACAAGCTAACTAAGTCGCATAAATATGCTTCTATCAAATTCCCCCACACTTAGCTTTTGCTAGTCCTCGAGCAAAACGAAACAAACAAAACAAAACACAATCTAAACCTTCCAACATTTGCCTCAGGGATTTCCAAGCAACATGACATGTTAAAAATCGTTATTCCCACAGATTTTAGTCATCCTTTCCCTCGAGCACATACTTAATCACAGTCACCACTTACTAGCTCACAATTAATCAATTAAAACAATGATTTGAATGTAGTAACATGCCTTAGAGAATTCACTCAATTCCTTATAAGATACTCTCTATTTTCGCACAGATTTTCTGACTACACACCCTACACTAGGTATATGTGAGAAGATTGATGTAAATATGTAGACGAACACTCACATATGTTTATAACAAAGAAAGCATTTTATGGAATTATTAATATATGTGGATATATGATCTCATGAACGGAATGCTACTACTTAGATGCGAGTACCAGTGACACCATATGCTCATACCAATTCCAAACTCCACAAATTGAAACACAGGCTAAATGAGGCTCAACGGGGTTAAACCTAAACACAATGCACATGGGGTACGGCTTTTTGGCTTTAGGTTCACTAAACAACTTCATCTTGTTTGTGTGTTATGCAAATCAATGTCAGGTTTTGAATGAAACGGGCATGAGTTCTAGTATTTGGAACTAGATGATGAAATGCCTTCTAAGTAGCAACCAAGCAAAGAATAATATGCAACGACTTTAGAAAACAAGAAATCACAGATTAATAACTCTCCAAATAATGTTTTACGCTCAAGTCTCTCAGGGTTGTAGCGTTAATTTGAGTTCCTTCTTTCAAGCATGTTACAAAAATTGATTTTTTTCTTTGTAATTAAATGTGAATTCATAAACGACAACGACAACCAAGCATAAACCAAAGAGCATATCAAACTTCCATCCATGTTTACAACTTTCTTTAACAGTCATGCAATTAAAAACCAAATCCTCATCATTGTGTTGGAAGGTTCCCTAAGACACAAACAAACACACAAAAACAACTCTTTTTGGGTTTTTCAAAACAATTATTCGAATTTTTATCAAATTTTCGGATTTTTCTTTCAAAACACATTGAAACACTTCAAAACACACTAAAAACACTTGAAAACCGTGAGAAACAACATTAGAAGTGATAGGTGATAAAATCCCACGAAAATCATGCAAAACAACTTGTTTACCCCCCCCCCCCCCCACACTTAAATCAAACATTATCCTCAATGTTTCAAACATAAACTCACACAAGCAAGAAAACAACACAACGAACAAACATGATAAACAATGCAAGATAAATGCAGTAAAGAGAAGGGTTTAGGAATGCAAATCTGGTTGTGAAGCGATTCCTCGGTCTTCTTTATTTGCATGGGTTGCCTCCCACGAAGCGCTTGCCTTAACGTCTTCCAGCCGGACGAATCTGCCTTTTAAGTTTGAATGGGGTCCACGGCATGAAGGGCTTCTTCTTCCACAACATGCTCCTCAAAAAGGTCATAGTATGGTTTCAAGCGGTGCCCATTCACCTTGAATGCATTTCTGGTCTTCAAGCTTTGGATTTGGACTGCACCATGAGGAAAAACATCAATAATAACAAAAGGGCCAATCCACTTAGAACGTAACTTACCGGGAAACAACCGAAGGCGGGAGTCAAAGAGTAACACTTTCTGCCCTTTGGAGAAGGTCTTGCTTCGAATCATCTTGTCATGGAATGCCTTGGTCTTTTCCTTGTAAATGCGCACATTCTCATAAGCCTCGTGCCTAATCTCTTCAAGTTCATTCAATTGGAGCTTCCTATGCATTGCAGCCGCATCTAGGTCCATGTTGAATGTTTTGACAGCCCAATGTGCCTTGTGTTCTAACTCCACGGGAAGATGGCATGGTTTGCCATATATGAGCCAAAAATGGTACATACCAATGGGTGTTTTGTAAGCCGTACGATAGGCCCACAATGCATCATCCAAGCGTAAGCTCCAATCTTTTCTTGTCGGTCCAACGGTCTTTTCCAGAATTTGCTTGATTTCTCTATTCGAAACCTCGGCTTGGCCACTTGTTTGGGGATGGTAAGGTGTCGAAACCTTATGTGTGACATTGTACTTTTTGAGCAGTGCCTCTATGGTTCTATTGCAAAAATGAGAGCCTCCATCACTAATGAGCACTCTAGGCATCCCAAATTTGGAAAAGATGTTAGTTTTAACGAAATCTGCAACTACCTTGGAATTGTTAGTTCGGGTGGCTTTTGCTTCCACCCATTTCGAAACATAATCCACAACAAGTAAGATGTAATTAAAACCAAAAGATGAAGGGAAAGGGCCCATGAAATCAATGCCCCAAACATCAAAAATTTCAACAAAGAATAGAGGGGATTGCGGCATTTGATCTCTTGGGCCGATGTTACCTGTTCGTTGGCATCGATCACATGTGAGGCAGAAAGTTCAAGCATCTTTAAAGATAGAAGGCCAATAAAAACCACATTCAAGAACCTTGAGTGCTGTTCTTTGGGTGCCAAAGTGACCACCACAAGCATAAGTATGACAGAATGCTAAAATTGAATGAAACTCGGAATTACGCACACACATACGCACAATTTGATCAGGGCAGAATTTCCATAGATATGGGTCATCCCAAATATAGAACCGTGCATCCTTTTTAAGTTTATCACGTTGGTGCTTGTGTAGGGTGCTTGGAACTTGTTTAGATACTAAGTAACTGACCAAATCTGCGTACCAAGGCTCACTTACCTCACTGGACAACAATTGTTCATCAGGGAAGGTTTCTGGAATGGGTAAGGAGTCCTCATTGTGCACCAAACGGCTTAGGTGGTCATCCACCACGTTTTCACTCCCATTCTTGTCTCTAATTTCAATGTCAAACTCTTGAAGTAGGAGCATCCAACGAATCAGCCTCGGTTTGGCCTCTTTCTTTGTGAGAAGATATTTCAAGGCTGCATGATCAGAATATACAATCACTTTAGTGCCAAGTAAATATGAACGAAATTTATCTAAAGCAAAGACAACTGCAAGAAGTTCTTTCTCAGTGGTAGAGTAATTCAATTGAGCATCGTTTAGGGTCCGGGAGGCATAATAGATGACATGGGGCTGTTTGTTCTTTCTTTGGCCTAAAACAGCTCCAATTGCATAATCGGATGCATCACACATTAGCTTAAATGGAAGGCTCCAATCTGGTGGCATGATGATGGGGGCCGAAGTTAACATCTCTTTGAGGGTTTTGAAGGCTTTCTCACACTCCTCGTTGAACTTGAAGGCCACCTCCTTTTGAAGTAAACGACAAATGGGTTGGGAGATTTTGGAGAAGTCTTTGATAAAACGCCTATAGAATCCTGCATGGCCAAGAAAAGAACGAACCTCCCTCACCGAAGTGGGAGAGGGTAAGTAGCGTACAAGATCTATTTTGGACTTATCAACCTCAATTCCTTTTTCTGATATGATATGCCCCAAAACTATACCTTGTTTCACCATAAAGTGACACTTTTCCCAATTCAAAACAAGGTTAGTTTCGATGCATCGTTGTAAGATCAAAGTGAGATTATTCAAGCATTCATCAAATGAATCACCAAAAATGCTAAAATCATCCATAAATACCTCAATGATCTTTTCCACAAAATCTGAGAAAATACTTACCATACACTTTTGGAACGTGGCTAGTGCATTGCATAACCCAAATGGCATGCGTCGATAAGCAAAGGTACCAAAGAGGCACGTGAAGGTGGTCTTTTCTTGGTCATCGGGGGCTATAACAATCTGATTGTAACCTGAATAGCCATCAAGAAAACAATAAAATGCATGACTGGCTAACCTTTCGAGCATTTGATCAATGAAGGGTAGCAGGAAGTGATCCTTTCTTGTTGTGGCGTTGAGCTTCCTATAGTCAATGTACACTCTCCATCCGGTTTGGATTCGGGTAGGTACAAGCTCATTCTCTACGTTTGTCACCACAGTGACTCCGGACTTCTTGGGAACAACTTGGACCGACGAGACCCAACGGCTATCAGAAATTGGGTAGATCACTCCACAATCTAAAAGCTTGATTATCTCTTTCTTCACGACTTCCATCATGGGAGGATTGAGGCGGCGTTCAGCTTCTCGAGACGGTTTGGCTCCTTCCAAGAGTATTCGATGCATGCAAGTGGTAGGGCTGATTCACTTGATGTCGGCCAATGTCCACCCAATGGCAGTTTTGTATTCCCTAAGCACTCTCACTAACTTGTCCTCTTCTTGGGCCGTGAGTGAGGAAGAGATGATGACGGGCAGCGTTTCTTGTTCGCCTAAGAAAACATACTTCAAGTGGCTTGGCAATGGTTTAAGTTCAAGAATTGGTGCCTGAATCACTGAGGGTAATAGCTTATTAGTCAAAACGGGAATGGAAATTGAGTTGGGAGACTTACTAATATGATCTGGAATTGACTCTAGGGCAGCAACCATCTCCACCAATTCTTCTTGAAGAGGCACGGCAAAGAGATCCTTTTTGTGGCCGTGGGTTTGCTTGGGTGTTGGCCCTTCATTTTTGAGTCCAATGCCTTGTGTGATGGTCTTTTCAAGTGCATCCTCACTTAAATCGTCAAGGTATTCCTGCGCCAATGAATCAATTACATCAATTGAGAAGCAAGAATGATCATCATGAGGATATCTCATAGCTTCAGAAATATTAAAATCAATCACTTCCCCATCAAATTCCATCGTCAATGTTCCTTTGAACACGTCTATCTTTGTGCGGGCAGTTTTCATGAATGGCCTTCCAAGTAAGATTGGTAATGAAGGAGAACGGTCCGAATCTTCCATTTCAAGCACGTAAAAGTCAGCCGGAAATATTAGGTGACTCACCTGCACTAAAACATCCTCCAACACACCTTTTGGATAAGCGTTAGATCTATCGGCCAATTGAATAATCACTCCATCATTTTTCAATTCGCCCAAGTTCATAGATGCATAAATAGAATAAGGCATGACATTTATTGATGCACCTAGATCTAACATGGCATGTTCAAAGCGAGTATTCCCAATAACACAAGGAATTGTAAAACTGCCGGGATCTTTGCATTTAGGGGGTAATTTTCTTTGCAACACGGCTGAAACATTCTCACCTACCCTTACCACTTCCTTGTTCGAGGCACTCTTCCTTGTTGTGCACAACTCCTTCAAGAATTTGGCATACTTTGGGACTTGTTTAATTGCATCTAGGAGCAGGATATTGACTTGCACTTTTCTAAATGTTTTAAGAATGTCTTTCTCACTCTCGTCCTTCTTTGATTGCAAAAACCTGCGAGGGAAAGGTACATTGGGTGGAACGGGGTTAGAATTAACGGAACTTGAACCCATCTTACCATTGGTGGACGAATTTGGGGGTGTAGGTGGCTGCGGCAAGGATTTCTCAATCCTTGCCGTGGCATTGTCTTGCTCCTCCTCCTCGAATTGCAGTTTTTCATCCTCCTTTTGATTTGATTTGGATGGTTTGGGGGCAGATCCAACTTCTTTTCCACTTCTTAGTGTGATGGCCTTGGCAGATTCGAACCCTCCTTTCGGATTCACAATGGTTGAACTTGGTAACTTACCTTGTTTTCGAAACTGCCCCATGAACTTAGCAACTTGTCCCATTTGTCTCTTCAATTCAGTCACCTCCCGGGCTTTATTTTGCACCTCTTTGGCGTAATTTTGCAACTCTCTGGCGTGATTTTGCATCTCTTTGGTTTGATTTTGCTGCCCATGTGCCAAAGTGTTTAGTAATTGAATAACTTGATCATTATCTATGGACGAACCTGAATTGGTTTAGGCCGAAGGTGGTGGAGTTTGTGTTGGTGCATACGGCCTTGGAAACATCCCAAGGGGTGGTGGCCGAAATCCTCCTTGTTGAGGTTGTTGGGGCTCCCTCCACTTCATGTTTGGATGGTCTCTCCAGCCCGGATTGTACGTGTTTGCATAAGGATCGTATTTGGGCTGATTTTGGCTTGCGAATCCAATGGCATTGGCACTCTCCCATCCTCTATTCTCGATCAATTGAGGGCACTTTTCAGATTGATGCCCTTGCACGGAACATACTCCACAGATTGTAGTTTCTTGCACTTTGGGTTTTTTTGCAAACTATGACAACATAACAGTGAGGTTAGCGATTTGAGATTGCAATTCAGAGATCATACTTACCTCATTCACTTGCTGCCGTGGGGCCTCTCTTTGTCCAACACCTTCATATTGTTGTGCATTGAGTGCTCGGTTTGCAATTAAAGTTTTGGCAGCCACCGGAGTCTTGTCAACCAACGCACCACCCGCTGAAGCATCTAGCATTTGGCGTTCAATGGGAAGAAGCCCTTCGTAGAAGTATTGAATGAGCAGCTCCTCCTTCATCTGGTGTTGTGGGCAGGATGCAACAAGGGTCTTGAAACGTTCATAGTATGCCAAAAAGGACTCTCTTTGATTTTGTTGGATGCCACTAATCCGCTTCCTCAAAAGAATGACTCGTGATGTGGGGAAGAACTTCTCTAAGAATGCACATTTCATGCTCTCCCATGAAGTGACGGTCCCAGGTGCCAACTCGTACAACCAATCTTTAGCTTTTTCCAAGAGAGAGAATGGAAAAGCCTTCATCTTCAAGATGCTGCCATCGACATTAATAGGGGTCATACTCGAACAAACCACTTCAAACTCCTTCAAGTGCTTGTTTGGATCCTCCATGGACAGCCCATGGTACTTCGGAATGTGATGCAATAAACTGGACTTGAGTTTGAACTCTTCTGTCTTCCCTTGAGCTGCCCTGGGGTATTGGATGCATAGATGCACGGCATTGTCCATTCCCGAGGCAGAAAGTTCTTTGATGATTCGATTGTTCGCTGCCATGTCTTGTACTTCCTCCAAATTCTGAACCGTGGGGTTGTTTTCTTCCTCTACTTCTTGTTCTTCAAGCTCAGGTTCAGGGCTAGGTGGATTAGATGCTTGCTGATTTCTCTTCCTTCTTAAAGTTCTCTCAAAATCGTCGTCAAAGTCTAAGATGTGCTCACGAACTGTTTGAGAACTTCGAGTCATAAACTAGTACCTGAAAACAAGAAACAAAACAAGGTCAGAAACTAAAACAAAAACGAACGAAAAAGAAACAAAAAGAAACAACGGGGGATTAGCAAAGTTGCTAATCCCCGGCAACGGCGCCAAAATTTGATGTGATAAAAGTTAAGCACTCAAATTAAACCCTCTTGTTGTCAATTGTAGTATATATGCAAGTAGGGATCGTTCTAGGCCGGGGATTAGGAGGGATTGCTAATCGACTCTAAACTGACTCAAAAACACAAAAACAACTTAAAAACGTTCAAATAAACTCAAAGGACTCAAAACAGGTTCAAAAGACTCAAAACAAACTTAAAAGACTCAAAATAGCTTAAAAACACCAAATAGACAGTTTCTGGACACTAAGCACAACTTTGGACCAAAATTGGTTTTAACTTGACTCAAAACACTTAAAAACACAAGTTTGAACAAATTTTAAAATAAATGACACTTTAAAGTAAAGGGGGATTGGGTTTTGACGATTTTTGAAAGTAAAACAAGTAAATTGAAGACAAACAGATTTTGGCACGAAATTGGATTGTTGGATGGTTGATGGGCTAGCTAGAGAGTCCTTCTCCACACATGACACACTTGCACATAAATCGATTTCCAGTTGCTTTTTCGATAAACCATGAACCTCAACGCCCCAGATTAACCGTGATGCACTAATTAACCCTCAGATCTTCCTTAAGTCATTGAATTGGATGATGCATACGACAACCCAAATTATTCTTCACAAGTCCCCTACATGAACTGCATAATAGAGATACAAGCAAAGATCATTAAGTTCCATGAAAATCATAAGCATTGACAAAGCATTCGTAACTATGATGCATGATACTTATGCTAGGAATTTACTCAACGCGATTGTGACTAGCAAACTCCACTACTTTTGAATATAAGTTCATAACGATTAGGTGAAACTCACTTATATTCTAGCATCAAATTCATACATGAAAACTAAGTATGCATCCTTAATCAACATACAAGAATAAGTTTTTAATCAAACAGTTAAGTAAATTGCATTCACGATTTATGAAATCACAACTGGAAGTAATCAATTAATATTGCAAACATAATCATGGTTTCGAAATTCTCCCTAGCTAAAACAAGTTTAGCCTCTCATGTTCACAGCAAAACAACAAGAATTGAATTTAAACATTGAAAAAAAAGAACGAATTACACCTAAGAACGTTCCAGCAATCCAACTTGAAGAGCAAGCACGTCCAAGGGCCTTCTTTCTTCTCCTTTGCTGCGGCACAAGAGGGTGAGGGGTGTATGAGATATGTTTTCGGGTCAGAGATGGGAATTAGAGTGAATGAGTGTGCGGCAAGGGTTGTAGAGTGGCTGGATGTGTGTATGGTAGTGAATGGATGATAAAAAGGGTGCGGCATAAGCTCAAATATATAGGGAAAAGAAGGGGCACGACTGGGAGTTATTTGGGTAACAGAATTTATTGTAAATCCTAAGGGAATAAGTAATTGAAGGTCACAATCCTAAGAGAAAAGGGAAATAAAGTGCGGCAACCTGGGGAGGGAAGGAAACCCATCTTCTTTGCACGGCAAGGAAGGATTCCTTGCAGATTTGGGTCTAATTGTGTCCTAAATTGACTGGGAGGAGGGTTCCTTGTGCGGCAAGGGAGAGGGAGTGAAAGGGAAGGTGCGGCAAGGGACTAGGACTGAGATTTAGGTGTCCCAAAATGTTTAGGACTCCTTCATGTGGATGAAACCTTTGTACATTAGGATTAGGAAACTTTGACTTGGTCAACCCTTCTTCTTCTTGGATTCCTTTTCCTTCCTTGACTTGAATTAATTTCTTTCCTTTCTTTGGCAGATTCCTAGCATGCTTTGGTCTTCATTTTCGTCCATCTACATTGCTCCAAGCTTATGCTATCCATTTCATGCCCAAAACTGCTCCAAAGGGCTCCAAAATGCACTTTCTTGCTACTTTAACACTTTGAACCTACAAACACACGAAAATAGCTTAAAATACGAAATTAACTAGGAACTAACCACATAAATGCACGAAAACAAGCTAACTAAGTCGCATAAATATGCTTCTATCATCATCTGCCTTAACAAAAAGACTTGTATCTGAGTGAGAGATAGTGAATCCCAGAGATGGTAGCACACTTGTGAACTTAGAATTCCAGGCTCTTGGAGCCTGTTTGAGACCATACAGTGATTTGACCAGTTTGCAAACATGATTTGGAGCATTGGGATCCACAAAACCCTATGGTTGCTTTATGTATATTTCTTCCCGCAAATCACCATGCAAAAATGCATTCTTTATGTCTAGTTGTCTAAGTTCCCACTTGTAACTTGTAGCAAGGGCAAAGATTAACCTTATTGTAGTATGACGGACCACAGGAATAAATGTCTCTGAATAATCCAAACCATGCTCATGTGTGTATACTTGAGCTACCAAACGAGCCTTATATCTAGCTATACTCCCATCAGGATTTTTCTTCAATTTGTACACCTATTTACTCCCAAATATAGTTCTGTCATGAGGAGGAGGTACAAGGACCCAAGTTCCTTGTCCTTTAAGAGCATCAAATTCATCTTGCATGGCATTTTGCCACTTTGGATTTGTAGCTGCTACTTTAAAACTTTTAGGTTCTTCAGGATCAAAAATGTCAGCCACAAAAGAAAATCCACTATAGCATAGAGAGTTATCAGCATGTGTTAAAGATCGCAATTCAGGTAAACTAGCATAAAAAGCTGCATAACCCCTTATCTAAATAGCTCTAGTTTGAAGTCTTGTTTGCATAGAATAAGTTCGAGAAGCATTAATAGGATCAGAGTTGAGAGATTAATTCCCATCATTCATAGAGATAGGAAGTAGTACCTGAAGTTGTGCTGGATCTAGGATAGGTAACAAGGGTTGATTGAGATATGTACAAGAGTGGATTGTGATACCAATGACTCAGATTCCTGTGTTTCAGATCCCTGTGTTTGTGATGCAGACTGTGATGAAGACTCTGTATGACCAGTGGAAGCAGTCTCATCAATATCTTGCTGCAATGACGTATTCTCAGAGTCAATACTTGATATTACTGCAGGTTTACATTTTGCAGGAAATACAGACTCATCATGCAGAACATGTCTAGACAAAATCAATTTCTTAGTCTGCAAGTTATAACATATAACACCCTTATAACCTGCAACATAAGCCAAGAATATGCACATTGAAGTCCTTGCTTGAAATTTACTGTCATTATAATGTCTCAAATATGGAAACACAACTGAACTATATACTTTATGTTTATCATATAGACAGAAATAAGGTGAGTTCATCTGTAATGACTTAGAAGTCATCCTGTTGATCAAACATACAGCATGTGCATATGATAAAAACCAGAATTCTTTTGACAAACCAGCAGTATTCATCAAAGTTATTATTGTTTCAACTATATGCCTATGTCTTCTTTCAACTAACCCATTTTGCTATGGAGTGTAAGGACAAGAAATCCTATGAACCATTCCTTTTGACTGCATAAACTCCTTGAATGTATTACTGACAAATTCTCCACCCTCATCTGATTGTAAACTTTTAATTTGTACTCCAAATTGAACTTCAAAAAATTTGTAAAACTTGATAAATATTGAAAATACTTCTGATTTATTATAAAGTGGAAAAATCCACATTATCTTGTACAATCATCAACAAATACAACATAGAATCGATACCCTTCAATAAACTTGACTGAGGAAGATCCCTACACATCTGAGTGAATTTTATCAAAAGGTAAGATACATCTAGAAGACTCATTAGAGAAAGGTTTTCTAGTAATTTTCCCATGAATACAATCTGTACACATTGTATGTTTATTATCTATGGATACTGAAATATGAGACTTAGCTAACATAACTGCCAACACTTCATTTGTAGGATGTCCTAGCCTTTGATGCCTTAGAGAAGACTTTATCAACTATCCAATGAAAGCATTCGGAACTATCCAAGATGACACAGGAATCTGAAACAACTCGTGTGGTATACTTACAAGATCTCCCTTGTCACCTTGTTCTGCACAAAGAAATTCAGGTCATCACAAATAAACCAACATCTGTTATCTTTACACAACTGCTTCACAAACATTAAATTCACAGCAAGAGATGGAACATGCAACACATTTGTCAAAACAATAGAGTAAAAAGATGTTTTAACAATTGCAGATCCAATATTCTTAATCGGTAAACCTTGACCATTGCCAATCTTTATTTGCTCAGAACCTTCAAAATGAGACACTTGATTCAAACTAGCAAGATCAGATGTCATGTGATGTGATACTCCCGTATCCATAATCCAAGTAACACCATTAGAGTATGATGGTGAACCTTGAGCAACCATTCCTTGCATTGTAGGGTGGACTTGATATGAAAGATCAGGTATAGGCATATGATGCTGAAGCATAGGAGGTGCAGATGGATTCAGTTGATAAGAGTAATGAGCAGCAAAGTTTAGAGGTTGTTGAATAAAACCATGTGGCTGAGGAACCATTTGAAATTGACCTGGAAACTATGGTTGAGGAACCACTTGAGATTGACTTGGAAATTGAGCAAGAGAAGTAGAAGGTCCAGAGGGTTGATAAGAGTAATTCCCCCTATGATAACATTCAAGCGCACTATGCCCCTTCTTACCACAGATTTGACATTTAGTGGTAAAGTGTGGCGAAGTACTCTGAGCATTTCTGTAGAAGCATGTGGGAGCAGTGTGTCCCCTTCTTGACAAATTTGACACTTCGGATGCAAAGTAGTTCTTGACTCTGTATTTTCAGTCCAACCATTGTTATTCCTGTAATTAGACCATTTTCCTTTGAACCCTGGCTTGTAATTATTGTTTCCCCTTGACTGTCCACCATTGTAGAACCTTTGTTGAGCCCCATTATACTGTGATGAAGGTTGATGTTGCCTTGAATTATCCTGTGAATGATCCATATTACCAACAAAACCAGCACTTGAGCCAAGATAATTATGATCTGGAAAATAACTAAGTTGGCCTATTTGAGGTTGTGAAAGAAATGATATTTGTTGTGGTAATGGAGTACAAGTGATAACACCTCCTGTACTTGATGGTTCACACGCAGAAGAGTTTGAACTAGATGTCCTACTGTTGTACAGAGAATAGCTCGCACCACCACTATTTCCCTACATATACAAGGCAGCCATATTTTGAGCTAGTGAATTCATCATTGCATCATTTTCCCTTTCAGCCCCAATTAATAGTGCTCTAAATTCTTTCATAATGACATTAGAATCTTTTGCAAGTATAACTGTCCTGATAGTGGCATATTCTTTTGGTAACCCAGCAAGGGCTGCAATCATCACATCATTATCTAAAATATACTCCCCTGCAGCCATCAACTGATCCCTTATGGACTTGATTCTCAATAGATATTTATCCATCGAATCCCCACATTTTTGCACTGTATGCAGTTCAGTTTTCAAATGATTAACCCCTGTCCGAGAAACAAATGCATATCTTTCTTCAAAATTTGTTCAAGCTTCTGCAGCAGTCTTACACCCAATAACATGTTCAATAGTATCATCAGTCAATGTTGCTATTAACAGACTCAACAATGACAAATCTATTGTTTCCCATTCTTGAAAAGCAGCAGTTAATTATTTTGTAACTGCAGTTTCTGCACTCACTACAAATTTCGATGGACAAACTGTAGACCAATCAAAATGATCAAACAATTTATACCCTTTTAGCACTGACTTGAATTGAAAACACCACTTGGTATAATTGTGCTCACCAAGTATGACAATCAACATACCCAACAAACTATCAATTTTCATAGATGAAGAAGACATATCTGATAACCTTTAAGAATCAATCTTTAGACAATATCTTGGAATGTACCCCAGAAAAAGAACGAAAAAAAAATTCTGTCAAATTCTATAAGCAGCAGATTTCTTGAATTAATGGCATTGGCCTTCAGATTCTTACTTAACACCAAGTAATGGCATTGGCCTTCTTAAAATACTGAGTGCAAAAACAACTATCTAATAATGGCTTTGGCCTTCACAACTCCATAGACAATATACTATCTTTGCAAATCAAACAATACTATTGAATCGCCCAAAAGAATTTCAAGAAAAAACAATCTATTGAGATACTGTAAACATATAACCTGAAATTTCTGCAAATTCCACCTTGATTGCACAGAAAGCTCCCCAAATCAACAAGAGAAATTCCCCAATTTGCCAAGAGAAATCCCTAAATCGCCAAGAAAAACTCCCAATTCTTCAAGCAAACTCGCCGAAATTGCGACTCAAAATCTCCCTGACACTACCCACACACGATCACTGGCTCGTGATACCATGATAACTAAACTAAACAACTAAAAGAAATTTGAGAATGATGAAATTCAAGAAAACTAAGAGAAGCAAAGCTTGAGAGAGAAAGAAGCAAAGCAACGAAAGGAAAATGTCTAACTATATTAAAAATGAATCGGAATGGTTTCTTAACAGCCTTTATAGCACTACATTTCTAACTAATTTGCATAGGTGGCAATCCTCTACATCTCTCATTATTACATTCTAACCATTCAAACAACCGCCACCTGTACATCAACTACTCTTCAGTTATTAAAAACTAGTAGTGTATTAAATTGTTTGTTTTCTTCTCCAATGCATACCCAAATCTTAAAACACAAATTTGACTTTTGATATTTGAGTATGTGGACTGAAGAAAAAAAAAAAGGAGTTAAAACTCAAATTTGATCTAGTTTTAACAATGTGCATTAGGCCATCTTCAATGGAATGGAAACTTTAGAGCCAAAAGAATGTGCATTAGGCCATCTTCAATGGAATGGAAACTTTAGAGCCAAAAGTTATATTTGACACTAAAATTTTACTAAATACCCCTCTCTAATGCATCGAAAAAGTTGGACTCATAAACGATGTTGGAACCTATATTTTGCACCACCGTATATGGTTGAGTTATGTGAGATTGATCACCTATAAACCAGAGCAAACAACTGTGATTAGCCTAAGGTACTAGTGTGGTATCAGGCAAAGGCACTCCGACAGTTAAGTATAAATCTTGGAACTCAAGTAGTGAGAAAGAGAGCAAAGTATGCAATACTAGTGATACTTCCTAGGATGGTGTATTTATACTAGTCGAAAGAAAATCCTTTTAAGATATAAAATCCACATTAAACAAAAAGAATCCCAAAAGATAGCTAGCATAAGATATTACTTCATTTTCGAATTACAATTACTTGCAGCGCACGCCAATCCTTAAATTGTAGAAACCTCTAAGAATATAGAAAACCAATATAATCCTCATTTGGATCTGGCTTCTGTGTCTTACGGAGCAAGCATGGTCAATCTCAACAAGGCATGTAGGTCTTGCCTACCATTCTGAAGCCCAACATGATAATCCCGATTGGAGCCATTGAGTTCATGACCGAACTTCTGAGGCATTAGTATTTTGATTCGCTTGCCCAGTGAATTCATGGTTCCACAAATGCCCAAAACTATGCTTTGGAAATGGCATTCCTTTTGAGGATGGATAGTTACCAAGGACCATGGCTTTCGAAGGATATAGGAATAACATGTCATTCGAAATTTTCTTACACGTGCCAATCTCACTCCATTACCAACATTTGGTAGTGGAGAAGTTCCGAATTCAAGCGTGCGACTTGGAAGGTCATGCCATTCAGATGGGTCATCACATCCTGTGTGCATGAAGCCCAAGAGGTTTCAACTGACGAAGTCTGTGAATCTTGAAGATAATCGTTCCAGATTCAACAACTATTTGATTCCACAGAAAAAACTCTATATAAATCTCTTTTCTTCTGTTCATTTTTTCCAAAATTTTCCAATTATCCCTTACGCAAAAATTTCTAAAGACCTCCAACTTCTTTCTTCTATCATTTTTTTTTTTGACTAAAACCATTGCTTTTTCCAGTAGCGTTCAACTTGCCCTAGCCACAAACTGCCATACTTTATTCAAGCGTTCATTGTTGAGAGTGAAGAGCGAAGCAGACTACCAAAATTTTGCTCGTCATATGCGAGATCTTCTGAACAATTATAGCCTACAATGAGAGCTCTGCAAAGATATCCACTCTTCGTTGCCAGACCATTCCAAACAATCTGAAACAAGATAAAGATTGATACAAGGATGTGCTGGTGGTTGACTAAGAGTAGGAATGAAACAGTTATGGCATCAGAATTCCTCATGCAGCTACAATGAATTTGAAATTCAACACATTAAATATGATGGACCTTGTTGTCCCCAGCTCATAGATCGAGCCTTCGTAATTATTTCTGGGGAGCATCGATATTGGCGATGGTTGTTAGCACTAGAACAGAACATGGCCAAGGGTAGAGATGTCATCGTGAGGCATTACTCTTAAATTCTTATCCCTGATACGATATGGATTAACACGGAGCAGTCGAAGAAAGAGGTAAGGTTCTTTGAGGAGCCATATAAACTAAAGAAGAAGTAAAGCAAGAAGCAAGGTGAAGTCTGCAAGAAGAAATTCAGAGAAACTGCTCTGAAAAAGAGATAGCCTGCCAACGAAGAAACATCCAAGTCTTCTAGAAGAAAATTGTGAAATCGTCTTGAACTAAGGCGACAATTCCTGTTGAGGCGATGGTTTATGAGGTAGTAATGCCAAGTACTGACGTGCATGTTACTGAGGAGAAGGCAATAGAAGAGAGAGAAGAAGCATTGGTAAGTGAAGGTGAGAGATTTATAAAGATCCTTAGCAATTTGGCCAACAAAGTGAAGAAGAATGCGTTGAAATTGTTATCTTTCATTCCCTATCTGAGGTATCATATGTACAATCCTAGGTCTAACATAAAAAAGGGCAAACAATAATTACAATCCCAATTTACAAGGAATCACCCTAACTAGGAAATCCTAAATTGTAGGAAATTGTATATATGTCAACACTCCCCCTCAAGTTTGTGCATATATATTACACATGCCCAACTTGTCTACAAACTTAGAAAATTTATCACTCGAAACTGCTTTGGTGAGAATGTCCACTACTTGATCTTCCGTTCTAATTGGAGGGACTTCAATTATTTTCCCTTCTATCTTTTCTTTAATAAAGAACCTGTCAACTTCTACATGCTTGGTTCTATCATGTTGCACCAGATTGTGAGCAATATCACGAGCAGCCTTATTATCACAAAATAGTCTCATTGGCTGACTCTGTTTAACCCCTAAATCTTGTAATAGAAAGTTAAGCCACAACACCTCACAAATACCAAGCGCCATACTTCTATACTCTGTTTCTGCACTTGACCTTGCTACTACATTTTGCTTCTTGATTCTTCACGTGACCAGATTTCCACCAACAAAGGTAAAAATAACCAGATGTAGAACACCTATCATTCGTCGAATAAGCCCAGTCAGCATCCGTATAACCTTCAATTCTAAAATGACCATTCTTCTTGAACAAAATACCTTTTTCGGGACTTCCTTTCAAATAACTCAATATCCTCATAACAACACTCATATGTTGTTCTCCTGGATCATGCATGTACTGACTAACTACATTCAAGGCATGTGCAAGATCTGGCCTAGTGTGTGCCAAATAGATTAATCTTCCCACTAGTCTTTGATATCTTCCCTTATCAACTGGTACTTGATTAGGATCAATACTCAGCTTCATCCCTTCTACCAAAGGAGTAGTCACAGGCTTGCATGCAGACATACCGGTTTCTTTCAATAGGTCAATAATATACTTTCTCTGTGATAGAAAAATTCCTGACCCACACCTTGACACCTGAATCCCGAGAAAATGGAGACCCCAGATCCTTCATCTCAAATTATGTGGCTAAGTACTTTTGCAAGGCTGCGTGTTCATCAGGGTCGTTACCAGTAACTATCATATCATCCACATATACAATGAGTGCTGTGAGCTTCCCCTTCTGACGTTTCAAGAACAACGTGTGATCACAATTACTCTGCTTATATCCAAATGCTCTCATCGACATGGTAAACCTACCAAACCATGCTCTCGGAGACTGCTTCAACCCATACAATGATTTCCTAAGCCTACACACCTTTTGTCTCTGCCTGTCAGGAACGTTACTCCGGGGCGGGAGTTCCATATAGATCTCCTCGGTCAAATGTCCATGTAAGAAGGCATTCTTTACGTCAAACTGTTGCAATGGCCAATCTAAATTCTCTGCTAAGCATAATAAAACTCGGACTGTGTTGATTTTAGCCACTGGTGCGAACGTATCAGTGTAGTCAATCCCGTACTTTTATGTATACCCTTTTGCCACCAACCTTGCCTTAAAATGGTCCACGGTTCCATCTGCTTTGTATTTCACTGTATAAACCCATTTGCATCCCACAGGCTTCTTGCCAGTTGGCAAGTCTGTTACTTCCCAAGTAGCATTCTTCTTCAATGCTCTCAATTCCTCGTTCATTGCTTCTTTCCAACGGACATTTGCTAAGGCCTCCTGCACACTATTAGGAATAGATACAGTAGATAATTGATGAACAAATGACTTATTTGATTCCGACAGGTGACGGGTAGACACATAATTATTCAATGGATATTTATGTTTACATTTAGGGTCGGCCTCATAAGTTAGTTTAGGTATACCTCGGTTAATGCGCTCTGGAAGACGACGAATAGGAGGAGCATCCGAAGTGGAATGTGATTGGTTATGGATATCAATTGGAGACTGCTGCGTGTGAGACTGATCTGGCTGCTGTTGGTCCGTGCCCCATTCCAGTTGTCCAGAGACCACGGGCTGGTCTTGATGATCTTGAAGCCCAGAGAACGTGTGCGCGTCATAGGGCCCAGATGCCGTGGCATCTTCTTGAAGCCCAGAAGATGTAGGTATGTCAGAGGGCCCAGATTCCGTGGGCTGCTCAACCTCTGTGGACTGATCCGTGTCAAACTCAATCTCTGTGGGTTGTTCAGCTACTGTGGGCTGCTGCATGTCAACTTCAATCGGGCTAGCATAATCAAGGGTTCGAACTTCTTCATCTCGCATCTCCCCCTGAAGTAAGGACCTAGACGAGCCATAATACATAGCGTGTTCATGAAAAACTACATCCATCGTGATAAACATTTTTTAAGTAGGAGGATGATAACAGAGATAACCCTTTTAAGCAGTAGCATATCCCAAAAATACACAACGTACAACGCGAGGGTCAAGCTTACTCTGTCGTAAAGGCGGATGGAGGTGGACAAATGCTACACATCTCAATACACGGGGAGATAGATTAGAAATAGGTGGCCACCGAGTTTTAGCCATGAGAGCCTGCAAAGGCGTTTGGAAGTCGAGGGTGCGAGATGGGAGACGGTTGATCAGATAGGCCGCTGAAGTTAAGGCTTCACCCCAATAATGTAGAGGAAGGTGGGGCCCTAAAAGAGAGGCGCGACCAACCTCTAGCAAGTGTCGATTCTTTCGTTCAGCAACTCCATTTTGCTGAGGAGTGTAAGGGCACGTAGTTTGATGAATAATACCATGTTTGTCAAGAAATGAGAGAAGCTTCGTATTGACGTATTCACCTCCATTGTCACTGTGAAGAACCTGAATATTCATGTTGTACTGCACAGTAATCATGTGATGAAACTTTTGAAAGGCCGAATTAACTTCACTTTTAGATTTCAACAAACTAACCTAAGTCATTCTGGTATAGTCATCAATAAATGTAACAAACCAGTGAGCACCACCGAAAGTACGAATCTTAGACGGACCCCACACATCAGAATGCACAGTCATAAAGGGAATAGAACTTTTATTCAAACTAGGGGAAAAAGAGGTTATATGGCTGTTGGCCAATTCACAAACATCGCATTTAAACTGAGAAACACCAGTCTTAACAAACAAACTAGGAAATAACTTATGTAGGTAACCAAATGAAACGTGCCCAAGACGACGATGCCACATCCAAGGGTCCGACACTTTATTAGTCTCTATCTGAGATGTATCAACTGAGAGAGCTTGAGTTAACAATCCAGTACTGTTTGATGTCAACTCCAAGTCGTACAACTTTCCCCGTCTAATACCATAACCAATCGTCTTCCTCATTCGGATGTCCTTGAAAACACAAAAATGAGGCCAAAAAATAACCAAACAATGTAAGGCAAGAGTTATTTGTGCAACAGACAACAAATTATAATTTAGGGATGGAATCACAAGAAAGTATCAAGTTTCATGGTATCAGTAAGAGAAATAGTGCCTTCCTTGATAACCGAGGCGACATTACCATTAGCAACATTGACGTTGGTTTGAGTGGAGGATTTTAGGGATGGAACCTGTCTAGAATCACAAGTCATATGTTCAGTAGCTCTTGAATCAATTATCCATGTAGTATTCATAACAGGATGAGAGGTACTAAGAGCCTTACCATCGTTACCTGCCGTAGCAATTAGAGCTGATGCTTTGTTAGCTAGACAATCTGATTCACTCTTAGATTCAGCGATGGATGCATGAGGCTTGTTGTAGCAGGGATCGCGGGTTTTATCCCAATGCTCAGGATATCCAATCAACTCGAAACAGCGGCTCTTGGAGTGCCCCTTCAAACCACAATGTGGACATTTTCCCGGAGGACGGTCTCGGTTTGCCTGGTTGGGTCGGTTAGACCCTGACCGAGTCTTTTTGATCCGCTCCACGACGAATATATGCATAAGACGCTTGGAGCCCAATAGGGGGTCCTTGTGCAATACTTCTCCACGTACCTGATCAAAATCATTATCTAGTCCTCCAAGAAAGATGTAAACTCTCTACCGTTCAATGGAACTTTTGTAAGCCTTGATGTCATTGGCACACTCCATAGCCACTCCATTACAGTGATCCAACTCTTGAAAATTTTTAGTCAATTCCCCAAAATATGTAGCCAAGGACCGGCCATTCTGACGAAGGCATGATGCCTTCTGAATTAGAGTGTAAATTCTGACTTCATCATTCTCATCAAAATAGGCTGTCTTGAGAGAATCCCAAATCTCTTTTGTTGTGGGTAAACGAATATAACGTTTCATAATCTCCGGTTTCATGGATGACAGTAGCCAACTCTTTATTTTTTGATCTTCAGAGAACCAATCATCATACGTGGGATCGTTTTCGTCAGGAGCCTTGATAGACCCATGAAGATATCCCATTCTTTTCCTTCCAACGATATGAGTTTGAATGAGGGGAGCCCATATATCATAGTTCTTCTCATCAAGTAGCATACCAATGTTGAAATTCGATTTGTCCGAGTGCACCGCAACAGGGACAACAGTTTTCTCGTCACTTTTCTCTGCCATGGATGAAACAATGGCTTCTGTGATGTGGATGGGAAAAAACAAAACAGAAAGAACGACAAGATCTGCCGACTGATGAGCGGTGGATCTGACTTCACAGTTTCTTGGACAGCAACAACGCAAGGTTGCTCGCTGTGATTTTTTTTCAGAGAGCACAGCAACAACGCACGGTTGCTCGCTGCGATTTTGTTGCAGGAGGAGCAACAACGGCACAGCAGCCGCTCGCTGATCAGAGATGCAGTGTACGGGGCGGGGAGTTGTTTTATTCTGGACGATGTGCTGAACGACTCAGCACAGTTAGGGTTTAGGGTTTTCCTGGCTCTGGTGCCAAGAAGAATGCGTTGACATTGTTATCTTTCATTCCCTATCTGAGGTATCATATATACAATCCTAGGTCTGACATAAAAAAAGGGCAAACAATAATTACAATCCCAATTTACAAGGAATCACCCTAACTAGGAAATCCTAAATTGTAGGAAATTGTATATAAGTCAACAAGTGATGGAGGAGAAAAAAGTAGAGGGTAAAATCCGACTGTGCAACAACATCAATCTGACCAAATTGTTGATTCAGGAACCTAGAATGTCAACTCTGACCGGGAGCCAAATCAAGTTTATGTTTTATCGATTCCACTACCCATACCAACTACCAATTAGGTATCCATATCTAGATCTCGTTTCGCTCCAACTATGTCTTCGTTTATTCTAACAGGTGCCTCGATAAGGCTAAGTTATGTGCCCATTAGAAATGCAAGCTCCTCCGCTGCTTACAGTGTCGGAGTTGAGTAGTCAAAACAACATGCACCTCTTTTTAGGCCTTCATGGAACATGCAACAGCTACTAGCAAATACTAGTGGATTAAACAACGTTGAGCATGCCCAAGCCATAGATGGATCAATCATTTCCCCCACGAACTTGAAAATGCAATGTCTAATCTGGACGAATTAATTCGAAACTGCTACCAGGCTAGCTATGTCGTAAATCATTTTCCTGACACTTATTTAAATTTCAAAATGTCAAAGATCTTTAGTGCATGATATGATTTATTACAATACATAGGCCCAAGTGTAGATTAAGGCCTTTCTTCTGGGCGAGGCAAACAAGATCCAAAAAGTGAAAGCTGCCTAGAAGAACAAGTTCGAATCTAGGGTGCTGCTTGAGAGGCAATTGAAGGAAAAAGTTGCGGAGTTGGGAGAAGGTGCTAGTGGACCAGTGGGTCTCCAAACATGAGCATTTAACCTTGGCGTATGAGGAAACCAGGTACAGTTTAATCTAAGAAGAGACAGAGACCTTCAAGAGGCGAGCAGGGAGCTGGAGTTGGCACGGAAGGCTCAAGCTGAAGTAGAGCAGGCTTTGGTGCTATATACAGGTCATATTTCACTTTAGGTAGAACTCTAGAGTTAAAAGTGGAACCCCACCTTTAGAAGATGCTTAAATTATATTTCTATGTAAGAGTTAAATTTTAAATTTGACTCCATATGCATTAGAGATATTATGACTAGCACCACCACATTTGGAGTCACATATGACTTTAAAGGGGAAAAACTACATGCCCAAATATAAATTTCAACTCCAATGCATTGAAGTCGAAGGAAATTATATTTGACGTTAAATATAATGTAGGACCATGATTTTCTAGGGCCGGAGTTAGACGGATCGAAATATGCTCACCTTAGAAGTTTGGTCATGGACTCAACAGCCTCTATTGCAGAGCTGACTAAACGGATCAACAATGCTACCATCATCCTGTTCCGAAATCAATGGGCGAAGTCCGTCGACTTCGCTGAGATAGATCATTCTTATTTATTCTGCAAGATTCGGGAACCTAATCCAGCAAGGAATAAGCAGGTTTCTTATAATCTTGGAGTCCTTGCAATCTAAGGATTGGTGTGTGTCATGAGTAATCACACTTCTAAGAGGATGCAATATCTACTTCATGGATATCCTCATGGATTCTCCCGATTTAATAAGGATCTACTATCTTAAAAGGTTCTCTCCTCGACTGGTATAAATACACCATTCTAAGGTTCATCTCTGGTAGCAAAATTTCTGCATGCTTATTCTCTTGCCTATTGCTTGAGTCTTAATATTGCTTACTAACTTGACCAACAGAGAGCCTTTAACCGAAACACCCCCCTCGGGTCCTATGCTTGCTTACGGTTGTTTGTTCTTTTATAGATTAACGAGTTTGGACATCTCCACCATAAGCGGTAATGCACAAATCAAACAGTTTGTGCATTGAAGATGGGTTTCTAATTTTATTTGCCAACATTACAATGCTAAATATAGGACTATGCTGAACCAATGAATTATATGTATATTTCCCAATAAAATTTGGCGTCTAACATTACACAGCTAAAGTTAACATAGTTTTTACCACAGTACATCTAAAGCCTTGTCTAGTATAGATGATTGGATTGAAATGGATAACCTCTAAATTCAAGGTATTTCAGAGGTGAAGAAGAATAATTTTTCATCTAAAGAGAATTAGAAGAAGATTAGACATGAAATAAACTTCTCATTTTTAATGGATAACTTTTCATCTTGAGTAATCCATCTCTTATTTCCAAGTTGGAAAAAAAAATTAGTTCTTCTTTCAACATACCTGGAAAGTAATTGTTTATCTATTCATATCCACTCCTTATGCCAAACGAGGCCCATATTTCTCACGCCCATCCCAAATCACTTCCAAGAAATCCTACAGGGATATCATTTCATTGATTTACAAGTTACAATTGCAATCATTATTTGTGACGTTCCTTTGTGTTCTAAATTTTTTTCAAAACAAAAATTTGTTATCCAAGAAATCAACTATAACTTGGCCGACTTTCCTTTCTTTTTTCTTTCAAAGAATAACAACCATCGTGCAAAATGATAACTAATAATCTATTGGCATGAGTCAATTACTGTATTTATCGTAATATTGAGTAATATTTTGATTCCTTTATAGTTAGGTTTTCCTTGTATATAAATCTCACCTCCTTGAGAAAAGAATACAATCTAAATTATTCACAAATATAGTACTACTTCTATCTTGGCACCAAAGCAAATTAGGTCGTCTTTTCTCCAAAAAAACCTAGCCGACCTATATTTGGCTAGCACCAAACCTGACAGGCTGTTGTTTTATGGTTAGCTCAAATCGATCGCTACAGCTCTGCTGCCATATTGTATTTACAACATTGACCCCAATTTTTTCTTCCATGCCACAAACACATCGTGTTAGATCCACATTGCCCAGGGGAGTGGATCCTCTATGCATTATATGTACATGCACACCTCCTTTAGCACAAGGCTTTTTGGGAGCTCACTGGCTTCGGTTTTCGTAGGAACTCCGAAGTTAAGCGAGAATGGGCCAGAGCATTCCCATGATGGTTGACCCACTGGAAAGTTCTGCTCGCGTGAGTTCCCAGAAACAAAACCGTGAGAGTGTGGTCGGGGCCCAAAGAGGACAATATCATGCTACGATGGAGTTGAGCCCGGGTTGTGGTGGAGCCCCGGTCAGGATGTAACAATTTGGTATCAGAGCCAATCCCTGGCCGGAAGTGTGCCGACGATGACGTCGAGCCCCTAAGGGGGGTGGATTATTAGATCCCACATCGCCCAAGGGAGTGGATCTTTTATGCCTTATATGTACATGCCCATCTCCTTTAGCACGAGGCCTTTTGGGAGCTCACTAGCTTCGGGTTTCATAGGAACTCCGAAGTTAAGTGAGAATGGGCCAGAGCATTCCCAGGATGGGTGAACCACTGGGAAGTTCTACTCGTGTGAGTTCCCAGAAACAAAACCGTGAGGGTGTGGTCGGGGCCCAAGCGGATAATATCGTGCTACGATGGAGTCGAGCCCAGGTTGTGGTGGAGCCCGGGTCGGGATGTAACACATCGAAAATCGTAATTCTCCAATGGCTGAAGAGAAGAAGGTTGAAACTGTAGTTCATATAAATCACTGATCCAGTGAACCCACCAACATCAACGATATACCATTTGGGTTCAAGTGGTGTGACTCAAACTTCAAGGTTTGGTCAAATATGATGGAAGTACATGTTACAGGGCTTGGAAAACTTGGCTATCTTAATGGAAAAACTCCTAAGGTTGAAGAAACTAATCCCGGTTATACCAAATAGAGTCTAAAGACGTAGTTGACCACGAAATCCCATCTGTCGTTTATCGAATTATCATTTGTCCAAAGCTATTTGTGAGAGCATAACCCAATTGTTCTACGATGGGTCAAATGAGCCTTAGATTTATGAGCTTCGCTTCAAGGGTACTCGAACCCAACAAGAGGGCCGTTCGATCAACATGTATTTTATTGACTTGAAGAATATTTGGCAAGAATTCGACAAGCGCCACCATGAAAAAACGGTTTTGCACTATTGATGTGAAAAGCCGCAAGGAAGAGGTTATGGAAAACGTTATTTAAGGTTTACTCACTGGACTTAACGAGGTGTTCGACCGAGCCCGGAATGATCTTCTATGGACAAAACGACTATCTAGTTTGGAGGAATGCTTCAACAATATTCATCAAGAAGCTCGACATTAACCTGCGATGCTTAGGATTAAGGGACCGATTGGTGAATCTTTCATTGCCATGGTGGCTAAGAATTATGCATCTGCACTGTCCCGTAGCACTTGTCTATAAGATTTGTGGATAGAGATAGTCTCCATTGTGTGTTCTGCAATGGCACTAAACACATGAATGAAATATGTTTCAAAAAGCACAGTTATTTGGATTGTTTTCTAGAGTGACGTAAAAAACTCAAGGCTGAGAGGAGTGCACGTTGCACAGGATAAGTCAAAGTAATGATCGAATGAGCCACAAGGGTTGCAGCAATATCTGCTAGGCGAGGAAATGGTGGTTTAGCCACTGACAATGGCGGTGCAAATGCAGCTATATTGACACTCCTGAATCGATTTTATCCCTTCTTGATCAGCTCCATTTTTGCTCTGATGCTATGGATGATTCAGGTAACCTCGATAAAGCCTTCATTTATACCGATGGTAAAGACGGCTGTGGGAATATTAAGTCAGGTGCAATTGACTACATGACATGATAATCATTGTTTGAATATATGACTGCACTTCCGAAAGAAAAAGTCGTCACTGCCAACAGTGACTTGGTCTCTGTTGTAGGAGCGGGATCGATTACCTTCCTCCCACTCTATCTTTGCATCGCACACTATTCTTACTTACTTTATCAAATTATCTTTTTTCAGTTGTTTAAGTTATGGAACAATTAGATTTTATTGTATTAATGTTTGCCACTTTTGCTTGCTGTAAGATATCCAGACTCGGGCGATCTTTGGGCGTGGCACTAAAAGGAATGGCTATACTATATATACGATGTGGCATCTGGTCGAGTACACCAACTTCGTAGATGTGACAGTTAATGGCTTATGAAAATATGGTTATGGCATCGTCATCTTGGACATGCATCATTTAGCTATTTAAGAAAGTTGCTTCCTACTTTATTTTCTGGTATTTAAGACTCTGAGTTAAAACGTAATGTTTGCACTTTAGCTAATTATGTTTCGTACCCTTTGAGTTTCAATAAAAGAGATTTTCCTTTTATTTTGGTTCCTTCGGATGTATAGGGTCCTTCCCACGTTACTACTCTGTGGAAGACGTTGGTTTGTTACTTTTGTGGATGATTGCACCAAAATGATATGGGTTTATGTAAAGAAAAATAAATTTTAAGTTGGCTATATATTTCAAAGCTTTTGTCGGATGACTGGCACTCAATTTTGACTCCCCATCAAGGTTCTTCAATCTGACAGATGAGGGTTAGTATGTTAACACAAAGCTTTCTCAACTTTTTAGCGAGCATGGCATTCTCCATGAGAATATGTGCCTTCAAACTCCGAAACAGAATGTTGTTAGGGAATGAAAAATTGCCATATTATAAAGACTTATCGGGCTTCCTTATTACCACATCAGCTCCTTTATCTTTTTGGCATATATGGTCACGTATGTGGTTTTACTCTAAATTGAATGCCTTCCTAAATGTTACAACCCGTCCCTATTTTTTTTCCGTTTTTATTAATTTTAAACGAGTGATTTGATGAAATTGCCCTAGAGGCAAAGATTTTGACTTTCGTCGATCGTCAATTAGGGAGACGTAAGATTTATTCTTTTATAGTATCCTCGTAGTACTCGTCACTACGAGCGCATAGGCGAAAGCCGTTTGCGAGTCCGGGCTTTAACGGTATAGTTACGGACATTTGAAGTTGTTTTACTAAACTATGGATTTGAAATTAATTAAAAATCCCACCATGTGGAAATTGTAACCAATCAGAAATTAGGGAGGAATGAGTAGACCAATCAGACCAAGGGCAAGGGACCAATTAGAAGAAAAGGGGGGCAACCAATTAGAAGGGGGGATCTCCCACTTCCCGTCGATGGCACCCACGACAAAATTGGTTTCGACCCGGTTCTAATTATGACCAATTTCCACCATTTTTTTCGACGAAATTGTCACATCCTAGCTCGACTCCGCCGTAACACGATATTGTCTGCTCTGGGTCACACCCTCACAGATTTGTTCTTGGGTTTCGGGACGAGAACTTCCCTGGAGGTCACTCATCCTAGGATTGCTCTCGCCTAAACTCACTTAACTTCGGAGTTCCTATGATCCTCAAATATTACGTACTATTACGTATTAAAGTTTGGTGACGATCCAACTGTCGGATCGTCCGTTGCTATAACGTTGAAGTGGCGAACCTTAGCAAAATTATACCCAAACAATGGAATTTCGTTAATTAAATGTCAAGCATGGAATCAAGGCATCCAAAATAGCCTAGGATGGGCAGGTCAAATCTCGGCCCGGCCGTCCCGACTCACCGAAAAATTCAACTATTTCTGTGAAATTTCGGATTGTGAGATCCCACATCGACCAAGAGGGGGTGATGTGCCTTATATGTAAATGCTCCCCACCCTATAGCACGAGGCCTTTTGGGAACTCACTGGCTTCGGATCCCATAAGAACTCCGAAGTTAAGCGAGTTTGGGCAAGAGCAGTCCTAGGATGGGTGACCCCCTTGGGAAGTTCTCGTGCCGAAACCCAAAAATAAAACCGTGAGGGAATTGTAAGCCCAAAGCGAACAATATCATGCTACAGTGGAGTCGAGCTAAGATGTGACAATTTGGTATCAAAGTCACTCTACCGTTCGGTGCAGATGTGTCGGCGAGGACTCCGGGTTCCCCTTAAGTGGGGTGGATTGTGAGATCCCACATCTACCAACGAAGAGGGGGTGATGTGCCTTATATGTACATGCTCCCATCCTTATAGCATAAGGCCTTTTGGGAACTCACTGGCTCTGGATCCCATAAGAACTCTGAAGTTAAGCGAGTTTGGGCGAGAGAAGTCCTAGGATGGGTGATCCCCCTGGGAAGTTCTCTTGCCGAAACCCAAAAACAAAACCGTGAGGGAATGGTAAGCCCAGAGCGGACAATATCGTGCTACGGCGGAGTCGAGTCTAGGATGTGACACCAAATCTAAATTATCATACTCCTATCACAGTTTTAGCAAATAACATTTCTTTATCTTCCACTTTACACTTGTCCTCTGAGTCTTTAAGTGTGTTACTTATGTGCATCTTTATAAGAACCAGTGGAGTAAGCTTGATTCATGTGTTATTTGTTGTATTTTTTTTTATTTGCTCCTCAAAAAAAAAATATCGATGTTATCATCAGACTTCTTGTCATATGTATGTCACTATGATCAACAACCAGTTTCCCAAGAGTCGGTTTCTGATTTGAGTCTGAAAGTGAGGTTTCTACGGAGTCAATCATCAAGCGACCATGAAATAACCCCTTTTCCTCACTCAATTGTTTCCGCCCATGAGCCCGTGGATATCCATGAGGTAAGTAGTAGTTGAGAAACTAACACTTTATCTAATCCTATTGGTGTTGAGTAATCGTATTATTAGCTTCAAGACAGAATCGCGGCAAACCACCAATTCGATACTCACCAAAAGGGAAGACTAGATTTGCTATTACTTAGTATGTATCTACCCACCAACTCTCACCCAATACCAAGCGATGGTGAATCAAATGGTGGGTCTACAAGTTCTGACTCGAGTTGAAGATGCTTTGAAAGATCCAAACTAGACAGTGGATATGCAAGTGGAGATGAAAGCTTTGCAGAAAAATAAGAATGGAATATTGTGTCTTTGCCGAAAGGGAACAGATCAGTGGGTTGAAAATGACTGTTCACCATCAAACACAAAGTTGACGAGACCATAGATCAATACAAGGCCAGGTGAGTTGCTAAAGGGTATTATATAAACATTTGGTGTGGATTATCAAGAGTCATTTGTATCAGTCACAAAAATGAATATTAGACAAGTATTATTGTCCTTGGTAGCTAACCTTGATTGGCATTAAAACAATTCGAGATGAAAAATGCTTTTATGCATGGTTACTTGGAGGAGGAGGTGTACATGGATCTTTCTCCTGAATATGGAATACAAGGTACTCCTGGAAAAGTATCTTAGCTCTGTAAAGCCTTGTATAGATTAAAACAATCACCGCATGCTTGGTTTGGACGATTTACTCAAGCTATGAAGAGGTATGGTTATCGTCAGGGTAACTCTGATCACACCTTGTTTATCAAACGAAAAGGTGGTAAAATGACCTTATTCATCATGTGTTTAGATGAGATGGTTATTATAGGAGATGATGCGGAAGAAATTGAAAAGTTACAAGGATATTTGGCCTTTGAGTTTGAGATGAAAAACTTGGAAGGAATGAAATAGTTACTGGAGATTGAGGTTGCTTGATCAAAAGAAGGTATTTTTCTCAACGAAAATATGTACTTGATTCATTGTCTAAAACTGGTATGTTTGCTTGTAAACCAGCTGAGACACCGATTATACATAATCATCACTTGAGTATTTACCCCATTCAGTTTCTGAATGATAGGGGAGATATCAGAGGCTGGTAGGAAGCTAATTTATTTGTCGCATACTCATCTGGAAATAGCCTATGCTGTCAGTTTTAGCAGTCAATTCATGCATTCTCTGAGCGATGATCACAAGGTTGCATTTATGAGAATTTGGAGATATCTGAAATCCGCTCCTAAAAAATTATTAATTTTTTGGAAGCATGGACATATGGAAATAAAAGGATATACAGATGCAGACTTGGCTAAAAATGTGACTAATAGACTATCAACTTCAGGCTACTTCATGTTTGTTGCTGGTAATCTTGTAACCTGGTAGAGCAAGAAACATAATGTAGTTACTCGGTCTTCACCTGGGGCTGAGATAGAGGGATGGCTCACGGTATTTGTGAGCTATTGTGGATTTGAACTTTGCTTATGGAGATTTGATTTAAACCCCAAGGATATATGCAGCTTTACTATGATAATCACGTAGCTTGGGAAATAGCGAATAATCCAGTACAACATGATCACACTAAACATGTTGAGGTGGATCACCATTTTGTCGAAGAAAAGTTGGATGTGGTGATGTCAGATGAGCAACTAGCGGATGTGTTAACCCATTTGTGTCAGCAAGGGGTTTTCATGACTCATAAGACAAGTTGAGCCTAGTAGATATTTATGCATCAATTTGAGGAGAAGTGTTGACGTGAGTCAACTATTGTATTTATTGTAATATTAGTAATTTTGTGATTCCCTTGTATTTAGGAATTTCCTTATATATATCTCAACTCCTTCAGAAAATAATACAATCTGAATTATTTCCAAATACACTAACACTTTTATCTGAATCTTCAACTGCTTATAGAGTTTTAATCTTAACGGAACTTTTACTTGGAAATCCAGATATAATAATGTAAACAAAGTTACAATATAGAGCATTCGCATATTAAACCCTAACTTTGTTATAGTGATAAACCATGTTAAAACCTAAACCTTGACCAGTTTGATAGTTCTGTATGAATATTAATCTAACAAATGCATCCTGGTAATAACCCGAAACTAATCAGCGATAGTTAGGGCTGATTGATGTCTCAAATAAAAATCTGGAACTCGGGAAAAAAAAACACACATAAGAGTACAATTCGTTTCTTGTGACTGAGAGAGAATATTAATTAATTAAATAATTCTGTTCATATATATATATTTTTTTTGTGTTTGTTTTGTTTTGATATGCATGTGGTAAAAAGTAGTGGGGTTAACTCTGTAACCTGGAAATGAACCCAACAAGAGGGTAGACCTCGATACCATTTTAAGAGAAAGGAAGGAGGGGGGAGATAGTACACGTAGCAGAGAGCTGTGCATAAGCAAACAAGAAAAGGAACTTACTTTCATGTCTTTTGCAACAAGCACAGAGGCCACAGTAGAATTGTAGTATTGAAAACAGTGAATCTATGGCTTCATTATTAACTCATGATCAGTACGGACTTTTTTCTACAGTGATACTGTGCACACCCTATTCCTGCTGCTACTACTGCTCCTTCTGCATCGGCCCCTCTCTGCTAATTGAGTCGTATAAATATCATCTTTATTGGATTTCTACACCACTCACCCCAGAGAGAGAGAGAGAGAGTTGAATTCTTCAGGATTGTAAATTTATTAAGGAGCTAGCTATAGCCACTTGAGAGTACACGTACTTTGTGCAGCTGGGGCTTGTTTTTTGACAGAGAAAAAATTGAAGATGATTTTCTTAAAATAATGAATGGAATGTTTTAAATAGACCTCAAGATTGTGACAATTTGAAAATGTTTTAAATAGACCTCAGGATTGTGACAATTTGAAATAATGGAAAGTGATAATATATTTCTGCACTTTGATTGAAATGATTTCATGTTGGAATTTATGTCCTCTAAACTAATGAAAATAAGAGAGAGATAGAGAGAAGGAAAAGCGCACGAACTATTTGTTGTACTACAAGTTCTTTTTATGTTCGTTATTAATTTTCATGAACTAATATTTTATCTAACTCAACATTTAATTTCAATAATCTAAGTGGACTTAGGCCGAAAGTACCTCAATGCAATCAGTAGTAGACCATTTGCCTTTTATCAATATGTTGGGAAGAGTCGAATTTAGTGTTTAAACCATAAAACTCTTTGTTTTCATTTCTTTCTTCTTTTGTTTGTTGGTTTGAACTTCTAGTCCACCATTCTTTACTTCTTTCTTATTTCTACTCTCCATTAATCTTAAGTAGGTTTGTAATCTTTCTCAACTCTTTGTATATGTTAGAATATAGATTATAATATGATGTATAATTTCCCTCCAACTATGAGTTGGTTATACGTGGGGTTTGTAAAAGAAAGTCTATATGATGTTTTGGTGCATATTAAAGCTAAACAATAAAGCTATATATATATATATATATATATATATATTTTTTTTTTTGAACTGTTATTAGCACTCTAAAAATTTTATTCTACACTCCTCGCAAGTGTATTTTTCTCTCTAATTATAAAAAGTTAGTGTCAAATGTAACTTTTGGAGTGATAATAACAATTCTTTTTTTTTTGTCGAATATAAAGCTTTATATTTTGTGTAATTGAAATTTGAGAATGTTTTCATAATAAAACGAAAACCATACAAGCCTATGGGTTTCCTTTCAATCAATCACTACTCAAATTAAAAGTCGGCAAATGTCAAAATAAACTATATTATTGGTGGGTATACTCATAATTCATGGGCACAAATAATTTCCAAAAAGAAAAAGATGCCTTTTACTTTCAACTTCTATAGGTCCCTAAGCTAATGTCACCTAGATTAAAATGCTTTGGCTAAATTTGGGGGAATCACTAGCTTCCATTGTAAATCAATGCTGCATATTGTACTGACAAGAAAGAGTAAAAAAATGTTATTTAATAAAAAAAAAAACAGAGAGTAAATAATGCTTGAATATTTTTTAATACCTAGCCAATCTTGATTCTTGAGATGAACAAACTACTTTGATGCTATTTCTGATGGCCAAAAGTCATTTTTCTTGGTTGCGCGTGGTTACCAAACACGGTCTTAATTAACCCTAGTACTATGTGCATCTTGAGGACATGGAGACAGAGATATATGAGAGATTGGAGGCAAGAGTCCTCGAGGTGAGTTGTAACTATGTGACCAAAGATCTTACCTTTGAGTGTAAATTTCGATATGGGAGAACTGAGAACATCAAAACCCCAATTGGGTGCATGGATGTAGATGTTGATAAATTTCCAACGTATAAGAGAAATGACAGCCAACTTTTTCAGCAAAGTTAAAAGTTTTTATTTTTAAAGTTAAAAGTTTTTATTTTTATTGTTTTAGTATGTTTATTTATACTTTGCAAACACTATTTGGGGGCAACAATGTAGGAAGGGACCTAACGAAATTGTCAAACAATGCCCAAAAAGAATAAGTACATATTTTAATTAATTAGTTTGGTACTCTTGAGTATCTGGTACTTCAAATATTTTAACTGTTAGATATTCGTTTAAAAATATAAAAAACAAACTCTATCTACTAACTGGTAAGTGAAAGATCTTAGATTCGATCCTCGCAAAAAACGAATTTGAACCACATTATTACTAGTCCATTGTAAGAATAAGCGCATCACTCTCTTTCCTTAATGTAGATAATAGCAATTGTTCAAAAAATATATATATAAGATAGCATTAAAGTAGCAAGTACTCCGAATATTTTAACTTTTGAGCACCCAAAATGCACTATTAATGAAAATAAGATGTTTAAAAAAATAAAACAGGTTTCTGTGTTTCTGTGACATTGTCACTGACAACTACGTAACTCTGTGTACATATATATATATGGGAATAGGATTCTCTCTCCTTCTAATATCTCTCCCTTTCCTCCTATTTAAACGGTTGCGATTACGTCACGTCTACATCTTATTTTGAATTTTTTATATAGAGAATAAGATAAAAAGAAAGTGTGAGAGGAAGGGATGGAAGTGGATGGTAATAGAAGGGGAGAGAAGCTTGGTAATAGAAGGGGAGAGAAGCTTACTCCATATATATATATATATGAGAGAGAAACAGATGGAGTGAATTGTCAAATCGGAAATGCAAAAGCTTAAATGCCTTTTGTGTGATTGTGTTATTATTGCGATAATAATTTGATGGTGTATTATTAGCGTCCAAGGGTTCCGAGATAATGTCACAACAAAGGTCGATACATATGGATATGGAAATCAGGATTTGGATATGCGTTTGTTTAGTTCATGAATTGGTTATCATGGAGTAGGATTCTCTCCTATCTTAATATATCTATTTTTCCATCATCTTCTATTTAAACGGACACTATTGAACCGCGTTATTATTTTATATTAATTTTTTTTATATAGAAATATAGACAAAAAGGAAAGTGTGAGAGAAGGAGATGGTAATAGGAGGGGAGAGAATCATATTCCAGTTATCATTCGTAAACCCTTTTTAAATTTATTATTTGCAGTTTTACTTTAGGGATTAAGCTAGGTTGTAATTAATATTAAGAGTAAAAGAGGAAGAACTTATAGACAATGTTTGGGCGAGAAATTTCTAATTTTGAATAGATCATGAGGTCAAGAAATGGATCATAAAATGTTAGAAAGAATGGATTAGAATGCATAACAAAATTATGTGAAAGAAATTTGCAAATCTCTACTTGGAATGATTCATTTATAAATTTCTCTTGCATCTCATGTAGCATTGTGTGATGTATTTCTTGACTTCACTCCCTTAAAACTTTAAAATAACTCAATAGAGCTTATGATTTCATGAACCTTAACACAAGTTAATTATGTTGAGAGTGTGACTTTCACATTAGGAAAGTTAAGAACCTCGATGTGATCATACAAAGTTGAGATACTCTGTCATGTTACTGACTAATTTTACGGTGAAACTTTTCCTTTTTTTAAAAAAAAAGTCTCACAGACATGAGACATTATTAATTTCAAGGGAGAAAAAGCTGCAAGAAGGCAACCAAAACTAAACTCAAAACCATTTAGAAACTTTTTGTCAAATATCCATGTACTTCAACCTTTTCTTTTTGAACCACACTACACTGCATATCTACATCAAATAGCACACCAAAAACTCTATAATAGGATAGCGTTATAGAAAACACTATGACAACAGACTCTTTACCTTTTTCTTTTTTTTCTTTTCCGTACATCGATATATTTTCACTAAGGGTAGGAGGAGTTCAGCTAAGCTACACAATGGGCAACCTAATTTGGTATCGACTATCCACGATATTTGAATGTAAGACTTCTCACTTTCAAGTGAAGAGGAATACCACCAGACCGTATTAATGATTAGTGACAATCGACTCTTTACTAGCTCTAGCTTTTTCATAGCATTTCTGAAAGGAGTTATAAAAAAATAAAAAATAAATTATATTATAGCGTCCATGAATGCTATTATAGATGAAAAGGACAACATTTTTGAAGTGCCATTATTTTGCTTCTATAGGGTTTATAAATTGATGTTAGTTAACATATCGTAAAAATATAACCGTAATTGGCTTTGTTCTATGCTAATACATAGTTGGTACACCAATTATAACTGTATAATGGTAGTTAATTAAATTGTAAACCCTTTACAAAAGTGGCATGCACTTGATCATCAAATGATGGAAACGAAATATCAAGTGTGTTACACCAAAACAAAGTATCAAGTACTGCATTACAATCTCTTGGCTCTCCTAAAAAATAACTATGAAAAGGCACCAATATATATGGTCCATAATCCACGTAAATTCGAACTTTTTTTAGTATTGTTATAAATTTCACGTATGATGTTATAAATTTATATATTCAAACTAATTTGTTGACTTTTAGGGTTAATGTATACATGTTATAAGTCCTCATCCTTATATGTTTTTCAATCAAGTCCCTTAATCTCATCCACAATTGGGTTTAAGAACTGTTAAGTGGTGCATGACTACGAATTTGGTACACGGACACTATCATACTACACATGTTTTCCAAATCTGAAATTGATATAAGGGTAAATTACGTAGTAGCTCCTCAGGTTTGAGGTCTATTAGAGCAACTTCACCCATGGAGCCCTCCCCCTTGACAATCCACTATTCAATCCACCCTATTGAACAGTAACTGCCTTTAATGAATAGTAACTGCCATTAATGAACAGTAATTGCCATTTGCATCTCCACCCATGGAGCCCTTCCCCCAGGCAATTGGTAATAAAATATTAATATTTTTTTCTTACCCAATCCATAAAATATTAATATTTTTCTTTAACCGGTCCCTCTCTCTCTCTCTCTCTCTCTCTCTCTCGAACAGCAGCAGCCATCGTCGTCGTCGTCGTCTCCCTCGCCATCGTCGTCGTCATCGTCAGCCCAGCTTCGTCCTCATCGTCGTCGTCTCCCTCGCCGTCGTCGTCGTCGTCGCCGCCTTCGTCCTCGTCATCTGCACCCAGGCCTGGTCATCTGCACCCTCGTCCTCGTCATCTGCACCCAGGCCTGGTCATCGCCTCCTTCGTCCTCGTCATCTGCACCCTCGCCATCGTCGGCGTCAGCCGACGTCACACCCCTCGGGCCACAGGCCCGTCGATTCCCCACCCCCCCTTCGCTCGGGCTCCCACCTTCACTCGGGCTCCACACGGCTGGAGCACAGTCCACCGGGCCTCAGGCCCTTTCCTCTCCCCTGTCTTCCGAGCACTCCACACGGCTGGAGTTGCTCTTACAACCCCATTCAACATCTTTAAAACATTTCACTTTCATACCTCACGTACTATTTTATTTCAAAATAATACATCCGTTACATTTTACATCCATTGATCCGTTAAGTGTTGATGTGGCTGGCACATTTATGCCACGTGGCAAAAAAAAAACCTTAATCTTCTAAATTTAAAAAAATAAAAAAAAATAAAAAAAGGTTAGAAAATCCAGATCCCATCACCCACCCCCTTCCCCATACCCGAACCTTGAACAAAAAAAAAAAAAACCCACAAAACCCAGTTCCCCCCACCCTACCTCACCCCCACGTCCCCCTTCTCCTTCTCCATCCAATGCTCAGTCGTTGTCACGCCCACCGCGGCTGCCAAGGCCTCCATGGAGTACAAGGTCAAGTCGGGGGAGGAAGATTCGGATCGAGAGAGAAGTGTTGGGGTTGATGTGGATGTCCCTGGTGGCGACGCCGTCGTCGAATATCGGATTGGGGGCAGCGATTGTTTCTTCGGGTATGGGAGGTGACGCCAAATGGGTTGAACTCGTTGGGTTGGGTTTGGATCAAATTCTTCAAACGGTGCTTCAAGATGAACTCTTGGCATCTCTCTCTCTCTCTCTTTCTCCTATCTCTTTCTCTCTCTACAAATTGGGAGATTTGCAGAGACTGGAAAAATGAGAAATGGGGAGTGGGGGAGGTGCGGTAGGGGTGGGGTGGGATGGGGCGGAGGAGAGGGAGTGGGTCCCCAGGGTGGAAGGGGGAGGGGAGGGGAGGAATGGTTTCTGGGCTCGGATGGGATTTTTGGGTGTGGTGGAGGTGGGATTTTTGCGTGTGTCGGCGGTCTCCGGGAAGGTGGGGGTGGGGTGGGGGGTTGCGAGAGAGGTTAGGGCGGGGTGTTGCGGATTCAACATTTGTTTTTTTTTTTAAACAAATTAGAAGATTAAGGTTTTTTTATTAAATTTTTTTTTGGCACGTGGCACACATTTGGCAGTCACGTCAGCACTTAACGGATCAATGGATGGAAAATGTAACGGATGTATTATTTTGAAATAAAATAGTACGTGAGGTATGAAAGTGAAATGTTTTAAAGATGTTGTATGGGGTTGTAATAAACCTCAAACCTGAATGACTACTATGTAATTTACCCTTGATATAATTATGTACAAATTAAGGATATAATATAGACCAAGGAATATGGTTTCTAATATAGAACACGTACCCGGTGGACCAAATAAAACAAAGCCAATGAAAAACGGTGCAGAGGATAGGTGGCTGGTAACTAAGGAGCTAACACTTTAACACAACATGTACAGTCAACGGAAAAATACAAGATTTGATTTGGTAGATATATAGAACGGAAATTAATATGGAATTGTAAAGAACCGAGGAGTAGGAGAGAAACAAAAGGCTGTAAATTGATCACAACCTCCTCTCTCTTGAATATTTAAGTGTGAAAACAACTGATGAATGAGCCATCACTCCCATGCACACGTCCCTTTCTCTCTTCCTCTCCCCCACCTCTGCCGCTTCTGCACCATCTCTCTCACACATACACATCCTTTGGGAATGATAACCATACAATTTTCTCATCTATCTTTGCAAATATGACCATGAAAAGAAAAACATATTGTTACAGAGGCAACTTGCTTACGATACATAACCAACTTGTACGAACCGAAAACAAGTACGTGATCAGCTAGCTACTATCTATATTTGTAGATAAAATTTTATAAATTAAATAACATTAAAGTTGATGATGAGATTATTACTTAAGCGTTGATGAACGTACTCATTTCCTATCCATGACATATTATTTGTTTGCAAATTTTGTCTATGAATTGAGTATCTCTAGCATAATTCTAACAATAAGGTAATATTAAGGAGACTAAATGTATAGACTAAATTTTGTAAACTAAATGATATGTAAGTTGAGATTGGATTATTAGTTAAGTATGATTAACGTACTTCTTTTTTATTAGTAACACATCATTTAGTTTGCAAATTTAATATACAAATTTAATTTCTCTAGTATTACCCACAATAATAATATAAACTCTAACAACAATTTTCTTATGTTTAAAGGTATCTGTTTGACGCTTTACATATAAAGACTCATTTATTCTTGACAATTAATGACCGTTTGACACATATATCAAAATATCTCATGTGAATCACAAATGAAAATTTTGTGCCAATATGTTATAATTAAATTGATTTGCAAGTAGAAATGACTTCTTACACACAAAGGGTAGAGCCATAAGAAAGAATTATAAAATAATACAACACTTTATGTTACTTAGTACTATAATCTGGTAGTAGTTTTCTTCATTTGTAAGTGAGAGATCTGAGGTTCGATTCTCGCCAAAAGCGAATTTGAATCACATTATTGCCAACCTATTGTGAGGCTTAGCTCACTCCATCACCCCTTAGTATAGATAATATTGTTTGTTCAAAAGAATAAGAAAAAAAAACTATGTTACATCATAACCAGTCCCCAAGCCAACTATATAATTAGTGCCATCTCTCTCTCTTTTGTTTTCTCTTTCTTCTCGTTCCTTAATAGTAACTCATCATCAACAATTCTCAAGCAGCGAGATCAGATCCAAAATTTGTCTACTACCCATCATCAATATCCCACTGATAGATCGATCAGTCAAAATCCCATCAATCAAATCACCAAATCAATATAATCACCATCATCAGATCATCATCATCAAATTAGAAAGAAAGAAAGAATGTCTTCAGCTGCAGCATCATCCACTGTCTTTAACTCACAGGACCAACAACACCACCACCACCTCCTCTCCCCCACCGATCAGCTCTGTTATGTCCATTGCAACTTCTGTGACACCGTCCTTGCTGTACTTACTCATCTTATTCTTACCTTACTTTAACAAGAAATTTCCTGGGTTTTAATTGTATATTATTGTTTTTGTATGTAGGTGAGTGTTCCTTGCAGCAGTTTGTTCAAGACTGTGACTGTTCGATGTGGCCACTGCAGCAACCTTATCTCCGTCAACATGCGTGCCCTTCTTCTTCCTCCGGCTAATAATAATAACCAACTTCACCTTCCACACCCTTTCTTCTCCACTCCTCACAATCTCCTTGTAGGTTTTCTTTTTTGGCTCATTATATGTATATAAATATGATTCGTTCTAATTGGCATAATAGTGTATAATTCATGCTCGCATTTTGTAAGAATTTGTTAGGCATTTTCTATTCAAGTAAACTCTCAAATATTTTCATTTTTTTATCTTCCAAATCAGCACACTCACAGAATGACTACATAATGACAAACTAAGAGTGTGAATATATATCATTTCCCTTTATTTATATTATATATATTGTTGTTCTGATGGGATCATGTGTGTGTGTGTATATATAGCAGGAGGAAATCCGAAACACCCCATCCAACACAATGATGAATCACCAGCCTTGTTACACAAATGAATCGATCATGCCAATCCGAGGAGAAGGCTTTGATCATCTTCAGGAGATACCTAAGCCTCCTGCAGTTGTCAACAGACGTGAGTGAAATTTTTCTTCTTCTGTACCATAAGCACACCAAACTCATGTAATGGCTTTCTGGGTGTACCAAACCTTTTCATGTTTGTCTTAATTTATTTCTCTTTTAGCGTAGTGAATTTTTTTCTTTCTTTTCTTTCTGAATCCCTATCACTTTAAATTAGGCCTTTTTGGTAAACAGCAGACTCTTTTCCAATCAAGAAAAAGTTCCGAACGTGAAACCAAGCTAACTTTTGAATGTTTGGGCTTACTTTTTAACAGTTCCCAATGTCTCTAGCTTTAGTTTTTTTTTTTTTTTTTTTGGCAAACGTCTCTGGCTTTAGTTTTGTGTATGATCGAGACAGAGGCAAGAATCTTTAGCACACATTTATTTCATGTGCAGCTTTCTCCTTTCATGTTGTTTCAGATTTAGTTCTCAGTCTAGTGGCCGGTACTAAAGCTCACTTTAGATCCACAAGTATACAGTTCTTCTTTTCTAGTATTCTTCAAACAGTTTTGAGTATTTAATATCTGATCAGGATCTATGTAGAAAACCCTAGATGAATTACACACACACACATATATTTATACGATCATTTTGCTTTTAGCTTGTTCTTATTTCTAATGTAAAGAATGGATGTGGTGATATGAGAGGAATAAAAATTTAATACGCATTATCACATATTTATCTATTAAAGGAAAAATAAAGAAATAAAAAAGGCCAGCGAATTGATTATAATGTTTATCTGTCTACTTTTGTCTCTCTGCGAAATGTCTACGTTGCATGTCCAGCTCCGGAGAAGAGACAGAGAGTGCCATCTGCCTACAACCGCTTTATCAAGTGAGTGAGATTATACATAAACTAAAGGAAAAATTAGTATTCAGTCCCTAGTTTCTAATGTTCATTGACTAAGGCCTTATTAGTTTTTAGATTTTGATCAGAGTCCCTAACATTAATATATTAATGAATTACATGTAAATTACATAATTTTTATAATAAAATTAGTAATTGATATAGAATTTAATACTCACACCTTATTAAACTCCTAATTAATTTCAATTCAAACATTTTCAAAATATAAAAAATAAAATTAGAATAAGTTTGTACCCATTAAATTTTTATAAAAAAAAAAACAATATGTACCCATTCTTAATATACCAATTTGTTATATGAAAAATGTACCTTTTTTTTAATATAAAATGTACCCATTTTTTTTATATAAAATTCATTCAATCTTTTCACTAATCCATTTTTTAAACTTATATGAGTACATTCTATTTCGTTGATTTAAGAATGTATTCATGTCAAGTTTAATAGAAGAAATGCTTAATAATTATTAAGCCTAATATATATAGATTTTTTTTTTGTGTTTTTGAAAAATGTACCCATGTTTTGGTACAATAATTTTTTGGTTAGTTTTTTATGAACGTACCCATGTATGTACATAATATATTGGAGAGTATAATTTATGTTTAATATTTTTAATCCCATAAATTATGGGTTTTATTTAAAATTTCTTTAACATAAATAACTACAAATTTCATTTTTGGTTTAAAAATAAAATAACCTACATAGAAATACATTATTACATTAATGTCAGGGACTTCGATCAAGAACTAAAAATCACAAAGGTTTTATTCAAAGAACATTGATAATTAGGGGCCGCATCCAAAGTGTCCCTAAACTAAAACACAGTTATACTTAATCGTTTTCTATATATATAAATGTTTATGCTGTAATTACTCAATATATACACGTATATATAGATATAGTCTTTGGAAGCATAACCATGAAATTGTTTATATTTGCAGGGAGGAGATACAACGTATTAAAGCTGGAAATCCTGATATAAGCCACAGAGAGGCCTTTAGTGCTGCTGCAAAGAATGTAAGCGTTGAATAAGGCTTCGGTTTCAACTTTAACCAGCTAGGGTTTCACTTTTTTTTTTTGAAGGCGCTAGGGTTTCACTTTTAATAGCTACTATGTATGCAGATAACTAGCCAGCTAGCTATTTAGTATTTTTTTTTTTTTTAAGAAAGTTAAGGTTCTATCGTAAAATTAATTGACAATACGAGGAGTAATTCAACCTTTTATAAGCTCTTACATAATTTGATCACTCACCGATGTGGAACTCTTTAAGCTTTACACCCCACACTTTTAAAAAAATGCAGCGTGGTTGTTTTGTTCTTTTTGGATTTTAGAGGTTTTGAATCTTTTTATTTTCTTTTTTGTTACTCGTTAATTTTGTTGGTACATTTGTTTTGTTCTCTCAGTGGGCCCACTTCCCTCACATCCACTTCGGCCTTATGCCTGATCAACCCGTGAAGAAAACTAACATACGCCAGCAGGTATACCTCAACCCTAATCGATCTGAGTTTCTTAGATGGAAACCCTAGTGACTGAAATAGTGCTATTACGCCTCTTTCATTCACTTTCAACGAAAATTAATGCACATGAAAAAACAAGTTTCGAAGGGTGTTTCAATTGGAAATTTATGAATTTATGTCTTGGGTTTTTGCAGGAAGGAGATGACATGCTCTTGAAAGATGGATTTTTCAGTACTCCTGCCAATGTGGGTGTCTCCCCGTACTAGAAGGATTAGGGTTTATCCTATTTCGTCCCTCTCAACTTTAACTAGTACTAGGGAATCTTATTTATATCCTAAGCTTTCTTGTTATTAGTCTCTAAAACCTTGGGTTGCATGCATGGTTATATTACTAGCTAGTCGTTGATTGAAGGATATGGAATCTATATGGTAATGGTAAAAAACCCATATGAATATTGACGGTTTTTAATGAAAATATATATCGCAAGAAGCAATTCTGTTCAAAGAGTAAACATATATTGGGTGATTTGAAAGCTCCGTAATCCGGTAGGCTACATGTTGATAACCTACTCTGAGACTCTAAAAAATGTGAGCATCCAACCTTAAACCAATTGTCAATAGAAATAGGTTCTTCTAAAAACTCTTGCTCCACCGACAATTCTGGGTATGTATACCCTCATCAAGTTGGATACCCAATCCGAATTTCTTTACAATGTTCTCTCTTTTGTGTTCATTTGAAGCCTAGTGCTATGAGGCTTCAGATTAAAAAACAAATGCTGCTACGAGACTAACTTCAATGGTTGGGATTAAAATTTAATTTTTTAGTCCAAAAAAATTATGTTCTAACTTATAAACAGTTTTTCTCCTACAATGGTTTTGGCTTAAAATTTAGCTCGAAATTAGTAAAGAATGATTTTAGCCTGATTTTTTTGTACCTTTTAAAAAAATAACATTTATGTTGATTATTCTAATTTATTTTGAACATTTTAACCTAAAATATTCAAATCCAATAAATAATGAAAAATCAATCAACCTACCTCATTCTTACACATATGCACTACATGAAAAACCACACAACCTACTCGATTCTTAAACACAAATACATAGGTGGGTAAGAAGAAAAAAAGGAAGAATTGTTTGACGAAAATGAATTTTGTATGGATGTTTGAATAAATACATAGGTATTCATAGAGTTTTTTGGTGAATTTTGATTTAAATAATTTTTTTAATTGTTGAGCCGATGGATTTAATTTTGGATTGTTAGAGTTTTTTTTACAGTTAGATTTGCTCATATTAGATCTCAACCGTTGGATTTAATATATTTATAAATTTGATTTTAAAAAAAATTGAATGGGGACTGTTGATTGAACAAACGGTCCAACCACATGGGCCGTCGGAAAAAAAAAGAGTCATTGGTGTTTCCACAAGTGGCCGACAACATCAGCAATTGAGTCACAACCACTAACCTTGACTCATTTTAAGGGCTAAATTTGGGTCATAAATAAGTTTTAACCCAAAACTTTTTTTAGTCCAATGATTGAAGAAACTTTAAGCGAGTTAATTTGAGTTTTAACCCCACCATTGAAGTTGGTGTGAGGGTTTGGCACTATATATTGTTGTATCTTCTAAGTAATGAGATGTGTCTTTATTGTCTTAATTATATTGATTTCAAGTCAAGGTCACAGGGCAGCTGGACACGGCATTGAGTACCGAACTCATAGGGATTAGCCATTTAGCCCTTGATATGAGCATGCTATGCATAGAGCTTCACCAACTGTTGCTACGGATCAACAGGCCTCAAGCACCTTCGAAGAATTTCAGCTATTTATTTAGTTATTTATAAAAAATGAAATTAATTAAACAGTAAGATGATGTATGACAAAGCGTCCATTTTAAACCCAAAATCTTAGCACAGGCAAAATGTGAATCAACATACACTCAATGAACGTAGAAAAAGTAATATAAGTATAAGATTCCCTCCACCAGTGCTTTAAAAATCACGTTGGACTGAAATAACACTAAAACATTTGCTAAACTTGGTTTGATTTCTTTCATTGCAAACCCACCAAATTAGATTACAACAACCAACCAAGCGCCATAGTTTCCCAACAAAAAAAAAAAAAAAAAAAACCTTAGAAAAAGAATAAAAACAGTTGAGTTTCCACTATAAAATCAATTGACAATATGAAGAGTAATCGAACTTTTTATAAGCACTTGCAAGGCCTCTTCTTTAGCCGATGTGAGAATCACACTACTAACGAGCATAACATTTGTCAAATCGAATGAATATCCACTTTTGTAAAGCTGCAGTTTGAGGGCAATGTAGAAGAACATGACCACAAGACTCTCTAACACTGACAAAAGCGCAACATGAAGTTAAAGCCACACCCCCATCGCTACAACAAATCGTCAGTCAACAACCGCCCATGACAAGAACCTTCTACATGGCATTAGACGAGAAATAGTAAAAAGAATCTTTAGCAAAAACAAAACCGGATGTGTCCAAAATAAAGGATCATCCATATGTATATTCGGCAATGAAATTTCCTCAATGTTTTTCACAAGATGAAGAAAGAGGAAGTAACGCCATTGGGAAGAGACCAAGCATGAATAAAGTAAGACAATTGGAGTGCAAAGGAATTATGACAACCTCCCTAATACTAGAGATCATTGACAAGCTTGCTATCATGCCATAAAAAAGCATCTACTCCCATCACCGATAATCCATTGAAGAGAATGGTAGAAAGAGAACCACGCTCTTCCAAACTGAAGATTTCTTATAGGATTTCAGCAATTGAAGATAAAGGCTTATGAACATATGACGTAACCAACCGAAGGCAGAGAGGAAGAAGAGCTACATCCCAAACCACCTTCCTCTTACTCCTTGTAACAAGAATTACAAGCTATTAGAGACGCACCAAGAGCCTCTGGATGCACTGAAATAATGAGCTGGAGCCTCCCGCATGCGAAAGCATTGAACCTTTTAAGCCATCCACTTGCAACAGTTCTACTTGGCGAACACCACAGGAGCAGGTGACAAAAACTTACAGCTCCTATCAAGAAGGCTTATAAGTTCTGAAGTGAGAATAATTGGATCTGCAATATTCAATAAAAAAATTTTTGGATCTGCAATAGTTCTCCCTTTGCTGGCCAGATGATGCAATCAATTTTATTTATTATAGTCCAATCTGTAAGATTTCGGCACAGGATGAGGCCCAATAAAAACCCAAAAATAAGGCCCATTACGGAAATAGAGTCGAGGTGCAGAGTGGAACCATGTAGTACCAGTACCACACACGAGATAGATCTTCCAAAAAACAAGGCTTTGTCAACTGTACTCCAACAGGTTTTAACTGTTTGGGCAACGCTCATCCCTTGTTTAAGTTGAAACGTAGAAAGACCAAAAACCCATGCTGATCGTGATTCCCTCTCTCTTTTCCAAACACGGTTATTGAACTTATGCTCTACGACTAGATCAACACGTTATTACTTCAGCTAGCAAGTGGTAGGCTGTAAGCCGAATGAGAGAGCTATCCAGTTTTCAGATAAGAAGAAGATAAGTAAGTTGGACAGACAAGTATCAGTTGCTTCTACTTGTGGCGTTCTTCCAAAAAGTACCCCAAAAGAGTAGCAATAAGGTACCAATATAGTACTCAATTCTATTAATCAGGGTAAACAATGGTGAGAAGAAGAAGTCAACGCTAATTTATGAGTATAAGCATGAATGTTCATCTACTTTTGAGTCTGGCTATTAGAGCTGTGTAGTAAAGGCTGGTGGTAAGGTTTTGAACCAATCAAGTAAGCGAGTACCTGTATTTTTCTTCATTTGTACTGTTAATCACGCATGTGTTGCTTTGTTTTCCCACTGTAATAGACACAAATTTGGAAAACGTGATGAAATAATGGGTGTTCTCTAGGTTTTAACCACTTTCTACTAGCTCTACATGTTATCCGACCTTCATGACCAAATACTACTTTTGTTCTTGAATAAGGGATAACAAAAGGGTAAATGAATATGGATAATTGAGTTTCGTTTTGCTTTCTTCGTGTGCAAGAAATGATTTGGGAGTATGGAAAATTGGTTTTGGTTAGTGAACACTTTCACTAATTTTCAGTTTTTACTGATTATGTTTGTGAAACTTCGGTTGTTAGTGCCACAGCCACAGGAGTTCTTTTTGTTTGTGTGCTTGCTAGTTCCTTGAGTTAATGATCATAGATAATTGCCACCAACCAAATAGTTTAGCCTACTTCCTAGTTTACTTGGTTGTGAGTGCTTTATGCTCGAATAATACTATGTTACTACTTCCTGAATATTGGAGCTTTGAACCCTTGTTATCAGGTTTTCTTGGGGTGATCACTGAAAGCTTCAACTTTCTACCTAGTTGTCTTAGGTTAAAATATGGATGTGTTTTTAATTACTTGTGATGAAACGGAAGAAGGGAGGGAATGTGAGGAAGTAACAGATGTTGAGAATTCTTCATGGTTTTGAATAATTATACTTTTTCAACTCATGTCAAGCTGGTTTTGATACCAATTGTTTGGAAATTTTAACACAAATTAAGGGTCTGTATGGTTTGAGTTTTAGGGCATATGACTGATGAGTTGAGGAACTTTTGGAACATAGCCTCCCAAATATCAAGGAAGGTAAGAAGCCAAAGTACAGTTTGGGAGTAGCTGAACATAAGATTTTTTTTTTTTTTTGAGAAACAATCTCAAACATACCCAAGTTTATTCTTGTGGGTTTATAACTTGATAAACATTTTGTTCTTCAGCCTGGGAACTTGGACAAATCCCGGATTGGTCCGGGGCACAGCTACAGCAGAGGCAAGGTCAAGTTTAATGTCAACCACTTTGACAATATGGTCATTCAAGCAATCTCCACTCTAGAGACTCTTGACAAGGATATCAATTCTTTCTCCATGAGATTCAGGTATGACACTGGCGGTTTTTACCCATATCTTATATAAAGTAGTTAGCCAGTTGCATCCTATTGGAAGGGGAATGGCTTAACATTTAACTGGTATATCGACACCGTAGTATCTAATCATGCGTAAGCCACTCTCCACATGAAGGGGTGTTATTGGCTCGGGATACGAAGGTGGCGGTGTTTCTGTTACATGTAAGTCTCTTGCATTAGGAATTGCTTGTTGATTGTATTTATGATGATAAAGCATGGCTATTATTTGTATGAAATAGCTGATGACAATATTTTTTTCCTTAATTCTCCTCAGAGAATGGTACTCATGGCTTTTTCTTGAGTTGGTGAAGATTGTCGTGTTGGATTTATTCACATAAATCAACCATAAATGGTCTACTATATGTAATATGAATGTATAAGTTAGAGATCAGCTAAGTTGCAATTTGATTTCCTTTTATATCAACCCTACATTAAGTGTCTTACATTATAAGTAGGTTTTGATTGAGTCCTTAATAATATATGATTATGATAATTTAGTTGAGAGCCAAGAAAGGAGAGTTTTAGTATTTCCTTTATGGACGGAATCTAAGACTTTTTGGCTAGTATATAAACAGCGGTCCCTGCTAACCCTAGACACGACATTTAAGGCTTCCCATAAAGCATTGTCATAAAGCTAGGAGTTTACAGAAGAGTTGGTGTTTTCTCTTAGTCTCGGCGTACATATCAGAGTTGGAGTTTTCTTAATCACGTCCTACTTGCATGGCTGCTGCATCTTCAACAAGTAAGAATCTTATATAAGTTTATATATATATATATATATATATATATATATATATATATATATATATGTTTCTGTATCTTGTGTTTTAATCATACAAACATCTCGGTTAACATGTCGATGACAATTACCTGCATGCTAAAGTTGCAGAATCTATCGAAGACAAGACGACTTTGCCCGAAGACAAACTTGCAGAATTAACTGACATTGTTGGAGATGAAGATAAGGCAAAGGAGATTGTTGAAGCTGCCAAAGCTCCATGGGTAACAGAGAAATTCCCCATAATTTTCTACCCCCCTCCTAACACTATTTGACAATTCGAAAAGCGACAGATGGTAAATAGGCAAATGCAGAGGGTGGAAGATGGTGAAGGGTTGAACCTCTTAGAGGCCGGTGGTGGTTAATATGGGTGGCTCAAAATATGATTATCGATGTATGAGCTCGGTGGTGGTAACATTGTTACGTGATGTGTCTAATTTATGTGTTATAATATAGGTGGATGACATGGTTAATATGTTAGAGGCCAAAGGTACAGTAATAATATAAACAATTATAACATGAATGAATTTGATAATATAACATAGTTCTACAACAGTAATGCCATAAAAGTAAACAAGGAAACTCTTAATAATATAAGGTGTTTAGGAACGCTTCATTTTTAGTTTTCAATTTTTGTGCTGGGCATAAAGGAAATACCAGAAAAAAGAGGATGAAGACAGCTAGATGGAGGGAAGAAATGAGCAAAAAGTATCGGATACAAGTTAAAAACTATTTTAGTCTTTTATTTTATTCCTCCAATTTTTTTTTTTTTGGTCAAACCTAATTTCAGTAAAACTAAAACACGCTAATACAAAATGAGGCTAGTCCGAAGACAATCCATAATACAATAAAAGAGCAGCCTATTACGAAAGTAAATGAAACAAGCCCCAAAAGTGAGTCCAAAATAAAGCCTAAACCGAAAACCCTAGATCTGTAAAAGAGAATCAATCGATTCCACCAAAATAGCCGTACTACCATCGCCAAGCTGCCACCACCGATAACAAGAACCAATGAAAGAATGAACGGAAAATAGGGGAGGGGAAGCCACCCATGCAAAAAGCGCTCCCATAATCCTACCAAAAAATGTGAATTGCACTTCAGCCGTCATCAAAACCCAAAGCATACCTCCAACTGAAGTCCATGGACGAAGAACTCGAGGAGTCGAATAGCCGAACCAAGTGGGCAGAAGCTCAAGGCTAGGAACATCAATTTAGGAAGAAAAAAAACAAGACACTCATATCTGCAACAAGATTGCCAAACATTTAGACAAAGCTCTAGGAAAATGAGAAGGACTCAAAGCAAAACAACCAAAAAACAAGGGCCAAAAAAGAAAAAGAAAAGGAGAAGATGGGGTTTAGAAAAGGAGAAGGGGAAAAAGGGTGGAGGAAATGGGGTTGCTACCAACCCCACCCAAGAGGAAAGGCCGGCGGCTGAATGTGAGATTGATTTGGAGGCTCTGGGTTTGGGAGAGGGGTTTTGAGAGAGACCGACTGTTGAATCAGTTAGGTCTCTATTATTCCTCGAACTTCTAATTCAAACTTTTTTCTCTTTTAAGTAAAAATTAAAAACGAAATAGCTATAAAATTTATGTAATACACTTTTTGTTTATGACGTACTTTCTCCTTTTCATTTCTCTCACTTAAGAGTACCCTAGTCCATTTTTTTTGCCCATTTTCTCTAAGTAAACTCCCAAAGTTAAAATCGAGTGAAGTTCAAAAAATTCAATTTTAACTATGCCATTATGGGGAAAGAGAAAATCTATATAAAAATATAATTTTGGAGCTTTCTGATCCAAAGAATCCTATCCGATGGTCCGATGGAGATTGTTTGTCTAAGTAACAACTTTGTGAGCCATGACCAGAATTCAAAATCAATCAAAAGAAACTTTCTACGGCACCCGTTTGGTTGGCCTTTCAGCACGCCAAATCAAAATTCAGAAGTTCTGGCGCCGGAGAAAGATTTGCATGTCACAGTTTCATTGCACCTTTCTCTTTGTCCTACCACGCGAGGAGATAGACGAGAGAAATGTGCAAAGAAACTAGTACCACGTGATGAGATAGATAGAAAGAAGGGGGTAATGAAACCGTGGCAGGCGAGTTTCTCTCCTAGGGGTGGATATACAACATTCATTAGACCATGCAAAAGAAAAAGAAAAGCACAATTATCCTTACATTCACATTGCAAAAGTACATACCTAAATGACATAACTTTCAGGGAACAAGATAATGTATTTGTGAGATAACATTGTAATTGAAATGTCAGGAAGTTCTTCATTTTTCCCCAATAATACCAGAACTAATTAGGAATTAGGGTTCACAACTTGTCATTCGATTTGTGTCGGAATTAACGCAAAAAAGAGGAGACAGAGGCTCTATACAGTTGATTCTACATAGAAAACCATATACAAAGAAAAATCAAAGTCACAAACCAGGTAACATGCATCTGTGGAAAGAAGTCCCGCATCATATAAGGCAACAGCATCTTCATTGAATGCATATTACACACTGTTTCCGTCCTGAGCATAGTAACGGATACATCCTTCAATTTACCTCCAACTTACATATGTTGTATTCCATCAGACAATCCAAGTATGTAAGATCAACAGCCTAATCCTGATCACCTCCTGTCTTGCCTATATCATTGTCGTAAACAGCAGGATATGCCTTGCGACTACTCTGTACCTTTCAAGCCACTTAAATATACCTGGGATTGAATTACTGTCCTTCCAATCTTAAAACCCGGAACCACCGTAAACCCAACTTTCATCCTGGCTTTACACGGCAACAACATTCTCCTAGTGACATCTTCCATATAAACCATCGAAAAATCAACGCCTCTTTCCACTTGAAATATCTCAACTGCTGGATCAAAGGAATACGCCAACTTTTGGAGCATCCATATCGAGCTCGCCATGGTAACGAATGACTCATAGAATACACTCAAAGACCTCCATGAACTCAACACAACTTGGTTTCGATCCAAATTACTAAAGATTGAAGATTCCATAGTGGGGTGGATAATCTCTTGATACTTACTCTCACAAAATCTTGAAAATTCACAATTTTGATTCCTACTTAACAACTCCATTGGATTGCTAGACGCATGCTCAAGCAACTGCTTCAAAGAACCATTCTTCTTATCCACATCCGTACCATGCCCATTACACAAAATTTCTTCCTCATCTAAACCAAAACCTTTCGAATCGAAACCTTTGAACATTCCCAAACAAACATATGACAAGAATGCATACTGGTTATGCACTCTTTTAACGTAATCAACATCCGGATGAACCAAATTAGCGGCCAAATCTAAATCCCACCCAGCTTTCTCCATCAAAGTTATCAAAATCTTAGTAAATCTGTGTGTTAATCTACAAGCATCATGCAAAACCGAATCGAAAACTCTAACAGACAACAAAACATCACAAGAAGAATTCAAAGTAGCAGATAACCTCTTAGACAATTTCACATTAGACTTTTGAATCTCACCCAATTTTTTCCGCAGGGCCGTAACTTCATTGTCCTTTTGATCTATCTCTGTCTGCAACCTGTTCGACATTGTTCCCAAAGTCCTGAGCTTGCTCTGATTCTCCTGCACCTGAGCTTCCAAGCAGGACCCAATTGGCAAATCAGAACCCGAATCAGAACTCGTACAAAAATCTCTGTAAAACTGCTTGAATTTTGAGAGCCTCTGGAGGTGAGAGACCAGAGCTCGATCAGCTGCCGTCACATTTTCTTCCACAAACGGCACATGGGCAGTCTGCAATTGCAGATACGAAGCTTCAAACGACGAAACCGTGGCAAAAATCGATGAAATCAGAGTCTGGGTCATCTGGGTATTCATGGGTCGGATCCGAGTCCGCCTCAAAGGCCTTGAAACTGCCAAAACCTCCGGTTTCTTCACCTGGTTCTCGCTCGAATTCGGCTTCTCCTGCTTTAATTCTATCTCCGGAGCGTTGCCGTTCGCCGCCGCCGTGTCCGGTTTGATGACGACGACCTTCTGGTCCGTGATGACCTCTTCGGCAGAATCCAGCAGCGCGAAGCTGTCGGCGTCGTCGGCTTCCTCCTCGGCGAAGAACTCGAAAGTTTTGGTCTTGAAAGCCAGAGCGAATTTCTGAAACATTTCGGAGATTTGTGGAGGCTTCGAAGTGCCGTCGTCCATTTCTAGCATATTATTTCTCGTCTTTCTGATTGTTGCTTGTTTGCAAATGGAATCGAACTGAAAGTTTCAATCATTCGTGGAAGCAGAAATTCAGACAGTGGGAGAGAGAATTCTTGAGGTCTACTCTTTTTAGCTATGGAGGTGCTTTGAATGTCTTGGAAGGAAGGTATGTCATATCATATGGTTTGTATGTTGTGGGTATGGCCTTGGCTGCCGCTATTCGTTTGGTATTTCTCTTTATTTATAACCGAGAGATATTTAATTCTCGTTAAAAATGAATTTAAACAAAATTATTAATAATACATTGTAAGGTTAAACTCACGTCCTTTTATTATTGTATATATTATAGTTCTTTAAAATAAAAATATTAGAAAAAAAATTCAAAGACGATCACATTTTATTTTTTAATTATTAATTTATTGGGTTTGTTTTGTTTTATTATTTGTGCTCTTCGTTCTGGATCTCCTAGTTATGCTGATATTTTCAGATTTGGGTAACGGTAACAAGTTTAACAACGGCTAGCATAACATGGCGGGTTCTTTTTGTCAATGACGGACCAGTTGATGATACAATTTTTGGAGAGACATTTCAATGTGTTCAGAATATGGATGGTACATTACGTGTCGTTATAGAAGTAGTATGATAATTTTGTTGAAAAATTAACAACTTAAAAATAAAACTTTCCTTCACTAATATAATGACACGTGTTTCAGGCACAGTGACATATTTCTCCTCTGTTTGGTTATATATATCTATTTTCTTGCTGTAACCAAGAATTATGAAACATAAAGATTTCAGGGAATAAATATAAAGATTCTATGTTATTTTTGAATGAAACATCGATATTTTATTGAAATAGTAGATACTACATCATGTCTTGAACAAGAAGGTCCTGAATCAAGTTAGAAGGCTCCTCGAACCAAACTAATTCATTACCAATAGCAGTGACAACCTGAGCAATTTGATGGGCAAGGCCATTACAAGTTCTTGAAGCATACACAAACTCAATGTGTACAAAAGAAGCTGCCTCCTGCAGCACATCCTCCGCCATGAGCCCGTACTCCGGGAGGTCCCTTCTCGGCTCCTTAGTGGCAGCAATGGCGAGTGAAGAATCACTCTCCACCACCACCTTTGTTAGACCCAGGCTACCCACCAGCCGCAGCCCCTCCAACACCGCCAGGAGCTCCATTTGAAGAGCAGTCCCAATCCCCTCCCTCTTCCACGCACCAGCAGCAATAAAATTGCCCTTCCAATCCCGAATTACTGCCCCAACCCTACCCACCTTCCTTTCCAGGTTTCTCTCTTAAGAAGGAAGCATCTTTTCCATTACAATTAGGTGGGGGAATTTCATAACAATCTCTAATATCTCATGCTTGACGCAAGTTTTCGATTCAAGTCTCACCAATCCTTTCATTTCAACGAGTTTTTCCTCCCTTTCATACATGTTTTCTCGAATCCCAAAAGCATTGTTTGATCGCTGCATCTTGTAACTTGCGATTCGATCGACTAAGTTATGAGTCGAACTTCATTTTGACATGGTTGTGCGGGTGAATTGATCGCATTGATATTTGCAGTGTGGTGTAGTTGTGTTGGGCAGTGGCTGAGCTTTGCAAATCAAAGCAATCTTACAAGGTAGTGATTGCTGGGATTTGTAGAACATATATGACTCGTATTAGCAACTCTCCAGTCGTTGAAGGAGTTTCTAATTTGAAGTTTTAAATTTTTCATGTTTTCAGACACTCAAGGTTATTAACAAAAGTTTTCGTTTATTAAAAGCAAATATTGTTATGTTTATTAAAACGAAATTCATAATTTGTGTTATTATATTTCACGATTAACCTAATCTGAATCATAGAGCTACGACACAATCAAATCCAAACGAACAAAGTGTTGAATTGAATCGTACTAGTCTCTACTGGGGTTATTACTCATTTTTGCCAAGAAAAATTTATGGTCTAATGAGGCTACTACGAAGAATTTACTCATGGGTAGGACAAGCTCTTCTATTATGGTTCATGGTTTCTCTTGGCTATATGGTTCATCTGGGGGAGAGGTCGGCGTCAAGAAACTTCTAGTCTTAAAACTGTCACTTAGTACTACAGTTTAGTGGTATTCCGCATCACTTGTAAGTGAGAGAGTCTGAGGTTCGATTCTCGCTAAAGGCAAATTTAAAACACATTATTGCTAGCTCATTGTGAGGCTAAGCACTCCCTCCCCCCTCCCCCCCTTAATGTATATCATTATTGCAAACTCATTGTGAGACTAAACCAACCCTCTGTCCCATTTAATGTAAATAATATTGTTTGTTCAACCAAAAAAAAAACAAGACAAGTTCAACAAAAAAAAATATATATATATTTTTTGCTTATATTAAATGGAGGGGTTAATCTTTGTTTACTACCCTCATGTTTCGTGGTTTTCAACATTTAGTACATCAAGTTTTTTTCATCCCAGAGTCATACCTAAAGTGTGAATTTTGGGACAGTCTCGTACATCCGTTAGTCAAACTGTTAATTCTCCCGTTAAGTGATGACGTGGCGCTCATGTGAACAATGACTGGGCGCCACGTGTCATTAAAAATATTAAAATAATTTTTCAAATCTTGAAACGTTTTCTTTCAATTACTAACAGCCATAGCATCTCCTTAGGACCTGGAACAAAGCCCAAGAAGTGGTAGAGGCGTTGGAACAAGTTTGGAGGTCGAAATGAAGCTCACCCATTTCTAGGGTTCATACGGATTATGGCAAAATTGACGTGTTTCCAGGCCAAATTGGCCTTGGCCGAAGGTATGAAAGTTGTTCCTCTATTTGAGATCTTCAATTCTACAATTTTTGAGAATTTTTAAAAATAGTTGAATTTTCCGGCGAGTCGGGACGGTCGACCGCCACCCGCGGCGGCCCGTGCGGTGGTTCATGGCCAGTGGGCCGCCAATGTCATTCTTAGGCTGTGTTTAACGTTCTAGGTTCAGTTTTGATAATTGATTGACGTAAATTGAGTAATTGAACCTAAGTTCATTACGATACGTGAATAGGTGGAAGTATGAATCGACGATCCGACTGTTGGATCGTCACCAAACTTTGATACGTGGTAGTACGTAATATTTGAAGAATTTAGGAACTTACAGATCGGGAATCCGATGTACGGATCTTCCCGAATTGAGTTTGTAAGTTCATAAAATGAAATATGAACCGCCACTTGGTTTTGGCAATTGGCGGAGATCCGACCGTTGGATCGTAACGAAATTTTAGTATGTTGCTCTAGGAGCATTTTGTACATCGTGGGAAGTTACGGATCTTTCAGATCAAGTATGTGGGGTTGTGGACCCTACCGTCAATCGTTGATCGACGGTTGACTTTTGATTAAGGGTCTTAAATGATTCTAGAATATCCTTGAGGTTATGTTTTACGTGAATTACGAATTCTATGGTTAAGAGTTCTAAGTTGTAGTTTGATATTTGTTTTAGGCGCCGAACGTTTTGGGATGCCTCGATGTTTACGTTAGGGAGCCGTAGTGTGGACTCCAGGTGAGTGGGCTTTTGTTTTCCGTATATACCTATATACTACGTGTTTTTCCCAGAAAGTGCATTTTAAATGCTTTTATAAGTGAAATGCCATGCCAATACCTATATACGTCTGATTATGCATAATGAAATGGTTATGCATCATGGAATAGTTATGCATCATGAATTTGTATGCGCATGATTGTTGGTGCTGTGGACGCTCAGGTAAGTATCAGGTATGATTATGTGTGGTTAAATACAAGTTGAGTTAAGAAGAGTTTGATGAGATGCATTGAGAGCTCATTAACCTGCACCCTCGTGTTAGTGCTCCCGCCCAGAGTTAGGGGCCAGTCTTTCACGTGATGTTCACCTCCCGCACCACACGCTCATCTTGGATCCAAGTTTGGTGCACAGTCCTGTCGTATAGACCACTTTCAGTGGGTTCGACTCATAGGTGACCCGCGATTATTCGTACAGTCTTCACGTGATTGTAGCACTAGAGCGTATTTTATACACCCAGTCATGATTTATGATTTATGAGCTAGAGATCAGCTGACGAGCTGTTGCAGTTATTATTGCATATGATTCACTTACCTGATGACCAGATTGACATGGCATGGCATAATCATGATTTGTTGCATATTTTGAAGATGATGATTTCAGGTGAAAGTTAGTATATGTATATACTATTTTATGGGAAAGTATACAGGTTTTACGGCGAGGGGATATAAATGTTGTTTTGAAATGATTTTCGAAAAGACTTTGTTTTTGCTCACTCACGCTTTTGTTTTGCACCCCTCCAGGTTTTAGGCAGCTTTGTTGGTGGCTCACGAGGATACATCGGACGTTCTGACAGACCATCACTCATGTAGGATCACCTTCGGGTGTTGTTAAAATTAAGTACTTCTTATGCATTGACTGGACCTAGACTTTATGCTCTGAATGTGTAATCACACTTACTTCTGTTCTAACACTCATGAAGTTGGTTTTTATTCATTCGTAATTCTTGCTATTTTAATGCTTCCACACTGTGCACATGGCTACGTCACCCTCACGTGACGGCCAGCATGCCTCGATCTCGGTCGGGGTGTGTCGGTTTGGTATCAGAGCCTAGGTTTGTAGTCCTGCATATCTTGTGAATTTCCTAGTGTCTTCTGTCAGAATTGTGCCGCCTCGTAGAGAGCCACGTCGTTCAGATGAGCCTAGTTTCCCTGATATAGCTCAGTTAGGGGAAGCTATTGCTATTATGGTTCAGTTTGTTATCCGTTCTCCCCAAAGGACTTCTCTTGAGACTGTTTATAAGTTGAAGCTGAATTATTTTATGGGAAATGATGGACCTGAGGGAGCAGAGCGATGGCTCAATCATGTTGAAAAGTTTTTCTGTGTGATGCTAAGTCAAGGGAATCTTCTTCTCGAAAGGTGGGTCGAGACGACTACCTGGTTTCTGGGTACTGAATCTACATCCTGGTAAGGACATGAGTCTTATACGAGGACACCGAAGAAAAATAGTTGATTGGGAGTTGTTTAAGAAAAGGTTTATCCCTCCGGCATATATTGATGGTAATAAGCAAGAGTTTACAAATTTGACACAAGGAAAGATGACGACGATTTAGTACTATAGAAAGTTTACAGACTTGTCTCATTACCATCCGGAATGTTGCTGCTAATCCGGTTGTGATGTTAAGTCGTTTTAAGCTGGGTACTGAGAAGAAGTGACGTTCTATGGTGACCACTACCCATTGTGCTTCTTACCAGGAGTTTTACGAGATTTTGTGAGGATTGAGGACCTTAAGAAAATGTCCAGCGATAGTGATGAAGAAGAGGAAAAGAATATGAATAAGAGGAAAGATGACAAAGGTAAAGGTCAGTCATCTCAAGGACTTCGCAAGACTCAGAGCTTCAGAAGAAGCGAAGCTAGTTCCAGTTCTTCTAGTGGAGACTTTAGTGCCATTGGCCAGAGGCAAGGCGATAGATTTACCGGTGGTCCCAGATTTCAGAGGCAGGGAGATGCTGGTAGAGGAAAAGTACCTTTGTGCCGTAGGTGCAATAATAGGCACTTTGGAGAGTGTAGGCGAGGAAGCAGTGGATGCTTTACATGTGGGCAGATGGGACATAGAGCTGCAAATTGTTCCCAGAATCAACAGAGGCCTAGCAGTCTTCTTTGCCACCACCAGCGCCGATCCATCAGGTTCCTGGATCTAGTAGTTATGGTCAAATGGGTCGTGGTGTGCAGGGGCGAAGTAATCAAGTTAATGGAGGTCGTGGGAGAGGATAACAAGCCCAAGGACGTGTTAACAACATCACACTGCATGATGCTCAGAGCAATCCAGATTTGATCATGGGTACGTTAAACATTCTTGGTCACTTTGCTAGAGTTTTAATTGGTTGTGGTGCTACCAATTCTGTAAGTTCTCATACATTTGCTCAAGTGACGCAACCTCATCCTACGCCTCTAGGGTTTGAGTTAGAGTTTGCTATGCCTAGAGAAGAGAAGTGTTATGTGGATTATGTTTATCCAGGGTGTCCAGTGATGGTGGAAGATGTAGTTATGCCAGCTAATATTATCCCGTTAGATATTGTAGATTTTGAGGTGATTTTGGGCACAGATTGGTTGTATTATAATTCTGCCAAGATAGATTGCTACGGGAAATCAGTTACTTTCCATCGTCCTGGATTACCAGAAGTTACTTTTGTGGGTGAGCAAAGTGGAGTGAGGCATGCCGTTATTTCTGCTGTGAGAGCAAAGAGGTTGTTATCAAAAGGCTGCCAAGAATACTTAGCTCATGTGGTGCTAAATGATATTACTTCGAGTAGTGTGGAAGATGTAAAGGTGGTTAGACATCTTCCTGACGTTTTCCCTGAGGATTTACCTGGATTGTCGCCAGACAGAAAGGTGTAGTTCACCATTGATTGTTTCCTGGTTCGGATCTTATATCTTTGACTTATAGAATGGCTCTTGCTGAGTTGAGGGAGTTGAAAATTCAGTTGCAAGAATTGGTTGATAAGGGTTTTATTCAACCTAGTACGTCGCCTTGGGGAAACTCTAGTGTTAATTGTGAGATAGAAAGATGGGACTTTAAAGTTATGCATTCATTATAGGCAATTGAATCGGGTAACGATTAAAAACCGTTATCCATGGCCGCGTAGTGATGATTTGTTTAATCAGCTTAGAGGTGTCTGTGTGTTTTCCAACTTTGACTTATGGTCGGGTTATTTCCAATTGAAGATTTGAAGTGAGGATGTCCCTAAGATTGTTTTCAGGACTTGTTATGGTCATTGTGAGTTCTTGGTGATGTCATTCGGGTTAATGAATGCGTCTGCTGCTTTATGGATTTGATGAATCAAGTATTCCAGCAATATCTATACAGGTTTGTTATTGTTTTCATTGATGATACTCTGGTATACTCTAAGACTAGAGCAGAACATGCTAGACATCTTAAATTGGTGTTACGAAGTTTGAGGGAGCATCGGTTGTATGCTAAGTTTAGCAAATGCTAATTTTGGTTGAGTCAAATAGCATTTATGGGACATGTTATATCTGCCCAAGGTATTCAAGTAGATCCTCAAAAAGTGGCAGCTGTGGAGAATTGGGAACGAACGCGAACCGTCACTGAGGTACGGAGTTTTCTTGGCCTAGCAGGCTACTATAGACGGTTTGTAAAGGATTTTTTTTCAGTCGTTGCTTTTCCATTGACGGGATTGACGAGAAAAGAGGTTAGGTTTGAGTGGGATGAAAATTGTGAGCAAAGTTTTTAGCAACTGAAGTATTATCTCACTCATACACCTGTTTTAGCACTCCCAGATGATAGCAGTAATTATGAGGTTTATAGGATGCTTCTTTGAATGGTCTTGGATGCGTACTGATGCAACATGGTAGGGTGATTGCTTACGCTTAACGGCAATTGAAACCTCATGAGATGAATTACCCTACTCATGATTTGGAATTAGTGGCTATCATCTTTACTTTGAAGATTTGGAGACATTACCTTTATGGAGAAAAATGTAAGATTTTTACGGATCATAAGAGTCTCTAGTATCTGTTTACTTAGAGGGATCTTAATCTTCGTCAACGAAGGTGGATTGAGTTGCTAAGAGATTATGATCGCTTGATTGAGTATCATCTGAAGGAAAATTTGTGAAAAACATGTTCATTTGAGCAACATCTATGGCATGCAATTAACAATTAAAGGCGGAATCATGCTTGTATGCACTCAAAACAAAACATTACCCATGAAATTCAAAGCCTAGTAGAAATGGTGAACCAAGACTCAACTCAAGATCTAAAAGAAAGAGTTGAGATTTCTTTATACCTTTGAAGTACCTCTTTGCTTAGCAAAGGTTAATCACCCATGTGAGGGCCTTCTTCCTTTGTCACCTTGCTCCTTGGCTCCATGGATGAAGGTGGAAGAACTTTGCTTCTTGGATCCATGCCTTCTTGGATGTGGATGGAAGAATAGGTTTCTCCAAAAGTCACCAAAGTTAGAGACCTCTAAATTTCGACACCAAGGATGGTTGAGGAAGAAGATGAGTGGCCATGGAGGAGTTAGATGCTAGTAAACTCCCCCATGGTGGCCGGCCTTCCTAGAGAGAAAGAGAGAGCCAAAAACTCTCATCTTTCCTCAAAGAAAACCCTCATGAAGAAAAAGCTATAAAGTCATATTTATACCTCCCTTCATTGGAGTGGCAAACTTGTAATAAGTCCAAAACCCACTCCCTCTCTAAGCATGGCCGGCCTCTCTATTGTTAGTGGGTTAATTGCCCATTTTGTTTTAGTTGTCACACAACTTAAACCTTATGTGCCTTGTGGACCAGAATCCTTTTGTGTCCCGAAACCCAAAACTAACTTAAGGCCTAAAACGAACCTTTCGTTCTAGATTAATTAACTTTTAATTAATCCTTGCCACATACAATTAAACTATTTAATTGACCTTACTCATCTTCATTATATCCTTCAATCATTACCTTACACGGTGTGCGATCCATTAGGTTCCTCTTAGCGAGGCAGTGGGCGATTGTTACTCTTAACGATCGATTATGAATTGAAACATACTTTCAATTCTCCCTTAAATGATTATACATCTTTAGGGCTTCCACAAACCAAGAGTGATACCTAGCAGTGTATCATGGCTACCCAAGCTAATCAGAAGAGGTGGAGAACCTATTCAGTTTAGGATTACAATGCAATACGATCTTTTTCTAATACAATACTCTTGACCACATTGTTTGGTTTGATAGTTTATTCATGTCTACTATCCAATGTGATTCATTTACTTATATGATTACCTTGAATGTGATTTGGAATGACTTCCTCAATCTCATTCATACTCTGGCCAGAGATTCTTAATTATATCATAGAGTATTCTCCCTCAAACGGTTTGAAGTTAGAGATCCCTTGTTGCGCATTCACTTGCCTCCATGGCTAAGTGGCTTGACCCCAACTATGTCGTGGACACCCTCTGACGGAGTGACTTTGACATGGTCAAAGATGAAGGACCTAACCACAAGACAACTGTGATGCCTCAAGTCAAAGGACTACTTTGCATTGTCCCAACCATGAGTTCTCATATGACATGAATATGAGAACTCCTTGTTGATCGCGTTCAGTGGACTCATTCACTATCGAGCACCTACATGCTTGTCTTGGTGTCATTCACACCAATGACTTGAGACCTGTCACTCTCCCTAAGAGAAGACATAGCACGTACTGATCTTAACAGACTGTCAATGCCCAATTGGCAATCCTATGATCAGGAACATTTAGGATATGTATACAAAAGAGAATGGTCTCATGAATCTAACTTCTTTAGATTACATTCTCCTAATAGCATATTCCTTGGACTTATCGTTTAAGCACATAACATTTATATGAGACAGCTTGAAACAATAATCTTTGCCCTTTATATTAAACTAGATTAGTTTAACATGTGAAATGTCCGTAAAGTATCATCATATGATTGGTTTTAGGGCACATTTCCAACATCATCCTGAGCGTGCAAATGTGGTAGCTGATGCACTTAGCAGGAAGACTTTAGCTAGACTTCATGCCAGTTACGATTGTCATGGTCTTCTCCCAGATGATTTACGGTTCACTAGAGTGAAGTTAGGAGTGGAAGATAAAGAAGAAGCCTTACTTGTTAATTTTCAAGTTAGGCTAAATTTTAGTGGATCGTGTGCTTGAAACTCAGATGGATGATGAAGAGACCCCAAGAATTAATTGAGGCAAGGAACGACGGGAAAAAGAAAGACCTCAGAGTTAGAGAATCAGATGGCATGCTTATGCAATAGAACAAGGTGTATGTGCTTAATGATATGGAATTAAAGAAAGTAATTTTGGACGAAACACACTGTTCAGCTTATGCAATGCATCGTGGAGGTACTAAAATGTATCATACCATTCGACCATTTTATTATTGGCCAGGTATGAAATGGGAAAATATCACTATGGAGTTTGTGTACAAGCTTCCTCGTACACGAAATGGTTATAATGGCATTTGGGTGATAGTTGATCGACTTACTAAGTCTGCACATTTTTCCAGTGAGAGAGAAGTATTCTTTAAGTCGATTAGCTGAATTGTTTATCTCAAAGATTGTGAAGTACCATGGAGTTCCAGTGAGTATTGTTTCGGATCGTGATCCTAGGTTTACTTCTAAGTTTTGGAAAGCATTTCAGGAAGCTCTTGGTGCAGAACTACGTTACAGCACAGCTTATCATCCTCAAATGGATGGTCAGTCAGAGAGAACCATTCAGACTTTAGAGGATATGCTGAGAGCTTCAGTACTTCAGTTCGGTGATGATTGGCACGCTAAGTTGGATTTGATGGAGTTTTCTTATAATAACAGCTACCATTCTAGCATTGGGATGACACAATTTTGAGGCACTTTATGGTAAGGCTTGTCGTACACCGTTGTGTTGGTCTGAAGTTGGTGAGAGACCATTAGTGGGCCCTGAGATAGTAGAGGAGACTACTCAGAACGTTCAAGTGATTAAAGCTAATATGAAAGCGGCCCAGGATCGACAGAAGAGCCTTGCTAATAGACACGCCACATACAGAGTGTATGATGTTGGTGATTGGGTATTTTTGAAGTTATCGCCTTGGAAATGAGTATTAAGGTTCGGAAAGAAGGGTAAGCTAAGCCCTAGGTACATCGGACCTTACCAGATTATCGAGCGAGTTGGCGAAGTTGCTTATAGACTTGAGTTGCCTCCAGAGTTGGCTAGAGTGCACAATGTGTTTCATGTCTCTATGCTTCGTCATTATGTTTCAGACCCTTCACACATGATACTTCCTCAACAGCTTGAGATTAGTCCGGATTTGACATACGAGGAAAAACCAATGACGATTTTGGATTGGAAGGACAAAGTGCTGAGAAACAAGACCATTCGTATGGTAAAGGTTCTGTGGAGGAACCATTCAGTGGAAGAGACTACTTGGGAGACTGAGGATCGGATGAGAGATGTGTATCCTCACTTGTTTTATGAGGATCGGATGAGCTAGAGATCAGCTGACGAGCTGTTGCAGTTATTATTACATATGATTCACTTACATGATGATCAGATTGACATGGCATGGCATATTCATGATTTGTTGCATATTTTGAAGATGATGATTTTAGATGAAATTTAGTATATGTATATACTATTTTCTGGGAAAGTATACAGGTTTTACGGCGAGGGGATATAAATGTTGTTTTGAAATGATTTTCGAAAAGACTTTGTTTTTGCCCACTCACGCTTTTGTTTTGCGCCCCTCCAGGTTTTAGGCAGCTTTGCTGGTGGCTCACGAGGATACATCGGACGTTCTGACTGACCATCACTCATGTACGATCACCTTCGGGTGTTGTTAAAATTAAGTACTTCTTATGCATTGACTGGACCTAGACTTTATGCTCTGGATGTGTAATCACACTTACTTCTGTTCTAACACTCTTGAAGTTGGTTTTTATTCATTCGTAATTCTTGCTATTTTAATGCTTCCGCACTGTGCACATGGCTACGTCACCCTCACGTGACGGCCAGCATGCATCGATCTGGGTCGGGGTGCGTCAACAAACATTTTTACTAAAATGTGGGAGAGAAGATAGGACAATGGGGTGAGTTTATCACCACTCTAAAATTATTAAAATATAAATTATACTCTCCAATTTATTGTGTGTGTGTGTGTGTGTATATATATGTATGTTGTGTGTATATAAACATAGATACAATCATCAAAATTAACAAAAAATATTATTGTACCAAAATATGGGTACATTCTTCAAAACCACACAAAAAATAATAGATATTAGGCTTAATAACATTAGTAAATTTTTTTGATTATATTTGACATGAATACATTCTTAAATCAAGAAAAAGAATGTACACATATAAGTTTAAAAATGGATCAGAAAAAAACTAAATAGATTATATATATATATATATAATAAAAAAATAAAAAAGGTACATTTTTGTGACAGCCCGTCCCGAAAATTGTAATTATTTTATCCTCAAAAATGTGATTGGACGAATCTACCCTCGAGCGTTGGGTTAAATTTTATTTTGGGCTAAGTTTCAAGGCCCAAAAGTTTGGGTTTTGGACCAATGGCATTGTTTCCAAGTTAGTGGGAACCCTATTTGTGTAAGTGTGAGAAGATTAGGGTTTAGTTGGTTAGATTAGTTAGTTTTGGACCAATTAGAAACTAGAGTTGGATTTTTGTGTGGTGTGATTGGTGTTTGAGGACCACACACACAAAACTGAAACAGAACCTTTCTTTCTCTCACTCTCTCCTCCCGTGCTCTCTCACTCTCGAGCTCTCGAGCTCTCTCTCTCTGCAAGTGTACGGACAAGGTCCGTTGACCCTCGAAAACTCACAGATCGAGCAAACCAAAGGCACCATTGTAATCCTGGTGAGTCCACGAGCACAACCATAGCTTTAGTTGGTTGTGACTCCTTCGAGAACCCAGTAAACCCGAGAGCTCCGTCAAGGGTACAGTGACCCCGACGTGATTACAGAGGATTCAAGCCATTTCAAGGCCCAAAAAGGTATTACCTCTTTCCCCTAAGTGTTTTGGGATGTTTTTGGACGAGTTCTAACGTGAGAACACCCCGGAAAACGAATTTTCAAGAATAACACTGTTCACCAACTTTTTATTGGCTGATTTTCTGTGAATTCTAGGATCATAGCAAGCTTTAGGAAGCCCTCACGAACCTCGTAGTGGTTCGTTGGCAAGATTTGGACTTCGGGAAGCCTAGATACGAGGAGTTGCGGGTGTGGCTGGACTATCGAAGCTTTTTCGGCGAGTTTTCGATGACTTTGGACCTCGAGACAGGTATAACGTGGTTCTACTTGTCATAAGCTTCATTTTGGTAGTAAATTCGAAGAAAATGGTTGAAAATTGAGAGAGATATGAAGTTTGGAAGGTTTTCCAGAAACCGGCGACTGTTGCCAGCGACTCGTCGGAGAAGAAAGGGGCATATTCCGTCAACTTTGACGGAATATGCTAACGGCGTTAGGTGACGCCGTTAGATTCTGTTAGGATTTAACAGAAGATTCCATAGAATATTCCTGACAACGTTAACTGCTACCGTCAGTGTGCCAGGCACGTACCTGCGCGTGGGGGCGAGTTTGGCCGTGCCTTGGCCGGCTCGTGAGGGAGCGTGGGACCTCCAAATTTTATTTTAAAAATATGGGGTTGATCCTGAGGTTGTGTAGATCATTTTGGTATATTCACACACCTCAATTGAGCAATGTTTGAGAAGTTATTTCCTAGTTTCGTTTATGTGCTTTAAATTAACGTATTTATAGTTGTTTCTCACATAGGCGAGACTTATCCGGAGCACGAGCGTAGCCAGGCTAGGCACGGGGGCTACAATCCATCTACATACCAGTGAGTGGGCTTTTGGTTTTCCGTATATATCTATATACTAAGTATTTTTCCTAGAATATCCATGTTAAATGATTTTATAAATGAATTGCCATGCCTATGCATACATACTTGTGACTATGCATTATGAATTGTATGCGCATGATTGTTGGTGCTGCGGGCGCTCAGGTAAGTTCCAGGTAAGTTTGTGTTGGTAATAAGAAGTTGAGTTATGAAAAGTATGATGAGATGCATCGAGAGCTCATGAACCTGCACCCCGGTGTTAGTGCTCCTGCCAAGAGTTAGGGGCATAGACTTTCACGTGATGTTCACCTCCCGCACCACACGCTCATCTTGGATCCAAGTTAGGTGCACAGTCCTGTCGTATAGACCACTTTCAGTGGGTTCGACTCATAGGTGACCCGCGATCATTCGCATAGTCTTCACGTGATTGTAGCACTAGAGCGTATTGTTTACACCCAGTCCTGTCATATAGACCACTATAGGTGGGTTTGACTCGTGTGCAGGCATGATTTATGAGCTAGAGTTCAGCTGACGAGTTGTTACAGTTATTATTGCATTTGAAATACTTACCTGATGAATTGATTAGTATGGCATGGCATATTCATGATTTGTTACATTATTGACTAGGATGATTTTCAGATGAGATTTAGTATATGTATATACTATTTCCTGGTAAAGTATACAGGTTTTACGGCGAGGGGATATAAAGGCTGTTTATGAAATGAATTTTGAAAAACTTTGTTTTTGCCTACTCACGCTTTTGTTTTGCGCCTCTCCAGGTATTAGGTAGCTTTGTTGGTGGCTCGCGAGGACACATTGGACGTTCTGACATATCATCAGCTATGTAGGACCACCTTCGGGTGTTGTTTAATTAAGTACTTCTTATGCTTGACTGCACCTAGACTTTTATGCTCAGAATGTGTATTCACACTTATTTCTGTTCTATCACTCTTAAAGTTGGTTTTTATTCATTCGTAAATCTTTCTTTATAATGTTTCCGCACTGTGCACATGGCTACGTCACCCTCACGTGACGGCCAGCCTGCCTCGATCTCGGTTGGGGTGTGTCGGTTTGGTATCAAAGCCTAGGTTTCGCAGTCCTTCATATTTTGTGAGTAATCTAATCATTGTGATGTCTTCTGTCAGAATTATACCGCCTCGTAGGGATCCACGTTCTTCTGTTGAGCCTAGTTTCCCCGATGTTGCTCAGTTAGGGGAGGCTATCGTTAATGCCATTCAGGCTTCTCTTCGCCCTCCACAGAGAACTCCGTTAGAGACGGTGTATAATTTGAAGTTACCTACTTTTATGGGTAATGAGGGCCACGAAGGGTTCGAGCGTTATCTCGAGCATGTGGAGAAGATTTTTCAGGTGATGTAGAGTCAAGGTAGTCTTCCTGCTGAAAGGTGGGTCGAGACCACTTCTTGGTTTTTTGGTAGAGAGCCTGCATCCTGGTGGAATCAGGAGACTTATAGGTGGTCATCGGAGGAAAAAGCAAGCTGGGATAATTTTAGACGGTCGTTCTATAAGAGATTCATTCCTCCAGCATACCTTGACCAGAAGAAACAGGAGTTCACAAATCTGAAACAGGGGAAGATGACCGCTAATGAGTATTACAGGAAGTTCACGAATTTATCCCTCTATGATGCGGAGATTGCTGCTAATCCAGCTGAGATGCTTTGCCGCTTTAAGTTAGGTACTAAGAAGAAGTGGCGCTCTATGCAACTATTCTACCTTGTGCTACTTATCAGGAGTTCTACGATGTTTTATTGAGGATTGAGGATTCTGATAAAATGTCGAGTGAGAGTGAAGAAGAAGAAGAACGGGGCAGTAATCTGAAGAAGTTTGATAAGGGCAAAAGACAGTCATCTCAGGAGCCTCGCCATACGCAGAGTTTTAAGAAAAAAGGGACTAGTTCTAGCTCTTCCAGTGGGGGCTTTAGTGCCACAGGTCAGAAGAGAGGTGGTAGGCTCACTGGGGGATCTCGCTTCCAGAGGCTAAGAGAGGTAGGTGGTTGAGGTGGTTCAGGCGCACCTTTATGTCGTAGGTGCAATAATCAACATTTTGGAGAGTGTCGACGAGCTAGCAGCGGATGTTATACATGTGGTCAGACAGGCCATCTGGCTAAGTATTGTCCTCAGAATCCATAGAGACTTCAGTAGCCATAGCAGCTTTCTTTCCCACCGCCAGTTCAGACCCAGCAGTTTTCAGGACCTAGTGGTTATGTTCCGACAGGTCGTGGTGGTGCATACCATTATCAGGGGGATCCCGTTCCTTATGCACTAAGGTAATACCAGTACCCCTAGGATCACTACCAGAAGAGTGGATATGGCCAGTACCCAGGAGGATATATGCCTTATCAGCAGAGTGGCATGGGTCAGTATCCAGCCAGTGGATCCCAATGGCAGTTTGGAGGACAGCCCCAGCAGGTTGATGTTGCGGCTAGTAGTACGGGATCGTCGAGACAGCACAGTCAAGCAGGTCAGGGGCGTAGTACGTAGGGCCGAGGTGTTCATGCTGGTAGAGGCTGAAGAGGACGACAGCAGGCCCAGGGGCGTATCAACAACATTACCTTGCAGGACGTCCAGAACCATCCGGATTTAATAATGGGTACGTTAAATGTTCTTGGTCTTTTTGCTAGAGTCTTAATTGACTGTGGAGCTACCCATTCTGTTATTTCTCATACATTTGCTCAGTTAACTTAACCTCAGTCTACACCTTTGGGTTATGAGTTAGAATTTTCTATGCCTAGAGGAGAGAAGAGTTATGTTAGCTCTGTCTACCTGGGTTGTCCTATGTTGATTAAAGACGTAGTCATGCCAGCTAATCTTCTTCCATTAGATCTTGCGGATTTTGATGTGATTTTGGGAGCAGACTGGTTACACAATAACTATGCCAACATTCACTGCCGTGAGAAAACGGTGACTTTCCGTCGCCCAGTTTTATCTGGAGTTACGTTCGTAGGCGAGCGTAGTGGAGTGAGACATGGAGTTATTTCTGCCTTAAGGGCAAAGAAGTTGTTGAATACAGGGTGCCAGGGGTACTTAGCTCACGTCGTGCTGAATGATACTACTCCCAGTAGTGTGGAGGAAGTTCGAGTGGTTAGGCATTTTTCGGATGTCTTTCCTTAGGATTTACCTGGATTACCACCTAATAGAGATGTGGAGTTTACTATCGATTTAATTCCAGGTACGGATCCTAAATCTCTAACTCCATATAGAATGGCTCCTATGGAGTTAAGAGAATTGAAAACCCAGTTGCAGGAATTAGTGGATAAAGGATTCATACAGCCTAGTGTTTCACCCTGGGGAGCCCCAGTGTTGTTCGTTCGGAAAAAAGATGGGACCTTGAGGATGTGTATTGATTATAGACAATTGAATCGGGTAATGATTAAAAACCGTTATCCATTGCCACGCATAGATGATCTTTTTGACCAACTGCGAGGTGCTTGTGTGTTCTCGAAGATTGATTTGAGATCTGGGTATTACCAGCTGAAGATTAGGAATGAGGATGTCCCTAAAATGACTTTCAGGACTCGTTATGGTCATTATGAGTTCCTTGTGATGCCGTTTGGATTAACAAATGCACCAACAGCTTTCATGGGCTTGATGAACAAAGTATTCCAGGAATGTCTTGACAAGTTCGTCATTGTTTTTATCGATGATATACTGGTATACTCTAGAACTAAGGAAGAGCATGTGCGACATCTTTCTTTGGTGTTGAAGAAGTTGAGGAGACATCGCCTTTATGCCAAGTTCAGTAAGTGCCAATTTTGGTTAAATCAAGTGGCATTCTTGGGTCATGTTGTATTAGCTCAAGGAATTCGGGTGGACCCTCAGAAGATTGCAGCCGTGGAAAGTTAAGAACAGCCACGAACAGTCACCGAGGTACGGAGTTTCCTGGGTTTAGCAGGTTACTATCAACGGTTTGTTAAGGATTTCTCAGTGATTGCTTTACCACTTACGAGGCTGACTAGAAAGGAAGTTAAGTTTGAGTGGGATGAGAATTGTGAGCAGAGCTTCCAGCAGCTTAAGTATGGTCTCACTCATGCACATGTTCTGACACTTCTGGACGATAGTGGTAACTTTGAGATTTACAACGATGCTTCTTTGAACAGCCTGGGATGTGTTTTGATGAAACATGGTGGGGTAATTGCTTATGCTTCGAGACAGCTGAAGCCTCATGAAAAGAATTATCCTACACATGTTTTGGAACTAGCAGCCATCATTTTCGCTTTGAAGATTTGGAGACATTATCTCTATGGTGAGAAATGTAAAATTTTTACGGATCACAAAAGCCTACAGTACATTTTCACTCAGAGAGAACTTAACCTTCGGCATCGGAGATGGATAGAATTACTCAGTGATTATGATTGCACGATTGAGTATCACCCTGGTCGTGCAAACGTAGTGGCTGATGCATTAAGTAAAAAGTCCCAAGGTCGAGTTAATGCCTTGTACGCATCTCGTGTTCCTCTTCTTGCAGATTTGAGGTCCACTGGAGTGAAATTGGGACTTGAAGAGAAAGAAGAAGCCTTGGTCGAAGCTCGAGAAGAAGCATTACTTGCTAGTTTCCAAGTTAGGCCCATTTTGACTGACTGTATACTCGAAGCTCAAGGAAATAATGAGGAAGTTCAGGAGTTACTTTTTGCAATTTCTAAAGGAAAGAAAAAGGATCTCAGAGTCCGTGAGACCGATGGCATGCTTATGCAAGAGAAACGGATGTACGTGCCAAATATTGAGGGATTAAAGAAAGAAATTCTCGATGAGGCACACATTTCAGCATATGCCATGCATCCAGGAGGCACTAAAATGTATAATACTATCAGACCATTTTACTATTGGCCAGGTATGAAAAGAGAAATTACCGAGTATGTTAGTAGGTGTGCAATTTGTCAGCAGGTCAAAGCTGAAAGGAAGAAACCATTTGGTTTGATGCAACCACTTTCCGTTCCACAGTGGAAATGGGAAATATCACTATGGATTTTGTGTACAAGCTTCCTCGTACACGAAATGGTTATGATGGCGTTTGGGTGATTGTAGATCGACTTACCAAGTCAGCGCACTTCATTCTAGTGAGGGAAAAGTATTCTCTGAACAAATTAGCTGAGCTGTTCTTGTTAAAGATTGTGAAGTATCATGGGGTTCCGGTTAGTATTATTTCAGATCGGGATCCTAGGTTCACTTCCAAGTTCTGGAAAGCATTCCAGGAAGCTTTTGGCGCATAACTACTTTACAGCACAGTGTATCATCCTCAGACAGATGGTCAGTCGGAGAGGACGATTCAGACTTTGGAAGATATGCTAAGATCTTCGGTACTTCAGTTTGGTGATGATTGGCATGCAACGTTGGATTTAATGGAGTTTGCCTATAATAACAGCTACCATTTTAGCATCGGGATGGCACCATTTGAGGCACTTTATGGCAGAGCTTGCCGTACACCGTTGTGTTGGTCGAAAGTTGGTGAAAGACCATTGGTGGGTCCTGAGATAGTAGAGGAGACTACTCAGACTGTTCAGGTGATTAAAGCTAATCTGAAAGCGGCCCAGGATCGACAGAAGATCCTTGCTGATAGACATGCCACCGACAGAGTGTATAAGGTTGGTGATTGGGTATTCTTGAAGTTGTCAACTTGGAAATGAGTTGTAAGGTTCGGAAAGAAGGGTAAGCTAAGCCCTAGGTACATCAGACCTTACCAGATCATCGAGCGAGTTGGTGAAGTTGCTTATAGGCTTGAGTTGCCTTCTGAGTTGTCTAAGGTGCAAATGTGTTTTATGTCTCTATGTTTCGTCACTATGTTTCGGATCCGTCGCATGTTATACCTCCTCAACCCTTAGAGATCAGTCCGAATTTGACTTATGAATAGGAGCCAGTGACGATTTTGGATTGGAAGGACAAAGTACTGAGGAACAAGACCATTCAGATGGTAAAGGTCTTGTGGAGAAACCATTCAGTGGTGGAGGTTACTTGGGAGACTGAGGATCGGATGAGAGATATGTATCCTCGCTTATTTTATGAGTATTAGTGATGTATTTTTTATGTTGAATTTCGAAGACGAAATTTCTTAAGGGGGGTAGATTGTGACAGCCCGTCCCGGAAATTGTAATTATTTTATCCTCAAAAATGTGAATAGACGGATCTACCCTTGAGCGTTGGGTTAAATTTTATTTTGGGCTAAGTTTCAAGGCCCAAAAGTTTGGGTTTTGGACCAATGGCATTGTTTCCAAGTTAGTGGGAACCCTATTTGTGTAAGTGTGAGAAGATTAGGGTTTAGTTGGTTAGATTAGTTAGTTTTGGACCAATTAGAAACTAGAGTTGGATTTTTGTGTGGTGTGATTGGTGTTTGAGGACCACACACACAAAACTGAAACAGAACCTTTCTTTCTCTCTCTCTCTCTCTCTCCTCCCAGTGCTCTCTCACTCTCTCACTCTCTCACTCTCTCTCTCTCTCTGCAAGTGTACGGACAAGGTCCGTTAACCCTCGAAAACTCACAGATCGAGCAAACCAAAGGCACCATTGTAATCCTGGTGAGTTCACGAGCACAACCATAGCTTTAGCTGGTTGTGACTCCTTCGAGAACCCAGTAAACCCGAGAGCTCCGTCGAGGGTACAGTGACCCCGACGAGATTACAGAGGATTCAAGCCATTTCAAGGCCCAAAAAGGTATTACCTTTTTCCCCTAAGTGTTTTGGGATGTTTTTGGACGAGTTTTAACGTGAGAACACCCCGGAAATGAATTTTCGAGAAGAACATTGTTCACCAACTTTTTATTGGTTGATTTTCTGTGAATTCTAGGACCATAGCAAGCTTTAAGAGGCCCTCACGAACCTCGGAGTGGTTCGTTGGCAAGATTTGGACGTCGGGAAGCCCAGATACGAGGAGTTGCAGGTGTGGCCGGACTATCGAAGCTTTTTCGGCGACTTTGGATGTCGGGAAGCTTTTCCGGTGAGTTTTCGACGACTTTGGACATCGAGACAGGTATAACGTGGTTCTACTTGCCATTCATTTTGGTAGTAAATTCGAAGAAAATGGTTAAAAATTGAGAGAGATATGAAGTTTGGAAGGTTTTTCCAGAAACTGGCGACTCGTCGGAGAAGAAAGGGGCATATTCCGTCAACTTTGACGGAATATGCTAACTGCGTTAGGTGACGCCGTTAGATTCTGTTAGGATTTAACGGAAGATTCAATAGAATATTCCTGACGGCGTTAACTGCTACCGTCAGTGTGCCAGGCATATGCCTACGCGTGGGGGCGCGTCTGGCCGTGCCTTGGCCGGCGCGTGAGGGCGCGTAGGACCTCCAAATTTTATTTTAAAAATATGGGGTTGATCCTGAGGTTGTGTAGATCATTTTGGTATATTCACACACCTCAATTGAGCAATGTTTGAGAAGTTATTTCCTAGTTTCGTTTATGTGCTTTAAATTAACGTATTTATAGTTGTTTCTCACATAGGCGAGACTTATCCGGAGGACGAGCGTAGCCAGGCTAGGCACGGGGGCTACAATCCATCTATATACCAGTGAGTGGGCTTTTGGTTTTCCGTATATACCTATATACTAAGTATTTTTCCTAGAATATACATGTTAAATGATTTTATAAATGAATTGCCATGCCTATGCATACATACTTGTGACTATGCATTATGAATTGTATGCGCATGATTGTTGGTGCTGCGGGCGCTCAGGTAAGTTCCAGGTAAGTTTGTGTTGGTAATAAGAAGTTGAGTTATGAAAAGTATGATGGGATGCATCGAGAGCTCATGAACCTGCACCCCGGTGTTAGTGCTCCTGCCAAGAGTTAGGGGCATAGACTTTCACGTGATGTTCACCTCCCGCACCACACGCTCATCTTGGATCCAAGTTAGGTGCACAGTCCTGTCGTATAGACCACTTTCAGTGGGTTCGACTCGTAGGTGACCCGCGATCATTCGCACAGTCTTCACGTGATTGTAGCACTAGAGCGTATTGTTTACACCCAGTCCTGTCATATAGACCACTATAGGTCGGTTTGACTCGTGTGCAGGCATGATTTATGAGCTAGAGTTCAGCTGACGAGTTGTTACAGTTATTATTGCATTTGAAATACTTACCTGATGAATTGATTAGTATGGCATGGCATGTTCATGATTTGTTGCATTATTGACGAGGATGATTTTCAGATGAGATTTAGTATATGTAAAGGCCGTTTATGAAATGAATTTTGAAAAACTTTGTTTTTGCCCACTCACGCTTTTGTTTTGCGCGCCTCCAGGTATTAGGTAGCTTTCTTGGTGGCTCGCGAGGACACATCAGACGTTCTGACAGATCATCACCTATGTAGGACCACCTTCGGGTGTTGTTTAATTAAGTACTTCTTATGCTTGACTGCACCTAGACTTTTATGCTATGAATGTGTATTCACACTTATTTCTATTCTATCACTCTTGAAGTTGGTTTTTATTCATTCGTAAATCTTTCTTTATAATGCTTTCGCACTGTGCACATGGCTACGTCACCCTCACGTGACGGCCAGCGTGCCTCGATCTCGGTCGGGGTGTGTCAATTTTACTACAACAAATTGGTATATTTAAGAATAGTTACATTTTAAGATTAAAAAATTGAAAAATTACATGAATTGGTACATATAAGATTAAAAAATTGGAAACCTTTTTATAAAAAATTAAGGGGTACAAACTTATTCTAATATTTTTTTTTTTCGAAATGTTTTGACTTATATTATGACACGTGATGTATCAACTTATGTTTTGGGTACATGAAAAATCTCTTGTCCTACACACATGTAAAGAAGATACCACATACCGTAGTACTTCAATTTTTTTATATTCAACAAATTCGATTATCGCCAACCCCTTAGTATAGATAATATCATTTGTTAAAGAAAAAAAGTAAATTTATTGATATTTTTCTTACTAACATTGTTGGTAATACACATTTGCACTAAGGAAAATGATTATCACACACCTCTTTTGTCCCAAATTTTCTTACAATCACAATTTATTTTCGATATTAGCTCAAATGAACCAAAAGAAAAACAATAGACAATTTTAACAGAGGTGTACATAATGAACAAAAAGTCTCCATAAATTACTTTCTCAAATTTGTGAATTACCGATTTAGTCTGTGACAGCCCGTCCCGAAATTATTTATATTTTATTTTCGAAGGCATAGAAATGACGTTTTTGCCCTTGAACGTTAGGTGGTATTTGTGTAATTGGGCTAAGAAAAATGATTTAATAATAATGTTCCTACAAAATTTGGGCCAATTACCTTATTTCCCACTTGTTGGGAACCAAGGGAGTTTTAGGGTTAAATTAGATTTTTTAGTTAGTGGGTTGTTGGCCCAAATAGGAACTAGGGTGTATCACACACACTCACACGTACACAAGCACAGGCACCATCATCCTCACCCTCTCATTCTCGAACCCTCTCATTTCCGTACAACGTACAGACCAGTATCAAACCCTTGTTCCCAAGCACGGATCGAACTTTTAGAGACCACAATCAGGTTCCCTGTAAGCTCCTGAGCACTGTGGTACTATTTGTGGGAAGTGAAACCTTCGAAAACACGGGAACTAGTGAGCTCCGACGAGGGTACAGTTACACCATAGTGATCGTGTGCTTTTCATGGCATTCTGAGGCTCGAGGGAGTCCTAAATCTACCTTACGAAGCTATTAGGACAATTTTGGAGGATTTTGGACATCGAAAGGCTCGGGTTTCATGAGTTGCAGAGGTGGCCAGGGTATTCCAGGTTTTTCCAGCCATTTTTCGTGAAAGTTAGGGCTTAAAAGTAGTAAGGGAATGTTCTTCTCGTCTTTAGCTTCATTTTGGTGCAAATTTCATAGAAATTGGTTGAAAAATGAGTGAGTTATTGAGTTTTGAAAATTTTCCAGAAACCGATGACACAGTCGACGGCCGGCGACTCGCCGGAGAAGAAGACCAATATTTCGTCAACTTTAACGGAATATTCCTAAGGGCGACTAACGGTGTCAGGTAAATCTAACGGAATATTCTATTATTTAACAGAATATTCCCTAACAGCGTTAACTATTCCGTCTGTGTGTCAGGCACGTGCTTGCGAGTGGGCGGCGCGTGTGGCCGTGCCTTGGCCGAAGCGTGAAGGCGCGTGGGACCCTAGAAATTTTTTCTAAAAATATAAGGATGTTCGTGGGGTTGAGTAGGCCACGATGGTATATTCAAATACCCCAATTGAGCAACGTATGAGAAGTTATTACCTAGTTTTGGTTATGTGCTTATAAATAACGTTCAAATAGTTGTTTCGCATATAGGTGAGACATTTCTTGAGGACGAGCGCGGTCAAGCTAGACTCGGGGCGATCCCTCCACATATCAGTGAGTGGGCATTTTGGTTTTCTATATATGTATTTATGCTCGGTGTTTTTCCAGAAAACGTATTTAAACGGTTTTATACATTGAAATGTCATGTCATATGCTTATTACTTTAGAACATGCATTTTAATAGTTGCATATATTATTGTTGACACTGCGGATGCTCAGGTAAGTACCAGGTGAGTTGTAGGTTATGGTTAATAAGTTACATGATTATGATTACATTTTGGACGCATTTAGAGCTCATTAACCTGCACCCCGGTGTTAGTGCTCCCGCCCGTGGCCAGGGCATAGTCTTTCACGTGATGTTCACCTCTTACACCACACGCTCACCTTGGATCCAAGTTAGGTGCATAGTCCTGTCGTACAGACCACTATAGGTGGTTCCGACTCGTAGGTGACCCGCGATTTATCGCACAGCCTTCACGTGATCGTAGCACTTGAGCGTACTTATTACACCTAGCCCTATCGTACAGACCACATTAGGTGGTTCTGACTCGTGTGCAGGCACTTTTGATGAGCTATAGGTTCAGCCGTACAGGCCACCCTAGGTGGATCCGGCTGACACTTTATTATTCATCCCTTTATTTTATATGGTTGACTGGATTATTCTTGTGATATCTTGCATGGCATAAATGTTGGGATTTTTGGATTGTGGAAATGATTTTTGAGATATATATATATATATATATGTATATTCTATTTTCTGGGAAATTATACAAGTTTTACGGCGAGGGTTTATAACTTTTGAGAAAAAGGAAATGTTTTTAAAACCTTTGTTTTTGCCCACTCACACTTTCTGTTTTGCGCCCCTCCAGGTTCTAGGTAGAAGTACTTGTTGGTGGCTTACGAGGACGTGAAGGCAGTTCTGACAGTTTGTAATTAATGTAGGACCATCCCTCTGGTATTGTATAATTAGTATTTGTCCTGCTGGACTGCACTTAGGCTACCTATGCTTTGATTATGTGTTGTCACACTTAAATCTCGTCACTTGCACTTATGTGTTCGCCTAGTCTAAATTAGTTAATTTGGTTTTTTTTACTCACATTTTTATATTATCTTCACTTCCGCACTGCGCACATGGCTACGTCACCCTCACGTGACAGCCATCACGTCTCGATTTAGGTCGGGGTGTGTCATAGTCCCTGAATCATCACCTCAGTGAAAATTAGGTCCCTAAATTCATTACTAATTTCATCCATATTATTATATTCTATTTTTGTCAACTTAAGTCACAAGACATATTTTAGAAGGTAATACAGTCATTTTTTCCTATAAGCCCTTAACGTTGCATATAGGTCTAACATCTAATTTACCTTCCAAAATTAACTTTATACACTATTAAACTTGTAAGAAAATTACCAATCTACTCTCTGAAGTGTATCACATAAATGTCTTGTGACTTAAATTGACGGAAAACTTAACAGAATAGCTTCGAATCTAATATTGGGAATGTAATCGGCGGATTTTTATTTGTTGAATGACTGATTTTCTTAAAAAATAATTTAAAAACTTAATTTTCACTGAAGTTATTTAGAGACTAAATGGCAGTTCAACCTTTCCAATTTAAATGCTTACATGGTTTGAGAAACCAATGCTTTTAAGGTGTTAATAAAAGTGGTTGCCCAACTAATTCCAACATATCCAATGAGTTTATTTAAGTTTCTTGTGGCGCTGTGTAATGAACTGGATTCTTTATTATCAGGGTTTTGGTGGGGACAAGTGGGTGGAGAGAGGAAAATTCATTGGGTGTCCAAAGATATTTTGGGTCTACCGAAGCAGGATGGAGGTATGGGCTTCAGGAATTTTAGTGATTTTAATGATGCTTTACTTGCTAAATAGCAGTTTGTAGCTGGGGCTCGGTATGCAATCCAGGCTCCTAATGTGGCAACGGCGGAGGCAATTGCTATTTTGAGGGGTTGTGAACTGGCTCTTGCTTTGGGCCACCAATGAGTGATCGTTGAATATGATTCTAAGGACTCGATTTCTTCATTATCAACTTCGTTGGAATCTGGCAGGTGGGAAGCATTTCCTACCTTGGCAAAAGTTTTGAGGCTAGGGAACTCTTTCCAGGGCTGCTGCTGGTCTTGGGTCCCAAGTTCGGCCAATTTGGCGGCAAACAAGTTAGCGTTGCACGGTAATACAGAGATGCATAATATAACTTGGGTCAATCGACTTCCATCTTCGTTGGTTTTTGTTTTAAATAAGGATGGATTGCCTTATCCCCTTAATCTTTTATGGCAGGGAAGAGGGCGATGCTCGAACTCGGTTCTAGCATCTTCACTCTTTAACCCCCTTTGCTACTTGGTTTTTTTATTGGTCTGCTGTTGCTTTCCTCGGTGTAGGCTTCCTTGTACTATTGTGGCATCTTTGCCATGAAAATGTTATTCCAGTTTTAGTAAAAAACAAAAAAAAAACCTATGCTTTTCCAACTGTTCAACAAAGGGTTTATGTGCTTTGGTCAAAACTTTTCAACGAAGGGTTGAGGATTAAATATGAATACAAATGGCCGCATCATTGATAAAAATTAGGCAGCACAAATTCTGGGTTCCGTGCTTTGAGTCTTTCACTTTACCCTGTTAAAGTAATGCACTATGTCAGAGTACGTGAATGTCTTTATAATATTTTACATGAAGAAAATGGATCTTTTCCAGATCTCTCTCATCTAATCATTCTTATTAAAGAATCTGAGCTCTTAAAATTTGATCTAACGGCTAAAATTATTATAACATTTAAAATGAGCCCATGTTTTTAATTGTTGGATCAAATTTTAAAGATCTGGATTGTTTGATGATAATGATTAAGTGGAAAGGATTCAGAGATAATCATTCTTCTTACATGAAAAAGAAAAGAAAGAAAAAAAAAAAAAAAAAGGTTGGTATTATTGTCATTGTGATGGTATCTTGTATAATGTAGGGCATTCAAACTTTCACTGATGCAATGATGGACAAGAGTTTTTAAATTAAATTAAAGGGTGACGCGCAAACCACAATATAAATTTTAATGTATGCATGTGGTTTAATATCATTGTATATAGAATTTTGAATATCCACCCATACGTCCGTTCAAGGTTACATTTTTAAACTACTGTAGACCATATAATGTTGCAGCTAATGGTTGATTTTTTTTCTTTTCAAGTGATTATAAAAAGAGTCCAATCCTCAACTATCATATCATATACTTCATAAAAATTAGGGAACTTTAACGAAAAATTCCCGGTACTGTTCATTTTAACGAAAAATTCCCGGTACTGTTCATTTTAACGAAAAATTATATTTTTATACTAAAAAGTTAATCCTGGTGCTATTCACTTTACCCTTTATTTTATCCTTATCGTTAAAACTCAAAGTTTTCAAACCATTTTCATTAATTTTCCTTAAAAATTAGTCTTAAAATATGATATTCCTAACATTTTCCTCAATTAAACTAACAAAAGTGGCATTGCATGTCTTTCAAGTTTACTAGCCCGTAGTCTCTGTTTAGGAAGGCAACCATTATAGCTTTGTGTACCTTCATGTGTTTGCTGTGATTTTGGCAGACACCACAATTTCAAGATATGGTCTTTGAATATATTATTGGTAACGTGTCAAAATCAAGCTCAAATGACATATTTATTATTTTAACAAACGATATTATCTAGAGGAACGAGAGATTGTGTTAAGCTTTATAATATATTATTAATAATGTGGTTCAAATTCACATTTGTCGAGAATTGAATTTAAGACCTCTTACTTACCAGTTAAAAAAAATACTACCAGACTGTAATACAAAGTAACAAATGACATATATATTAGATGACCTTAATTCAAATGCAACCGAAAGGTAGGTAAGTTTAACTAGATATTAGATTCGAAACCTTTGCAGACCAAAATTGATTTGGTCCTGGTGGAGTCAAAAGCTCAGTTGTAGAAGAATCATAAACTCATTAGGGTTTGAGAGTTTTAGTAAATCACTTCACAATCATTGCAGTCTAGCAATATTCCTTCTTATTTGTAAGAGACCAATAAATTCGACTCTTATGCATGATAAGTTTAACATCTAATTATTACTGATTCATTATGTGACTTTACTCAAACCCTTAAATTCCCACTATTATGATATTGAAAAAAATCCTATTGTGGGTAATTTTACAAGGAATTCATAATCATATACATATTAACTTATGTTGAATACGCACGCAATTTAACAATTGTGATTGTTTTAGTGCAATTTCCAGTGATTTCTAGGCCAAATTAACCCGCAAAACAATGAACAAGCCCTCAAAAGAGTTCAGGTGCCAACGGTGTGATGTTGACCAAGGACTCTTCGACATTTAAATCAGTGGACTGTTTATACTCGGAGCAGTAGGCTAGAACTTGAAAGACTGCGTACCTTTCTATTGCTGGGTGAACGAGGGTCTTTATATTGGTGATGGGATTGTAAACCCTAATCTGAGTGTGTAACTCCAAATCTATAAAGAAATCTAAGAAGATGTCTCCTTCAATGCAACTTTGCTCACCCTATAAAATGAGGGTGATGCTCACCCCTCTCCTCTCAAGTGATTACTGTTATATTAGTTTGGTTTAATTGATTTAAGATATAAATTTCAAAATTTAAACCAATCTAACGACAATCAATGAGAGGTGAAGATCCCTATAACATTAGGATTGCGAGCAAAAATGCACTCATGTCTAGTGTCCTTACATTGTTATGCGTTCACGATTACTTGGAGTATAGTCTAAGTCATTAGGTCTAGGTTCCAACAATCTAGGAGCTAGAGACTAATCCAGACCTAGCCAGTTATTTCCCAGACTTAATTTATTTAACCATACTTTGGCTGTAATCGTTCTGCATAATTTCGATGTTTCAAGCCTCAAATGACACGTGGTAGTTTTTAAAAAATAATGGTCTCACGATGATAAATGTAAAACTTTAAGGGTTTTATTTTTGCTCACAACCATCAATTCAAAGCCGAAAACAATGGTGATTCTACATACTCCCTTCAACAATGGATCCCAGTTCATCAGCACAAATCTGAAAACCTGCGTCTGTAACTTCCTTGGGTACGACGTAGTCGCTTGGTTGCACACCTGCAGACACTAGAAATTTAGAACAACTATAAAACCACCTCGTCTTGTTATATGATGAACTGATGATGTTTTATCTTTAATACCAAATAGACTCACCTTGAATAAATTGAAATGCAGCTTTAGAAACCAAAACAGCAATCCTCAGTTTCTCCTGCAATATTATTCAAACCAGAAATTTATCAAAAGATTAGTAAAGAATTTGAAGTTGAAAACTATAATTTGAAACGTCTTGGTCGTCTCTGTGTTTGTTAAACAGAGCATGAATGCTCTCGTACGCATGCTATATGATTAATCATGGGAATAATTTTGTTTTATGGCCTGTTACCTTCGTATTAATTTATTAAATAATTAGATCTTGAACGTTAAATCAATAGATAACATCCATCGACTGACAGACGAGGTATTTCTAACAAGAAAAAGAAGAACGAGAGAGGTGAGATGAAATAAAGACCTGATTGGTACGGCGCATAGCAGCAGCCTCGGAACGCTTGGAAAGATTGGCAGTGAAGCGAAACCGCCATTTCGGGTTGTTGACAACGCCGCAAGGTTCCTCCATTTCTGCAACGTTTCTTCAGACGAACCCTTCGGCTTCACTTCCCCGAACTCTTGCAAATAGCTCTCCATCGACCAACTAATTTAACTACCTTTCTTTCACTTCTTATCCAAGCAATTAATTATATTTTATTCTTTTTACCACAACCTCCTCCTACAGATTAAACACACAGGCATATATATGTAGAGCAAAACGCGTAGGAAAAGCACTTTTGAGAAAAGGAAGTTTCAGTAACATTTCTGGGAAAGAGGAGAGAGTGAGGAGGGGACCTGAGAAAATAAGAAAATGGGATTTGTTTTCTTCTTCTCTGTGCATTTGTGTACGGAAAATACGAAAAAACTGAGTGGATGAAGAACGACTGAGGATTCGAAATTTTGGTGAGAATTGCATGGCTTGAGAGCTCATAGCGCTTCTTCGTCTTCTTCCGCTTATTTGTTGCCCTATCTCTCCTAATATTTGCGCAGTCAACACTCAACGCTAAAAACTGCGAAGTTTTGGATGTTAAATAGAGTTTACTTTGAAACAATTGATGCTTAAAAAAAAGACCAGATTAAATAATTCTAAAAAAATTTAGTGGAACAATGTTTCAAAATTAAAAAAGAAATAATCGACCAAATATCAGTTACAACCAAGGTCTAAAATATCTATGATATCGGAAATATCGGTAGTCCAAAAACACGGAAATTTCGATGGAAATTTCGGGATATTATTGATATCGATAAAAATTGAATAAAAACCATGGAAATTGTAAGAAAAACTTGGAAATTTTTATTGAAACTTTGCAGGATGTTTATTTAGTCAATTATCTATTAGTTTATCACAAAAAATTGGAAGGAAATGCATTGCATGATAGATTTAACTGATTTAAGTTGATTATATAGCGAGCTGGCAAACATTGTGAGTGTAGAAAATATGTAGTAATTAATGAAAGAAGTTTAAACACACTATAATCATTTATATATAATGAATTAGTACAATATTTTACACTTTATACATTGCATGGTAAGATACATGAGTGACTTAGCAAGGTCTAAAATATCGATGATATCGGTAGTCCAAAAAAATATCGGTAGTCCAAAAACATGGAAATTTCGATGAAAATATCGGGATATTATGGATATTTTAGATCATGGTTACGACAATTAATTTTGCATCCAAGTTCAATTTCTCTCTATATTAGAGCAGTTTAAAATTAAGCGAAATTTATAATTATATAAAAATTTAAGTTTAAGTTTTTTTTTTAATAAACGATATTATCTATATTAAGGAGCAGGGGTGGACATAGCCTCACAATAGGCTAGCAATAATATGGTTCAAATTTTGTCTTTGGCGAGAGTCGAATCTAAAACTACTTACAGCTGAAGAGGAATACCACTAGACTGTAGTACTAAGTGGCAGATTTAAGTTTAAGTTAAACGTTAGACATTATTTTTACAACGATGATATTGGAATTTCAAAATCATGATCCTTTTTACATTATCTTCAGGTGGCCTCATGTCTCTACTTAGCTAATGGAGTCCTTCAAACAAAAAGAAAAGTTAATGGAGTCACTGTCGTTGTAACACTGACACAACCATTAATCTGTGTGAGAATCATCAAGAAATCCACAATCATCAACGGTTGTGCTCGCGTCTCACACATCACAATCATTTTTTTCTCTATATATATATTGTGAATTTAGTATTGCAAGTCACATGAAGTACTGATAAAAGAATGTGAAGAATACTACTGAAATTTAAAAGAATAAGATAACGCGGTTTGGGTACTGAAATTTAAAAGAATAACGTAACTATACCGCGTTGGGTACGCGTATAGCAGAAGAGGCGACCAAGACTTAGCGACAACTCGAACCCTTTAATGCGACAAGAACAAAAATTAAGACCAAAAGCTTGTCCAAAAGTCTACTACTAACGTTTAATGGGAAAATTTTTAGTTGTGACGGGGATACGGATGGTACACCACGTGTTTTTATGTAAGTGATGGAAAATTTTAATTTTTAAGTTATTAATCTTTTAACACACATATCCAACCATTTACATAGAGACACGTGGTGTACCGCCTCGTGTGACGGGAATACTGAAAAATCTCTCCGTTTCATGGCATTGGCAACCACCTTCCTCTTCTTTTAAGTCTATATTGTTTAATTAGGGCATGTTTGATAGTGTTTGGAGAAAGCACTTCTGTTGAACTTGCTCGTAATCGTTTTCGTTAAAAATGCTTTTATTAAAAGCACATTAAAATTTTAGGTAAAATTCCAAGTGTTTTATGAAAAACCAGTACCCTATTGTCGTGGATCATTGCCTAACAAATCTATAAATACTTTTAACTTTTTATGAACTTGTTTAAAATGCTATTTATGTTCAGGATATGTTTTTAGTCATTTTAGAGGCACTCTTAAACAGACATAAATAAATATGTAACATAATTCAAAAGTTGATGGAGGGATGCTACTTAGTACTACAGTGTTAGGTATTCTTCTTGTAACAAACCGTCCCTAATTTTACAATTTTGTTCATTTTAAAAGAATGATTCTGACGAAAATGCCCCTAGAAGAGAGAATGTTGACTTTCGTCGACCATTGTATAGCGAGACGTATGACCCATTCTTTAATCGTATTCTTAAAGTACTCGACGGTACGAACGCGTAAACGTAACTGGAAAGGAATTTGGAGTTACGGATCAAATTTTACAGAACTACGAACATAAAGAGCATTTTGGTAATTTCACGCCGCGGGGATATTTTTCTGTTTTGTCTTTTGTGACATTGCTTTGTGAGACAGTGGGACCACAACCCATTCTCTCCCTTCTTCCCCGTGTCCTCTAATCTCCCAAACCTCTCTCTCTTTGAACTCTCATTTCTCTCTCTCCCCCTCTCATCTCTCTCTTCTCTCTTTCCCTCAAACTATCCCTATTTTCTCTCCGTAAAAACAATGGAACCGAGCAGCACCACCACCACCTCGCCGTACTCCGGCAAACCTCACGACCAAACCACCACCATATCATCACCATCAACCTCGCGGAAGACCACCACCCTTGTACCCAGTTTACTCAGGACACCCGTGGAAAAATAGAACTGCATAGTGACTTTTATCACTGTTCACTCATTTCTCCGATCATGGTGAGCATCGAGACCCTCAAACCTTTCTTATTTTGACACTCTTATGTTGTTTTTTTTTGCCAACATCGACGTTAACTTGGCCCCACTTTGGTATGATTTGTTCCCTACATTTCTAACTTCACATTGGCTTTTGAATCACTGAATTTGGTTGAGAATCGAGCTTGAAATGAGCTTTGGAAGTCGGCTATTCAACCTGCAAATCTGCAAGCCTCGCGAGTAAGGCGCGTGCTGGTTGGCGCGTGCAATGCATGGCTGCCTGTGCAACCACCATGTCCGCATGTGCGGCAGCACGTGGAGGAACCCAAGGTCCTTCCTTAGGTTTCTCGATGTGCCAAACCCGAATCCACTGTCCGTTTTCTGAAATTTGGCCATTTTAAAATAGTTTCTTTATTAGCGCACTTTGTACGAAGTTGTATATTTACGTTTGTTTGTTATATATTTACGTGAATGACGACATGATTTGTGAGTGGGTATATGTTTTTAGATATTATATATTGATTTAGTTTCCACTTATATATTTAATAACGAATTTTCTACGTTACGATTAGATTAGACTAACATTTTTAAGAATTAGCGTATTGACGGAATTCATGAAATTCTCATAAATTCTACAGGATGCACGTTTATGCATATTATGACGTGATGAATATACTTAAGGTCACAAATATTATTATTTTATGGGTTTATATCACAAATGGTCCCTAAAATTGACCTCATCAATCATGATGGTCCCTTAAATTGAAAATCGATCAATGTAGTCCCTGAATTTTAACCCGCGAATCAATGTGGTCCTTCTGTTAGTGTTCCGTCCAAATTAACTTTAAAAAAAGGTTAGAGAATCAATTTTTCATGGTAAAATGATCAAAAATAACTCTGTTACTTATAATTTTACTTACTACCTCTCTTTTCTTTTTTCCATCTTCACTTTTCTCTCCATTTTTTCATGGATTTGGTGCTAAAACTAAAATAAAAACAAAAAAATGTGGTTCTCTAACCTTTTTTTGGTCATTTTACCATGAAAAATTGGTTCTCTATCCTTTTTTTAGTGTTAATTTGGACGGAACACTAACAGAAGGACCACATTGATTCGCGAGTTAAAATTCAGGGACTACATTGATCGATTTTCAATTTCAGGGACCATCATGATTGATGGGGTCAATTTCAGGGACCATTTGTGATATAAACCCTTATTTTATTATGGTGAATTACGAAGTTTCCGTAGTAGGATCATATTTATATTATTGCTCATCATATGTGACGCGCATAGATCCAGTTTTCACATGATTGTAGTACTAGAGCGTAAATCATTATTACACCCAGTCATGTTCATGTCAAAATACCTCTGCATAAACTCGTATGTCAGCATACGTCGATGAGAACCTGTTAGTATATGTTTATTTATTCAAGATATTGGGGTTATCGAGTATTATGTGTTTACTTATGAAGTATTGCAATTTTACTGTTTACGGTAAGTATTTTCATACTATACGTAGTATGTTATATTTGAAAACTGTACTTTTTTTACAGCGAAGAGTTATTATGTTTTCGCAAAGGTTTTTACAAAACTTTATTTTTAGGCCCACTCACCCTTGTTTTTCGCCCCTCCAGATTTTAGTAGCTGAGCTTTCGTATCGACGAGGATCTTGGCCAATCTTGGTATTGGAGATTACCTTTAATGGTATAACTCTCATTCTACTTTTATTGTGCTTTACTTATGCTCTGACATCACATGTGAAATGAGTTCATTTCCGCTCACTAGTGCACTTTTACATTTAAGCACTTTTAGGTTTAAATTTACTCACATTTTTCACATCACTACACTTCATGGCTTCGTCACTCTCCTGGTGTCGACCAACACAGCTCGATTCAGAGTCCAGGTGAACATTCTGGGTCGGGGTGTGCCACTTCTCCTTTGGTAGTGAGAGATCTTAGGTTCGAATCTCGTAGATGGTGAATTCAAAATCAATTTATTCTCTTACAAGAGTATAGCGAGCAAGGAGACGAGCTACATCATTGGCTTTGCGACAGATATAAGAAGAAGTAGCTCCAGGCTAACCCTCCAAACTAATTTAATATGATGTTTTACATTTTTTGGGGTCAAATTATGTTTTTCATTTTCATTTTTATTGATTTAAAATATATTTTTCTAAACGAGTAACGAGTCGGATCATATTATCTGATAATATTAATTGGTTGATTTCGGGTCGGGTCGGGTAGGGTCGAGTCATATTACCCGTTTACTTTAACGAGTATTACACGACACGACCCGTTAAGCTATCGGGTATGACATGAACACGAGAAACACAGCACGAAAGCCAGGTTTACTTAAAATCCTGATTGAATATCTCTAAATTTATAAAATAAAAAAAAAGAATTAAATCTCTCAAAATCCCAATTGAATACACCCCCATCATCCAATTCATCATAATGTGGAATAATGGGATTTTGGGTGTTAGAACTTTGTTTCGTTATTTTCCTCTTTAAATCTTATATTTTGGATAGAAGTTCTAACGATGTTACTAAAAAATAATTGTTTTTATATTATGATAAGTTTAGAGATCAAAACTCACAAATTTGTATTTCAAAGATTAAAGTTTCAATTGAGTTAAAATTCAAGGACCCATAGTCTAATTTTCTCATAATTAGATCATCTCTAAATGAGATGTAAAATTTTAACCATAAAATTTAAATTTGCCTTCTTATATAGCTCTTTGACATCTTTAAACTTTGCCCTCTAATATGTCAAATTAAACTATATTTTATTACATTTTTTTTTTGGTACGAGAGTTAGAAAACTTGTAGATTTAACACGTGAAAGTTGACTTCTTCCACAACACCGAAAATACACGGACTCTGATTCAAACAGACACTAAAAACTGAACAACATTTTTAAGACGCCACCAGGGCAACTGTCCAGGGCCCAAACTAGAAAGGGGCACCAAAAAACATCCAAATAATTAGGTAATAGGTATATAAAAAAATATCCAGAGCCCAAAATAACATAGAACGGCCCAGGTTTTTGTCACGCCCCGATCCCAACATACGTCCAGGATCGACACGTGACATCACTAAATACCCGTATCTCAACATACCCCGCCTCCAGGATATAGCAATTCATAACTCAAGAAACGAATCACAAAGTAAATTTTTCGTATACTTTATGGCTGCATCTAACCTCCTCGTTAGACTGCCTACGTACCCTCAAAAGGGATCAAGCCATTCGTAGTTCATCCATTCACTACACTCGAACATTCATCACATAAACCACTATATCTCAACATAATACCACAATTCAATTATGTAGCACCTCAAGGAACATTTAACCAAGCACCATAAAAATCTCTAGTCATAACGTCATTCATCATCACATATGCATTCCAACACCATCCAATTATCACATCAATCAATAATGCCAATCACCATATCATCAATAACACATACAATTCATCGGAATGCCAGGCTAGAGTGACACAGTTCGGCCGAAACCTACATTTCTGAAGCTGTCTCAAATAAATCAAATAATGCAATTTCGAACCACTCAACGAAATCCATCAACATCGGGTTCCGGACCTCTCAACGGAACCAAGACACCAAAAGGGGTTTCCGAACCATCACTCAACAGAATCCAAACTGGGATACAATTCCAGACCATCACTCAACGGAATCGCGGAGTATAAGGGATTCCGGACCATCACTCAACGAAATCCAAACTAGGATACGATTCCGGACCATCACTCAACGGAATCGCGGAGTAGAAGGGATTCCGGACCATCACTCAACGAAATCCAAACTAGGATACGATTCCGGACCATCACTCAACGGAATCCAAACTGGGATACGATTCCGGACCATCACTCAACGGAATCGCGGAGTAGAAGGGATTCCGGACCATCACTCAACGAAACCCAAACCAAGATACGATTCCGGACCATCACTCAACGAAATCCACACTAGGATACGATTCCGGACCATCACTCAACGGAATCGCGAAGTACAAGGGATTCCGAACCATCACTCAACGGAATCCACACTAGGATACGATTCCGGACCATCACTCAACGGAATCGTAGAGTGGAATGTATAACACCAATCAATGAAACAAGACATGGACCGAGTTACCCAAGTTACAAAGGCTCAACGCAACGAGAAATGAAATAAGGACACGAGGGTGAAACATGTTTCAAGCAACAAACCCCATGACAGTGGCTAGCGGTCCACTACTAGCCCTCACACTTCATTACATCCATACAATCATACGATACAACCCATATTTCCAATGCACAAGTCAAATCATACTTAATGAAAATAGATCGATGTTCAGAAACAAAATAATAGTTCAATAGAATTTCCATTTAATAAACATAGATCTATAACATAAATATATAGAATTCACATTTAAAACCCAAATCATAATCATAAATGATATTAATATAAGAAATCAAGGTAATAACTATATCTCATTTAATCAAATCATTCTCTAACCGAAGTAGACTCACTAAACTTCATTTAATCTTCCGTAGTACTAATTTTAGTGATTAGGACGTTTCATGACGTATGACCAAAAGTCAACTCTCTATCAACAATGGGGTCCACAAACTTATGTAATTTGATCCGAAAGATCCACATGTCGGATTTCCGATCTGTAACTTTCCAAAGTCCTCATTATGCTCAAATAACAACATACTAAAATCTCAACACGATCCGACGGTCGGATCTCCGCCAATCTCAAAATTCAAATGGCGATCGACATTTAATTTTACAAACTTAGAAATCCAATTAGGGAAGATCCCTATGTCGGATTCCCAATCCGTAAATTTCTATGATCTTCAATTATTATATTCTAACACACACTAAGGTTTGGTGACGATCCAACGGTCGGATCGTCGATTCATATTTGACCAAGTAAGGTATCGTAACGAAAGTAAGTCCAAACAATCACATTTCGTCATATGGGTATCAATTATGAAATCAAGTCATCTAATTGAACTTAAAAGAACATCACCGGCCCACTGGACAGGTCGCCGCCGCACGCACCGCCGCGGGTGGCGGTCGGCCGCCCCGACTTGCAGGAAAATTCAACTATTTTTAAAAATTACCAAAAATTACAGAAATGTAGATCTCAAAGTGTAGAACAAACTTTATACCTGTGGCCAAGTCCAATTTGGCCGGGAAAGGCTCCAATGTCACAAAACCCGCCGGAAACCCTAGGTTTTGGGTGTGCTCGATCCATCCTTAAATCAACTCCGACGCTCCAACCAAAGCTTGGGCTTTGTTCCTGGGTTCTAGGGGAGTATTCTAGGGGTGGTAATTGAAGGAATTTATTTCACAATTCGTGGATTTTGTGCAAAGTCTCCCGCGGCACCCATCACCATTTTTGTACCAAAACACCATCAAAATCCCTCAAATTTGGGGTGAAACTGGGAGAGAGAGGGCCAAGGAGATGATTGGGAGTGGTTTCTAGGTCCAATTCGTCGGAAAAATGGAACGAAAATGGTGAGCAACCGCCGTTTGGCCCGCGAGTCGTACGGGTTGCGCGGGTCACCCTCCCCGATCCCCTGTGTTTTTCTTCCCTCCTGATTGGGCACTCAAACTCTCTCTCCTCTTCTCATTCGGCCTCCCCTCTCTCTCTTTTTTTTTTCCTTCTGAAACTCTCCCACCTTCTCCTCTTTCTTTCGCTGCTCTCCTCCCGCAGCTTTTCCTTCCTATTTCTTTTTTTTTCTTTTCTTTTCTGTAGCTTCCATTTGGCAGCTCAATTTCTTTTTCTCTCAACCACTCTCGTGGTTTCCTTCCTCAATCTTGTACGATCGACGTGCCAAAAAAATAACACACGTCGTAAATATAAACGTGTTAAAATTAATAATACGAAAATACGTAATTGATTAGTGAAATCTGGGGACAGGATTTCACAGTTTTTCTATCTCACCCCACAGGAAACACACAGTTATAGAATTTTAAGACAAAAGTACCCTTATCTTTTTTAATATTTACATCATCTAAATCATAAAACAAACCCAAAAATTCTATCCCCCTCTCTCTTCTCTCTTTGTAACCTGTAAGATTCGCTGCTTGTTTTTTATTGCCCCCTCGATCCCTTCCCAGATTTTTCTCTTACTCGGTATGCATTATCTCTCCCTCTCCCTCTCTCTTAATTTTCTTTTTCATATTATTTGTTTCTGGACTTTGTCTGTGAAATTTCTTGAATTTCTTGAATTTCTTGGTTTCATTTGATGGGTTTCTTTTAAATTTTGATTTCACGTTTAGAACAATGATGGGTTGGTTCCTTTTCTCCTCCTTTTTTTCTGTGTTGGGGTTTCAATTGCCATATTTTAATGTGATTTTATTATGTCTGTGATTTCTAATCCCTTGAAAATATAACTGTTTCCTGTATTCCTGGTAATTAGGAGTTTTTATTTTATTTTTTCCCCATCTTCTGAGTTCTATTTGCTTGGAAAAAGTTGTTCTGGAACCCAAGGTCCTGACTTCAATTCCCCCATCCCCGGTATCGTTTGTAGAAAAAAGAAAGCCATTTTCAGGGGTAAATTGATGAATACCTCTTTTATATGATTGGATGAATATCTGACTGGATTGGGATGTATTGGATGTGTGTTTAATACGTTATGTGATTGTTTTTTTTATCTTTTCTTGCAGCTACTACACCAAGACAAATTAGAGAGTTAATGAAGGTTGATGGGATTACTAATGATGAAGTCAAAAGCCATTTGTAGGTTTGTATATGTGATTATCCATCTGTTTTGGATCATAATTTGGTTGATGTGAATAAAAATTTACACATACATGACAGAAATTGGAAGCCATTTTGCATGCTATTAGTGATGATTTTTATTACACATACATGTGATTATCCTCATGTGATTATCCTTGTTAAATATTTTTTTTAACATATGTTTCCGTATTAAAAAAGGGCACATTTTGAACTTTCGCACTGGGCACCAAAAAACTCAGGACCGGCCCTGCTCCCAAGCAAATATTATCCAAGAAAACCTTTTTCCCTTGGGCAGCTTAAAAACTTTAGAAAGCCTTGACTTCAGAGAGAAGCATGCAGCATGCGGCATGCAAAGGTGATAATATTATGTTTGGTGAAGATGTGGGCAATGTATATATGGTAGGGTAGGTAATGGGGTTGATACACTTGGTCAAAGTGAGACCTAATAAGTTGAGATTACACACCACAACAACAGCAAAGCACTAAAGACTTCCTTTTCCACTATAAATGATTAGCATCTAATCCTTGATCTTGTTCTGTCTGTCTTTGCTTTTTAAAAGCAAAATAAAAAGCATATATTGATAAACAAATTCAGTTTCTTTAATAAGCATCTCCCACAACCACAGAAAGTGTCCCAGTGATAAATGTATGGACTGCAGCTCCTCAATAAACAAACAAAATGTGAGAGATCCGAGGTTCAATGTTCCGAGTTGGTGAATTTGCTTGAATGTGGTCACGGACATGATGAAATTCTCCATAGCAATGACTTGCCACCAGTTGTCCTAAAAAAAAAAAAGGATCTCCCACATCCTCCACTAAACTTTGTCATTACATAAAATGACAACCATCCAAACAACTATCAAAAATAGTATCATTTTGTTTTTTCTAATTACAATGTTATTGTTGATATATTCCTTAAATCCAATCCAAAACATTACTAAACCAGACAAATAGAAATGGAGACTCCTGCGTTACTCCATCATATAAAACAATTAGCTGCTAAAGATTCCACTACTTCTAGTCAAACAGACAAGCAGCCCCAACAACCCAATATTTTGTGTATTTTATGGGGGTTTTTTGTGCTCTTCAAGGTTTTGGTTTGCTAATCTATAGTTTAATTAGGATTACGATAGTCATTGCATTAAGTCAATGTCAGGAAGAAGAAACATATTTACTAACCCAGCTAATAATATTTCTAATTATTTTACTACCTTTGTCACATTTAGTAAATCTTACATTAGTCCCATAATACTTGTGTTTTTTTTTTTTGTTTTTTGGAAGAATCTCATAATACTTGTTAAGTGTCTAGATCATGCAGTTATATTGTAATAGCCTAAAGTAATAAAACCGAATTGACCAAAAAAAATAAAGTAATAAAACCGTTGTTGCCATGTAGCCTCTCGGAAGATATGATTTATTGTATAGTTAGGAATTTGGTGCAATAGGTGCCAAATCTTTTTTTTTTTTTTCTTCAGTACAACGATAACGTTAGTGAGTTCTATAGTTAGTTGTTTGTGAATCAGTAGAGATCGAACTCGTCAAGATTTGATTATAGTTATGTTCTAATAATAATATTATTAAAAAATTTAAAACCAAATTTACAAATCAAATGATGTGTTATCAATATAAAATAAGCACGTTAATCAACACTTGAGTAATAATCTAATCATCAACAACCATATCATCTAGAATAAAAATTTAATCTCTCTAATATTACTCATTTATTAATTAGCACTTTTTGCATACAACCGAGATTTTCAACTTCTATCCGCAATCATGATGCCTCTCTACTTTTGCATGCAACGTGACCTAAATATTATGATTCATAAAGTATTTATCGATTTTGATTATCTATTATTACGTAATCGGATGATTAAATGATATCATATTTTATTGATTTTTTTGCTGAAGTTTTTATATAGTGATTTATAATATTAATAATTTCAATTATAAGCAAGTTATTCTGTAAATCGGTCAAGAAGTATTTTGAAGAAAAATTATTTCCTTATCCTTCAGGAGTCAAGTTTAACTCGTACCGTAGTGCTCTTTTGGAGTAGAGAATAAAGGAGTTCAAGAATAATTTCTAAGCTAAGTAACGTTTTTCATGTAGTTCTAACTTTAACGTCACAAGTGAAATCTGAACAATCTCAACAAATGTAGAAGTGGTCTAGTCTCAAAAGGAGTGAACTGTTGTTTATAAGACTTGGGTTTCACCTTATGGACCTTTGTATTGGCCACCAATCCAAGATTGCTTTCCCAAGCTTTGTAAATTTTTGTTATCACATTCTCAATTCGGGGGACGTAGGAATAATTATATTAGCTAGAGTGAACGTGCTCTGTTTTATGTACACGAGTTTGAATTTGCTTTCTCAAACTCTGTATTTGGTCAAAGTAAAATATCACCCGTGTATATATATATATATAAGAAATTTTTAATTTTCAATCGGCCAAACAAAACACATAACACCACTTTTCTTGGCAAAACACGCACAGAGCCCACTGAATAAAGACAATATTTCCTTTCCTTATTGGTCAAGCGGTGAATATAATTGAACTTGGGTACTTGTATGGCCCAACTTGAACCAATCCCCAGACTTTGGGCTCAAACCCAACATTTAACCAAACTTTTATTTGAGGCATTGCATACTTTTTGTGAGAAATTCTATATAGGGCAAATTATAATTTGCAACCTTACATTTGATTCAATAACAATCTCATACCGTCGCATCTTTAAAAGATTGTAATGTCTTAAGCAAATTTTTATTTTAGTTGTAATGTCATACATCTGTTAGTCATTCTGTCAAATTAACCGTTATGTGATGATGTGGCAAGTGTAGGACCACATTTTACTCCCATGGCTATCAAATTTTGCCTTGAGGACCAATATTTCCTTCTCTCCTTCCTCTGACCATATTCAACCTCTATAAGTCCTCCTTCGGTTCTTAGACAAGACCTCAAAAATGGACGGCAACGTTATACACAAATTTTTAAAACATTACAATATCTTACACAAACTTTATATCTCTGTAAACCTTTAAAATTTTTCAAAAATAAGATAACATTTATATCCATCTACAAAATTACTATAAAGAACTTGTTTTTATATAATTTTCTTGAGCATTTGTCAATCATACGGCTACATCTTTGAACTGTTGTAGGCATAATTTACGGAACAATTATGGAGGCCAGAGAGAGAGAGGAAAGGTGCGGCATAGAGAAAGAAGAGAGAGATGTGTAATTATGAAGTGTGTTCTATTCCACCCCATTGTGCTTTTATTTGTAGTAGTAGGGAAGGTTAATTCCTTACCCTTTTAGGATTAATAAAGTAAACCTCAGCTACGTAGCACATTAGCTTCTTCCATTCATTCGATCCATTAGGTTCTTCAATTTGTTTAGAGAAGAAACGAGAGACAAGAAAACATCTTTGATTACGATTAAGAGATATCCCTAGATATACTAGGATTTACACAATCACATTTTTAATCTAATATGACTGCAACACTCCCTCTTGAGTATGTAAATACTCAAGTAAATGGCGTATCAGGTCTTCAATGATGAAGCAAGTACATTTGATAAAGTCGTCGGCACAATGAGCGAATGCAAGTCTCATATCAACGGAAGAATGCATAAAAAGGTAAAACTCACAAAACCTTGCTATGGTAAAACCCAAGGTGGGATAAAACACATAGACTAAGTGAGAAGTTGCATTAAGTCAAAACTACACGTCTTTTGGACGCAAGTACAAAAGCTCACATTGGTATGATCAGCCTAGGATAGGTGTCTTATTAAAACCTAGTTATGTAGCAAAAACCCAGTGGGAAAAATGCTCTTAATCGTAGGGAAAAAGAGTACATTAAGATCAATTGAGTATACTTCTGGATACTCCCCTTGAGTTTGACATAACTTCCAAATGAGAACTACAAGCATTGCATATGATAGTTAGGCATACCAATTCCTCGAACAAGCTTCTGAAAGGTTGACTTCAGCAGTGACTTTGTTTAGAGGTCGGCAAGGTTGTCTGGGATCGGCTTGCATGACTTCAATCTCCTGATGCTTTGCTGATGTAGATGTAGCAATATGTCTTGGCGTTGACTTTGTTGATCTATCATGTCTTGGTCTGGTTGATACATGCGGCATAATCTTCATGGATCGTCATTGGGACTCAACGATGGATGAAAACACAGCAAGTACTTCGAATATACTCAACAATAACTCCTAACCATGTCTCACATGTGGCGTAGTAAAGTGAGGTGAGTCTTGGAATGATTCGAAGATTTCGCAACTAAGGTCATATCGTGGACCTCCAAGATATTGCGATATCTCTAACGGTAAAGACATAACCATTCGGGGATTTTGCCTTATGCGGGTTTGATAAGTAACCAGGGACAGCATAACAAACAAGACACGCATCATTCCGAGGATCATGGGGGTTAGATCCGCTCGAGATGCGTCGAAAATTGACTTGCTCAAATTCGTAGTACCTTCAGGGTATGTCTTTAATACCAATTCAGTGGTTGCTTGTAGGCGCAGTGTTGTATCTTTACCAAGATCAACAGCGAATGAGATGTTATGTCTTAATACAATGAGCTAAGTACAACGAAGCGCAAATTTGAACTTTAGATATGGAATTTCGAATTCCATAACCTCTTCAAAGGTCTCATTTACATATAAAGTATGAACGATCAAGGGTATACTCAAAGGTAATATCTTCGGGGTGTAGTTCGACTAGTAGACCAAAATATCATCAGAATAACGCTTCAACTTCAGGTCAAGGCATAAACGAGTTTTCCCAAGATCCTTCATCTCAAATTCCTTCTTCAGGTGCAAGAAATCCAAAGTCTTAGTGAGATTCGAGTCAATGACATAAACTGTAACTCTAGCAATTCAGAATAAAACTTCATAGTTTAACATGCAAAGGTATAATTCATCCCATGACTGATCAAATAATCACGTAGACGGGTATACCACATCCGTCAGATTTTTTAATCCATAATTAAATGCCTCAAAACGAGTTGAGAGGGTGTTCCGTGGTTTGGAACTATTTGAACCAATCCATGTAATTCTTTGGGAACTTACATGTCAATCTCTGTATCTATATCCCTATGGAGAAAATACTAACCACATTTCATAATGCTGCTATCAATCACAGGACGTTTTGAGAAAAACCTTGTGCCGTAAGGCATGCATCATATCGCACTATTTCATTCATCTCATAACGCTTCATTTCTCACTCGTAATACAACAGGGTTACCTTGGGAAGTGTAGGAACGACAGGTCCAAAACACACTTTGGTGAGGAATTTGACCTGGATTGTAATTTTGGTTGTCCAATCAGTTTTACGTTGTCATTTAATCAACGGAACACGGTTCAATATCGTCGCTTTTCATTTATGTTGGTAGCTACCATATAAGTGAAACCATCATCAATGGTAATCTCATTTCAATTCCATTTAGCTCATCCAAACTAGTATACTGGACCAAGAACTTCAAATCTTGGGAGTAATCCGGATTAATCTCTTGAGATGGAAATGATTTTAGACAGCGATCAAGTATGGATTCATTGTTGTGTCGTGTCTTCCTCTTTTAAGGAAGTGAATCCTACGAACTGAGTGATTTGTCATGCATCAGGGCAAGACAGATTGATTGGCTATCCGCCGGTGTACCGGACCGTCCAACAGGGGCGGCACACCCTCTAGGGATGTTAACTCAACATTCCTTAAGTATGTCTATCCTTGCAAGCATGTTTGTAGCTGGTATATGATCTCGTCACTTCAACTAGATTAGAGGAATACGTCTGAAGCAACAATCTGAAATCTAGAATTCATCGCACTTGCTTATCACACATGCGGTATGGGGATCGAGATGAGACATAATGGGTAACATCCACGCAAATTCGCGTCGTTCTACAGGAATGTTGACGTTCTTATCTCCCCCTAGCAGTAGGAAGATTGTCTTATTAAAGTGACAACCCGCAAATGAGCAGTAAAGAGATCGCATGCAAGGGCTCGAAGAGAGCTAGTGTGAAGGAGAATCATAATCGATAAAGATTCACATCCTTCTTTGAGGACCCATATTGGTACGTTGCGGAGGCGCAACTTGGCACATAGAATGCACACCCAAGTGCGTAAATACAAAAATATTCAGGTTCGTACCCAGTAACCAATTGTAACGTCGAATAGGTTGGGTGGCAAGGGGCCTCAAGGCGGACTAACATAACTGCGTACAAGATTGCATAGCCCTAGGCAGAAACCAAAAACTTGGTACGTTCACCAAAATTCGGGCGATCATTTAAATTGTGCTTTATGATCGCTAGGCGAGGTTATTTGGGGTGAACATGAGAATTCGATGTTCAATTATAAACCCTAAATACATGCACTACTTTATCAGAAACAGTCGGTATAAACTCTCTGACATTATCCAGTCTCCCGGACCTTAAGGGATAAGTAGGGTGGTGAACCCTTAATCGGCCACTAGGTTTTTGTGGACAAACATGTGACCAGATTGTCGATTCATCAACCAAAACCATAAGTATTTATATGGTCAACATTTTGGTTAGATTAGTCCACGTATATTCCCTTGAATCCACTGTGAAAAGAGAGTCGTTACGTATCTTTACTACGGATGATTTAGAAATCAAATTTTCCAAAACGAGCTGGTTTTGGCAAAGTGTGCTTGTAGTCACAAGATCCTTACTACGGGTAAGGATATGCATCGTAGCATCATTGTTAGCCTTAAATGTCCCAAAAGGTCGTGCCAAAAACAAGTAAAACTGCTCAATCACCATGCTTCAAGCCGGCCACATATGGCGTGTTCCCAGTTGGGAGACAACCCATTGGCCCCAAATCAAAGCTGCATGCTCATTTTTGGAGGTAGTGCAAAAATATTCCACTCTATTTTCTTCAGTGGTTTCATTTATGATCATTGTCGTCTCGAATATCCTTAAAAACTCAATGACATGGAGAATTTAAGGTCCCTTAAATGGTAATTTAGTACCATTCATACAACGAGGAGCGTGCCAATGCTCTTAATCAAGTTGGATAGACCTGAAGTCATTGCAAGATATGTGATTTAGGTGTAAAGTTAGTGTGCGTAGTATCGCATTCATCCAGACAACCAACTTCCCCACATTCTTACCTAATCACGTGTTTAATTGAATTGGTCACATGTATACAAGAAACATGATTCAATTAACTCATATTCGAGGACAATATGAATAAGATTATCCATAACTAAAACATACATCAAACTTGAATCCAAGAACATGGAAAAATGTTCACAAAGTAAACCAAAGTTACTAGGATGGATTCATCCAACAAGGCCATTCATGTCAAAATTTTGCTCTTTCAACGGTGTTTGGTGGAGTAAAATTAGTCTCACATATTGACTACTAGAATGGTACTCCTTAAAACCATTGGTAGAGGCACGAACAGGTGCATAACCCATGATTTATTCCATTAAGAAGGAAGTAGATTCTGCGGGGTTAAGGTTTGGGAATTCTATCCCTTATTCTTGAAGTTTTAGCTCTTAAGTGCCAAGAATCATGCTTCGGGCATGATGCCATACCTTGGCAGGCCCTGATTCTACCAAATGTATGTGGTAGTAATCAAATCCGAGAATTTGGTAAACTTCCGCTTTCTATACTGCTGCTTTAGGGGCAAGTTAGAAACATGGAAGGACGAGAAGAGTATTCTCCAGTCAAAATTCAATCGGATTTATAAACTTTAGAATCGTACTCATTCATAGACGTAATCATGGTGTGCTTCAGGCAATGTCTTTCATGATTAAATAGTCCGTAGGAGCGAGCTAAAGAGCCATGGAATCCTCATTCGAGAGGTATTTCCATTTGTAATGCTTCGGGCATAAGTCTTCGAATGAAGATCATGACGAAGGCTTATTCAGCTCTTCCTTGCCATTGTTGGCTACAATGGTTTCTCAGCTTCTTGATAGTCAAGTGGAGATTCACGTCTTGTACCCCACATAAAGTGGTTTCTATAAGAAACGTCCAAATCAGGAAATCGAACTTGTGACGGTTCGACAATCCACCGAATTAGAGGGAATACGATTGCGATTGGTGCAATGGGAATGAATCATCCATAAGCATAAAAGTTAGAACATTCGAGTTCTAAAATTTCGGGTTTTCATGGGTGTATTTGTTTTATGAAAACTTCGGATTTCAAAGGCACTAAATTTGAAACTACAGGTTCAATTTAGTTTATGAATGTTTAGTTCATAAAAGAGAGGTTCCTGTAAGAACATAGAATGCAATATGCTGATTTAAGTGTAGTAGATTTGAGGTTCTTCGGGAACTCAAATGTGAGAGCTTCGTTACTACGAAAGTATGTTACTGTTCAAAGTATAAAAATAAATTATTGAATCATTAATGTCCAAAAGTGATATTCAGGTCAATAATTTTGGATTCATTATCAGATTAATGAACTGCAGACTACTTTTAATTCATTCAATACATCGGGCCATACGAGGTCGATTGTAGAAGTAAAATAATATTATCGGGTCAAAAATAACATAGCCCAAAAGATAGGATTGGGTGCTGTAAGCAAAATAGGTGCTCGGAAGTAAGCTGCAGGCCACGGGTCCAAGGGATAAGCCCAGCCATGAAGGCTGGTGTGTTGGCCAAGGGGGTTATGGCGCGAGGAACCCAGCCATAAGCTGGTTATAGTATAGGGCAGAGGAAATAGGCCCAGCTGCATGGGCTGGTTGAAAAGCTATAGGCCGAGGCTAATACAAGCCCAGTAAGCATGGCAGCTTGCTGGCATGGACCGAGACAAGGGATCAAGGCTGCAGGCCCATGCCTAAGAACAAGCCCAACATGCTTCTAGCATGTGGATTTAGGCTCGGGTGGACTAGGGCTTTTAGGACTGTGTGACATGTAAGCCAAGTCAGGGCGTGGTTGTGTCCGATGTGGAGCAGCAGGCCCAAAAGGGTTGCGTAGGTGGTCCAATTTGTTGACACCATCCCACTGTGGTTGTGGTGTTGCCACGGTGATGCCAAATATTACCCAAAAAGTTTTTTTTTTTTTTATTTTCGATCCTAGGGTTTTAGAAATCCTAATTTGCTTCTAATTTATTTTATATACATTGACTCACATATTCTGCATAGCAAATATAATTGCGTAATGCATGAAACAAATATATATATATATATATATATATATATATATATTGACAAATATATGAAACATATTCAAAAAAATATATATATATATATATCGGAAGGAAATATAAACATAGGGGGTTCATGCATCATGGGGAATGTTTTCATGCTTCAAGGTCGTTTCAAATATCTTACTTTATTTTAAGCGTACCTGATTGGCAAAAAACAACAAAAACTTTTGAATTTGTAGAAGATCCTTCTCGGAAAGCCGGAATTGCATCTCTAATCACGTTCAACACAAAAAAAATAAATTCAATCAATAACATGTAGATCAATTCAAAATAATAAATTATTCACAAAAAGAATGATTAAAACGTAATACTCTCTTGATTGAAGAATTAACTCTATTTAGCGCAGTGTTAAGAGCGTGCTGATAACGTGTTGTATGCATAATTTACAAAACAATTATGAAGGTCAGAGATAGAGGGAAGGTACGACATACTCTTAATAAGTAATAAACTCCTAATAGGAATATAAGAGATATCCCTAGATACACTAGGATTTACACAATCGCATTCCTAATCTCATAGGACTGCAACATGAACAACATTTTTTTCAATTTTATATTTAGGAAAACTATGGTTCCGTTATTGACTGAAATCTTAAATTAAAATTTTACTAATTTGAATACTTTGACTGAAAGACAAATTATTAATTTTCAGTATTAATTAAGAAATTTAATAACAATTAAATCCTTCCTAAAAGCATGCAAAGATTAATAGCAAACCAGAATTTTCAATTTTTTCTCAAATTTGAATTGTGGGAATCGAGCAAATTTTTTTCTTTTTGAAAATAAAATGTTTTATTTTTATTTTTATATATTAGCGCATTTTAAATTAAAAAAGATACATTTTATTATAAAATTTGGGTATATTAATAAAAACTGAGTGGATTTTACTTTAAGAAAATGGGTACATTTTCAAAAAAAGAAAAAGAAAGAAAAAGGAATTGGTTTTAGACGTATTCTTTGACTGTGATTGTTTAACTCTTAGATAGATTTGGTTACTAGTTATTCTTTCCCTATAGGATTGTATTACTTAGAAGACAAGGTAATCCTCTCCTAATTCTCTATTATAAATTAAGGTACTTTGTAGAGGGAATAACACACATAAAAAATCCGTACACTTTCTCCACTCTTTCCCTTTGAGTTAAATAGGCCACAACACATTATCAACACACCTCTCCGTTGCGCTAAGAAATCTAACGGGAATTTTTTTGCTATAAACCAATTCATCAATATCATCAGGCAATCAGGTTCTTCCAAAACAATAGTTTTAATCTCGATATTTTTTTCAGCCATGATCAGTGTTCTAAAAATCAGTCTAGGCACTACCTAGGCAGTTCCTAGGTGCTAGGAGGTGAAGGCCCACTGCGATTTAGTGCAAATCATTTTGAAAAATCAGTTTGGAGCTAGGCGGCTAGGCGGAGCTAGCCGGTTCGATTTATTTATTTTATTTTAATTAATTGTGTGCATTTTTCTTCTTTAGTTTCATGGTGTTATACTTAAAGAAACTGGTGTACCTAATTTGCAAAGGATGACTATAAAGATTCTCTCATTGACTACAAGTTTATCCGATTATGAGATGAATTTGAGAACTTTTGAGGGGATACATACAAAGAAAAGAAATAAACTAGATACAACAAGGTTAAATAATTTAGTCTATGTCCAATCCAATGCAAGGATCATGATCAAGAAGAAATTAGTCTATCATCTAAGAATGCTACTCATTATGATTATATGCTTACTGCTTTTTAAATATTGAACTTGTTGGATGCATGTACTTTGTGTATTCTTCTATTTCTATTTTTGTATTTTATCATTCTTTTATTATCCATACAAGTATAGTTTTTTTTTTTTTTTTGAAGTGTAAATAGGGACTTATTTACAAGATATAGAACTCAAAGCCATTAGCGCCAACCCCAAACCCCTAAAACCCTAGCCCCGCTTGAAGCCGAGACCACAGCTTTGCAGTGCTTTTCTTGAAATCCACAACCTGCTGTCGTGATTTTTAGGTTGAATTCATTGAAATTTTAGAAGAATTTCATTGAATTTGGGTGGAATTCAAGATTGCATCTCATGGTTTTCTCCCTACCCAACGTTGTGGTCACTCCTCCGTCACCCATTGTTGGTTCTCCGACAAACCGAAACCTCACGAACTCACCCCGAGGCTTCCTGACCCAGATGGATATAATCGATAACCGATTGAAAATCCGTTACCCGGTGAATATGGTTATGGATAATCCCCGATGGTTAATTTGCGGTTATGGATATGGTTAATTTTCGTGGTAATGGGATGGATATAACATTTCCGTCCCCAAATCGAACCGTTGCCATCCCTACACGAACGTCTGCAGCGGCAACGCCGATCTTTTTTTCTCAAGCGAATACATTCAACAACTGTTGGGGTGTTTTGGATTCCAACCCGAGCCCACTTTGGGCTTTGGTTACCCTCGGCATGCGGAAAAAAAATTGTTTTTGCCTCTCCTGCAAGGGCCCAAATGCCTTTTGCTCGAATCAGCCTTTTGTGGGCCTTCTGCCGCCAATCCCATGTGGGCCTGCTTCCATCAAAGCTCAGAAGGCCTGTAGCCTTCTGCTTTTGCTTGGCCTATGCACCAACCTAGCCTAGATTTGAGCTTGGGCCTTTGTGCTTCTATTTTTATTGCCTTGTGTGGGCTATGGTTCAACTATGGACCACTGATTTTCATTGGCTGATTTTTTTAGGCAATATTGGGTTTATTATTTTTGCCGGTTTCAAAAATTGGCCAAGAGTCCAATAAGTAATTAAATTACTATTGTAGGTTCTGAAGACTTATATGCATTTATCTGTTGCATATTTTTCTATTTACATTATGTTTGCTTTGCTGGAACCTATGAACCTTAAGTTCATAACTTTTGGGTAAATTACATAGAAACCCCTCAGGTTTGAGGTCTATTACAATCCCATACAACATCTTTGAAACATTTTACTTTCATACCTCACGTATTATTTTATTTCAAAATAATACCTCTGTTACATTTTCCATCCATTGATCCGTTAAGTGCTGATATGGCTGCCACATTTATGCCACGTGGCAAAAAAAATAAAAAAAAACTGAATCTTCTAAATTTATAAAAAAAAAAAAAAAAAAAACAAAACAAAAGTTGAACCCGCAACCCCCACCCCACCCACCTAACCTATAACCCAGAAGAAGAAGAAGAAGAAGAGGAAGAGAGGAAAAAAAAAAACCCATCTTCATCTTCCCCGACCCCCCTTCCTTGCAACCCACCTTTTTCTTCCCCCTCCCGTCTTTTCCAAACCCACCATGCACCCATCCTCCACCTCCTCTGCACCCACTACCTGCAACCTAGAAAAGAAGAAAAAAAAAAAAAAAAAACCCCATCTTCTTTTCTGCAACCAGATCTCGTATTTCCCAATGAGTGTGGATTTAAGGAGTGGGGTGTGTAGAGGAGGGAAGAGGGTGCGTGCGAGGGTGGGTGTGTTGTGTTTTTTCCTTCTTCTTTCTGGTTGCAGGCTGGGCTCTGGTTGGGGGGGAAGATGGGAAGATGGGTGCACAACGGAGGGGAAGGATGGGTGCGGAGGAGGAGGTGGAGGTGGGATCTCGGCTTCGGCGAGGGGGGGGACCTAGGTTTCGGGGGGGGGGGGGGGGGGGGGTAGGGGGAACATGGCTTCAGGTGTGGGGGAGGGGGTGGGGTGATGGTTTTGGGTTTTCTAACTCTTTTTTTTGTTTTGTTAAAGATTCAGTTTTTTTTTTTAATATATTTTTTTTCCATGTGGCACACATTTGGCAACCACGTCAACATTTAACGGATCAATGGATGGAAAATGTAACAGAGGTATTATTTTGAAATAAAATAGTACGTGAGGTTTGAAAGTGAAATGTTTCAAAGATGTTGTATGATGTTGTAATAGACCTCAAACCTGAGGGGTTTCTATGTAATTTACCCTAAACTTTTTGAACCGAAAGTTTTCGAATAATATGCTTGAAAACCCGAAGTTTTCTTAAAATATTACACCAATGAAAACCCAAAGTTTTTCACGTTAATTTATACCAATACATGTCTAATAGAACCCGAATGTCCTACTCCTATGTGAATGGATTGATAAATTTTGTCTTCATTGCACTACCCACAATCTTGTCCATTTATTTTGTGATAAGGATATGTCGAATTTGAACAAACTCGACTTTGCCACTTTAGAGGTCTCTAGAAAAAAATTACCACAAGTAGGTTCAAGATGTGAAGCTCCACCTCACCGCTAAGAGCCTTAGAGCAACCATTGAAGCTAAGATGGATGACCCGGTTTGCGAAGCTGAGAAAGCTGCCACCATGATCTTCATTCGAAGACATATGCACAACGTACTACAAACCGAGTACCTCGCTAAGGAAGATCCATTTTCTTGCCTAAAGCAAGACGCAATTGGCAGCATTTGAGCTTCCAGAACTTTAAGTCCGTGAATGAATACTATAATTGAAGTTTAATTTGTCGAATCCGATCACTTCTCAAGTTTTGTGACGAGGACTTAACTAAAGAATATCTCCTGGAGAAGACCTATTTGACCTTCTCTAAGACTAATATTGTCCTGCAACAACAATATAGGGCTAAGAAGTTCACTAAGATTTTAGATTTGATCTCTATTTTACTTCTGGCGGAAAAACAGAATCAGATGTTGATGAAGAATTATCAAGCTCAATCTACTGGCTCAACCATTGTGCCTCAAGCACACACTAGCGAGAATCAATGCCTGAACCGCCGTTCTAAGCATGGTAGGAGCGGACAGAAGCTGTCCCACCATGGTCTACAGAATCAAGGCCCATCCAACAAAGGAAATCTAGCCCTGAAATGTTCTAACCTCGCTCTCAAGGCCTAGAACTTCAAGAATAAGGGCAAAACACTCAACACCATGGATGCAGACTTGTGCTACCGATGTGGTGCAAAGGACCACTGTTTCCATGTTTGCCGAGCTCCCCCCAAGATCGTAGCTGACTATCATTCTTATCGTAAGAAGTTTGGATCAAACTTTGCTCAAGTGAATGAACCGGAAGATACGAAGATGGAGGTTCCTGACTTTCAGGAGGCATTTGCTCCGAAGAAAGAATAGATTTCTTACTTTCAGGAAGCATTTGCTCCGATCAACTTGAATACACGGATCAACTTGAATACATGTTTATCTTGAGTTAGTCATCATCCTCATCCAATAAGTTAAAAATGATTTTATTTTATTATAAAGTTACTTGGTTTCTAAGTCTAGTAGTTGCTATTATAAATAGGGAGCTAAACTTGTTCCCTTTGATATATGGGGGAGGTCTATGTTGAGGCAATTTGAAAGAAAAGATTTTTGAGTTGGTGTTCCAAACTGTTTGTCTACTACTAAATGTAATACAAAATTTGTACTAGAAGTCTGGAATTTATAAACTGGATGACTAGTCGTTTGTACTAGGCAACTGAAGCAGTAATCATAACTTTTATATTGGATGACTAGTCATTCCTGCTAGTCATCTGGTTACGAGCTGAAGCTTGATTAGTGTGGTAGAGATGAAGAGTTACAATGTAGATTTGAAAACAAGGTAGGGAGTGCTAGGAAAACCTTATAATTTTTTTTTTCTTTTCTTATCTGATTATACATATTATTTTGGTTGGATTCATAATTAAACTCACTGCTTATACAACTACTTGGATGGATTGATATACATACATACATACATACATACATATCTTTCATTCATTTGTTAAACATTCAAATGATTACCTTGAATTGAGAGTCTTGTGAAGGAGAAAGGGAAATGGTAATAAATGAGGAAGACTTTTGTGTAGTTTAGAGCATCTCCAAAGGAGATGCCAAAATGTACACTTCAGCTATAACAGTAAAAAAAGACCACACTAATATTCTCTAATCGAAGTGTCAAATCCTATGCAGCGATGACATGGATTGGCAATGAAAGAGGTTGCTGTCAAATTTGACAGCAACTTCAAATGTTTTTTATTAATTATTAAATGTATTTTATTATTTTTTAATTAGTTTAATCATTTATTATAATTAATGTTAAGTTGACCGATGCAATTATTCTACTTTTTTTTTCTTTTCAATCAAAGAAAGTGAGCAGATTACTGATTAAACTTTAAATGTCATTTATTAAATTGTAATTAGTTTAATAATTTATTTTATAAAATAATAAAATAATAATTTAGTTTAACATATCGGTTGGAGAACAAAACTTTAAAAGATGTTAGAGTGCCACGTAAGCTGTCAAAATTTAAATTTTATGTTCAAAATTTGACATCTCCTTTGAAGATGGTCTAAGTCTAGCTCTTAGTAGGTACCAGGTTTAAGGTCAGTCGTAAAGTGCACATTAAATCAAGATAATTCGGGATTGCAGAAAGGGGGTTAGGCAAGGTACTAGCAAAAAGGAAATGGTATTTTGGGTTTGGGATAATGAGTCAAAGAATGGTTATTGTGCATTCATACATATATTTATGTATCTGTTTTGCTTGTATGTTGATGATACTTTTGTAAATTGTATTTATGAAAGTGTAATATCCTAGGTTTTTAAGCTCACCTTAACTAAATTTTGCAGGTTTACAAACTAGGCAATTCAAGAGGAGAAGGCGGGATGATTTCGAATTAAATGGGAGGCTTGAATTTCTATTATTTCTCGTAGCCTTGTAAAAGATTTATGTTGAGACGAATTATCTTCACCCCTATTTTCTTTTTTCTTACTTTTAATTTAATTTTTACCTCGTGCTTCGAACTCGAGATACACTAACAACTTCATGCCCGGCGCGTGACACACACCAGGGTATTTTGGTATTTTACGCTTTAATTGTACACCTATTATATCGTAGCATATATAGAGAAGTGATTCCTCCACTCCTATTTCCCTCTTTTGCATCTAGCTAGTTACGCTAAATTTTGTGATCATGAATATTGGATTTTTCATTTTTTTGTCAATCTAATTTAGTATTTTCATTTTTTTTTTTCAACTTTTAGTAGGGTTAGCACTTGCATTGTTCTAAAAATCTTTGCCTAGGTGCTAGGCTGCTGACCACTGCCCCGATTAGTCCTGAAGCGTTTGAAATTTAAGAAAGTATGCCTAGATCCGCTTAGGCATCCACCTAACCCGCCTAAACTCGTCCAGGCACCCGCCTAGGTCGCAACTCTCACTTAGACAGAAAATCCATAACTTTCATTTGCATTTTATTTTGTCTATAAAATATAAGAGACTTGTTTAATACTTGGATGAAGACTCATTATATATTGCTCCCCATATTTTCAATATATTTTAATACTTTATAATCTATGTATCGTTTTATTTCGCAATTTATGTATCCGAGTACAATTATGTATTTTCTTAAGTATAAATCTGCACTTATTTATACAATATATGATAAATTTACTTAAATCCGCCTAGTCTACCTAGGTCCCCGCCTAGCCGCCTAGGCTCTAGGCTCCACCTCCGCCTGACTAGCGCTTAACGTCTTTTAGAACCTTGGGCACTTGAGAAGTCCATTGAGTGTTACTATATATATGAAGCCACAACCTATGAAGCCACAACCTAAGGGACGATCTTCTTATAGTGCTGATCAATCCATTAGGCAGCATGAGGCTTGTTCCTGCTACGACTTGACCAAGGTATCAGAGGCCCTACGTTTAGCACACAACTCCCTCAACAATGATGTTGTTGATCATTGCAGCAACTCCATTGTTATGAAGGACGAGAGTGCACCACGTGCTTACGACTTTAGAGAGATATCCGAGGCGCTGTCTTGCGAAGACAAGGACAGAAACTCTCTTGCATTCCATCAGGCGCTCATCATAATGCTTGGAAGGCTATCTTTCTTAAAGACTAGGGAAAATATGATCAGATCAGAGCCTCTCAAGGTAAGGAAAGTAAAGCTTGTCAATGTGAAGACAGCTATGTACAACTTACCTTCGAGATCACTGAGAAAGTGAAGCTAATATATTTAGCTATTTGTGGATTTTATCCTACATTTGAAGGTGCTCTAATATCATTGACTTTTGACAAGATTAACAGTCTGATAATAGGACATTCATTACTCATATTATGGTAACTTTACGTTTTCAAACTATCTAAATCCCTTTTACTCTATTGTTCTTTTACTGAACACTTTGACATGCGAGACACTCTTTATCTTTTGATCATAATGCCAATTTCATAACATAATGTTCCATACTTAGATTGACAGTCGGATAATTGCATAATGAATATAATTATACGCCTATTATTTGTCACAATCCTATCGGATTATAGTTCTAATTTTCAATGGGATAGTCACTTAGTACTATGGTCTAGTAGTATTACTCTTCACTTGTAAATGAGAGGTCTTAGGTTCAATTCTCTTCAAAGGCGAATTTGAACCACATTATTGCTAGCCTATTGTGAGGCTAAGTCCACTCATCCTTTATTGTTTGTTCCAAAAAAAAAAAAAAAAAAAAAAAATCGATGGAAAACATAAGGTTAATGGTTGATATACGAGTATGCATGTGGCACTTGCTTTGAGAGCGATAAACCAGCTAGAAATTGGTTTCAGATCTTGTGGACTGCCGGAGATTGGGGGGTTTGAATTTGTCTGGTATCTCAAAACATTTATGAACCTAAACCCCAGCTTTCAGGTTGATGTTTACTTTTGCATGGGATAACAACATCTGTATATCTTCCCTGAGCAAACATTTTGTCTCTATCTGTGTCCGTGATGACACTTCAGAAACAGATATCCTGCTGGGCACCTGTTGTAAGCAATTTATATGTTTCGAGTTTTGGTATTGCTACAACTTGCAACTTTTGTATTGTCTGTTGTTTTGGTTATTATGCATGCATGAACGTATATTTCTATTTCGATGTCCTATATTGTCCTTCTATTTGTTTTGCTTCACATCTGTGTAGGCCCCTCTAAATCTTACAAATGCAATTATGCAGTGGTTTTTTTGTATTTCTCCTCTCTTGCTTGACTGGCCTTAGCTGGTCTTAGGGTGTGCATAAAATTCACCTTTGGTTTAAATTTTTTTTTTCTCAAAGATAGAAATAGATTAAAGCCGAATAGAAATGTTTACTGATGAGCCAATATTATACTATATATTTTACCATAATCTTAGTATTAATTTGGTAATTATTTTGGTAGAATTTTGATACTTTGTTATATATTTCCAATGTAGGACATTCGACTTCCTCTGGAGCAAAAAATGATCAAACGGATGAATTTTGGAGTGATTCCAATTGGAAGATGTTCGTGAGTCTTTCAAGATAATTGAGTCAAAATTCTAGATTTTTCTACCAAGCCATTTGACCGTGGCGATGAAATAAAGACCCAGCGTGCAGCTTTCGGAGATTGACATTTCTGGACGTTTTGGATATTTTGGAGGTCAATATAACATATTTTAAGAAAGATTCCTTCTAAGGATTTGTAGGGGATGTCTTCAGCTTTCAAAAGAGACCTTTTGAGACCAAATCGGAGTTGATATGGTCAGTCAAAAGTATGATTTTTTGAGAACTCCGAATTTTAGTTCAAATAGGAAACTTTTTATTTTCTGTTTTATTATGTTTCCTAGTTTTATTCTAAGACATATTAAGGTTTTATTTTTGTAATAGTATAAATAAGGCATTTTAGCCATTAGGGTTTGGAGGCAACATAGGGGGAGAAGGCACGCATTATCTTGGAGAACTTCAGACTTTTTACCTACAAGGTGTTTTCAATCATTTTTCTAGTTAATATATTTTCTTTAGTTTTTATTATGATTGTTCGTAACTAGTTCTTCTGCTAGGGCGATGCCTTGAGCCTTGGCATGAATATATGATTTTATTAATTTGCTTATGAATGGATGCATGCTTGCTTTGAATTATTAATCACCGCGATTAAACTATCTAATTGTCTTAGTGATTCGCAACCATTAGGGTTTTTAGACAAGTAATTTGATGCAATTTCTATTGGAACATCAGCCTGAAATTGAGGAGGGCTTCTTGTGATTGATAATTGTAATTTCACTTAAGGCGAACATCACGCTCTTAAGGGTTGCATGGTTTTTCAAAAGGTTTTCACAAAGCTTAATGAGTCTTGCATGTTTATATTTGATTTGAACATCACAGACAGGTTGCATGTTAGATATACGTTTTCGCTTGAACATCATGAGGAAAATATGCATTAGGAAAACCTAACCTTCAAAGCATGGATGTAGAAGTTCATAAGTAATTGGTAAAATTGCATAGGATTGTTAAGAGAACGGCGGAACCCTAGGCTTTTACAAAATGATTTTCTTTAAATTGTTCTCTGGTTAATTTCTTTAATTGTTTTATTTTAAAATTCGTTTTTGTTATATTAAATTCTGAAATCAACATTTTCCAAACTTTTTTTTAAATAATTAATTAAGAGTTGGTTTTAAACCCAAGTTATTCATTCAATCCCTGTGGAAAACGACCTTGCTTGAGCCGCTATACTACAACAACCTTGTACTCTTGCAAGTATTTTTAAGTGTTTTTATCCCTACTTTTGCAGGTGGTAAAAATCCCTATCATTTACATCTTGGGCTAGAATATTAAATAGAAAATCCGGGCCAATACAATCCCAGAAAAAAAGTACGTCTCTCCTTAAACACATACTTTGCCACCGAGTAAGCAGCACGATTGCTCTCTCTAGGCACAAACACGAACGTCACTGGCGTCAGCCTTCGCGCTAGAATCTCAATGTCACCGAGAATGCATTCAAAGCTGAAATCATGAGACACCTCCTTCCTGAGCATCTGGATGACCACCTTAGCATCTGATTCAATGATAATGTGATCGAAACCGTTATCATTACTCGCCACCAGGGCATCCCTTATAGCCCACGCTTCGGCCGCAGCAGCAGAGTGGCAGAAACTGGTGCCAGATCCTCCCGCAGCCTGGAGCAGACCAGCGAAATCCCGACCGACCCAACCCACTCCAACACTCTTCGTTTCCTTACACCAGGCCGCATCAGTGTTGATCTTGATAACACCAAACATTGGTTTTTGCCACTGGACATTCGTATAGCCAACAGCCGCAACATACGTAGGCTTTACTTTGACTTCGTCTTCATCACCTCGGGATGCAGCATCCCTGAACTCCACTACACTCTTCCTCCAATCCTCCAGAACCTCCAAAGGATGACAAACTCGACCGTTGAACACAGACTCATTCCTGTTTTTCCTTAGCCACCACTGTCCAAAAGAAAATTCTTGACAGATCTCATCCGCCAAATCCCTATCATTGACTCTGTTACAAAAGAGTTCCCAACTTTCAAGGAAATCAACCCCAGCCAAATCAAAGGAATTCAAATGAAGCGGAGAACAAAACCAAAAAGGTGACTAAAATCGCAGCGGAAAAACAAGTGGTTTTCTATTTCATCAATTTTGTTACAAACCCCACACACGTTGTCGACTCTCATATGTCTTCTTTGGAAGTTATGCCTAACAGCCAATGCGTTATTGTAGCATCTCCAGATGAAGGTTTTGATTTTGTTAGGAACTTGCAAGCTCCAAATCTTGTTCCAGACATGGTTTTGCTTTTGATACTCGCTGGGAGTACCCCGACCTCTTCTACCCAACGCACTGTTATCCAAAAGGTTTACAGCCACTCCGTAATCGGATTTTACAGAGTACTCCCCGTTTATAGTGTGGTGCCACACCAATATGTCAGAAACTCCAGATTTACTTACTGGGTTACTAAGAATAGGAACCACATCTTCCCTATTAAACCCAGTCGAGATCTTCTCCACCAATCAAGACTTAGTTGATGGGTCAATTAGATCACAAACCATAGTACCTTTTAGGCTTGCCTTTGGCCTAACTTTGAAAGTGGATGGCATAGGAAACCACGGGTCTTCCCTGATGTTGATGCACGCTCCATCCCCCACCCACCATCTTAGGTCGTTCTGCAGGATGTTACGAGCTTCATAAATGTTCTTCTAGCCCTATGGTGTTTTCTTTCCCCTACAGGCTTCCCTGAAAGATTTCCTAGGATAATATTTGTCTCGCAATATAGATGCTAGAAGGGATAGCGGATTTTGGGTCAGTCGCCACCCAAGCCTTCTTTTTTTCATAAGCAGGTCTCATGAGATCCAATGAACGCCCTTCCTTTGGTCATTACCTCTCCACCAGTAGTTACGAATTGCTTTCTCAATGTCTCTACACACTCCAATGGGAAGCTTAAAACAACTCATGGCATAGTTTGGCAAGGCCATGGCCACCGCCTTAACAAGGATCTCTTTACCGACTTGGGACAGAAACTGTTCAGCCTAACCCGCCATTCGAGCTTCGAGCTTATCTCGAACATCTGCAAAAACAACCTTCTTGGAATGTTCGAAGTCAGCCTGAAGCCCAAGACATTTCCCAAACCCCTCCTTGCACTGAATGCCTAGAGTTGTTTCAATATTCTTCCTGATCCGTTTCGAGGTCTTAGAGCAAAAAAAAAATCAAGCTTTTAGGCAGATTTATAACTTGACCGAAACCCTGTGCATACACTTTCAGCACCTCCATAATCCCATTTTCCTCCTCCACCGTGGCGTTCCCAAATAGGACAGAGTCATCAGCGAAGAAAAGATGCGAAATAGGGATTTCAGTTGGCGACACCTTGAAGCCATGGAGGACACCACGCTCCATACTCTTTCTAATCAACATAGAGAATCCTTCAGTGCATAGAAGAAACAGAAATGGAGATAGGGGATCTCCCTGTCTAAGCCCCCTTTGCGGCATAAAATAACCAGTCGAGCTACCATTAACCATAATGCTGAAAGAAACAGATGATATACATTCTTTGATCCATCTACAGAACAATGGTGCAAAGCCTAATTTCAACATCATACTAATGAGGAAATCCCATTCCACATGGTCGTAGGCCTTAGCCATGTCCAGCTTTATAGCCATCCCCATCTGATCATCCTTTTTTTTATGAAGAAGGGAGTGCAAAATTTCGTGCACCACAAGGATGTTGTCCTGGATTTGCTTCCCAGCAACGAAGGCAGATTGGTTGTCTCCAATCACGTTCGGCATCACCAGCTTTAGCCTATTAGTTAGCACCTTGGCTAGGATTTTGCAAATTACATTGCAAAGAGCGATGGGCCTATATTGCGTCATATTCTTTGGGCATTTCACCTTTGGAATCAACACTAAGTTTGTGTGATTCAGCTTCCATAGAAGCTTACCAGAGTGTCAGAAGGCTTTAATAATCTTGATCACGTCCTCCCTCACGATATCCCAATGATCTTGATAAAAGCACCCAGAGAACCCGTCCGGAACCGGGGCTCTCGAAGGCGGAATTTGGAAGGCAGCCGTCACAATTTCATCCTCCGTCACTGGTGTCGTCAAAGCACGGTTGCCTTCCGGAGAGACTCGGTCTTCCATGCAACTCGCAATCTCCTCAATCTGACTCGGGCCACTAGATTGGAATAACTCCATAAAATACGAGGTTGCAGTAGCACAGATCCCGCTTTCACTTTCTTGCCACACCTTCGTAGAATCCTCAGTCCCTCGAATTTGATTAAACCTTCTCCTTTTCAGCATGTACGCGTGGAAGAACTTCATGTTTTTGTCACCCTCCCTTAGCCATTGGATCCTGGATTTGGTTTTCCAATAGGCCTCTTCTTTTTTATGAGCGACCCGGAGTTCCCTCTCCTTACGCTGAATCTCTTCCTTGTCGACCCCATTAGATGTGTAGGCTGCTCGAATCTCTTCCTTCAGCTGTACAATCAAATTCTTAGAGTTTCTGCCTTTCCCCTATACCATACCTTTAAGCTTTGCCTGAGCTTTTTCATTTTTTCACAAAAGCGAAAGGCATGAGAGCCTCCAAATTTATCCCTCAACTCCCCATTTACCAACTTTCGGCACTTCTCCAGTTTACTCCACCGGGCATCAAAGGAAAATTTTCTTCCCCTCCACTCCCGCTCATTTTCAGTGGAGAGAACAAGCAGGGCATGATCAGACCCTTCCAAGACCACATGCCTGATTTTAGTGTTAGGAAATATATCATGCCACCCTAAGGTTACCAAGCCACGATCGAGTCTCTGCTGAATTGGCAGCGTCTCTCTATTATTCATCCACGTGAAAGGGTAACCTTCGTATCCCAGATCCATGAGCTCATTCCGGGCTACAAACTCCCTAAAATCCCGTATACTGGAAGCTGGTCTAAAGTTGCCTCCCTCTTGTTCTTCATTGCACAGGATATTATTAAAATCCCCTATGAGTAGGCATCTGTCCCTATCTTGATCAATCTGTTTGCTCAATCTCTGCCATTGGTCACTTCTCTTCCAATCATCAGTACTAGCGTAGATGGTGAACAAACGCCAATGGCAATTAAGCAAATCATCCCACAATTTGACTTCGATCATGAAGTCCTCATACTTAATCAAACTTACCTAAGAATCAATTCTCCGGAACACACAGAGTCAGCCTCCTATACCTCTTGGTTCCATAGCGAACAAATGATCCATTCCCATACTCCTTTTCAGATACTCATAGTTCATGGTCTTGTTCTTTGTCTCTAGCAGGATAACTATGACAGGGGTGTGACGTCGGTTTTGCTCCTGGAGGTTGTCAATTGTCAGGTCACCCCCGATACCCTAACAGTTCCAAGTGATTATCTTCATGGAAACTTGGGAGACCCCTTACGGCTGGTCTCCTCCGCCTCTTCGGATAAGCTTTTCCTAGGTCTATTACTTCTAGGCTCCAAACCATGGACCATCCCAGAGTATTCCAACTCTTGGTGTGCTCGTTTTTTCCTTTTCTGATTATTCATCACTGCCTCAATGATTGGAGCTAGTTCAAATGGGTCATCCTTCATAGCCCTGGGTTCCACAACATTGACCCCCTCAATTGACGGGCTATCAGCAGCCTCTCCCTTGTCACACTTCTTACTTTCACTGTCATTCGCTACAAAAGGCTCGCAATTTAAGTCGAAACCTGACCAGTTTCTGAGGAGACCCTCGATACATTCCCCCAAACATCCTATTCCGGGATCTCATGGAGAACAATATGTTCAGCACCTTTAGTAATTACCCTTCCTAGTCCAATAAGCCCTGCATCAAAAATAATTTCTCTAGCCTTTCTCGCTGCCTCTTCTTCATTCCGTTGGTTTCTGATTTTTTCAGCTAGCTTTAGGCCCCCTCTGCCACTTTTACTCGAAGACCATCGGGGTTTACTATAGGAGATAGCAGTATCAGTCTTGTCGTCCTTCATCTTCGTTGTACATTCACTTCCACTTTGAGATTTGTATCATTGGTGTTGCGAGTGACTCCCCATCCCGGAGGCCGTTGAAGAACGTCCAGATCGTCTACCTCCATCCTGTTCTTCGCTCTGTTCCTCCCTCCTGCATTCCGGACCTCTCCTGCCTCCATTCGCCCCTGAAGAAGCCTTGTTTCGATCACCAAATCCCAAGGGATTACCCCTCAAGTCCGTAGTCGCATCCAAACCTCTGAATGCATAACCCTTTTCTTTATCTCCAGAGCTTTCACCTTCTAACTTTACATCCTCTTGGGGACCTTTACAGATCCTTGTTGCATGTCCCAACATTCCGCAGATAAGACAATATTTAGGAAGCGCTTCATATTTAAAGTCCACCCAAACTCTGCCATCATCGGGGAATTTCAAGAAAGTCCCTCGCATGAGAGGTTCATGAACATTGAATCTGATTTTGATTCGGAGGAATCTACCAATACAGTCCAGACTTCCAGATTTGTCCACCTTACGAACTGTGCCCAGCTGTCCACCAATAGACTCCGCAACCGCCTGAGTCATACTGAGTAATGGGACGTTGTGGATTTGGATCCAAAACACACCGATAGACATGGGCGTCCACCTATTTATGCCCTTGTCCGTTCGATCTGCCACCATCACCAGGTCATTTTTGAAAAACTAGGGTGGACAGAATCTACAACCCTTTGAAGGTCGCGTTGACCCGCAAATCTTGCCAGGAATCTTCGCTCTCCAATGTCTCGAATGGAAACCCCTTCACACCCCCACCAAAGCGACATAAATCAATCTATGAACACCTCTCTGTTCACGTCTTTTAAAGTGAGAACTTCAACAATCATGGTATACTGGAGCCCCAACAATGCTCCTTCCATATTTTTCCTTTTGATACTGATGCCTCCCCGCTCTTTCTCGGATAGCCTCAGTTTGGATCCGAAACGCAAACCCAAATCCTCCCAATCACTCTTGTGGATATCCCCTGCCATGACAGAGAGAACCCCTCTTCACCCAAAGAGCCCTATATCCCTGATCTAGCTTTAGCACACCACCCTCCACAAGACCAGGTGGATCTACCAGCTGGTCTTCAGAATCCCGATCCAGAATCCTCTATACCCCCCTAGATGTAAGGTTTTCGGGCTTCCAGCACTGGCCAGTCAACACAGAAAGGTATCATCATGCCTACCTCGTAGCACGATCGTCTTTGCTCTTGCGTCCCAAAAGAGATTGTCTAGAGCCTCCTACTCAGACCACCATGGTAGATCAAAGCAAGCAGATCTCAGATCTCGATGACCGATAAAGCATCAACACCCCCTCATTTCGAGGCACGAAACAGAGTTTTTGCAGCGCATGCGGCGCGTTCAACCCACAAGAGAGCTGAGGCTTTTTTGATATAATGATACCTTTGGTTTAAAGTAGCTATGGTTAAAATCTTACGATGAACTTAGTTTTGAGCTCTTTGTTTTTGGTGGCAGTTTTGAGCTCATTGTTTTTGGTGGCTTTGCAATGATTTTTTTTGTTTTGTTTTGAAGATAAATATCACTAAGCTGTTGTACTAAGTGGCAGTTTTGCAATATATTAAATTGGGGAAAAATTACTATGATTGGCCTAATTCTTTTGGTTATTTTTTCTTTTTGATGAAAGCGATATTGGAGGACAGAGACGCATAGAACAATCGATGGAAGAATAAACACTCTAAACCATCATTTAATTTTGAGTCCATTACAATTTTTTTGGGTGAATGTTAATTGGTTCTCATTCGGGGTTTACAAAGATTTTTCTTTTACTTTCTTGGCTGCAACTTGTACGGATGACTCACAAATTGAAACCTCTGACCTCTCACTTTCAAGTGAAAAGAAATATCACCAGACCGTAGTACTGAGTGTCATATTACAAAATATTTTTATTACAAATGGTTCTTCATGTTTATGTAACTCATCAGTTTCGTCCGTCACGTTTCAAATTGATCAGTGCCGTTGAAGTTATCATCATTTTCAATAGGTTTTTGTCACAAATTAGTTACATACATCATCATCATGTTTGTCGCACGAACATATATTTAATCTTAGAGTTGTAGTCGAACGAATTAATCATGAAATGTCTACCTTTGGTGACAATGAAATGTTGAAATCCCACATTGCTAGAGAAAGGAAGAAAGAAGAGTTTAAATATCTTAACCCCACCTAAACTAATACTGAGGCTTTTGTGATAAAATCTCACAGCTAACGGATTGTGCTGGTGGTAATTATGTGGGTCTTTGGCTCGTCTCTTTGATAATTTTACATGCTATCATAGTCAGGAAGCGGGCATGTACGTACTTCCACGTAATGGGTGGGTCCCCTTGGCCCCGCGTGTTGAGTGAGTCCCCTTGGCTCTATGTGATCGCCGATGTGTGGATCTCCCATGTGTGACCCACTAATTGGGTCTCACGTGAGGGGGCGTGTTAAAATCCCACATCTCCTAGAGAAAGGAAGAACGAAGAGTTTAAATATCATAACCCCACTCCAACTAATACCAAGGCCTTTTGTGATAAGACCCCACACTTGACAGATTATGCAGATGGTAATTACGAAATTAGAGACAATATTAGTGTTGTTGGGAGTGGGCTTCTAACTTGTTTCTATGATAATTCTACATAAAAATATCTTCTCACCAACATAAAATATTTTCCCATGTTAAAAAATTGTCGCCAAATGAACCCATATTATAAGAAACCCAACAAAACATCTCAGTTAACTATGTTTGTAGCGGAGACTTATGATCAAAAGTTCATGATCATCCTTTCTTGAATCTGTGACCCTTCACTCATAAATACTGTCCATTTATTTATTTATTTTCAAACAACAAGCCATTATTTTTAACTAAGAAACAAACAAGACGCCCTTAAATTCAAACCACCGAGTAACCCTGCCTTACCCCTTTTGGGCCTTTTTATTTTGTCCTGAAAATCAAGGTTCTAAAAAACGCTAGGCGCTAGTCGGGCGGCGGGTTGGCGCCTAGCGCCTAGACGGCTAGGTAGGGTCTAGGAGGGCGCCTAGGCGGCCTAGGCGGATTTAGGTAAATTTCTTGTATATCTTGTAAATAAGTGCATATTGACACTTATAAAAAAATTATACTTGTATGATAAAATCCAAAAAAGAGTATCCAACAAGTCCAAAAATTTAAAAACACATTAAGCATATATGCCATATAACCATAGTGAGGAGTATCATCACACATGTACAACAAGTTCACAATTTAAAACAACATAAAATGGAAACTAGGAGGAAAATAAGGAAATATAGTAATGTAAGATACTTATCTTTAGCATCCCGGAATTAAGGTGATACACAACACACCTATTCTATAAAACTAACAAAATTTCAAGGTATAAAGTTATAAAAAAAAAATATAATAAAAAAATACAAAAAAAACCGCCCAGCCGCCTAGCACCGCCTAGCCCCGCCTAGCAGTGGTGAAGCCACGTGAGGGCAAGGAGTGGCAGCCGCCACTCCCCTCGCCGAACAAACAAGCCTGGAGCTGGGTCAGCCCCTCTGCTCTTGGACTCCTGAAACGCTGCGGTTGATTTCTGGAAGTAATCTCTGAATCACCTGTAGAGTCTCATTGGGTTCCGGCTTAAAGGCCAAAAAGGACGTGCACATGCGAGTTGTGTCCGTACAGTTCATGGGGCTTGGGGAGAAAGCTGTGGAAAGGGTAATTTGAAGGAGAAAAGGGTGTAAAAGTATTGGTATTGGATTCTATTGAAGTTATGTCAAGAAAATTAGTTCAGAAAAAATGAAAAAGTTGAAGAATTGTGAAGTGGGTTGTGGAAAAAATGGTGGCTTGATCAATTGGTGTGGTGAGATCAAAGATTTGACAAATTGGGTTCTGTTCAGCAGAATGATTGCAGTATATTGGTTGCAGAAAAAGAGAAAAAAAGGGGGAAGAACTGGGAAGTGGGTTGTTCTAATTAGCTCAATTTATGGGTGTGGATTGTGGAAAAAATGGTGTCTTGATCAATTGGTGGAGGGAGATCAAAGATTTGACGAACTGGGTTTTGTTCAGCACAGCAGCGTGACAGCAAGAACTTCGATGGAGAAGCACAAAGTTGAGTTAAATTGATTTGAAGGGTTTGGGAAGAAATAGTAAGACTTGCAGAGAGCCAGCCACCTGGGGATATTGTGGACCATTTGATTTTTCTGGATTTTTGACTAAATTGCTCCTTTATGGCTTTCTAATCTTTTATTTTTCTTAATCAAAGAAAGGGACGTGAAAAATATATTGGAAAATTGGAGATTTTATTCACTCATTAAAAATAGAGATCTCAAGAACTCATTATACTCAATTTTAGTTTGGAAATCCTATCTACTCCAAGTTCAAATAAATTCAATAATAACTTAGAAAAATTAGGCTAAAACTCTAGTTGTGTACATCAATTTGGTCGAGCTTGAATAACAAGTTACGAGGAATTTTGCCCCTCTCCAATGTGAAAGCAACCGCTTCGATTGAACTTTGCACTTTTTTGAATTTCGCCCCTCCCTTGGGTAAATCCTAGCTTTGCCACTGCCGCCTAGCCCGCCTATAGCCAACTCGATTTTTTCAGCCGTTTTGCACAAAATCGCTTCGGTTCCAACCCGCCTAGGCCCTTTTTTTAGAACACTACTGAAAATATGTATCTTTCATTCACTCTCATAGCAACAGTTTTGGAGAAACAGGATTCTCTCCGAATCCATTTTGTAGGGATTCTAAAGATCTTCACATCCTAACCGTTTATTATATATCGTTCACTCAGTTTTCGTTAAGTATTATTTGTGTTTAATTAAACAAAAAAACCAAATAATTTATGACCGCACGATGCACGATGAATGACTAAAATGTGAGGATCTCTAGAATTCCACAATTTAGATCTGGATGGGATCCAAATCCGCAGTTTGGGTGCTCGTGAGGCTTTAATTTCAAACGAAAAGTAATAAAGCATGTTGCAAACTTTTCCATTTATACGAGTAGTAATTTGTTTGTGTATAATCAAATAGGGTAAGGTTATGCATTTTTTTTAGTATAGAATCCCATAATTTGTACTCATACAAATTTGTTGACCAAAACAAAGTAGTGATTTTGCAATTTTTTTTAAGATTAATTTTTAAATTGGTCACAACCAATGTTAAGTGATTATGTTACTAGTATTAAATGATAATGTGGACAAATATAAAAGTTGGTTTTCACTAATGGTCGTCTTTGGAGTCTAATTCTCTAAATCAACCCCCTTATCGAAGCTAAATTGTAAACTTGCTTACTTAAACTCTGCAGATTTGGAGATTCAAAACTCTACAGATGACTTGAGAATTAAAACCTGCTTTAACATTTATCCATGTCACAACTTACGTTTGTGAATCTAACAAATGTTTAATTTTTAAAACATTACGTAGTTATTTGGAATGTTCTAAAAAGTTATGAGTTATGACCAATTTGAAATCATTCCTAAAGGTTGGGTAGCCATCTGGACATAACGTTTTTTTAAGACGACGATATTTTACACTAAGGGATAAGAAAATAAACTAGTTGCAAATTCGACATTTTTGAGCTTTGGACATAATACGTCACAAATTATAAATGCAAGAAAACACATCTACAAAATAAGATTCTTGTTACCATAACTGCAAAAACAACAACTCGAGTACAATTTTTTTTTTTGTTGTTTTGTTTTGTCAGGAGTACAATTTCATGTACAAGTAGTCTCATGTGATTTGATGAAACCCATTAACTTTAGTCAATTCAGTAATAAAGGAGATCTTGGGGTGCCGGTTTTATGGGATATGATATCCTGTGGTATTAAATGCTGCAATGCTGTTGCTATTGAAGCTATACATCTCAAGAAGCTGGCTGACCAAAAGTTGGGCTGCTGTGTTTGGAGTAGGATTCTCTATTCTCTTATTCTTATCTATTTTCATCTCTTTTTCTTATACATTGTTTTTTGTTTTATTATTTTTATAAAAAAAATTAATATAAAATATTGACATGGCTTAACCGTGACCGTTCAAATAGAAAAAGATTGAAAGATAAAAGGAGTAGGAGGGTAGATAATCATACTCCAAAGCAACGGCAGAAGCAGTGGCCTAAAGGCTAATAAAGCTGCTGATGACAATGCGTACGGTTATGGTGGCATTGCCTCCCCCTTTGTTTGGAACTTAGATTCTCAGAGGCAGCTGCGCCCCGGCCCAACATGTGTGTACCTATGCTTATTTCGTTTGTCTGTAGACCTGGCAGTTTCTGACACGACACGAAAACGACAAGAAAATAACTGGTTTCTGGTCAACACGATAACTTATCGGGTCATTATCGGGTGACCCGTTAAGAACCCGTTAATAACGGGTTCTTAACAGGTATACACGTGAGTAACCCGTTTCGACCCGTTAAGAAAAAAATTATTTTGATAATTTTAAAGTTTAATTACTAAAAAAATTATTATAAAATACAATAGCCATATTAATATATACAATATATTCTATATTAAATATATAGTTTTGTATTATTATTCTATATAAGTTAAAAAAAAAAAAAGTTTTAGTCATTATTTATTTTTATTGTGAGAGTTCTTTATTATCATTATTAGGATAATAAATTTTACTTAACATGTTCTTGTCCAAAATTAAAATAAACTAGTATAGTATTTGTATAGACAAGAACTAAGAAGACATACATACAAGTATGAAAAATGTGAAAGAATATATAAACACTTGTGATTCATCATTATTCCACTACGAGTAGATAATGGTTACACTTACATTATCGTTTAGATTTTTAAAATCCTCCAAACCCTCATAAATAATATTTTTTATTTGAGGGCAAAATTAATAAAATTAATAATAATTATTATAGAAGTGTAAAAAATGTAAAAAAAAAATATCCAATCACTCATAATGACAAGCTTTACAACTTTCATGAAGGGGTCAGCTTCGAAATCCGACACTATAATCCATAAACCTTAAATTTATATTTAACCGTCGATTGTCATTTACGCTTTATTCTTGTTATTGAATTTCATTTTTTAAATTTTCTTTTTTGAAAACATGATCATCTGGCGGATGTAAGAAGATGAACGGTTCAGATCTTTGATATCACGTTTCGATATTAACGGTTAACTGAAATATGAGTCGATGTCATATAGTTTGTAGAAACTTTATAAACATCAAGCAATATTTTCACTAATCGTAAAACTCTGAACATAATATCAACGATCCAAACCGTTCATCTTCTTGCATCCTCTAATAGATCATGTTTTCAAAAAAGAAAATCTGAAGAAAAAAAAAACAAAATTTGATGAGAAAAATGAAGCGTAAATGTAAACAATAATCAACGGTTAAATTTTGATATATGATTTATATGATTATGGTGACGAATTTCGAAGTTAAGCTCTTCACGAAGGTTGTAAAACTTGTTATTACGAGCGTTTATATATTTTTTCTATATTTTTTTTACTTCTACGTTGAAGGGTTTGATTGGAAGAAAATGTGCAAGATGTTCTAATGTTCCGATGTCCTTAATTTTGCAAATCTTTTGAACATTTGATATTTTGTAATGTTCTAATGTTTTTTTTATTATGCTCTTATTTTGGATATGTAAATATACACTTAAAAGAAAAATGCGTTTTTATGTTTTGGATGTGACAATACTTAAAAGAAAAATGCGTTTTCACTCAAAAAAAGTATTATGTTTTTTATTTAATTATTTATTGGTTTAAAATATATTTTCCTTAACGGGTAACGGGTCGGGTCATACTACCCGTTAATATTATCGGGTCGATTTCGGGTCGGGTCATTTTATCCGTTTATTTTAACGGATGTTACACGACACGACCAGTTAAGATATCGGATATGACACGAACACGGAAAACACGACACGAATGTCAGGTCTATTGTCTGTATCATAAAAATTAAAACCAAAATGATTTTCTCTTAATTTAGTTTGGGTTCATTTTCTACATTATATCCCCATATATCAAACCAAAAAATTGGTTCTTTAGAAATATCACTTCCTTTGAGTAGGAGGGTTTACAGGTGTGGTTGTGAAGGCTATAGTTTTTAGTGGATTGGTTATGCGCAATACTCTAATGGCGTGTTTACTAATCTGTAATCAAATTAAGAGAAATTTGATTGAGGAGGAATTGAAATTCAGAATCAGATTCATGTTGAAGTTGTTTACTAAAACTATCTGAAATTGGAGTAGGAATGATGTTGAGTCCATATAAGTTGTTTACTAATTCACTTCAATTTGAATGAAAAGTTGGTTGATTACTATATTTCCCTTACATAAATAAATTATTTATTAAAAGATGACATAATGAATGTCAAATTAAGGGCAATGTTGGGATAATTAGAAACAAGTGAGGACATAATTGGTAAATAAAATTCATTCCAGATTCCTCAAGTCACAAGGAATTGAAATACCTCCCTTATGTAGGGAGTCCAATTCCTCCAAAATTAGGAGTTGGATTCCTTAATGCGTGTAGATCCCACATGTATTTTGATTTCCCAAGATTACGTAAATAAAGGTGGATCCTGTAATCGGAATCCAATTCCGTAAATTGATTCCGATTACAGCTATGTAAACGTGCTATAAAATTTAGCTTTTGGTTCCTTTTTTGTTTTTTCAGTTTGGGGCGATGTCCTCCTTCGCATAGGTAGTGGTGTGGTGACTGGTGTTTTGCTGCTGGAGGTTAGGGTTTTACTGTTGTTTTTTCTTTTAATTCATACGTAACTAAATTTGTGCGGACCTATCTTTTTTGTCTTGGGTTGTAACTCTCATTTTCTGACAAGTCTTCTATTTTCTATATTACTTTGTTTGTGTAGGGTTTTATGTTTAATGAAGTTTTATTTCGACAAAAAATAAGAGAGTAGGAGAGCTAATTTATATCGTTAAGCTTGAGCTTGAACTTGAAGCGTTTGACTTCACCCAAAGTCAGGATACAAAACCCAAAATCACAAACAAGAGAGATTAACAATACTATAAGCTACTTATTACATGATGTATGAACTTTTTTTGTTTCGACTCGGTGAACGGTTCAGTTTTTCGAACTCACATCTGTCTCTAAAAAGCTTTAGAAATTTATTCTTTATCTTTTTGGGAGTTTTCAAATAGTTATCATGCACTCATTTGTATTAAGAAAAAATAAAAAAGAATGAAACGGTTTATGATCATACCATTATTTTAGAGTGTTAATAATAATTTAGTTTATTTTTAATATTTTCAAAAACAGCATAAGGATAATGCTATACATCCTAAGAGTAGTTCCACCGAGAAACCTTTCGGCCGGCACCCAGCCAATCCACTTCAGCCGAGCAGATAGGCTGGCACCCAGCCCAAGCTGGTATCTAGGCCGGCTTAGAATGTGTTGAGCCCTTGCCCGGCCTACATGATGCCAGGCGATACCGCCACGCCTCCCTAAGCTGAATTCGAAGCTCTCTGCTTTCCTTCCACCACCACCCCAACTCGAGCTTCCATATCCAAAACCCTCCCTCTCTATCTTTATCTCTTTCCGCCTCTAGAAAGCTTCAATCTTTCCCTTCTTTGTATTCGGGTCAAGCCGAACTTGGCTGATCTCACATGGGTTTTGGCGGTTTGAAGAAAAGAAAAAGAAGAAGGGAAGAAAAAGTGGTGAAACTGTGCTTGACTGCACAGTTGGAAAATCAGGGAAGAAAAAGAAGGGAGTCCAAAGCGACCCTTTTGAGAAAAATGGGAAGAAGAAGAAGGGATCATGTGAGAAATTAAAAATCAAATTATTATTTTATAATAATATTTTAATAAAATTAACTAGACTATTTAGTTTGAGAGGTGGAGATTCTTTTGGTCTATTACTGTTCATTGGAATCTATCACTGTTCATTGAGTAGATTAAATAGGCTGGGTGCCGGTGCATTTTTTTAGGGGTTGAATTGCTCTAACTTTAAACTCAACCAACACAAGGTGAATACAGATTCGAGTTTACCCTCGACAAAGTAACAAAGAATCAGTTTTGATCTTCTTGTTACAAAGAAGATTGCGATTCTATTTGATGTGAGAACTTTCATAATCAGACAGTCATATCGAAAATTTTCTACTAACATCTTATTTATGTAATTATGTTACATGTTATTCCAACTCTTTCCGACAGTGGTCAACAAAACTACATATTAATGTTTGTTAATGCAGAATCAATGGTATAGATTGATTCTACACACCTTTTTTTGCAGACAAATTGTCCACGAAACATTAATCTTCATTTATATTGCCTCTCTCTTCTCATAAAAAAAAATGAAAATATGATTTTAGTCCCTAAAACTTAATTTTCTCTACATAAAATCCGACATAAGTTTTTTTCTTGAATAAAACCCGTTGACTAGATTCCACATCAGCAAATTCATTAATTATGTTTGACTTTACACATTAAAAAAAATTCGGATGCCTAAAATACCCCTATTTGATTTTTTTTTTAATAAACCTTATTTGAATGTTTGATGTACATAATTAATGCCATGTGGATGGATGGTAAGGGAGAATTAATGATTTTACAAAAAAAAAAATAATGTTATAAATTCATTGCCTAATATATAATAACATAAAACATGTCTAATATATGTTATTATACATGCTTAATTAAGTCAATAAAATTATATTTTACATATTAATGTAGGTAAATTATTTCTCACACACACACACACATATATAAATGCCTGGTATATGTAAAATATGCAAAATAATTTACCTAAAAAAAAAAATTTGATTCAAATAGTGCACCTACTATTAACATTTTAAAATGTTAGATTGCTTAAAAAAGAAAAGAAAAATAATATACCTAGTATAGGTAAAATACATGAAAAATAATTTACCTACATAATAACAAACCCATATATGCAAAATACATGCAAACTAATTTACCTTATAAATTCATTTTTTAAGTTTTAAAGAAACAATGTTTCTACTAGTTTTTTTTTTCCCAAAAATAAAGTACCTATTATTTAATTTTTACGAAAATTGTGTACCTATTGTGTTGTGAGATCCCACATCGCCCAGGGGAGTTATCCTTATATGTATATTCCCATCCCTACCTAGCGCGAGGCCTTTTGGGAGCTCACTGGCTTCGGGTTCCATGGGAACTCCGAAGTTAAGCGAGTAGCGCGCGAGAGCACTCCCATGATGGGTGACCCACTGGGAAGTTCTCGTGTGAGTTCCCAGAAACAAAACCGTGAGGGCGTAGTCGGGGCCCAAAGCGGACAATATCGTGCTACGGTAGTGGAGCGGGCCCGGGAAGTGATCCGCCCCGGGTCGGGATGTGACAATTTGGTATCAGAGCCTAACCCTGGCCGTGGTGTGCCGACGAGGACGTCGGGCCCCTAAGGGGGGTGGATTGTGAGATCCCACATCGCCCAGGGGAGTGATCCTTATATGTATATTCCCATCCTTACCTAGCGCGAGGCCTTTTGGAAGCTCACTGGCTTCGGGTTCCATGGGAACTCCGAAGTTAAGCGAGTAGCGCGCGAGAGCACTCCCATGATGGGTGACCCACTGGGAAGTTCTCGTGTGAGTTCCCAGAAACAAAACCGTGAGGACGTAGTCGGGGCCCAAAGCGGACAATATCGTGCTACGGTAGTGGAGCGGGCCCGGGAAGTGATCCGCCCCGGGTCGGGATGTGACATGTGTAATTTTTAATTAAAAGTCTACCAAAAAAACCGTAATAGCCATATTAATGTTGGTGGCATGGTGTTGTAAATAAATTTAAATGTATGGACATCTTTTATCTTACGTGGCATCAAATTCAAAATTTGGGTTTTATTTAGATGTTTTAATATAGGTGGGTTTATGTCTAGAGTTCAACAGTTGTAAGGGGCTAAATCTAAAGCACCCTAAAAAAAATACTAAGTAGCTTTGACCAAAATTTGGACAAATTTAACTAGCTGAGCGGCATGCTTTTACACTGGCATTTTCCGTTTCTAACACAACAATATTTATGCATTTGGTCATCCATCACAGTAGTGAAGATAAGTATTACTCTTATACTACTGTGTGGGTTCGAATCATATCAGCTCTCTAATCTAACAAATCTATTGTTTGGCAAAAAATATTATTTAGGCTTATGCTGCCAACAAAATGGTAAAAATATGGGCTACTGCCTTAACATGAAAATATTATTGCATTCCTCGTGCAAACTGAACGTCAAAGACAGTTTTTGTGCACAAATTACACAAAAATAGTTACTTAAAAATATCGAATGAAGAAAAGGTGGGTAAAAATGTCATACTGAAATTAAGAATTTTTGTCTGAGCTAACTTGTGGTTATTGGCTACTTATGACCCCTATAACTTGTTAACTCCAAATGTATATTTAATTTTAGACGCTGCTGCTGTCATTGAAAGAATTAAAAACACTGACTTACAATCTGTGCTTCTTTTGTTTGACCCCATGTATATCGTATAACTATTCGTAGGTTTTCTTCTTTCTTTCATTTGTCATCATTCTCTTATATCTTATGTGCGACACTATTGTGTGTAATAAAATGTCAAATTCTGACAGAAAATGACAAAACGAGTATAACCAGACAAAAATATCAAATGAAGGTTTTTTTGACCGAAATTATGACTCTATTGTTATAAAATTTCTCACATAACATTCCAATAATGCATTGTAATTTACACAAAAAAAAAATTAGATAGACAATGCAATGTGTTATTCGATCAAAACACAGTAAGAGTAAATTTCTGTAAGAAGATAAACCTGTTCTCTGTAAATAAATTTTAGAGACCCTAAACTCTTTTACCCTTTTCCACCGAGAACCGAGAAAGGCCACTGTTTCTTTTCTTGTCATTTAGCACTTAGCACAGTGATGACTCAGAGAGAAAGAGAGTGAATGAGGGAGGGAGGGAGGGAGGGTGAGAGAGAGAGAGCACAAACGATCCGACCGTAATAAAGAAGCATTTGGTTAGGGTTTAAGGGTTATCGGGACATGGGCTCCTAGTAAACAGCAATACTTATAGAATAGAAGGGGAAAGTTTTGATTTTTAGATTTCCCAATTTCCACTAAATCTTTTTTCTTTTTCGCATTTTTTGTTTTACTTATAAAATACTTATCTACTCAACTTTATTTTCAAGCATATATCAACTAGGTTTTCATTCCTCAAAATAAAATGTTATTTAAAATTTCTGTTTTATCATTAACATAAGAAAATTACAATTTACGTACTAAATCAATGTTTTTGTATTTATCAATAAAATTGTGTTAACAATCATTAAGGGGTGGTCTAGTGATTGGAGATGAATCTCAGCTCTGTATGTCACGTTTTGAGTTTGATTTATGACGTTGGCGAATCGTATGATGGTGGTTAAGAAGAGGCTAAAATGCATCTGTCTTTTTTGTCTCTAAAAAAGTTGATAGTTATGATGAAGTCACTAGCTGATCTCGTTTTGAAAATAAAAAATTAATTGGATTAAGACAACGCATTTCAAGTTTTTTTCAGTATAATTACAAATAGACGACAACATGTTTAGGGTTAACTTAGAACATGGCTTGAATACAAAAGAAAATAATAGAAATTTTCTTGAAAAACTTTACGTACCACCTCAATAAATGTTGCCAAGCCTCTCTCCCTTTTCCTTTGTTCTCTCATTGGTAAGGGGCGATACCTGTCTATCAGTATTTGCCAGGCGCCGTTTCTCCCTCCCTCTCCCTCCCTCCCTCTATCTCAATGTCCAAGTTTTCTCTCTCTACGATGAGGGCTACTACTCCCTGAACACAATTGTCACACACCTTATCTCTCTCTCTCTCTCTCTCTCTCTCTCTCTCTCTCTCTCAACAAAAACGGAAAAAATGGTGGGTTTTTTCTCACTGACCCTAAATTCTCCAACTTTAATTCATAACTCTCTGTGTTTGTGTTGGGAAACTAATTAAATTTTCTTTCCATTTTGTTTAAATTTATTTGTGTTCATAGTTTGGTCCTGCAAATATTCTTCCCCACTGGCTGGAGGTCCTGCTGACTGAGAAATTCTTCAACGCTTGCATAATTCACGAGGAGGCAAAGAAGAACGAGAAGAACGTCTACTGTCTGGACTGTTGCATCAGCCTCTGCCCTCACTGCCTCAACCCCCATACTTCTCACCGACTTTTGCAGGTAATAATTCTTTAAATTTTGAATTTTCCTTCAAAATTTCACTACTAAAATAAAAATTACCCTCAAAAGCTTTGATTTTTCATGCTTAATTTCTTCTTCTTTTGTTGAGAATTTTCAGATAAGGAGGTATGTGTACAACGATGTCATAAGGTTGGATGATGCTGCCAAGTTATTCGACTGTTCTTCTATTCAAGTGAGTATAAATTTCCCTACTTTTCAGCTTAATTTAACTTTCTGGGTTTCTTTATTTCTTCAAGCAGATCATCACTACTATATACATACATACATACATATATATATATATATATATATATATATATATATAGATTTGATTGGTTCACAAGTTGTCATCTCAAAAAAGTAAAAAGGAAAAAAAGTTGGGGTTTTTTAGCCCAAAAGGCAAAAGGCAAAAGTTTTTAGTTTCTTTTCTGCTTGCTGAAAAATTGAACCATGCTTTGCTCAATAGGTTTTGAAACAACAGAACAACCATGCTTGAGTTCAATTCTGATTCCAAAAAATTCTTTTTTTTTTCTGATGTTCTGTGTGTTTGTGAGCATATTCTCAAAGGGCCACACTTTCGCTCTCTAAACTCTCTCTCTACAGTCATACATAACCAACAGTGCAAAAGTGGTATTTTTAAACCAGAGGCCAACAAAGAATTGCAGAGGCTCCGGCAACGTCTGCAGCACCTGTGACAGAAACCTGCAAGACCCATATCTCTTCTGCTCCCTCCACTGCAAGGTTTTCTCACCCAAAAAAAACCCAACAATTTTTCAATTATTTTCTCTCGGGTCTCTCCGATTTCTCATTCTTTCTCAATTTTCTCAGAAACACCTTTCGATTTTCCAGTTTATCTCACTTGGGTCTCTCTCATTTTTCGTTTTTCAGATTGATCACGTTATAAGAACAGAAGGTGGTCTTTCCAAGTATCTCCGCGAGTGCAAGTTCATGGCTTTACCTGAATCCGGTTTAGACGACGGTCTGATGACACCTGACTCGGTTCTCAAACCGGCCGGTTCAACCCGAACCTCGTCTGGATCCTATGGGTGTGGCGAGGTGAGTTGTTTGGCCTTGGCCTGCACTGCCACGACCGAAATTGTGAGGAAAAAGAGAAGTAACATGTCCACATATCCGGCTGCTTGTCGACCCGTTTTTTTACCCGTGTCGGAAATCTCAGCCCGGTTGATGAACCGGAGGAAGGGGACTCCACACCGGGCGCCACTGTATTGAGTTTGTGCACGAAATTGGACAGCTGATAGCATGAGTAAGTAAAATCATATGCAGAGCGATTTTAGGGGCATGGATATGTAAACCTTTGGAAAGTGAGTATATACTCTTTTGGCTTGGAGAGTCTTCTACACGACCGTCACAAATTATTAAATAGATGACACTTAATTATGGTTAATTAAGTGTAATGGGTTGTAATTAACCTTTAATTATGGTTAATTTTTTGGTGCCATTGTTCTTCTTGATTGGTGAGGTGATAACTTTGAAGAAAAATCTCTCCCAATTTTGTGGAGGGGCTTGTGTTTCCGCTCGGGAAATTTTATTTAAACCCATGTAACTTATTTCTACACTCAATTTAAATTTTAGATGTTAATTGTCTATTTTACTCTATTGCATAATCACTATTATGTACAAAATGAAATTAATAATAAAGCTCAAATTTCTAATTAACCCCTAGCATCACCTTTTGTTTATCTTACGTCCATTCCGGTTAAAACCCTAATAGTTGTGATAAAGAAAAGCAAGCTTTTTTTATTGATGGATAGTGATTTTGAAGTTTCGAATCCTCTCACTAAGGTATGACTCGATTTATGAATATTTTGTTAGTTTGCTTCTTTGGATTAAATTTCATATTTATATTATATTGTATTTGTTTTTCTCTGCTGTCTGTTTGCCCCCAAAATACCATTACAAGGACTTTTGATTAGTTGTCACATCCCGACCCAGGGTCCACCACATCCCGGGCCCGCTCCACCACCGTAGCACGATATTGTCCGCTTTGGTCTCCGACTACGCCATCACGGTTTTGTTTCTGGGAACTTACACGAGAACTTCCCAGTGGGTCACCAATCATGGGAGTGCTCTCGCGCGCTACTCGCTTAACTTCGGAGTTCCCATGGAATCCGAAGCCAGTGAGCTCCCAAAAGGCCTCGTGTTAGGTAGATACGATAATATACATATAAGGATCACTCCCCTGGGCAATGTGGGATCTCACAATCCACCCCCTTTAGGGGCCCGACGTCCTCGTCGGCACACCACGGCCAGGGTTAGGCTCTGATACCAAATTGTCACATCCCGACCTGGGGTCCACCACATCCCGGGCCCGCTCCACCACCGTAGCACGATATTGTCCGCTACGCCTTCACGGTTTTGTTTCTGGGAACTCACACGAGAACTTCCTAGTAGGTCACCCATCATGGGAGTGCTCTCGCGCGCTACTCGCTTAACTTCGGAGTTCCCATGGACCCATGGAACCCGAAGCCAGTGAGCTCCCAAAAGGCTCCGTGCTAGGTAGAGACGGGAATATACATATAAGGATCACTCCCCTGGGCAATGTGGGATCTCACATTAGTAGTGCCAAGACATATAACTTGATTCTTGGTGCAAATAACGATTGCCCAACCTCATAAACCTTGACCACTCACTAGCGGGTGGTTTGTCTCCATCCAAATCCAAAGCACCAAGGTCAAATCTTTTTCTGGCAAAGTGATGGACTGAACTAGAGCTTGTATCGCATTCTCTGGCAAATTCAAATCTATGGAAGGATCTCTTGGATCCTTAGTCTATGGATGAGTTTGGTAGCAAGAAGTAAAAAAAAGTCATGAAAATGCTAGTCATATGCAATTATACAGGGACAAAGGACGCCTCTTTGAAGGAAAAAAAAACATTCAGTTAGAGATGTTATTTTATAAAGGGAATGAGTGTAAAAATAACTTTACATTTTGAATTGAGTTTGAGAGGGTAGTTTAGGTAATAAATTTGGGTTTAAAGAGATTAATTCTTTAATTAAAAAAAATATGGGTGAAGAGAGTAAGTTGAGTGTAAAAAGAGATTAGATGAGTTCAAATAAAATTTCCCTTTCCTCTCTGCTGTATTGGTTATGTTAATTTCACACCCTTGGATGTGTCTCTTTTTTGCTTCTTTTTACAGGGTAATGATTAATAGTGACACAGTTGCAGTGTGTAATGGTGGAACAGTTACTATTGGTGGTAAAAGTTTAGAGTAAGAGTAATGCTAGGTGACTAAATTTTTTAAACCAAATTTTACGAACTAAATGATGTGGTTGTAAATGATTTGATTATTACTTAAGTGTAGATTAACGTGCTTGTTTCTTATTAGTGATACATCATTTGGTTTAAAAAATTTGGTCTTCCTAGCAATATTTTTAGAGTAATGTTAATTGGATCTAACTTTTTATATTAAATTTGTAAATTATATAATGTGTCAAGAGATAATAAACATGTCTATTAAATAATTTAATCATCAATAATCATGTTTTTCAAAAGTTTATTTTAAATTTTTGTTTTTTTGGCATATTTTGAGGGACCACATGTAAATGTTGCATATTTTTGTGAGCATTTTAGGCTGCTAAAGTTACTTAAATCAGGACTAATTAACCTTTGGTATCTAGTTGTATTTGTGAAGGTGTCAAAGTTTGGAATACATGTGTTTGATACTTAAACCATGATTACAACGACGTCGCTCTGTGTGACACTTATGGGTGCCTTGCACTTGTATTTCTGGATATTTTTTCTCTGTCCAAAACGGAAGTTACTTCAATTAACGGAGAAAGAAAAGTAAAAAGATTTTTGATTGATTTCTGAATTTTTTTTTTTTTAAATGCTAATTATCTTCTCATTTGTTTTTTCTTATTTACTTTTTTTATTCATTGTATATGCCATACGACTTCCATTATCAATTGAAACTAGGTTTTTTTTAACTTTTTTTTTTTAACAAACGATATCTACATCAAGGAAGATAAGATGAACTTAGTCTTACAATGGATTAGTAATGATGCGGTTCAATTTCGTCTTTGGCAAAAATCAAACCTAAAACGTATCACTTAAGTTACAAGTGAAGAGGAATATTACTAAAGTGTAGTACTAAGTGGTAATTGAAACTAGGTATTTAATTAGCCTAAAAATTGACAATTCATTTTCCATTCATAGCCTTATAAATCAGTTATTGTTATAAACTTCTTATTTAAGTGTGATTGTGTAAATCATATATTAGATTTGATTATAGTTATTTTTTCCTATTAGGACTTGTATTCCTTATAGGAGAAAGATTTATTCTCTCCCTTATTATTATAAATACAGGCACTGCGTAGGGAGAATAACACATCATCTACACAACCCTACAAACACATCTCTCTCTATATTTTCTCTATGCCGCCGCCCCCTCTCCTTGTCAGTTAAATATAGGCCACAACACGTTATCAACACGCTCCTACCGCTGCGCTTATCTAACGTGGAAGTTTTCTGCATCAAACCAGTTCATCAATATCATCACGCAATCAGATTCTTTCAAAACAATGGATTTTAGCTCGCTATTTTTGCTGCCCTGATAGCATGAACATTCACCATAATGCATGACCCAACTTTACGTTTTTCGAATTTTAGATTCTACATATATTGTGTATGCATTATATCCATAATTGTTGAATTACGTGATTTGATATTGCCATGAATTGCATCAAATATATATCCATGAATTAAATTATTTGAATACATATGCATTGAACTAATTGAAAAAAAATTAAAATTGTTGTAGGCATAATTTACTGAACAATTATGGAGGCCATAGAGAGAGGGAAAGGTGCAATAATAGTAGAGAGAAGAGAGATGCGTAATTGTGAGGTGTGTTTGATTCATCCCATTGTGCATTTATTTATAGTAGTAGGATAGGTAAAAATCTTTCCCTTTAGGATTACAGCATTTAATAGGTAATCTACTCCTAATACGAATATAAGATACATTCCCATATCTAATAGGATTTACACAATCACATTCCTATTCCAATAGGACTGCAATGCTCCCCTTTGAGTGTGTAAATACTCAAGTAAATGGCTCATCAGGTCTTCAGTGATGAAGTAAGTACAGTTGATGAATTCGTTGACACAATGAGCGAATGCGAGTCTCAAATCAACAGAAGAATGCATAAAAAGTAAAACTCACAAAACTTCGCTATGGTAAAACCCAAGGTGGGAGAAAAACTGATGTGGTAAAAACTAACACACAAATTTAAACCCTCTTTTAGATAGTTGTAGTATGTGTAAGTAGGGATCGTTCTAGACCGGGGATTAGGAGGGATGCTAATCTACACTAATTAGACTCAAAAACAGAAAACTAGACTCAAATAACTCCAAACAAGCTAAACTAACTCAAAACAAGAACTCAAGGGTGACTTGGACGAAAATTGAACTAACTTGACTCGACACACTAAGGGGGGGTTGTTTGGACGACTTTTAGATTTAAACTAACTACGTTGTAGAAAATAACTAAGGGTGGTACGAAACTAAGGTGATTTAAGGGGTGAAAGGCTAGCTAGAGGGTCATTCTCCACACATGACACATATGCATACAAATTGATTTCCGGTTATTATTCCTATAAACCATGAATGACAATGTCCCAAATTAACCGTGAACTGCACAAATTAATTCTCAGATTTTCCTAAGTTCATTGAATTGGACTCAGCGATGCAACCAAATTATTCTTATCAAGTTCCCTATATGAACTGCATGATAGAGATACATATCAAAGATCATTAAGTTCTATGAAAATCATAAGCATTGACAAGGCATTCGTAACTATGAACTGCATGATATTCCTGCCAGGAATTTACTTAACACAATCATAACTAGTGACTTTTACTACTTATAAATATAAGTTCATAACGATTAGGTGAAATTCCCTTATATTTTAGCATCAAATTCATGCATGCGAACTAAGTACGCGTCCTTAATCAACACACAAGAATAAGTTCTCAATAAAACAGATAAGTAAATTGCATTCACGATTTATGAAACAATAACTGGATGTAATCAATTCATATGAAACATATGATCATGGCTTCGAATTCACCTCTAGCTAAAACGAAATTAGTTCCACATGTTCATAATAGTTGAAAACCAAATTAAAACAAACATTGAACTAAGACTAAGGATAGAATAAACCCAGAAAAGCTACGACACTCCAATGGCTTTGGATGGCAGGTCACGGCACCAAGCTTTCCTTCTCCTTCATTCCTTGCAAAGCTGCGGCACTATGTGTTTATTTCTCTGAATTTATCTCTATATCTCTCGTCCATTACGCGGTAGATGTGTGGTGTATTTATAGGTCTAAGGGGCACGACAAAGGTTGTCAAGGAGAAGGATTACACATTCCAATCCCTGCAGGAAAAGGAGAGGCACACAACAGATTCCTGGGGGAAAAGGTTAATTTTAGGGAAGAGGATAGGGCTTCTAGAACAAGATATTTAGGTGATTTAATGTGAAAATGATTCCCCCTTGCAGCTGGAATTAAGGTACATAAGATTAGGATAAGATAGGATAGGATAAGGTTAGTTTGGATAATATTTGGATAAGATAAGGTTGGATAAGGTTTCCTTCTTTTTAGCTGATTCCTTATCTTCCAAGTCTTGAATTAATTTCACCAGATTTGTAGCACATTCCTAGCCTATTTTGAACTTCAAAAACGTCCATCCACCTTGCTCCATACATATGCTATCCATTCCAAGTCCAAAACTGCTCCAAATTGCTCCAAAATGCCATTTCCTTTCACCTTTGCCATTTGGACCTATAAACACACGAAAATAGCTCAAATCACTCTAATAAATAGAAACTAAGTAAGTAAATGCAAGGAAATAGGCTAACAAAGTAAATCACTCTAATAAATAGAAACTAACTAAGTAAATTTATCGCACTTGCTTATCACACTTGTGCGGTATGAGGATCGAGATGAGACATAGTGGGCAACGTCCACGCAAATTCATGCCGTTCTACAGGAACGTTGATGTTCTTATCTCCCTGTAACTGCAGGAAGACTGTCTCATTAAAGTGACAACCCACAAATGAGCGGTAAAGAGATCGCGTGCAAGGGCTCGAAGAGAGTTAGTGTGAAGGAGAATCATGATCGACAAAAGATACATATCCTTCTTTGAGGACCCATATTGGTACGTTACGGCGGCGCATCTTGGCACATGGAATGCACTCCCAAATGCGTAAATAGGAAAATCGTCAGGTTCGTACCCAGTAACCAACTATAACGTCGTATAGGTTGGGTGGCAATGGGCCTCAAGGTGGACCAACATAACTGTGTACAAGGATTGCATAACCCCAGGTAGAAATCAAAAACTTGGTACGTTTACCAAAATCTGGGCGATCATTTAAATTGTGCTTTATGATCACTAGGCGAGGCTATTTGGGGTGAACATGGGAATTCAATGTTCAATTATAAACCGAAAATACATGCAATACTTTATCGAAAATCGTCGATATAAACTCCCCGGAATTATCCAGTCTCCTGGACCTTAAGGGATAAGTAGGGTGGTGAGCCCTTAATTGGCCAGAAGACAAACATGTGACCATTTTGTCGATTCATCAACCAAAACCCAAAGTATTTATATGGTTCGCATTTTGGTTGGATTAGTCCACATATGTTCCCTTGAATCCATTGTGAAAATAGGGGGGTGATTTCATATCTTTGCGAGGAATGATATAGAAAATCAATTTCCCTAATGAGCAGGCTTGGCAAAGTGTGCTTGTAGGCACAAGATCCTTACTTCGGGTAAGGAGATGCGTCGTAGCATCATTGTTTGACCTAAGTGTCCCAAAAAGGTCATGCCAAAGCAAGTAAACTGCTCAATCACCAGGCTCCAGGTCGGCCACATGTGGTGCATTCCCAGTTAGGGGACAACCCATTGGCCCAAATCAAAGCTTCAGGCTCATTTTTAGAGGTGGTGCAAAGATTCAGTCTATTTTCTTCAGTGGTTTCATTTATGATCATTGTTCTCTCGAATATCCTTAAAAACTCAACGTCAGGGAGAATTTAAGGTCCCTTAAATGGTAATTCAGTACCATTCCTACAACGAGGAGCATGCCAATGCTCTTAATTAGGTTGGATAGACTTGAAGTCGTTGTTAGAGAAGTGATTTAGGTGTAAAGTTAATGTGCGTAGTACGCATTCATCCAGACAACTAACTTTCCCACATTCCTACCTAATCACGTGTTTAATTGAATCAGTCACATGTATTAAGAAACATGATTCAATTAACTTATATTCGAGGATAATATCAATAAGATTATCCATAAGTAAAACATACGCCAAACTTGAATCCAAGAACATGGAAAAATGTTCACAAAGTAAACCAAAGTTACTAGGGTGGATTCAGCCAACAAGGCCATCCATGTCAAAATTCTGCTCTTCCAACGATGTTTGGTGGAGCAAAATCAGTCTCACATATTCACTACTAGAATGGTACTCGACAAAGACATTGGTAGAGGCACGAACAGGTGCATAACCAATGATATATTCCATTGAGAGGAAAATAGATTCTGCATGGTTGAGGTTTGGGAATATTTTCCCTTATTCTTGAAGTTTTAGGTCTTAGGTGCCAAGGATCACGCTTCAGACTTGATGCCACACCTTGGCAGGCCCTGATTCTACCATATGTTTGTGGTAATAATTAGATCCGAGAATTTGGTAAACTTCCGCTTTCTATACTACTGCTTCAGGAGCGAGTTAGAAACATGGAAGGATGAGAAAAGTATTCTCTAGTCAAAATTCGATTGGATTTATAAACTTCAGAATCGTACTCATTTATGGACGTAATCACGGTGTGCTTCAGGCGATATTTTTCATGACTAGACGGTCCGTAGGAGCAAGCCAAAGAGCCATGGAATCCTCGTTCGGGAGGTATTTCTGGTTGTTGGCTTCAATGGTTTCTCAGCTTCTTAATAGTCATGTGGAGATTCATGTCTTGTACTCACATATAAAATGGTTTCTATTAGAAACGTCCAAATAAGGAAAATCGAACTTGTGACGGTTTGACAATCCATTGAATTTGGAGGGAACAAGATTGTGATTAGTTCTATGGGAATGAATCTTCCATAAGCATCAAAGTTAGAACATTCGAGTTCTAAGACATGGTTTTCATGAAAAACGTAGGGTTTTCATAGGTGTATTGTTTTATGAAAACTTCGGGTTTCAAAGGCACTAAATTTGAAACTACAGGTTCAATTTAGTTTATGAACGTTTAGTTCATAAATGAGAGGTTCCTGCAAGAACACAAAATGCAATATATAACTAAGTGTAATGGATTTGCGTTGCTTCAGGAACTCAAGTGTGAGTGCTTCGGGACTACGAAAGTGAGTCAACGGTTCAAAGTATAAAAATAAATTATTGAATCGTTAATGTCCAAAAGTGATCTTCAGGTCAATAATTTTGGATTCATTATTAGATTAATGGACTGCATGTCACTTTTAATTAATTCAATAGATTGAGACCAAACGGGGTTGATCGTAGAAGCAAAAATAATATTATAATAAAATTATCGGGTCGAAAGCATAGCTAAAAAATATTTGGGTTAGGTGCCGTGAGCAAAAAGGGTGCTCGGGGGTGGGCTGGAAGCCACGGGTCAGGGGGTAGGCCCAGCCGTTGAAGGCTGGCGTGAAAGAGGTGGCACAGGTTCATGCTTCAGCATGTTTGCTGGCCTGTGGGTTCGCATGGGAGCCCAGCTGCACGGGCTGGCAACTTGTGATGCGGGACGTGGACCGGGGCATGTGACACAGCCCAATGGGCTACTCACTGCTTCGGGCAGGTATGGGACAACGAGCCAAAAAGAAAAAGAAATCTGCAGGTTTTTTTTTTAATTTTTTTTTTTTTAATCTTTTGGGTTGGCTTAAGGGACTTCGGGCCCTAGAGAGCTAAGTAGGCCGAAGGCCTAGGTTGTCTGGGTCAGTGCAACAAACCCAAAGGGTGTTGCCGTGTGATCTACTCGACTGGGCTTCAGGCTAGCGGTGCCCCAAACCCTTTTTTTTCTCGACATAGGTAGGGTTATACAAACCCTAGATTTGCTTCTAATTTTATTTTATATTTTGACTCACAAATTTCACATAGCAAAAATTGTGTAATGCATGAAACAAATATATATATATATATATATATATATATATATATTGACAAATATATGAACATATTAAAATATATATATCGGAAGGAAAATATAAACATAGGGGGTTCATGCATCATGGGGAATGTTTTCATGCTTCAAGGTCGTTTCAAATATCTTACTTTATTTTAAGCTTACCTGATTGGCATAAAACAATAAAAGCCTTTGAATTTGTAGAAGATTCTTTTCAGAAAGTTGGAATTGCATATCCAATGCGTTGTATCACGTTCAACACAGAAAAATTAAATTGAATCAATATCATGTAGATCAATTCAATAAAATAATAAAATAATCATAAAAAGAATAATTAAAACATAATAATCCCCTGATTGAATAATACACTATCTTTAGCGCAACATCAAGAGCGTGCTGATAACGTGTTGTAGGCATAATTTACTGAACAATTATGGAGGCCATAAAGAGAAAGAAAGATGCGACAATAGTAGAGAGAAGAAAGAGAGATGTGTAATTGTGAGGTGTGTTTGATTCACCCCAATGTGCCTTTATTTATAGTAGTAGGATAGATAAAACCATTCCTTTTGGGATTACAACATTTAATAGGTAATCTACTCCTAATAGGAATATAAGATACATTCTCATATCTACTAGGATTTACACAATCATATTCCTATTCCAATAGGACTACAACAAAAACATGTTTCTTCTAGGGTTCTCCGTACCCATGACTCGAGCCAACCCCATGGAGCCTGAAGCTCCACCCCCGCGAATGAACCAAAACGACGCCGTCCCAAAACCTAGAAACCCTCCCCCTCCACTGTCACGAGCCACGGCCTTGCCGTCTTCTTTTATGGGCAACTACAAACTAAAGTCGTGTTCTTGGGCTACTTTCATCGTCTTGGACGACGACTGAACGGAATTCCAGAAGAATTCCCTCAATTTTTTTTTTGATTTTTTGGTTCTAAATTCCTTGATCGAGAAACCTTTTCTCCCTCACTTGGATTTGTTCCCCATCAAACTCACGAACCAGCACCATGGTTTTAAACCCAAAGCTCAACCACCTGCAGCGGTGGCGCCGATCTCCTTCTCCAGCGAACCTACCTAACACATGCTGGGGTGTTCTGGACACCAAAACCCGAAACCTATATTGAGCTGGCCTGCTCGGCCCGCGAAAAAAAAAGAATAAATTTTCTTTTAACTAGGTTTCTTTGAAGCAGCCTAACACCACTGCTCAGCCCAACCTGTGACACCAGCCCAAGGGCTATGGTATCCTCACATGCACAGTTTGAACCGGATCCCAACCTCGTGCTGGTGTATCCATGTTCCCCTATGCACACGATCTCAGCCTGCAGCTGGTGCATCGGTGCACTTGCGCTGCGCCACATCTGATCAGTGCCTATATAGGCCTCTATTTTTATAGGTAAGGGCGGTGAATTCGGCACATAGACTGCAAACCAAAAACGCGCAGATGCGATATGTCAGATTCGTATCCGGTAACCAACTGAAACGCGTTATATGTTTGGGTCGTAACAGGCCTCAGGTAGACGAACATAGTTACGTGCAATATTGCATAGCCCCAAGCAGCAATCGGGAGCTTGGTACGTATAACCAACGATCGAGCAATCATTTGTAAGCGCTTAATGAATGCCTCTGCTAGGCCGTTTTGGGTGTGAACATAGGATATTGGATGTTTAACCTCAACCCCAACTGACATGCAATAGTCATCCAAAGTTTTAGATGTGAATTCTCCAGCATTATCCAATCGAATAGATTTGATCAGATAATCAGGGTGGTGAGCCCTGAGCTTGATAACCTAAGCCAACAGTTTGGAGAATGCAGGGTTCTTTGTGGACAACAAGCACACGTGTGACCAACGTGTGGAAGCATCAACCAAAACCACAAAATATCTAAATGGTACGCATGGATGGTGAATCGGTCCATAAATGTCCCCCTGAATCCTTTGTAGAAAAATAGGAGGATTCGAATGAATCTTGTCATAAGAAGGCTTAATAATAAGTTTTCCCATGGAGCATGTTTGACATGCGATTCCTTGAATCGAACTTAAACTTCGGTTTAGTGGATGCCCGTGTGATGACTTGAAGATACGACGTATCGCTGTTCGTCCAAGGTGTCCCAAACGATCATGCCAAAGTGTAATTACGTGCGCGGTCCCAGAGGTAGGGCCGACCACATAGTGGCTTTCTATAAGGTGTATGGTCGTAGTATACAAACCACTCGGGATACGCTCCATCTTCTCTAGAATACGCTTTTGGCCATATTCGTAGGAAGTGATCCACATAAATTCAACTCCATTTTCTACATAGGTTTCAGTGTGTTATTATTATCTCTAATGTCCTTGAAACTCAGGAAGAAGGAAAAAAAAAAAAAAAACGTTCGTCCGGAACGTGGAGAATTGAGTGCCCCATCAATGGTCAAAATTGTACCATTGGACAACATTATACGTGCCTTACCGTATCTTTCGATCAGGTTGGATGAGCTTGAAAGGGTTGTCAAAGGTGCATTCTTAGGTATAAAGTTAGTGAAATAGATGCGTTCATGTAAAACGGTGTGCGTGGTTGCACTATTTGCCAGATAACTAACTTTTCCACTAGTCATACCTATAAATAAAAATTAATTTGAATCGGTCGCATGCATAAAAGTTCTTAAAATAAATATCCATTCAAAATAATTTAAGTATTCAAGGATGGTAATTAATAAAAACTAAATATCCAAAAACAAATCATCAACAAATAATCCAAACATAAAGGAAAATTGTTCAAAATTAAACCAAAAAACAAAGGGGGGTTCGGCCACTATGTGGAATTCGGTCCCATTATTCTAAAATTTAACTAGAAATAGTTCATGTCTAAGATTCTAATCTTCCATAGGGGTGGTATCCTCCTAAAAGTTAGAAACCTCTATCTTGGTACGTTCCGGTTCATCCACTTGCACAAAGTTTGATTCAAACTTCTTACGACGAGAATGATATTTAGCTACAACGTTATGGGGAGCACGACATGTGACGACCCGTCCCTAATTTTCCTATGTAATTTCTCCCCGATTATATGAATTGACTATATTGCCCTTAGAGGCAAGTGATGTGGACGCGTTTATATCGTTTTTATTTTGTTTCTCGCTATCGTATTTAAATTGTACACGTTGTTACGAGTACACATGAATTTTCTTCAGTGTAAAAACACTATTTTGGATAAATTTTGATTTCCTTTTCTGTAGGAAATCTAAAACCCTACCCCTAGCCTTCTATTTAGCCATCCTGTGCCTCTCCTTTTTCATTCACCAATCAAATCTCTTCCAAAACCCTCTCAACCAACCAAATTTCTTTACTTTTTAGAAACCAAATCAGAAAATATCTCAACTCTCTCTTTCTCTCTGTCTCTCTGTCTCTCTCTCCCGTATACTCTCATCTCTGCATCCTCCATAAACGACCACCAAACCTCACAGATCGAACCCAAAAACCACTCCATTGTACTCCTCTCATCTTCACAAATACAACCATGTTCTTGAAACCCAGAATGGACGAGTTTCAACGTCGAACTCGTGAGGTCTGAACTCAGTGAGTTTGAGTTCATTAATTTTCAGGCCGATTTAAGGAGTTTTGAAGGTCGAGGAAGCCTTCCCACAACTCCTCGAGGCCTCTAGGACATTTTTCAGGAAGCTTTGAAGTGAAACAACTCGAGTTCGAGAAGTCTCACTTTTGGCCGGATCTTTCGAGGAATTTTTCGACCACCTCAGTCCACTTTTTGGACTCCAAACAGGTATAACACGATTATACTCTTCATGGGCATCAAATCCATATAAAGTAGGTCGAAAATGGTTGAGAAATGAAGAAGTTATGCTCATTTGAAAATTTTCCAGAAATCCGGCGAAAATCGAGTTGCCGACTGCGAGGCTCGCCGGAGAAGGACACGGAATATTCCTGATGGCATCACGTAACGCCGTTAACTTCTGTTAGCATTTAATGGAATATTCCTAACGGCGTCAGGCTAGTTGACGGCACTGGCCTGCTCGTGGGGGCGCGTCTGGCTGTGCCATTGCCGGTTCGTGGGGGTGCGTGATGGGTCCATAATTTATTCTAAAAATATGAGGATGTTCGTGACGTCGAGTAGATCGATTTCATGTATTTAAGCCCTAGGTTTGAGCAAACTATGGGGGTTTATTTAAGTTTCTGTATATGTGCTTTAATTAATTATATTTTAGTTATATCACATATGGGGGGAAACGTATCCCGAGAACGTACGGGGCCAGGCTAGGCTCGGGGGTTATGACCCAGCGACGTACTTGTGAGTGGGCAGTTTATTTTATACCTATACGTATTTATAGTTTCCCTAAATATGTAGTTATTCACTTTTAAGCTTATATTGCCAAGTCTTCGTTATTGTGATATAAATTGTGATAAATGCTGCTATATGGTTGGGATATTATTGTCATGACATTCATACATATTTGTACATGCTCATCTTGCTGCACCCCGGTGTTAGTACTCTGCCCAGGGCTAGGGCCAGTCCTTCACATGTATGTTCACATCCGCACCATTCGCTCTCCTTGGATCCAAGTTAGGTGCCAGTCCAGTTGGGTAGATTGCATTAGGCAATCCGACTTGTATGTGACCGTGCTTTTGCACCAGTCTTCACGTGATCATAGTACTATAGCGTATTGATTACACCCAGTCTTGTCGGGTAGAATTGCATTAAGCAATTCTGACTCGTGTGCTAGCCTAGATCGATGAGCAATTAATTATACTTGATTATCACATGATTATATTACTGTGGCATTTGATATATCATGACTTGGCATATTTCTGATTTCATTGCTGTTGTACTTCATTACATACTTACGTAGTATGTTTTACGGAAACTACACTTGTTTTACTGCGAGGGGTTAGTACTTTTGAAAATAAAGGTTTTTCTTATAGCATTGTTTTGTTGACACACTCAACTTTGTTTTTCGCCCCTCCAGGACTTAGATAGTTGTACTCTTTGTGGCACTCAAGGAATCTCGGCAGTTCTGACATTCTCTTCAGTCTTAGACGTACGAACTTATCACTATTGTGTAATAAGTGTACTTTAGTTGCTTTGACTACTCTTTGGTAGTCCTACTGTCTTTTAAGCTCTGAATAATTGTAGTGGGTCATCCCCACGATTGCGCACTCTATCACTGTTTAGTATAATTAGTTCTAATTAGTTTTAAATTTATTCACTTTTCACATCACTTACCTTTATGGTTACGTCACCTCACAGTGATGGCTAGCATGCTTCGACCTTTCTAGGTTGGGGTGTGTCACGACAAACACGGGACCAATGGTCATTTGAACCATAGCGATAACATATGTCCACATCCATGGTTTCAGGTGCTTCGCCCTTATTCTTGAAGTTTAGGGTCTTGAGAGTGATGTTAGGGCCCTTCTGGGCTCGGTTTCCAACCTTAGGTGGGCCTTGGCTCTATTGAACTTGATAGGGTGGCTTCTGGTGCCCCTACCACGCCTATGTTGGTGTTTTGGACGTTGGTTTGTGCTATAATGTGCTTCAGGCACAACAGTCGCCCAAGTAGGTTGAGCTTGATGATTTTTCATCAACAATTGATTCTGCTTTTCAGCGAGAAGTAAAACAGAGATCAAATTAGAAAACTTAGTGAACTTCTGAGCCCTATATTGTTGCTGCAGGACAGTATTAGTAGCAGAGAAAGTCGAATAGGTTTTCTCCACAAGATCTTCTTCGGTCAAGGTCTTATTACAGAACTTGAGAAGTGATCGGATTCGATGATCTTCAGAATTATATTCATTCATAGACTTAAAGTCTTGGAAGCGCAAATGCTGGCAGTCATGTCTTGCTTCAGGCAAGAAGATGTCATTTTGGTGATCAAACCGATCAGCCAAAGCAACCCAGAGTGCTCATGGATGAAGATGTCTTCGAATGAAGATCATGGCAGTGGCTTTCTCAGGTTCGCCAACCGGGTTATCCTTCTCATCTTCAATGGCAGGACGCAAATTCTTTGTGATGAGGTAGAGCTTCACATCTTGGACCCACTTGAGGTAGTTTCTTCTAGAGACATCCAAAGCGGTGAAGTCGAGTTTGTTCAAATTCGACATGTTCCTATCACAAAATAAATGGACAAGATGTGGTTAGTGTAATGGAAAAAAAAAATCAATCCATTCACATAGGAGTATAACATTCAGGTTCTAATAGACATGTATTGGTTTAAATTTACATGAAAAAGCTTCGGGCTTTCATTGGTGATGATTTTAAGGAACACTTTAGGTTTTCAAACAAGACATGTTTCTAGAAACTTTAGGTTTCGAAATAATTATGAACTTTAGGTTCATATGTTCCTGCATACAAACACAAATATATATACAGAAATATGCAACCAAGGTTCTAAAAGATGCTAAGCGCTAGTTGGACGACGGGCTGGGGTCTAGCGCCTAAGAGGAGTCAGGTGGGCGCCCAGACGGACTAGGAGAATTTAAGTAAATCTATTGTATTTCGTGTAAATAAGTGTTTGTTTATACTTAAAATATATATAGTTTCATCATAAACTAGAAAATAGAATAACATATATATTATGACGTATTGGAACATAATAAAACATGGGGAGCAAACATATAATGTGTGTTTATTTAAGTGTTCAGTAAGTCTCTTACAATTTATTGGAAATAATAAAATGCAAAAGGAAAGTTATCTATTTTCTATCTAAGTGAGTCGCAACCTAGGCAGGTGTCTAGGCGGGTCTGGGCGGGCGCCTCAGCAGGTCTAGTTGCCTTTTCTTAATTTTCAAACGCCTAGGCATTAATCGGGGCGGTGGCCAGCTGCCTAGCGCCTAGGCGGGGCCTAGGCGGCGCTAGGCGGGGATTTTTAGAATCGTGATATGAAATCCCAAAAGTAGTCGGCCCACAACAAGTAAAACCTAGATTTGAAAGATTGTTTGCCTCCACCAAATACATGTGCCCTAATCGCATAGCCGCCGCCGCCACAACCAAGAAGAACGCACGAAATGACTGGGTGAACAGAAAATGAGAGTCAGTAAGCCACTCGCGAAAAAAAAAGATCTCATAATCTTGCCAAATAGTGTTAATAACACTGTAACAGTCACCTGCCTAGAAAAGTCACCTGGGCCAAATAGCAGAGGTTGGTGGTTGAAGACTTGCGACAAAAAGCAACATCTGAACAACATGAAGGCCCATATTTGAGACAAAAATTGAGACAAAAACTCAAAGAAATTAAAAAATAAAAAATAAAACAAGGACCAAAGTAAATAACACATAAGCTAAAAGGGTAACAAAGAGAGGAGTAGTTGGGATTGGTAAGGAAGGCTGGAATAGACCTGTAAATGGGTCGGGTTTATTGGGTTTGGGTCGGGTTCAATCTGACCCGTTAAGTTACCGGGGCATCGAACCCGACCCGTTTCACCGGTTAACAATTATTATTATTATTTTTTTTTGCATAGAGTTTATTTTTTGTTGTTAAGATTTTACTGAAATTACTAAAACATCCTCAACTAACGGGTGTTAACGGGTTGACCCAAAGTGACCCGTTATTTAACGGGTTGTTAATGGGTTCACCCGTTAGCGACCCGACCCGACTCGTTAAGCATCCACCCAAATACTAATATTAACGGGTCGGGTCGGGTCGGGTAAAAAATTCCAGTTCTAGGCTGGAAGGGGGCTTGTCACTAACCCCCCACCCAAAAGTACGAGTCAGCGGCAAAGGGAGTTAGGTTTTTCGTACTTTCGGTGAGAGAGAACGAGATCTTATTTTCGAGGCTTTTTCTGTTTAAATTGGATTTAAGTATTTAACACCAACTCTACCATTTTATAATGAAAACATCCTAAAAGAAAGAATAATATTTGTGTTTTTTTTACGAGATTAGCTCATTCTCTCACTTGTAAATCATTTATTTTTACATTCGAAATTTTACAATCGGAACCACTCAAATTCTTAATCTTCATTCAAAAATCATCTCTACAAAAAATCATTTGAATGAGAGATAGTCTAGAGATATGTTAGTTGCATGTGACAAGGAAGATACGTTGTTTATAAACGAAGGAATAAGCTCATCCTCCATGGAAGAAATGTAAGTATTATCCATAAACAAAAACAATCACCTTAATTAACATCACACCTAAAAAGAGAAAAGTTACTATATTTTTTCATTAGTGTAAAATCAACTATTAAATTAATCAAATATAAAAAATGTCCAATCTTTTTTTATTTTTTTGGCACAAGAGCTAGATTTGTTGACACACCCCGACCTAAATCGAGGCATGCTGGTCGTCACGTGAGGGTGATGTAGCCATGTGCGCAGTGCGGAAGTGATAATGATATAAAAATGTGGGTAAACAAAAGCCAAACTAGCTAACTTACTCTAGACAAATATATAAGTGCGAGTGAAAGTATTTAAAGTGTAAATACGCATATTCAGAGCATAGGTAACCTAAGTGCAGTCTAGCAGGCTAAGTATTAATTATACAAGATATGAAAGAAATTCCTACATTATTTGACGCCTGTCAGAACCACCGTCGAGCCCTCGTAAGCAAGGACTGAAAAATCGATAATATCGGCGAAATATCGCCGATATTATCGTTTTTTTGCAACGGCGATATTTTCAGAGTATTAAAATTAATATCGTTATAATATCGATAATATCGCGATATTAGCGATATTATCGCGATCTCTCTCCGTCGTCGCAACGGCAGCCGAGCTCCGTCGTCGCAGGCTGCCAAGATCCTCTCTCTGCCAAGATCTGCGCCTCTCTGCAATCCTCTCTCCGGATCCCAAAACCCGCTCGGGTTTGATGGATCCCAAAACCCGCTCGGGTCTGATGGTTTCTTTTGGTCGCCGGGAGGTGAGAAAGGGAGGAGGAACGTAGGAGAGGGAGGGAGAGTTCAGGAGGGTGGTGGAGATGCTGCGTTGGAATCGGGGTGGACGAATTTGGGTGTGCCTGGGTGTGGCCGGAATATGGGTTGGGTTCCTCTGCGCGTCGCCGTGCTTCCCAGTGACGGAGGAGAGGGAGGGAGAGTCACAAGGGTGGTGGAGATGCTGCGCTGGCATCGGGGTAGACGAATTTGGGCGTGCCTGGGTGTGGGTACGATCGGGGAAATGGAGTGAGAGAACCAGAGTTCGAGAGAGAGAGAGAGTTCAGAACTGAGAGAGTTGAGATCTGAGAGAGAGTGAAAGGTCCGAGAGAGACTCGGGGAAAGAGAGAGAGAGAGAGAGATAGGGTGAGGGTTAGTGGGCTGCCACGTGGTAGCGTGACGGAGAGTGAGAATCAAGATGGAGGGTCCAGATTAGATTAGGATAAAGGACTCAATTGCACAATTTATATAATTTCAGGGAAAGAGTGAAAATATAAATTAATCTGGGGGTGGGGTTTCACAGGATTGGGGTTTCACTAGATAAAGGACTCAATTGCACCATTTATACAATGCAATATATAAAGTGTAAAATATTGTACTAATTCATTATATATAAATGATTTTGGTGTGTTTAAACTTCTTTCATTAATTACTACATATTTTCTACACTCACAATGTTTGCCAGCTCGCTATATAATCAACTTAAATGTGTTAAATCCATCATGCAATGCATTTCCTTCTAATTTTTTGTGATAAACTAATAGATAATTGACTAAATAAACATCCTGCAAAGTTTCAATAAAAATTTCCAAGTTTTTCTTACAATTTCCGTGGTTTTTATTCAATTTTTATCGATATCGATAATATCCCGATATTTCCATCGATATTTCCGTGTTTTTGAACCACCGATATTTCCGATATCATCGATATTTAATACCTTGCTCGTAAGCCACCAACACGAACGTCTAACTAGAACCTGGAGGGGCGCAAAACAGAAAATGTGAGTGGGAAAAAACAAAGTTTTTGAAAACACATTTCTCTTTCTAAACATAATAACCCCTCATCGTAAAACCCGTATAATTTACCAGAAAATAGTAATACATACGTATATAGAAATCATGGTTGAGAGTAGTGAAAACCAAGTATATGCCATGTCAAGTATCTCATAAATGAAATGAGTAAGCCAGGTGAAATAAATCAATGTAAAATGATATGTCAACCGGAGTCACCTAACAAGACCTGTACGGCTGAGCCTATAGCTCATCTACCAATTCCTGCACACGAGTCGGAACCACCTAATGTGGTCTGTAAGACAGGCTAGGTGTAAATAAGTACGCTCAAGTGCTACGATAACATGAAGGCTGTGCGAAGTATCGCAAGTTAGCTACGAGTCGGAACCACCTAGTGTGGTTTGGACGACAGGCTGGCACCTGCCTTGGTTCCAAGGTGAGCGTGTGGTGCGGGAGGTGCACGATCACGTGAAGGCTAGGCTCTGGCCTCAGGCGGAGCACTAACATAGGGGTGCAGGATAATGAACACTAAATGCATCTAAACATAACCATATCCACAACAATCAATATCATCAATATGAACTCACCTGAAGCTTACCTGGGCGTCCGCAGTGTCATGCAATAATATGCATATCTATACTAATGCATATACTAAAATGTATTGCAATTGACATGGCATTTAAAAACGTAAATCCATTTAAAACAATTTCTGGGAAAATGTAAAGCATATATACGTATATATATAGAAAACCAAAAGCCCACTCACTGGTATGTAGCAAGGTCGTAACCCCCAAATCTCGCCTGGCTACACTCGTCTTCTGGAAACGGCTCATCTATATGCGAAACAACTAATTAAACGTTAATTTTAAGCACATAACAAAAACCGTGTAATAATTTCTCATACGTTGCTCAATTGGGGTGTTTGTATATACCATCGTGGCCTACTCAACACCACGAACATGCCCATATTTTTAGAAAAATTTTCCGAAGACTCACGCGTCGGCCAAGGCACGGTCACACCGCCGGCCAAGCGCAGACACGTGTCTGGCACACTGACGGATTCCCTAACAGCTTTAGGGAATATTTCATTAAATAATAAAATATTCCATCTAAACACTAATGGTGTTACCTGAGCCGTCAATATATTCCATCAAAGTTGACGGAATATTCCCTGTCTTCTCCGGTAGCTTCGTCGGAATCCGTCGCCGGTCGCCGTCTGTGTCTCCGGTTTCTGGAAAAATTTCTAAAGCTTATAACTACATCATTTCTCAACCAAAATTCACGAATTTTATATGGATTTGAAGCTCTCAACAAGGAGAACATCACCTTACCTATTTAAGGAGCCAAAATTGATGGACAATGGCCGGAAAAATTCTGAGAAAATTCTGGCTAAACTGGAACTCCTCGAAAACACCTACTCCGACGTCAACTTTGTTCGAAATCCCCTCTAAGGTTCCTATGAAGTTGTTTAGGAGCTTCCTCAAGTCTTAAAACTTTGGAAAAAGGCCTCGATCATGACGGAGCAACAACCACCTCGCCAGAGTTCATGAGTTCTCAGGTTCCCATGACCCGTTCCACGTCAAAAAGGTACCACTCAACTCGTGAGGTTACAAGGAATACGATGGTGGACTTCAACAATTCGATCCATGGCGTTTAGTTAGGGTTATAGGTGATGGTCTCTCAGTTGTACGAACGAGAGAAAAATCGAGAAAGGAAGGGAGCTAAGGTGAGGTTGCACATGTGTATGTGTGTGTCTCTGGATTGGGCAAGAAAAATATTAAGGGCTCCCCATTGGGCAGCCGTGTGAGGGAAAGGAGAGAGGGAAAACCCAAGTGGCCCAAAACCTAATTCAACCCAATCATGATTGGGCTCCAAGAAAACAGGAATAATTGCAATTGGTCTAAATTTTATTTTCCTATTTGATCCAATTGTATTCTAACATTCGTAACATTTTCGTTATAAACCTGATTCAACCCCAATTCACGTCCACTCGCTCGTGATGACACGTATAATTTAATTACGCCAGCAGGAAAAATAATTTAAAACTATATACGTGCATCCATGTCACTAAACCAACGAGGGTATTATCGTCATTTTACATACTCGAGAAGAAAATATATATTTATTCGGGACGGGTCGTCACATTTGAGCTCCATGAACTTATACAAGTATTAGTTAATTTAATTTATTAGGTTTTTATTCTAATTTTTTAGAGGGACCAATTCTTTACTTGAAACGAAATTCAAGGATAAAAATGAATAGAATTTTAGTTTACAACCGAAATCTAAACTAAAATGAAAGTTTACTAATCAAATTTAAAATTGACATGTGTCAGGCACGTGAGAGGACAAAACCGTAATTATATGTACACCCACTAAACAGATACGTTGTTTGTCTTTAGAAATTGATGCTTCGTTCAATTCACTTGAGTACTATGCGATTTAGGACATGCCAATTTTAATTATCTTTTAGCGGAGTGTCTTGCATTGGTTAACGGATGTAAACATATGGATCAATTTGGGCAAATAAAAAACATAGGGACTAAATTGGCCGATAGAGTAAAATACTAGGACCATTTTGACATTTAAGCTATAATAATAAGAAGGGTTTTTATCACAAATGGTCCCTGACATTGATCAAACACATCATTTTGGTCCCTGACATTGAAAATCAATAGAAATGGTCCCTGAGATTGATCAAACACATCACAAATGGTCCATCCATTCTCTATCTCGTCGAGAAGCTTTGAAAATTGCCTAAAGAGTTTTTAACAGAAGGAACATTTGTGATATGTTTGATCAATCTCAAGGACCATTTCTATTGATTTTCAATGTCAGGGACCAAAATGATGCGTTTGATCAATGTCAAGGACCATTTTTGATAAAAACCCTAATAAGAAAGAAGATTATTTTGTTACACGTGGCATGCACACGTAAGCGAATTTACAAAAAGAATCTAATAGAGGGACCAATTCTTTACTTGGAACGAAATTCAAGGACTAAAATTAATAGAACTTTAGTTTACAAGCGAAATCTAAACTAAAATGAAAGTTTACTGCTCAAATTTAAATTTTACTCTCATTTATTTAGTACTTTAAACAAAATTTGGGTATTGAAATTCTACTACCATTCTTTGAATCCTTGTTTCATGCTACGAGGAAGCCAGGAGGCCCAAACACACAAACAACCCTGGGCCTAGATACATCTTCTTTTTTCTTTTTCTTTTTTTCTTTTTTTCTTTTTATGTGTTGACCAATTGAGCCTAGATAAATCATTTCCAAAGGAAATCAATTCTAAATCGTACTTGCCTGGAGCTTTACTTAGAGCCAGGAAATCAATTGACTAATTTAAAAAAGTACATTATTAATTTACCAAAAAAAATAGTTGAGCTGGTCAAATTAAACTAGGTTGTTAGTTCAGGGGGTCAAATGACAATTTACCCTTATTAATTACATGCGCACAGGATTTTGCACTTTCACATTCCAACTGCAAGCATGTTTAACATCAGCCAAAATTCTATGAGAAATGCTAACCACCTTTCCCATTTGCCTTTTCTTATTTACTTTTCTCATTCATTGTGTCTCATGTGTCTTCCACTGTTACTTGAAATTAAGTAACCATTACTAAAACAAGGGTTTCTAGGGTTTTGAATTACTCTCTAGCGTCTCCCTAGGGTTTCTAGGGTTTCTCTAGGAGAACGGCGGGACAAATTACGGCATCGGCCGTGCAATATTAACTATTGTGTGCGACGACGAGTGGTATTTTGGTGCAGATAGTGGGACGTGGTTTGTGTTGATGCTACGAAGGTTGGTTCGAACAATTGGTGGTCATCTGCGAGGGCTTTGCAGGTTAGGTTTTCAAAACGCACGATGGAAGACAAGTTTGCTGATAGACTGGCTCCCACGGAGGAGGAGCAGCGGATTGTTGTGATAGATGAAAAGGAAAGCGCGTTGCTTCGAACTGATAGAGTTTTCCTAGTGGGGAGGGTCCTCTCACGGAAAGTGTTAAACAAGGAGAGATTCAAACGTCAGATGGTGAATCTCTGGCGCCCAAAGGCTAAGGTTACTATAGTGGAGTTGGAAAAGGGGCTATTCTCCTTTGGTTTTTATAATGCTCGAGAGCGATCGTTGGTGCTAAGGGGTGGACCATGGCTGTTTGATGGTGCACTCGTAGCATTGGCAGAGGTAGATTATCTTGCGCATCCTGCTAGGGTTCCTCTGCGAAGGTAGGAATTCTGAATTCAGGTGAAGGGTTTGCCTTTACCTTATATGACTCGTCATATGGGGCAGTTCATTGGCAATCAGATTGGGGTGCATGTGTTGACTGATCAAAGTCGTAAGGGTGATTTATTTGGGTGTATTCTTCGTATTCGTGTGGAGGTAGATATTACAAAGCCGCTAAGACGAAGTCTACTACTTTCCATTTAGGGTACGGAGATCGGGATCGACTTGCGGTATGAAAAAATTCCTATCCCTTGTTTTTTGTGCGGGGTCATTGGACATATGAAGGAGCAGTGTGTGCATTTCCAGAAGAAGAATGACGATGATCTTACTAAGCCTTATGGAAAATGGTTTCAGAACGACATACTGGGAGATAATTATAGGAGGCCGCAGGGTACGTATTTTGGGTATGAGGGGTCGAAGGGATGGACCATGACAACACCGGACCATGTTGAGGATGGAGAAAGCATGATTAATACAGTTCAGCAGCTAGAAACTTTGGCTGCGATGGGACGGCTAGCCAGTGAGAGCCGTGGAGAGGCTATGGATGATGATGGCATTATTGGGGACACAAATATTCTCGATTTGAATGTTGAGGTTGCCCTCGAGGAGAGTAGAGAAACTTCTGTAGCAGTCACGTCGAAGCAGCAGAATCAGTCGGATCAGGTTGCTGCAGGTGTGTCATTATTTGGGGTTGATTTAAATGTCTTACCTACTTTACTCGAAGGGGTGTTCTGTCTCAGTTGGAGGTAGCAGCTAGGGAGGTAGAGCATAATTTACATGGGATGGAGTATACAGGCCTCTGGGGGGTGATGTAAGTAGGGTGGATCAGCAACTGAGGTTGACAGCACATGATGATTTGGATTAACTGCATGGTTGGGGGCCGGTGCCATGCGTGGGAGAGAACTCGGGTCCGTTCAATCTCATGCCGATTATCGAGCACCATCATAGGGTTAGGAAAAGAAGACCAAGACGAGGACGATGTGGAGGGTGTTCGTCTAGCATTATGCAGCCTATTGCACGGGATGGTGGGGTTGCAGTGTTTCGGGGGCTAGGGAAACGGTTGTCTCATGAGGATGAGGAAGTGGTTTCGCAGAGTGGGGATAGAAACAGATTGGTTGCTAGCTCGGTGTATCCCAGTTCATCGGCAGAGGTTGACAGGGGTCAACCCCGCCGCAAACAATGAGTTGCATTAGTTGGAACTGCCGGGGGCTTGGGAACCTCTGGCCAGTTCATGCGCTTCAACGATTAATATCCGCCTAAGATCCCATTGTAGTGTTCTTGTGCGAGACTAAAAGTGATTCTCGCTACTTGGACCGTTTACGTTTTAAATTGAACTTTGATCATTGTTTTACAGTTGATAGTCGAGGTAGTTCAGGGGGCCTTTGTGTTCTTTGGAAGGATAAAATAAAATTATGTTTAAGATCTTATTCTCAAAACCATGTTGATTTTGATGTTGGTGTTCCAGGGGATACAGACCATTGGCGTTTTACTGGATTTTATGGTTATCCCGCTCTTTGTGACAGATATAAATCTTGGAGATTATTGGAGAACATTGCAGGAAATGTTTCTACACCTTGGTTGTGCATTGGGGACTTCAATGAAACCCTTCAAGCCAACAAGCAGGAATAAGGTAATATTCGTCAGGATAGACGGATGGAAGGATTTCGAGGTGCTATGGAACAATGTCGTTTGGTGGACCTTGGTTTTTCTGGAAATAAGTTTACTTGGTTCACGACAAAAGGGGGTGGAATTAAAGTTCGTCTGGATAGAGCTTTGGGGAACCATGAATGGTTGGCGTTATTTGCTCGCTTTAAAGTGCATCATTTAAATAAAACTTCTTCGGATCATGTGCCCGTACTTCTGAATTGGTTGGGGCACAATCCCATACAAGGGAAGAAACAATTTCGTTATGAGGAGGGCCGGCACTTGCAGGAGGGGTGCACTGCGGCGGTTCGGGAGGGATGGTCACAGGAAGTGGAAGGATCACCAATGTTTCAGGTTACTGAGAAAATTAAGATGACGAGACTGTCGCTTAATAAATGGGCCCGTAGTAGTGCAAGAGCAGGACCAAATGCAATTAGAGATGTGGAGGATAAGCTTACCAGCCTGTTGGGACAACCATTCACTGATGAGTCTATAGAGCAGAAAAATGAGCTAATTGGGAAGTTGAACCGATTGCTTGAACAAGAGGAACAATTTTGGCAACAACGTTCGAAGGAGAATTGGATTAAGCTTGGAGATCGTAATACCAAGTATTTCTATTAGAAGGCTAATAGGAGACAAAAACGGAATTGTCTTTATGGGTTAATGGATGATAACGATTATTGGTGTGAAGACCGTAGAGGGATGGAGGAGGTTGTGGTGTCTTATTTCACAAATCTGTTAAGATCTAGTGGAGTGGAGAATTTGGATGATATTTTGTGTCATATTACGCCTAAGGTTACAAAGGAGATGAATTTTTCTCTGACAAGCCCGTTCACGAATGAGGAGATTAAGTGTGCGGTGTTTCAGATGCATCATACGAAGGCGCTGGGTCCGGACGGTATGTCACCAGGTTTTTACCAGAAGCATTGGGGAGTGGTCGGCATGGATGTTTGTAACGGGGTTCGGTCTATGCTCCTTTCTGGTCATATCCTACGGAAAATCAATTATACCCATGTTACATTAATCCCAAAAGTCAAAGATGCAATGAGGATAACACAACTGCGATCGATTAGTCTGTGTAATGTGTTTTATAAAATAGTGGCAAAGGTCTTCATAAATAGGCTGAAGGTTGTCCTCCCGCAGGTAATCTCTCATACCCAAAGTGCTTTCATTCCAGGACGTTTAATCTCGGATAATTATTTGGTAGCTGCTGAAGTTGCTCACTATATGCACAAAAGGTCTTCAGGATCTAATGGTCTTATGGCTTTGAAATTGGATATTAGTAAGGCTTACGATCCTGTGGAATTGAAATTTCTTGAGGCTATGATGTTGAGATTGGGGTTTTCCGAAAGGTGGGTCCATATGGTCATGTTGTGTGTTACAACGGTAACTTATTCTTTCAAATTAAATGGCGATCCGGTGGGTTACTTGTCGCCAAAAAGAGGTATACGCCAAGGGGACCCTCTCTCCCATTTCCTTTTTGTTTTGTGTGTCGAGGGCCTTTCGGCTCTGTTGACAAAGTCTGAGATTTATGGTGAGTTACAGGGCATTAAAGTATGTCGAGCTGCTCCTAGTATTCATCACCTGTTTTTGGCTAATGACAATTTTCTTTTTGCCCAAGGCACTATTAGTGAATGTCAGTCTATTAAAAAGGTGTTGCGGGAGTATGAAGTGGCTTCTGGACATGCGATTAATTTTGACAAAAGTTGTGTTTCATTCAGTCCTAATCTCACTGTCTATGATAAGCAACTATTGGCTGATTGTCTTTGGGATGAGGCGAGTGGATTTTCATGATAAATATTTGGGTTTACCCGTATTAATCCGCAAATCGAAGAAAGAAACTTTTGTGTTTGTAAAGGACAAGGTGTGGAAAAAGTTGCAAAGCTGGCAAAGTGGCCTAGTGAGCAGTGCAGGTCGAGAGTTATTGGTGAAGACGGTGGCACATGCTTTACCTACATATTCCATGCAATGTTTTTTACTTCCTAGATCTTTTTGCGAGGAGCTGAACACAATAATCGCGAAGTTTTGGTGGAGTGGAGATCCAGGAGAAAAGAAGATACATTGGCTTAAATGGAAGGTGTTGTGCCAGTCTAAACATGAGGGTGGTCTTGGATTTAGGGACCTGTATGCTTTCAATTTGGCTTTGCTTGCCAAGCAGGCTTGGCAGCTTATGCATGATACTGACGGTTTGGTGTATCGTGTTTTAAGGCTCGATACTTCCCAACTACTGAATTCCTTAACGCTCGGGTAACACCTAATAGTTCATATGTATGGCGTAGTATTGCGGCTTCCCGACCGGTCCTTCAAAAGGGTATTCGGTGGCAGATAGGTGATGGAAAAATAACTCGCATATGGAAGGATAATTGGATACTAAGGGAGTCTTGCCTTCAGATTTTGACCCCGCCAGCTGCTCACTAGAATATTGAGGCCGCAGTGGAGACATTGTTGCGCATGGAACCAAAGCAGTGGAATGTGCGTTTGTTAAATGAGTGTTTTTCCCAGGAGGAAGTAGATTTGATTCGAGGGATTCTTCTTAGCCTCCGTAACGTTGCTAATAGAAGAGTCTAGCATTATGATCGACATGGGAAGTTCACGGTTGGGAGTGCTTATCATGTTTCTCAGGTAATAATTGCAACTACTGGGGAAGGGCATACAGGTTCTCATTCGGCTACTAGTAATAGTGGGGAGAAGTTATGGAAGAAGTTGTGGTCGGCTTATGTTCCAGGGAAGGTTAAGATTTGGTGTGGCAAGCATGCTTGGACTCTCTGCCTACAAATTTAAATATTTGCAAGCAGAGAGTTACAATTGAAACTGGTTGGGTAATGTGTGGAGGTCATGTCGAATCAGTGAAGTATTGACTGCATGATTGTCAGGTAGCTCGAGCGATGTGGTTTCGAGGATTGGGGCTACGTGTGGATGCTGGGCACAGTGTCAATTTCATGAATTGGGTAGTCAGTCTTTGTTCACAGGGCTCTACATCAGGTTTTGATCTTTGTTTAATGTTGATCTGGTCAATATGGTTTAATCGGAATGAAATGTTATGGAATGGTAAACCCATAACTCCTGTTGACATTGTGCTTCAAGCTGAAGGGTGGTTGCAGAAATTTTATAGATGCCACAAAACGATTGCAAATAAGGGAATGCGCGATTTGCAGAAGTGGAATAAACCTGAGGCGGGTTGTGTCAAATGCAACTTCGATGGTGCATGGATTCCTAGCCAAAAATGGGGTGGGTTTGGAGTGGTGATACGCAATCAGGCGGGGGTTTTTCTCGGTGCTGCAGCTGGGCCTATTGAGATCATGTCTGCTTTGCATGTTGAACTTATGGCAGCTAGGCAAGCTCTGCTGCTAGTCAACAGGCTCTATTCGGATGATGTGCACGTACAATTCAAAGGTGATGTGATTCTTGTGGTTCAGCGATGAAGGCACAAGGTATTGATAGTTCAATTTTTGATCCCATTATAAATTATTTGTAGTGCTTTCTTAGGTAGTGGTCAAGCTCCAAGTTGAGTCATGTCCAACGGGAAGGAAACTCTACGGCGCATCGTCTTGCTCTATTTGGAATTACTTGTGCCCAGGAAGTGGTTTGGTTTGAGGAGCCTCCGGATCTAATTAGGGATATTATTTTTGAGGAAGGTTTGTAAGTTTGATTGTTCATTTGAGGATAGGTTTTTCCTTGTGCGGGACACTATTTTCCTTCGACCGGGTTGAAATCCCCGACAATGTTTTTATCGAGACCCATAATGCACACTATCCTCAGTTTGTACGTATTCTAAGTTCTTTAATGAATATCGTACTTTTGCTCAAAATATTAACAATTCTTTTTCCATTCATACCCCTCATAAATCAACTTGCAGTCCTATTAGATTATGAATGTGATTGTGTAAATCCTAACATATCTAGGATATCCTTATAAGATTCTACCATATCTCTTAGACTAGATATTATCCTATTAGAGTTGTAATCCTATTAGGGTAAGGAATTAGCCTTCCCTACTACTATAAATAAAGGCACAATGACATGGAATAAAACACACCTCACAATTACACATCTTTCTCTTCTCTCTCTATGTGCCGTACCTCTTCTCTATATGGCCTTCATAATTGTTTAGTGAATTATGTATACAACAAGTTATCAGCACGTTTTTTACGCTGCGCTAAAGAGAGTTTGATCTTCAATCAGGGGAGTATTACGTTTTAATCATTCTTTTTATGATTAATTTATTATTTTATTGAATTGATCTACATGCTATTGATTCAATTTAATTTTTCTGTGTTGAACGTGGTACAATGCATTGGAGATGCTATTTCGGCTTTTCGAGAATGATCTTCTCAAATTCAAAAGTTTTTGTTGTTTTCTGCCAATCAGGTATGCTTAAAATAAAGGAAGATATTTGAAACGACCATGAAGCATGAAAACATTCCCCATGATGCATGAACCCCTACATTTATATTTACATTCCGATATATATATATATATATATATATATATATATATATATATATATATATATATATATATATTGTATATGTTTCGTATATTTGTCAATATATATATATACATTCATACACTACGCAATTATAAATCGCTATGTGAAATTTATGAGTCAAAGAATCGCAATAAAATAGAAGCATGATTATTTTTGGGTTCTGAAAACCCTAGAAATCGAAAAAAAAAAAAAATCGCGCGCCAAGCCGCAGAGCTGAGTCGAGCTAGCTCTGTCCCAAAACCAGACGCACAGAGCCACTCAGGTTCGAACAACGTTGTTTTTGGCACTTTGTGACTTGCAGAGCCGAGATTCACCATTGTTTTTTTGCGGCAACCTTGAATTCGACCATTGTTTTGCTTATCCCAGCTACGACGCAGATCGTTTCTACGATTTGTCGGCATCCCATCGATACTCGATGGATCTCAGCACCCATCTTTACTGGTGTGCACACCAGGGCCTGCAGGAACCATCGACTCCACCTCTCTCGGCTGAATCCGAGATGGAGATAACGGTTGGAGTCATTGACTTAACCCCGCATCATGGAGCCACGTTTAGCGGCGTCCTGAAACTCAGCGGACAATGAACATATTTCGACAGCTCCTTGCCGAACAGTCTTATGCCCAGCATAATTTGGACCCGTTTTCCTATTACCTCAGCCCATTCTTTTTGTTGTCCAAGCTCAGCCCACTTGGGCTTCAACCTTTTTTTGTTCTTTTATCTTCTGGGCCTATAGCCCTCTAGACCTGCAGCCAGCCTGAAGCTGGGCTGCTTCTTTTCACGGACCAAGTCCAATTGGGTTTCCCTTTTGATTTGGCCTGCAACCCAGCTTAGGCTGGGGCTGCCCACAGCAAATTTGAGCCCAAATTTTTTTGGGCTGCCTTCTAACTGGCTTGTAGCCAACATAACTTCTATGCATAGGCCTGAATCTTTATATTATTTTGCTTTTACAATCGACCCCGAATGGTCTCGATTTATTGAATTAATTAAAAGTGACCAGCAGTCCATTAATTTGACAAGAAATCCAAAATTATTGGCCTGAAGCTCACTTTTGGACATTAACGATTTAATATTTTAATTCTCTTCTTTGAACAATTGACATCCTTTCGTTGTCTCGAAGCGCTCACATTTGAGTTCTTGACGCAATTCAAATCCACTACACTTAAATCAGCATGTTGTATTCTGTGTTCTTGCATGAACCTTTCTTTTATGAACTAAATGTTCATAAACTAAATTGAACCTGTAGTTTCAAATTTAGTGCCTTTGAACCCGAAATTTTCATAAAATAATACAACCATGAAAACCTGAATTTTTCATGTATACCATGACTTAGAACCCGAATGTTCTGATTTTGATGCTTATGGATGATTCATTCCCATGGCACCAATCACAATCTTGTTCCTTCCAATTCAGTGGATTGTCGAACCGTCACAAGTTCGATTTTCCTAATTTGGACTTTTCTAATAGAAACCACTTTATGTGGGGTATAAGACGTGAATCTCCACTTAACAATCAAGTAGCTGAGAAACCATTGTAGCCAACAATAGCATGGAAGAGCTGAATAAACCTCCACCATGATCTTTATTCGACGATATATGCCTGAAGCATTACCCATGGAAATACTCCAGAACGTGGATTTCATGGCTCTTTGGCTCGCTCTTATGGACCGTTTGATCATGAAAGACATTGCCTGAAGCACATCATGATTATGTCCATGAATAAGTACAATTCTGAAGTTTATAAATCCAATCGAATTTTGATTGGAGAATACTTTTCTCGTCTTTCCTTGTTTCTAACTCGCTCATGAAGCAGCAGTGTAGAAAGTAGAAGTTTACCAAATTCTTGGATCTGATTACTACCACAAACGTGAGAGAACGGTATTGACCTAGTTCGGCTGGAGTCTACTGAATGGCTTAACCCAGTTCGGTCAAAGCCTACCGAATGGTGGTGCCTTGCTTTGGCAGGGATGCACTGAAGGGCATGCTCTGCTTCGGTAGAGATGCACCAAACGGTATTGCTCTGCTTCAGCAGAGGCCTACTAAACAGACCATTCCATCTTCAGTTGGAGCCTACCAAACCTAAGTCTGGGTTTGTCTCTCTCACGATCTAATTTCGAGTTTGTTTTTACAACATATAGTAGAATCAAGGCCTGCCAAGGTGTAGCATCATGCCCGAAGCATGATCTTTGGCACCTAAGACCTAAAAACATCAAGAATAAGGGATAATATTACCGAACCTCAACCTTGCAGAACCTACTTCCGTCTTGATGGAATAGATCATTGGTTATGCACCTATTCATGCCTTTACCAATGTGGTTGAAGAGTACCATTCTCATAGTCAATATGTGAAACTAATTTTGCTCTACCGAACATCGTTGGAAGAACATAATTTGACAAGGATGGCCTTATTGGCCAAATCTTCTCGGTAAACCATTTACTTTGTGAATATTTTTCCATGTTCTTGGATTCAAGTTTGGTGTTTGTTTTTCATTATGGATAATCTTATTAATATTGTCCTCGAATATGAGTTAATTGAATCAAGTTTCTTGTATACATGTGACCGAATTCAATTAAACACGTGATTAGGTACAAATGTGTGAAAGTTAGTTGTCTGGATGATTGTGATACTACGCACACTAACTTATGCCTAACTCACATCTCTAGCACAACTTCAAGTCTATCCAACTTGATTAAGAGAATTGGCACGCTTCTCGTGGTATGAATGGTACTAACTTACCATTTAAGAGACTTTATACTCTCCCCGTTTCAGAAGAACGTCGTTGAGTCTTAAGGATATTCGAGAGAACAATGATCATGACTGAAACCACTGAAGAAAATAAAGTGAAATATCTTTGCACCACCTCCAAAAATGAGCCTGAAGCTTTGCATTGGGGCCAATGGGCTGTCTCCTAACTGGGAACACACCCTATGTGGCTGGCATGGAGGGTAGTGATTGAGCAGTTTATTTGCCTTGACATGACCATTTGGGACAATTAGGTCGAACAATGATGCCACGACGTATCTCCTTACCCGAAGTAAGGATATTATGCTTACAAGCACACATTGCTAAAACCTGCTCGTTTTGGGAAATTTGATTTTTATATCATCCCTTGCAAAGATACAAAATCACCATTTTACACAGTGGATTCAAGGGAATATATATGGACTAATCCAACCAAAATGCGGACTATATAAATATTTATGGTTTTGGTTGATGAATCGACAAACTGGTCACATGTTTGTCCACACACATTGTTGCTAAACCTCCTGGCCAATCACCACCCTAATTATCCCGTAAAGTCAAGAAGACTAAATAATGCCGGAGAGTTTATATCAACGGTTTTCGATAAGTATTGCATGTCTTTTGGGTTTATAATTGAACATTGAATTCCCATGTTCACCCCAAATAGCCTCGCAGATTGATCATAAATCGTAATTTCAATGGTCGCCCGGACCTTGGTGAACACACCAAGCTTTCAGTTTCTGTCTAGGGCTACGCAATCTTGTACGTAGTTATGTTGGTCTGCCTTGAGGCCTATTGCCACCCAACCATCTCGATGTTACAGTTGGTTACTGGGTACGAACCTGATGTTTCGTATTTACGTATTTAGGTGTGCATTCCATGTGCTAAGTTGTGCCGCCGTAACGTACCAATATGGGTTCTCAAAAGAAAAATGTAATTTTTTGTCGATTAAGATTCTCCTTCACATTAGCTCTCTTAGAGCCCTTGCATGCGATCTTTTCACCACTCATTTTCCTTATCACTTCAATGGGACAGACTTCGCGACGTTATAGGGAGATAAGAACGTCAACGTTCCTGTAGAACGGCGTGAATTTATGTGGATGTTGCCCACTATGTCTCATCTCAATCCCCCTACTGCACAAGTATGATAAACAAGTGTGATGTATTCTAGCTTTCAGAATGTTGCTCCTGACACATTCCTCTGATTTAGCTAAAGTGACGAGATCATATACCAGCTGCAAACATGCCTGCAAGGATAGACGTACTTAACGAGCGTCGATTTAACATCCCCGAAGGGTGTGCCACCCTTGTTGGATGGTCCGGTACACCGACGGATAGCCAATCAATCTGTCTCAGCATGTAGCACGACAAATCACTCAGTTTATAGGATTCACTTCCTTAGAAGAGAAAGGTCAATGCACAACAATGAATCCATACTCGATCGCTGTCTCAAATCATTTTCATCTCATAAGATTAATCTAGATTACTCCCGAGACTAGAAGTGTTTGGTCTAGTATACTAGTTTAGATGTGATAATGGAATTGACAAGAGATTATCATCGATGATGTTTTCATTTATATGGTAGCTACCAACATAAATGAAAAGCGACGATATCGAACCATGTTCCGTTGATTAGTACAACGTAGAACTGAGTAGACAACCAAAATTACAATCCAGGTTAAATTCTTTACCAAAGTGTGTTTTGGATCTATCTTTCCTAAACTGCCCAAGGTAACCTTGTTGTGTTACAAGTGAGAAAGGAAGCGTAATGAGATGAATGAAACAGTGTGATATGATGCACACCTTACAGCGTAAGGTTTCTTTCAAACGCCCTGTGATTGACTGCAGCATTACAAATGTGGTTAGTATTTCTCCATGGGGATATTGGTACGGAGATTTACAAGTAAGTTTCCGAAGAATTACATAGACTGGTTCAAATAGTCACCTTCTTAACTTGTTTAAGGCTTTCACTTACGGATTGAAGCAATCCGGCAAATGTGGTATACCCGTCTAAGTGATTAATTGATCAGTCAGGGATATGAATGAATGCCCTTGCATGTTAAACTATGAAGTCTTATTCTGAATTACTAGAGTTACAGTTTATGACAAATGACATAAATCTCACTAAGACTCTAGAAGAGCTTGAGAAACTGCCTCGCACCTGAAAACAAAATTTGAGATGAAGGATCTTGGAAAAACTCGTTTATGCCTTGACTTTAAGTTCAAGTGTTGTTCTGACGATACTTTAGTCTACCAGTTGAACTATACCCTGAAGGTGTTACCTTTAAGTATACTTATGATCTTCCAAACATTATATGCAAATTAGACCCTTAAAGAGGTTATGAAGCCCGACGTTCCATATCTGAGTTCGACTTTGGACTTTGTTGTACTTAGATCATTGTATTAGACAGGACATCTCATTCGCTGTTGATCTATTGGTAAAGATACAGCATTGCGCCTACATGCAACCACCAAATTGGTATTAAAGACGTTTTTTCGCTACCCTGAAAGGTACTACGAATTTGAGTTAATCCCAACGCATCTCGAGCGGATCCGACCCCCTAATCCTCGGAATGATGCTTGCCTTGTTTATTTTGCTGATGCTAGTTACTTATCAGACTCGCATAAGGTACATCCCTGAATGGTTATGTTTTTACCGTTAAAGGATATCGCAATATCTTGGAGGTCCACAATATGACCTTAGTTATGAAACCTTTGAATCATTCCAAGACTTACCTCACTTCACTACGCCACACATGAGACATGGTTAGGCGTTCTTGTTGAGCATATTCGAAGTACTTGTTGTTTTTCATCCATCGTTGAGTCCCAACGACGATCCATGAAGACTATGTCGTATGTATCTATCCGACTAAGATATGATACATCAACGAAGTCAACGCCAAGACATATTGCTTCTATATCAGCAAAGCATCAGGAGATTGAAGTCATGCAAGCCAATCCCAGACAACCTTGTCCGAGAAATTGGTATGCCTAACTATTTGTATGCAATGCTTGTAGTTCTCATTTGGAAATTTTGTTAAACTCAGGGGGAGTATCTAGAAGTATACTCACTTGTTCTTAATGTACTCTTTTTCCCAATGATTAGGAGCATTTTTCCCACTGGTTTTTGCTACTAACTAGGTTTTGACGAGGCACCCATCATGGCTGATCATACCCTTGTGAGCTCTTCTACTTGTGTCCAGAAGACGTATAGTTCTGACTTAATGCAACTTCTCACTTTTCTCCTTGCCTATGGGTTTTTCTCCCACCTTGCATACTTAGTTTTTCGGAAGCTTCCAAACTGATAAGGTAGCGAAAAGTAATCTTATCCATAACGGGTGAATAAGTTTCGTCATAGTCAATCCCAGGGCATTGTCAAAAGCCTTGTGCAACAAGACGAGCTTTGTAACACACAATTTCGTTCTTCTTATTACGCTTCCGAACGAAAACCCACTTGTAGCTAACGGGTTTCACATGTGGAGGAGTAAAAGCTACAGTCCAAACAACTTACGTTTCACAAGCGAATCGAGTTCGACTTGGATTGCTTGTTTCTAGTTTGACCAATCAGTTCTACGTTGACATTCATCAACGGAACGGGGTTCAATGTCATTCCTCAACATGATCTCAATAGCTACTACATATGCTAATCCATCGTGGACGATCATTTCATTTCTACACCAAACATCATCCAAGCTAGCATAATGGACCGAAATCTCACGATTCTCGAGACGTGGATTTGTCTCTTCAAAGACGCTTTCGTAATCTAGAATTTTCTGATGAGTTTGATAGAATGAGTAGGCGACAATCGGATTCACGGTACACTCTTCAAGGGCCTGTGTAGTGGGTTTCCTTTTTCGGGGGTGTGAATCCTTTAAACCAAGGGGTCTGCCACACTTTTGTGTAGGGGCAGATGATTGGCTAGCCACTAATGTACTTGGATCGGCCAAAGTGGCATCCCGGGCCTCAAGGAGGGAAGTCCGTCTATCTTTGTAGGCAAATTCGCAACTGGAGTATGTGATACTGTCACTTGCGTTAAATTAGTGAAAGCATCTGGCATGTTCTAAACTACGCTCTAAAGATCTAATATGTGATGCACTTCAATTTCAGACTGAGTGGTGCGGGGATCTAAATGAGACAAAGTGGGAGTCATCCACGATAATTCATGTCGTTCTTCAGGAACATTGACGTTCTTATCTCCCCCTAACGACTAGAAGACTGTCTCATAGAAGTGACAATATGTGAAACGAGCAATGTTCTAAAAATTGGCCTAGGCGCTGGGTGTTAGTGTGCCGATCCAATTAGGTCCGAATCGTCAAGAAAAATTGGGGAGCTGTTAAGCGTCCGCCTAAGAGCTCTTAGGTGGCCTGGGCGGTCTAGGCGAAGTGAAATGGTTTCCTGGGAAGAAATTCCGCTTTGACTCACTCTTTATGCACCATGACTTTCTTAGCTGTTGCGACTCTCTTTCTCTGAAATCCATCGAAGAAGAGGAACTTACATCTCAAAACAAAAGAAGAGGAAACAAAATAAAGGGAGAATTTACAGAGGGAAAACGGAAAAAAGAAGAAGAAGAGGAAATGGAAAGAAGGTCCATCGATTATTAAAGAAGGAAAGTCGAGATTTGTGACCAGGAAGTGAGATGCGGCGAGACCTCCTCGAATGAGCCAAAGAAGAATCCAGAGAGAGAGAGAGATAGGGAAATAAGAAAAATTGGGAAAAAGGTAAAGTGGGAGAGAGGTTTGGTTGGATTGGGAAATGGATAAAGAGGTCAGAGGAGAGAGGCAGAAGGATTGAGAGAGAGAAAGAAAGAGAAATGAGAAGATAGAAGAATTGAGAAGAGGGAATAAGGTGTGAAGATTGAGGAGAGGAAGTGTAAAGGGACACGAAAATCTATTTTTTATTTAAATATATTAAGCTAGAGGACACGAAAACATTAATAGTGTCTTTGTAAATTAATAAAAAAAATATCTGACATTGAAGGACACATGCAAGCTGGATGGACACCAAAGGCACAAAAGTCATGTTTTTCAAGGCGTCAAAATGGTCTCCTTCGTTTGGGAGCCTCTCGGCTGATGTAATGGGGAATGATGCATGCACCTCTTCATAATTGTCTCTTTATGATTTCTGATCTCAACTTTCAAATCAATTGCTATATAGGTTTCTGACCAATTTTGGTGCTCCAAAGTTCAAAGTGAGACACCAACCCAAATAAAATCATAAATAAAAGAGAGAGGGTTTTGGGGATGATACCAATGTGCGTGGTTTAGTTAAGGGATGCTTGGCATGGCTTTTTAGTAGTTTTATTATAAACCACCCAACCCACTACATGGGACTTTTACTTTTATTTTAAAAAAATTAGATATAATCATTTAAAATGTCTTAAGTTATATGACATATATGCTTAATGTGTTTTTAAATTTTGGACTTGTTTGATACTCTTTTTGTATTTTATCATTATTTTATTATCTTATTCATGGATTTCATACAAGTATAATTTTATTTTTTATGTGTCAATATGCACTTATTTACAAGATATACAAGAAATTTACCTAAATCCGCTAGGCTGCCTAGGCGCCCACCTATATCTCGCCTAGCCGCCTAGGCGCTATGCGCCAGCCCGACGCCCGACTAGCGTTTTTTAGAACCTTGTTTCATATTGTATGTTCTTTGCAAGGTTCTAAAAGACGCTAGGCGCTCATCGGGTGACGAGCTGGGGCCTAGTGCTTAGACAGTTAGGTGGGGTCTAGGTGGGCGCCTAGGCAGACTTGGCGGATTTAAGTAAATCCATTATATTTCATGTAAATAAGTGTTTGTTTATGGTTAAAATATATATAATTTCATCATAAACTACAAAATAGAATGACATATGTATTATAAAGTATTGGAACATAATGAAAACATGGGGAACAAACATATAGTGTGTGCTCATTTAAGTATTTAACAAGTCTCTTACAATTTATTGAAAAAAAATTAAATGCAAATTGAAAGTTATCTATTTTCTGTCTAAGTGAGTCGCAACCTAGGCAGATGACCAGACGGGTTTGGGTAGGCTAGGCGGGCGCCTCAGCTGGTCTAGGCACCCTTTCTTAATTTTCAAATGACTAGAAATTAATAAGGACGGTGACCAGCCTCCTAGTGTCTAGACCGTGCTAAGCGAAGATTTTTAGAACAATAGTTATTTGTTATAGCTTTACTTGTACTTCATTGCCCTTTTATATTGTTTATTTACTTTGACAAATAAGGACTTGGTGTTCAGTAATAAATACCTCCTGCCAAATTTCTTTCAGGCCAAAAACACCCTTCAGAATAAATTCATTCAAACATCAAAAGCATGATAAGAGCCTAAATTTAGAAGGCCACTTTTGCCGTTCCATCTCTTACCAACATTAAATAAATGGGTGTGTTATCCACACATTCATTTTTAATTCTCGAACATCCCTCATTAATTTTCGTAATTTGATTTTCTTCAATTCGTCTAAGCTGTTGGCTAAAAATTTAAAAAAATATGTGAAAAATAAAAAGAGATGTGTGGATATCGCATCCCTAAATAAAAACCTACTCTGAATGAGGCCTGAAAGCAGAAATTTAATTAAAAATTCTAAATCCTAAAGTCAGCATTTGAACGTCACAGGCACCCTATCCTCCGTTGGATTCATATATACTCTTTCAGATTAACGGTATAAAATTATCACAGAAACTGTTTCTCTCCATATTTTTTGAATCACGGAAACTGTTTCTTCTTTCCTCTTCCTTGCTCGGGATCATATAATTTCACCAAACCCCTAATTTTTTAATTCGTTTTTAGTTTGAAATATCCAGAAGAAATTAGGGCTTAATTAGATTCGCGGGCAATGAGTACTGGAGATCTTCTTAGCGTTCAGCCTTTAGAGCTCAAATTCCCATGTAAGTTTCTTTCTTTTCTTTTCTTTCAGTTTTTTTTTTCTTTCCTGTTTGGTTAGCAAGAAAATCTAGGAAAATTGAGGGAGAACAGTAATTTGGAATTCCGTGTTGGGTTTTACTGGAATTGGAATGATGCATTTTAAATTCTGCAAAATAATTATAAGGATGGGTTTAATTGTGCATATAATTACGATTTTAATCTTTTGATTACCAGAAAATTAGAAACTGACTTTGATTTAGCTTAGTGATGCTTAATTATTATGTTTAGGGATCGTTTTGATTCAAATGGGATGTTAATATTTATTTTTGTATTGGGAAAATAGTCCAATTTTGTTAATTTTATTTGGTGGGTTTGTTTTCTTGTGGTGTAAAAGTTGAAGTGAAGAAACAGAGTTCATGTTCCTTGCAATTGACCAACAAAACAACTAATTATGTGGCCTTCAAGGTAATTTTTTGGTTCCCCTTAAATTATGATATTGGATTGGTCTGAACATTTGAGGTATGGACTTGAAATGCTTAGCGTTTGGATATTGTGATTGAATAGGTTAAAACAACCAATCCGAAAAAGTACTGTGTCCGGCCCAACGCTGGTGTCGTCTTACCCGGAACAACATGTGATGTTACAGGTGAACACATTCAATTGATTTTAAGAGTATTTGGTTCTTTAGCTTTTCTGATATCTTAATCTTTTATTTCATGGTTCAAAGTTAAACTCTGAGTACTTGTTCTCAATTATATTCATTTCGTTGTTTTCATTGTTTTAGTTGTTAACATTACGCTCAATTATTTTTCTCAAATTTTCTCTATTTTCCTTGGGTAGGTTCCTTTAGTTTTTTTGGGGAAAGCGTTGATACTTTTATATAAATCATTAGACCTATTAATTCTTTATCGTAATGGTTTCCTGATTTAAGTTTGACTTTTGTAGTTACAATGCAAGCCCAAAAGGAGGCTCCGCCAGACATGCAGTGCAAGGACAAATTCCTCCTTCAAAGTGTTGTTGCACCAGAAGGTGCAACTACGAAAGACATAACTCCTGAAATGGTTGGATGATGCTGCTAACACATTTTATATAGAGGTTCTGTTTTGGGTTTTATTTTATTCACTTTAATCATTTTGCGAATTTGTATATAGTTTAACAAGGAGGATGGTAAAATTGTGGAAGAGTTCAAATTGCGGGTAATCTACTTTCCTGCCAACCCCCCATCACCTGTCCCTGAAGGATCTGATGAGGGCTCCTCTCCGAAGGCTTCAGTGCTTGATAATGGGAATCAAAACTCTTCCTTGTTTTATGCTGTAAGAGTTTCTCTTTTGCAAGCTTTCAAGGAGGTTTGAAAACTGATTGAATGTCTGGGAATACTCATTAAGTTTCATTTTACATGGAAAATTAGGTATCAAGATCTCTTGAGGAACCAAAAGAGAAGTCGTCAGAGGTCAGATGTCCTTACTATTATATTTCATAATTATAGTCGCTTATGTTTCATTCTCTTGCATATAATTTAATTTGCATGAATGGAGTGCTAAAATCTTGAATTTGGGGTGCTAAAATCGTGCAACTGTAGACAGTTGAAAGAATGTACACTAGAATGTCATTGCTAAAATATATTCACCAATGGTGTGCATTTTGGAGTCGCATCATAGTGGTTAAGTTTGTTTTGAAACATGCCTAACATACCAAATTCATGAATGTATTGAATGACAGTGTACATAGATGTTAGTAAAAGTCGTTAAAGATTGTGATTTCCAAGTTTTGATTCATTTTATATGGTTTCGGTGGTGGTAGCAACATTCAACAATATTTAGAAACCAATAGGTAGTCTGGAAGTATTTTCTTGACTTTCATGCGAGGGAGCCATGCTTAGTTTTCTCTAGTGTAAAGTTCACTTTTTGTTTATTGGAACCGCTGTCATAAACTTCACTTTAATGACAGTGCATGAAACAAAAGCATTTTTAAAAATGTTAGGATGGAGGAAGTGGAAGGATTATGGGATAGAGTTAGACTTTGGGCTTCTTTCTGGGTTTCAGTTTTATTAGAGTTTCAGGATATAGCACTGTTGTGATTTACAACTCAAAATTAGAGTGATGGATACGAATCTGGAAGTGGTGATCGATGGATCGGGAGAAGCAGAGAAGCAGCGTTTGAAGAGTTCTAGCATCAGGCGACCGGTCGGTGGTGGCAGCCAACCGGTCGGGTACAGTCAAATTTGTCTCGCATTTCCATTTCGTTTTTGTTGTCGTATTTAGGCTAGTTGTGTCCTACTTAGGGTTTTTAATTTGTGGGATTTGGATTGTGAGTTCAAACACTCTTTGGAATCTCCATTTGTTAGTGAATTTCCTCACCGTGCTTCGCCCGTGTTCTGCTTGAGGTTTTTTGTTTCTTTACTTTTGCCTACGACATTGATATTTGGTACTTTGTTAGAATTCGCTTATGCTTGCGCATAAAAGTACAAGTGTTATCACAACTCAAGTTACGGCTTGGGCTTTGCTTGCCAGTCATGATGAAGCTTTTTGTGTCGTCGGCAATTTGATATTTGAATAATTCAACGGGAGGAATGATTTTGGGAGTTTGTATATCTTTTGGTTGTATTTGAGGCAATGTTTATTCACTCTGATTTTGTCATAAGGTGGAGTTTGATGTTCGAGAGTTTCATGAAGTGCTAGTTTGCACTTTTGGCCCGTATTTGTTACAAGTATGTTCAAGCTTTGTTTGGATTTTGTCTCGTATTTGTTAGTTTCCATAATGGAATTTGTTGGAGAAGGTGTTGGAGGAAATTTCAAGTTTTGAAGACTCTTGGATTTTTTGAGTTGTGGAGATCAGATTTGAAAGAAATTGGTGGTCACTTTGCATATTTATTTGTTATCCCAGCTTGTATATGATTTGGAAGTTTGCTAATTTCTTTCCAAGGTGGAGATTGTTGTGATTTACGGTTCAAAATTATGGAAGTGGCGACTGATTGGACGATCGCTCGGGAGAAGCAAAGAAACGTTTGAAGTGTTGTAGCATCGGGAGACTGGTCGGTGGTGCAGCCGACCAGTCGGGTACGGGCAGATTTGTCTCGTATTTTTGAGTTCCATTTATTGGTGTCCTATTTAGGTTAGTTGTGTCCTATTTGGGTTTGGATTTGAATTCTTGGTTGTATTCCTTGCTTGGTGGAGAGATTTTGTTAAATACCTATTTGATTAGGATTTGGATTTACTTCCAAATTATGATTAGGATTCTCATTATAACTTAAGCCCTATGCACTAGTTATTTTGTGTGCTGTCACTATTAGTGTAGAGAGTTTTCTCTTTTTTGGTTGGTTGGGGTGGAGGTCATCATTTGGAGTCATGAGTGTGTGGCAAAATCATGGCTTATTCATTTGACAATTTGGTGAGAGTCAATTTGTGAGTTGTTAGAGAGCAATTTGGGAGAGACTTGTCTGTTTGTTTTGGGTTCTCTACTCGTTTGGTCTTGGGTATGAGAGTTCGAACTCTTTTTACAATCTCCGTTTGTTTAGTGATTTTTTTTTGCCGTGCTTCGTCCGTGGATATTTGGTACTTTGTTAGAATTCGCTTCCACTTGTGCATAAAAGTACAACAAGCCCTTCTTCCTCATTCATGCGGATTGGTGGGCAGCAATCTCTTCAGATCGCTTCTATTAGCATAGTTGTTTTGTAATAATTTTGCTTAGGTTTATAGGACCTTGTTTTCTGTTTTGGTTAGGGGATCTTGTATGCAATCCAGTGGACAGCTTGTCCACTACTTCTTGTACTCACGACTTATAGTTATTGAAAAATCTGCGTTTCTCATAACAAAAGGATGGTGCATGTGGTTTATTTTTACATTCTAATTGCTACATAAGGTTTTTGTCCACGCCTCACCACTATTCTACTAGGGAGCTTCTATTTGTTTTTTGACTAACAAATCCAGATTAGATTAAGAGTTTCTCTTTCATATTAATTTTCTTATCTGTGCATACTAGTTTTTCTAATTATTAGACGATAGAGAGGGACAGAAAAGTAAATTACAATTAGTTTATTTTAAAAATTAATTATATAGGCGGAAAGTGATATTATGAAATTGAATGGGTGTTTGGAGCAAAGTTGTGTGCAAATTGGATTACCCTTCTGTCAATCCGCATCATCATGCAAGAATCCCTTGAGATTGTCTAATAGACAGGTCTACTCTATGTCCGGATAATAATCCCTTCGGATTACCTTGCTTAAGTTTCTTACGTTATGTATATCTTTTCCTCAGGCATGGCCGATGATTTCCGAGTTAACTGAAGAGAAGACAGCTGCTTTGCAACAAACTCAGAAGCTACGCCACGAACTGGTATTGTTTAATTCTTACTTAGTTTCTTACGTATATCTAAGCCTCATGCTTTTGATTGTCCCTATGCTAACGGTTCTACCAGTATGTATCCCCATTTAACTTCATCAGCTGTCGATCGTCGTAGCAAAAATCCTCGAGAAATATGATGTCCTTTTTATGATTAGTTTTCTTGTTTGTATTTAAATTGTTGGGTTTTTGATGCTTCCGTTCCACTTTATTGGAAGTTATATTTCATGTTTGTTTTCGTTTATTTCCTTTTGGCAATAAGAGAATTTTTTTCACTTGAGCAGGATGTGTTGAGAAAAGAAATTAGCAAAAACAGCGGTGGCGGATTTTCATTATTGTTTGTGGTGCTGTTCGGTCTTTTAGGCATCTTGGTTGGCTACTTCATCAACAAAACATAGAGAAGCTGGACCGTCGATTAATTAGTTGGACGCTGGCATAATACTGTGGTGCTCCGCAATTTTGGAAACGTTTTAGGGATGCTTAAACTCTAATGTAAAAAGTTTAGTGATGATTGATTTGGCACTGTTTTGAGCAGATCATTTTTATCTATTATAGTTGAACAGATGGGTTTAGAATCAAGTCTTCTTGTCCAATGTTTGCCTCGAATGTTGATTGATTTGCAGATTTTGAGATTCTAATGTGATTTGTTAGTCGGATGGATCACCTGGTTTCTTTTAATAAGAAAGTATTAGAACAAAGGCATTGCTCTAAATGGTGTCGATAATACCAAGGTGCATGAAGTTTTTTTGTTTTTTGTTTTCTTTTTTTTTGGTGAACAGGATATAACATAAACCGGGCAAAGATGCCAAAGTATTACAGAAGGCCTACCCCGAGGCAAGCAGCCAACACAAACTACTGGGAAAGAGTAGTGTAAGGAGGTACAAGGAACCACGACGCCGCATCTAATGCTAAAAGTGTCACTCCTCACACTACCTTATCATCTAGGGGGGATATGGAAGGCCATCATTACACAAAACATGCACCAGGGAAGATAAAAAAAAAAAAAAGATGGCGGTCTATCGACCCAAATAACATCACATACCTCCCTACAACGTCGCGACGCCAAAAGATCCGCAGCCGAGTTGGCCAATCTTGGAACCCAAGACCAGCGACAATTTTGAAAAGACCTTCCCATCCTGTAGCTTCCCAACTTTGCCCTATCCCGAAGGTAAGAAATGGATTCGGAGGAGTCAGATTCAATGATAACAGAATTCCAGCCCCTATTAATCCCCAACTTACAACCATGCAGGATAGCCATAGCCTATGCCATTGCTACACAAGTCGCCTTGACACCATATCTGCAAGCCGCCAAAAACCTCCCCTCGCCATCCCTTGCCACCACACCCGCAAACCCCATACTCCTCCCTGCCATCCAACTTGCATCCACATTAATTTTCACGAAGCCCTAACACGGAGGAATCCAATGGGTGATATTTTCCGAGATCTGAGAGGAGGGCAATGTCCGTATACTTGGGGGGATAAGTAGCCTCGTTGAAAGCATTAACCGAGAGGGAGGTGGTTGCCATTACCTGCCTTGGGTATATGGGTTTCTGGTTGAACAGGAAATTGCACTGGCCTAACCATATCTGCCAGCAGGAAAAAGCAATATATGATAACCACGTACACTTCTCTTCCTTCGAACCAATGATAGAAGTAAATATTTCCTTCAACCAGTTTTCCCATGTGGTAGTGTCCATCCTGTTTACCCTTATGTTCAGATTCCCCCCAAACCAAACCACTTCCACCCACGGGCATTGTAGGAAAAGGTGTTCAATTGTTTCCTCATGCAAATTACAGAGAAGGCAGGTGGGTGATGAAGACGATCGTCTTCTATATAAATTGGCCATTGTTGCGATGGCTTCGTGAAGGGACTTCCACATAAAACACCGAATCTTGGGTGGTACCTTCAAACTCCACACACACTTCCACAATTCTCTAGGAATAGAGGCCACCGTGTGATTGAAGATGCTTCGAGTTGGCTGGTTTTGCGCCAGTGCACAGTAATATCCGGTTTTAACCGAATATCTTCCTTCCTTCACAAAAGGCCACACAAGCCGGTCCCTCAACTTCAGGTCACCGATGGGAGTCTCCAGGATAACATCATATTCCGCCTCCGCCACAAAAGATTTTAGGAAATCAATGTCCCAAGTCTCGTTAAATGGACAAATGAGCAAATTAACCTTTAAGTTTTTTGAGACCTGCACCGTGCCTAAGGGAGAAAGAAAACCCGAGAAAATGAAGGAGATCCATCTGTCAACCCAAACTCTGACATCAGTACCGCTCATTATCTGCCAGTGTGCTCCCTCCCATAGCAAATCTCTTCCGACTAATAGGCTTTACCAGGCCTATGAGGCTTTTCCACCCCGCTTCGCATCGAGGAAAGAGGAATTAGCAAAATAACGAGCTTTAAGCACCTTTGCCCACAATGAGTTGGGATCCATGATCAATCTCCAACACTGCTTCGCCAGCAAGGCATCGTTGAACTTTTCAAAGCTCCTTAAATCTAGCCCTCTCTCCTCTTTTTATCGACCGAGCTTCTCTCTAGACACCCAATGGATCCAATTCTCCCCCATCTTTTTGCCCCCACCAAAATTTAGAAATCAAGGCATCCAATTCATTACAGAACGTTGTGGGAAACTTGAAAAAGGTTCATTGGGTATGCCGGAATTGCTTGCGCCACCGCCTTAATGAGGACCTTTCGCCCCGCCTGTGAAATAGAAGATTTCTTCCACCCTTGAAGCTTACCCAATAACCTTCCTTTGACATATGCAACCCCATTTTTCTTCGAGCATCCCCAGATGGCTGGCACCCCCAAATAAACACCCGGGTCCCCGACTCTCACCATACCGAGGATGCCTGCCAGCTGATTTGATAATGTATCAGGTACATTAGATTCGAAAAAAAACACTCGATTTTGATTTATTGACTTGTTGTCCAGAAGCCGAGCAATAATCATTGATCAAATGAGTTAAATGTTGACAATTCTCCTCCTCCGCCTTGAGAAAAATGAGTGTATCATCTGCAAATAATATGTGAGAAATAGACGGACCCGTTGGGTTCATTTGTACTCCCTTTATCCATTCCTGGTCACTAGCCTGCTGGATTCGAAGTGAGAGAACTTCACTGACCAAAAGGAAAAGGTAAGGGGATAAGGGGTCACCTTGGCGGAGCCCCTGCGATGGCACATATTTGGGTCCTGACTGTCTATTCAGGAGGATGGCGAAATTGACTGAGGAAATGCAACCCAATATTATACTTCTCCATCTATTGTCGAAGCTCATATTCTCCATTACCGCCAATAGAAAGTCTCATTCCACCATATCGTAGGCCTTATGCATGTCCAATTTGATTCCCAACTCCAATTTGCGTTTCGTACTTCTCGTTTTGAGGAAGTGGAAAAGCTCATGAGCTATGCCAATATTATCTTGAATTTGCGTACCCACCAAAAATGCATTATGGGTTGTAGATAACAACTCCGGGAGAATCAACTTGAGATGGTTAGCCAGGTCCTTTGAAAGCACCTTGTAAGAGTAGTTGCATAAACTGATTGGACGAAATTGAGAAACGGACTGAGGTTTTTGAACTTTAGGAATCAAAACCAAGTGGGTAGCATTGATCCTCATAGGAGTCTGGGACCCGTTCATCATTTCTCCCATTGTTTCATTCACATCCACCACTATAATATCCCAATGTGCCTGGTAGAAAAGTCCCGAGAAGCCGTCAGGTCCGGGGGCTTTAAGCCCTCCCATCTGCATAGCAGCACTCTTGACCTCCTCGACTGAGACCGAACTTGAAAGAGAAGCATTCATTTCTTCTGTGACTTTTGGGGGGATACAATCCAAAATATCCCCCCACTCCTGCTGCCCCGATGAAGTAAACAAGTCCATGAATGTTCATCAAACAAACGCCGAACCTGACTCGAGTTCTCCACCCATTCCCTATTGCCATTTTTTAACGAGATCACATTGTTCCTCATTCTTCTTTGCATGGTTGTTTGGTGGAAGAATTTCGTATTGGTATCCCCTTCGTTTAACCATTAAGCTCTCGATCTTTGCTGCCAATATTTCTCTTCTTGACTCCACAAGTGATCCACTTGTTTAGATAGAGCTTGAATTTCCTGTAGATTCCCACTCCAGGATTATCCAATTAACTCATTATCTCCTATATTTGCCTTCCACGCTGTTTAAACTTTTCCCTGCTCCATCTGGTTAAATGATTTTGACATGCATTAATCTTGAAGTTCCACAGCTCTAACGGGTTCCCCTTTCTACGGTTTTCCCAGGCTATTCTAACAATTTCTTTGCACTCCCCCTCCTTAGCCCAAAAGGCTTCAAAACGAAACATCTTATTCCTTTTAGTCACCTCCGGTTCACACTGCACCACAACTGGATTATGGTCCGAACCCAAGGACGTCTCATGTGTGACAGTAGTGTTTGGCCAAAGTGCCAACCAACCAGCGTTTACCATCCCCCTATCTAACCGTGCCTCCACAAGTTGCCCATTTCTTGTTCCTCTCCAAGTAAACTTGGGGCCATTGAAGCCCAATTCCATTACCTGCACCTTGCACATGAAATCCTCCAAGAATCTCGGCCTGTTGTATCTTACTTCTGCATCCTCTGATTTCTCTTGATCCCACATGAATTCATTGAAATCGCCGTCGCATATCCCAGGGATAATTCGGACCAAATCTGCCAATCATGTCCATCTAGAAATCCTCCTTCTCTGCCTTGTAAGAAGTGCCATAAACTCTAGTAAAACGGAACACCACCTGAGAGTCAATCAACTCACATCTAGCATCAATAAAATTCTTTGAGGACTCCATTACTTCCACCATGACCGAATCATCCCACCAAAGGCTAAGAGATCCCACTCTACCTTCCGATGCCACATTAAACCCATTAGAGTACCCCTACCTCATTTTCACCCCTTCTATTCTATGATCTTTCATTTTTGTTTCCGATAGAAAGATCATAGAGGGTCTATGTTTCCTTATTTGCCCATGAAGGGCACGAACTACCATGTCCGACCCTAGACCACGACAGTTCCAAAAGAGGTGTATATGAAGTTCTTTGGCCAAATTATAATTTTGATCTCCAAAGTTTTGGCGAGGTTGTCACTTAACATTGCTGTCTAGTGTTGTTTTTTTTTTTCTATTTGCGAGCAAGAGGTCTTAAGCTTGACTTCCCTGACTGATGAAATTGCTACTAAATCGTTGTCTTTGAGTTGCTTGGCCCAAAATTCATCCTCTAGTTTTGGTGAGGTTCTGCTTCTGTGTGTTAAGTGAGTTGGGACAGAGTCCCATATAAGACGAATCAAATCCATGAGCAAGTCATCAGGTTCACGATGGCAGGAGGCGTCTCAAGTGACCCAAATCTTGTCAAGTTTGGGCAATTTGTCTAATTATTTATACAAATTACATGCTAAACAATTAGAAAAGCCAAAAAGAAGCGACAAAATTGACCAACAAATCAAACACACATATATATTATGAAATATATATGATGAATATACGTCATTCACTAGAAGTAGTATGTGATAACCATATTAATTAAAATATCATGTATTTTCAAATAAACCGTACTCAATTTGGATTGATCACTTATTTCATACCATTGACAATCAATGGCAACTCGTCAATATTACAATTTAGAATCGTTTCAAACTTAAGAGAAAGAGAACATATTAGAGAACCAACATAATCACGGGCACTTGAATGTTTTTGCCAGTTGAGGACCTTGAGGTAGGGGACACTAGCTAGAGTACAGTCTTATAAAAACCAAAACGTACCATATTTTGCTCGCTTTCAACCACAAATGAAAAGGGTGCAAGTGATATCAACCACCCAATTGAACAAAAAAAAAATCTAACTTCAGCCCCACGCATGGACCCTAGCACAATTTCAGCCTTTAATCCTTACAATTAGATGTGCTATTGACAGTCCTCGATTTCTAGCCGGTGATGCGTAAACCTCACATTACATAAATGCTCATAAATCATTCATGCACACAAGCGTGTAGCTACTGAACTTCGTAACATTTCTCTTAACAATTATTTGATCATTTCATATTTCTATAATATTCAGCCCCCGGTGGTTTTTACCTTCAAAATTGTGATTTGTAGTGACAGCAGCAATGGACTTTAGGTGTTCCAAGGACGTTGCTCTTTTCCTTCTCTTCAACATCATATTCTTGTCCCTCGTTTCCTCTCATAAGGTTCCATGCCCTCCTGGAAGTCCTTCCTCGCCTCCCTCTATTCCAAAGGAGCAAGCCAAATGCCCCAAAGATACCCTTAAGTTTGGTGTTTGTGGGAGTTGGTTAGGGTTGGTGACCGAGGTTATTGGGACTAAACCCAGCAAGGAATGCTGTACCCTAATAAAGGGTGTCGCAGATCTTGAAGCTGCATTGTGTCTCTGCACTGCAATTAAGGCCAACGTCTTGGGAATTGTCAAGCTCAATGTTCCTATTGCTTTTAGTTTGCTTGTTAATGCATGTGGCGGAAACGTGCCACAAGGCTTTGTCTGTGCTTAATAGAACTCATCGATCTCAACCTTGATTTGAATTAATCACTGTTTGACATGTACTCATTCATAGTTTCTGTTAATTTGTTCCATGGAATAAACCAGGTTCAGTTAGGTGTGTACTTTACGTTATGCATGGTTTAGCTAGTAGGGGTGGGTTCGGTTCCGTTCAGTTCAATTTTTGGTCGAAACCGGAAACCACATGGAAATTGACGTTCGGTTCGATTTCCTTTTGGTTTTTTCGGGTTTGGTTTTGGTTTGGTTCAGTTTTTTTTTTTTTTTTTCCTTCTGTAACTTTTTTAGGTTGAAGAGTAAATCAGTTTGTTTCAAGATAATGGATTGCAGAACAAAATCAATAAATTGACCCTATCATTAAGCAAACAAATTTTCAAATTCAATCATCGAAAAAGTCCAAAATCTGGATTTCATCTAAGTTTTAGAATGGAATTTTTTGATATACGCGCCTCATTTTTAAATTTTTTAGATCAAACATCCATGTCTTTTAGTGATTTGATTAAACTTTTATTTGTCATAATTTTGATGCTATATGCACATTATATCGTAACAAAATTCCTATAATCTAGGCTTTTGATTACACTCTCCTCCGTTAGAAATAATTGTGAAAAAAAAAAGTTGGTTAGATTCAATTTATTTTCACAATAATGCTACAATTTAGCAATAATTATCTACGATTTAAGATATTTTCTTTCCAAAATAGTTTAAAATCTGTTTAAATCCCACAAAATCAAACATACCAAAATAACTTTTTCTTTTAGTACGTTAAGAGAAAATAGGATTGAGAACAATGTAAACGTACCAATACACAATGTGTACAAAATAAAACGTACCAAAATAAAAATAATGTACCAATATTAACAATATGTATCAAATCAAATGTACCAAAATTGCAAATAAACGTACTAATTAATGATTTTTGTAAATTCAAACGTACCCGCAGATAATATATACGTAATGTATTGTACCTAATAATAATTCGTCAACAACTATACTTAGACAGCAAAACAAATATAATTTCACAAAAAAAAAATTGAAAAAATTACACGAAGCTTTTATGTTGATCACCAACTATTTGAAAGAAAAAAACCATTTGGAAAAAGAAATAATATGAAATGTTTGCATAACAAAAAAAAACAAAAAAAAAAACAGAGATAAAAAAAACATATTTGGAAGAAGAGAAAATATAGTTTAATTCTAATATCTCCACTAAATAAGGAAAAGTGCATCATGCAAATAAAAGGATAAATTCAAAAATTATTTTAATTTTAAAAAATATAATAATGACATGTAATTTAGCTTGAGGTGGCTATTGGTCAAAGCACTTTAATCAAATTTTAAAAAGGCACATATGTTTAATCTAAATGATATAGAAAAACTGTAGCGGATTCTAATTTTCTCTTTTAGATACCAATTTTCATACCACGAAAGTCTTTCATAAAGAAGTGTATCTCTATCTAATCAACCAAAACACAAGTTCCAGAAATTTAATTTTCCACAAATCTAAGCATGCATGCATAATCTTCGATTAGGAAGACCTAAAATCATATGAAATTTTGAGAAATCTAAATTCAAATTCCACATATAAATCTTTCAATAAATTTGCGAGGCACCGCTTAGTAGAATCGGCTATGGCGGCCTTGGTAGACTCGGCTATGGTGGCAGGATCGGGAGCTACAGACAGAGTTAATCTGTTGGAGATCAAGCAGGAAGCATAAAAATCACTGTTTGGCCACCGCCCCGATTAATGCCTAGGCATTTGAAAATTAAGAAAGGGCGCCCAGACCTGCTGAGGCGCCCGCCTAGGCACCCGACTAGCCCACCCAGACCCACCTAGGTTGCGACTCACTTAGACATAAAATAGATAACTTTCATTTTGCATTTTATTTTTTCCAATAAATTTTAATAGACTTCTTGAATACTTAAATGAATACACATTATATGCATGTTCTCCATGCTTTCATTATGTTCCAATACCTTCTAATATACATGTCATTGTATTTTGTAGTTTATAATGAAATTATATATATTTTAATATAAATAGACACTTATTTACATGAAATATAATAGATTTACTTAAATCCGCCTAGTCCGCCTAGGCGCCCGCCTAGTCCCCACCTAGCCGCCTAGGCGCTAGGCCCCAACTTGCCGCCCGACTAGCGCCTAGCGTCTTTTAGAACCTTGGTAAAAATAGAGCTCTGGAATTCCAGGGAGAATAGGGTCGGTGGGTGAGATTCGAAATTGGGGTGAGGAGAAAGAAGATGTGGGGTCTAGGGAAAAAAAAAAGAAGAGGAAGAAAAAAAATGAAAGAAGAGGGAGAGAAGACAATGAGGCTGAGGCCTGGGGAGAAAGAAAAGAAGAAGAAAGTGGGACAAAAAAAAAAGAAGAAAGAAAGAAAGATGGAGAGGAGGAGAAGGGAAGGCATATAAATTGGGTTGGAATTGGGCTTGGAGATTAGGGTTGGAATTGGGCATAAAAAATAAGAAATAAATATATAATAATTCGGTTTGATTCGGTTCGGATCGGTTCGGTTCCTAAACCCTTCGAAACCGAACCAAAAGATTTCGATTCGGTTCGATTTTTTTTTTGGGTTTCGGTTTGGTGTTGGGTCACCTTTTTTTTCTTTTCAGTTTTCGGTTTTTAGAACATACCCTATTAGCTAGACAAAACTTTAATGAAAATGACTAATGTAAGGAAGGCAGGCTCCTGCTTTCTGTGTAATTCCAGGGTGCATACAAGCAAAAGAAAATGATTTTTACTCAGCATTTATTTTCCCATGCACACTGTGTTTATTTCTGAGTTTTTTATTTTTTGTCAAAGATTTCTAAGTTTTTTATTGAATAAAGCAAATGAGAATGAAGGGATGGAAATAAAAAGAGGTGAAGGATAAAGGGTTTTTGTGCAAATATCACTTGAACTTGTAAGCATGTGTGATAATACCACATGAACTTTCATTTTGTTTTTTTACCACCTGGACTCTTTTAACTGTTGGAATGTACCACCTACGTTACTTTCCATCTATTTTGTCATTAAAACATGTCACTATAGGGATATTTTTTTTAATTAACTTCATGGGGCTGGTTAGAATCAAATTGGCTCCAAAATAATATTGCCTGAGTTAATATGGCGCTGATTGGGGCTTTGCACCGCCCCAGTTTGGCAATTCTCTTCATACTAGTTTGAAAATTTTAAATTTGAATAAATTAAGGTGAATCTCACACTCAATGGCTGACCTACAAAAAAGTGTTGAAAGTTCATTGTAAATGAAATACTAAATTTTTTTTTTTTTTTTTATTTATAATTTTCACTTCAATTCTTCAACAACCCTTGCTGAAATCTAACCCGAAATCAACTGCTCCCTTTCTCTTCATGACCTAACTCCAACGCCACTAAAAAATGCTTTTGACTTCGTACAAATTGATTCCAGTGAGCCCTAAGAAGTGAATTGACAAAAATGTCCCTCCACGTGAGGGTTGTGTGATATATTTTAACGGAAAATTGGATGGAAAGTAACGTAGGTGGTATATTCTAATAGTTAAGAGCCTCTTGTTGGGAAAAATAAAAAATTGAAAATTGAGGTGGTATTGACGCACATGTTTGCAAGTTCAGGTGGTGTTTGTGCAAAATCTCCAAGAATAAAAGTGTGCAAAAATCATTTGCTAAATAAATATTTTTTTTCACCCGACTTAGGTTGTCGAATAGTGCTGAAGATTGTTATGTGAATTTAGATCATACATTTCAAGCACCGTATTAATTTTTTTCGTTGTTGGTTGTCAGAATGAGAAGAAATATAACTGTATAATACAAAAACCACCAATGCTCAAGGACTGAAAAGATAATAAGTTCACAATCCAAAGGGAAACACAAGAAAATGTTCCTTGGAGGGAACACTCTACATATCAATTACACTTTGAAGGAAACATGCACAATGTATTAGTGCAGCCAAAGATTGGTGCCCTTTGTTTTTTTATTCACACAAAGCCGTGTAAGGGCAGGTACGTAAGTAGTATGCAGATGAGAAGATCATCGTGCATGTCTCTAAGAGCATTGGAAGCCTTTCGGGACAGACTTGCCACAGTAATTCAAAAGCAAGCTCAAGGAGACTGGCACGTCAAGATTGATGCCCAAAACGTTGGCCTTAATTGCAGTGCAAAGGCACACAGCAGCTTCAAGATCGACAAGTCCACCAATGAGGCTACAGCATGGGGTCTTTGGTGGGGTCCCCACAACAATGGTCACCAAGTCATTTAACAAGTCGCCACATACCCCTAGCTTAAGGGTGTCCTTAGGGCAAGAAGCTTTAGCTGGAGGGTTTTTGGGGCTTGCGGGGGTTGAAGGAGGAGGACATTTAGGGGTTTTGGGGGGTGGTGGTGGTGGACATTTAGAAGCATGATGGTTTGCACTGACTGTAGTGAAAAACAAGATGTTAAGGGAGATGAGAAGAGCAATGGTTGCAACTGCCTTAGAAGAAGCCATTTTTGAACTAAATACTGATATTCCTTAGGAAGTGACTGATTGATATGCTATGATGCACGGACACTTCTGTTTGGTCCCGTATCCCGTATCCGATACTTGATCGGATACGATACTTGCCCGATACTCTCGGATACTCGTTCGACACGTATCATGATTGATGGACACGAATTTGACATGATGGATAAGCGTATCCTACATTTAAGATACACGTATCCGGCTTTTATGATACATTTACACTTTAAAAAAAAAGGTATTGAGGAGGAGAAAATTAATAGGAGACATGTATAATTGAAATGTGATGAATACAAAGAGCATCCATCTGATTAAAACTATGAACACGACTCTCACACTTCTTCTACTGTATAAAGAGGATTAGATTTCGAACGTTTCTTCTCTAACAACTCAAATGTACTTGAATTTGAATGATGAATTATGTTTTAAAATGTATAGTTTTGTTGCTATATACATTTTTATTTGCCGTATCCATAGCGTATCGTATCTTAATTTTTAGAGATTTTCCGTATCGCCATGTCGTGTCGTGTCGTATCGGCGTATCCGTATTTGTATCCATGCTTCATAGTTGATATGCTTCCTAGATGGATTTTTAGGTGGTGGATATAATGAAAAGAATTAGGGTATTTATAGGCCTTTTACCATTTTTGAAATCTAAATTTGTCAATGAAACAATGTGAGCACACAGCAGTGTGTTTTGGATCCACCTCTGTCCCTTGCTGGCCTGCGGTGCAACTTGGAGAGTAAGGCCATATTTCAACTTTGGAACGTACTGTGTATTTTATGCTTTCCAATATATAGCACCAAAACAAAAGGACAATAGTTATTATCAGGCACAAAATAAGTCTAAACCTCTTAATTATTAGTGTCTTATTTTGGCAAAATGTTTCCAAGAATCAAGATTCTCTTCTGACTAAACGTTATTTTTTTTTCTTATAGAATGAAAATCACGGGAGAGGTACATATCAGCTTGACAACGATTTTGGATGCGTGGATAAATGCTCTACCAGCGATTTCCTAGTGAGAGGGGTTTTGATAAACTAGTAAACTAAAGTGATAAACAATCCCACTGAAACCTTCCGTGATTCTATTCTATTTGCCCACTAGCTTCACATGTGAGGAGGCATGTGAAGAGTGTCCTACATAACAAAATTAATTATAGCTTGTTGATAACTATTTTATTTTTAGTTTTTAGTTTTCATTTTTTGCGTTCAAGATACATAAGAAGTAGTACATAAGAGAAAAGAATGATGAAGAATGGTGGTGTGAGGGAGAGGAAGAAATAAAGAAAAATATGAACAAAATAAAATCTTGAAAGTGAAAACAACTTAAATATAATGTAGATATTCTATATCCTTCAGTTCTCCCGTATATTTCCCATACCATCATTTCTCCTCCATATCTTTCATTTCTCCTATGAATTTCCATTTTATCTCAAATACAAAAATGAAAACTAATAGATTAAAAACCGAAATGGTTATCAATATTCTTAAAGAACCTTGCATAGATTTCTAAGTAGTTGAGATACTGCTCTCATTATCCATTTGAATTTAGGACAGAACCTCAACCTATGAAGCATGGATACGGATACGGATACGCCGATACGACACGACACGATACGACGATACGAAAAATCTCTAAAAATTAAGATACGATACGCTATGGATACGGCAAATAAAAATGTATATAGCAACAAAACTATACATTTTAAAACATAATTCATCATTCAAATTCAAGTACATTTGAGTTGTTAGAGAAGAAAAGTTCGAAATCTAATCCTCTTTATACAGTAGAAGAAGTGTGATAGTTGTGTTCATGGTTTTAATCAGATGGAAGCTCTTTGTATTCATCACATTTCAATTATAAATGTATCCTAAAAGCCGGATACGTGTATCTTAGATGTAGGATACGCGTATCTATCACGTCAAATTCGTGTCCATCAATCAGGATACGTGTCGGACGAGTATCCGAGAGTATCGGGCAAGTATCGTATCCGATCAAGTATCGGATACGGGATACGGGACCAAACAGAAGTATCCATGCATCATAGACCTCAACCCTTTTGGTCGCACTGCATAAATTCTTCCCTCAATAATATCTAGCAGCAAAATGACTCAGAACAAAACTTTATGAATTCCCCTTATTATAAAGATGTAATAATTATTCTGGTTCAGAACAAATAATCCATCTGAAAATCTTATGCAATTTGCAAAGGAAGCTCTGCATCCACAAATATCAGATATCATAGGCACTACATATCCTTTGATGCGTGGCACATAACAACTTGGGACTTATCAGAAGACAAAAAAAATCAAAAGTAGCTACAACCTCAATTTTGGAATGGTGCTTAACTTACCACACACGCTCTACTATTATCCAGACGATAATGTAGAGCAGAAGTTGCATTATAGGCCACAGGATTAGAACAAGTGCTGAAAATTAATACTATTTCTTAAGTTTGCTTAAATAGAAAACATAAAAGCTAATGAAATATGAAAATCTCTGTTTCGAAGCGCCCATGGAGTTAGCATGTATTTACTGAACATGGGGTTGAATTAGGGAGGAGGGGAGCGATGGCAAATTTCTTTTTTTTTTCGTTTGGTTTTCAGTTATTTAAATTTTATTCATGGGGTTAGCTAGCATACCTTCTGAACATGGGATTGGACTAGGCGCGTGATATACTTTTTTTTTTAGGTGGAAACTGGATACTTCGTTAAACATCAACAAGGTAGTATATTACACCGATACATGCATATGATGGAAGTGATTTTTGAAAAAACTTTACCCGAGTAGACACATGGGAAAAACTCCGGTGAAGGAAAAAGAGATCACGCATGCTTTTGTAGACATCGAAATTTCGTGAAATAAATGTTGACCAAAAATTAAAATTTCAACGCTCATATATCACATAAATTTTATACATAGCATGTGAATCAAAGAAAAATCAAAATAATTCAGAAAAGTCATCAAACAGGACACATGTCAACGCCTGGTAGAAGTGACTTATTTCATCTGATTATTAAAACCCAAAAATCAAGTTTTGGAATTCTATAAATAGGAAGCCATTTCATTCATTTCATTTCACACCAATTCACATTACACAAAAGCGTTGAAGCTCTGAAACTCCAAACGCTCTCAAGCAAATCCCGAAGAATCAACGAAGTTCTGTCCGTTCTTCATCAAAGTTCAAGCCCCAAGGCTCCTCGAAGTTCTGTCCGTTCTTCATCAAAGTTCAAAGCCCCAAGGCTCCTCGAAGTTCTGTCCGTTCTTCATCAAAGATCAAGCCCCAAGGCTCCTCGAAGTTCTGTACGTTCTTCATCAAAGCACAAGCCCCAAGGCTCCTCGAAGTTCTGTCCGTTCTTCATCAAAGATCAAGCCCTAAGGCTCCTCGAAGTTCTGTCCGTTCTTCATCAAAGTTCAAAGCCCCAAGGCTCCTCGAAGTTCTGTCCGTTCTTCATCAAAGATCAAGCCCCAAGGCTCCTCGAAGTTCTGTCCGTTCTTCATCAAAGATCAAGCCCCAAGGCTCCCTCGAAGTTCTGTCCGAAGTTCTGTCCGCTCTTCATCAAAGTTCAAAGCCCCAAGGCTCCTCGAAGTTCTGTCCGTTCTTCATCAAAGATCAAGCCCCAAGGCTCCTCGAAGTTCTGTACGTTCTTCATCAAAGCACAAGCCCCAAAGCCCTCGAAGATCCGTTCAACCACGTTCTTCATCAAAGCACAAAGCCCCAAAGCCTTTGAAGATCCGCTCATCCACCTTCAAGATCAAGCCTCAAAAGCCCTTGAAGAACAGTTCATCGTTCATCGTTCATCGTTCATCCACCTTCAAGATCAAGCCTCAAAAAGCCCTTGAAGAACAGTTCATCGTTCATAATTCCTCGAAGATCAAGCCCAAAAGCCCAAAAGCCCTTCGAAGATCCATTCATCCTCAACCTTCAAGATCAAGCCCCGACGGCCCTTGAGGAAATCATCCACTGTTCATCCCAAAGATCAAGCCCCGACGGCCCTTTGGATCAACAGCCCATCAACAAATCCACATATCCCCGTTCATCAAGATCAAGCCCTCCAAAGGCCCCTTGAAGAATTGTTCATCAAAGATCAAGCCCCCGACGGCCCTTCGGATCAACAATCAAACCACCAAATCAAGTTCTTACGGAGATAGAATCAGAGGCAAATTTTCAAAGAGATTGTAACCCAAAATCATCAAATACAAATATCACTTTGTACACGTTGGTTCTTGTCGCGTTTCGTTTCAGGAAATTTTCGTGTTTACAAATTTGGCACGCCCAGTGGGACCATCTCTACCTCTCATCTCTTTCCTCCGTTCAAAGAAAATCAAAGCATACTCCAAAAGCAATGGCATCAAGAAAGGATCAATCCGTTCCCGCAATCAAAGCAAAGAACAAGAACATCCTCATTGCAGGTGGTGACGTTTCAGGCATCATAACTCGAAGCAAGGCAAAAGCTCTTTCTGCTGCCTCTTCCACCCCTATACCAACTCTGCCAAAGAAACAAGGAAACCCGAGGCATGAGCCTGTGATCACCCTAGCCTCGCTAAGGGTGCCGAGGGAGGAGAGTCCGAAAAAGTACTCTGAGTCCCTGCTTTCCGACGCTGACTCTAACAGCAGCACAGCCATGCAGGTCATGACCACTGGAGCGACTTCGATTGAAGAGCAGCTGGCGCAGATGAATGAAGCGATCGCGAAACTCACCCGAACCGTGGAAGAGAAAGACTTACAGATTGCGGCACTCAAATTGGGAGCACATCATGAGGAAGGAGACGGCTCTGGCATAAAGAAAGAATCTGACGAAGAAGAGGAGCCCCAGGTGGAGAAGGACAAAGAAAAGAGGGAGTCAGACCAGTCAGGGGCACTCTTAGGACCTCTCTCTATCCAGCAGCTGCAGGAGATGATCGCCAATACCATCAAGGCACAATACGAAGGGAGCTCTTATACCTCCGCTTTGTACTCAAAGCCTTATTCCAAGGGGATCGATGCCTTGAAGATGCCGAGGGGATACCAGCCGCCAAAGTTCATGCAGTTCGATGGAAAAGGCAACCCGAAACAGCACGTGGCCCATTTCGTGGAAACTTGCAACAATGCAGGTACGGAAGGAGACCACCTTGCCAAGCAGTTTGTGCGCTCGCTGAAGGGTAATGCCTTTGAGTGGTACACGGACTTGGAGCCTGAGTCCATCAGTAGCTGGGAGCAATTGGAGAAGGAATTCCTCAACCGCTTCTACAGCACCCGCCGCACCGTGAGTATGCTGGAGCTGACAAGCGCCAAGCAATGGAGGGACGAGCCGGTGGTGGATTACATAAACCGATGGCGCAATCTTAGCCTCGACTGCAAAGACAGGCTTTCGGAGATCTCCTCGATTGAGATGTGCGTCCAGGGCATGCAATGGGGTTTACACTACATCCTCCAAGGCATCAAACCACGAACCTTCGAGGAGTTGGCCACCCGCGCCCACGACATGGAGCTAAGCATAGCCCACCATGGAAAGAAAGAGCCGATCTCCGACTTCAAGAAAGACAAGGCGTTTGTCCCGAAGGTGGACAATTACGGGAAGAAGCCTGCCAAGGAAGCTTTCACTATTAACACTGCGCCCGTCAAAGCCTCATCTACACCCGTCAAAGCCTCATCTACACCCGTCAAAGCCTCCTCTACACCCGTCAAGATCTCTTGCAAAATTAAAACGAAGGAGATAAAAAAAGACGAGCCTTTCCCCACCCAAGATAGGTACAGAAACACCTTGAGGGAGCTGGAGCAAAAAACATACCCTTTTCCTGACTCGGATATGGCAGCAATGTTAGACGACTTGCTAGAAAAGGAGGTGATTGAGCTGCCAGAATGCAAGCGCCCTGAGGAGATGCACCGCGTGAACGACCCGAAGTACTGCAAGTATCATCGAATCGTAGGTCATCCCGTCGGAAAATGCTTCATCCTCAAAGAGCTCATCATGAGGTTGGCACAACAAGGGCGGATCGAACTCGATCTAGAAGACACGGCCGCAACTCATACCACTACGATCATGTTTGGATCCTTCGATCCCGTTCCCCTCCAAAGGACTCGTGATCGTTCTTGCCAAAGCTCAAGTCACACGACACCTTCTGCGCAACCACCGCCGGGGGCAAGCGACCAAGACGCACCTATCAATGAGGAAGAAGGGTGGACTTTGGTGACCTACAAAAAGACAAGGAAGCCAATACCACAACCCGCAAAGCCAAAGGTGGAACAAGGAAGAAAACACCGCCGCCGCAACAATAGAAAGCCCAAAGGAAGCGCAAAAACCACTAAGCCAACATACAGTGAAGAGCTTATGGAGCAAGAGCCACGCATTCCCGTCTCCCTGCATGAGTATTTCCCGAATGACTTCTTCCGACAGCACACTACCGTTGCCTGCCACATAGTCGAAGTAGAGATAGAAAGGCCCTCAAAAGGCAAAGCTATCGCCACTGAGGAAAGAGAGACCCTCACGCCTGAAGAAGGTATGCCAACACACTATAGCATCGAAGAAGCGCTATTATTGCCAAAAGAGATGCAAAGAGCACTGGCAGCAGTCCTAATAACTCCTGACGACCACGAAGCGCAAGAAAGCAAGGATGAAAGCTCGAAGCTTCGGCCGCATGAAAGCGCCACGTGCTGTGCCGCCCAGGACGCAATCAACTTCACAGACGAGGATTTGCTGCTGGGATCAAAGCCTCACAACCGTCCTCTCTTCATCTCAGGGTACGTAAGGGAGCGCAAAGTCAACCGCATGCTCGTAGATGGTGGGTCGGCCATAAACATCATGCCAAAGACAGCGATGATCATAATCGGCATCAAAGTGGATGAACTATCCCCCAGCCGTCTGCTGATCCAGGGTTTTAACCAAGGAGGACAAAAGGCGATGGGCATGATCCGAGTGGAGATGACCATTGGTGAACTTAAGTCAAGCACGATATTCCACGTAATTGATGCAAGAACTTCTTACAGCATGCTCTTAGGAAGGCCTTGGATCCATGGGAATGGAGTAGTGCCATCCACCCTCCATCAATGCTTGAAATTCGACCGAGAAGGAGTGAAGGTAATTCAAGGTGATACAAAGCCATTCACTGAAGCCGAATCACACTTTGCAGATGCCAAGTTCTACATGGACGAAGACATGGTGCCCGAAGCCCTTCCAAAAGAGATTAAATCCACAGGCAAAACAATACCTAAAAAACAAGAATGGCAAGCCGTGCCCATGAAGCAAGAAGGGGAAGCTATGCCATCTTCAAGCAAAAACGATGATGAGCTTGCAGGACCTGCAACAACCAAAGGGAATAGGACGCCTTCAAAAGGACCGAACACACCTGTCTTCCGATACATCCCAATGTCAAGAAGAAAGGATGGTCAATCCCCGTTCGAAACTGGGGCAAGAAAAGCCGATGCACAACGACACAAAGATAATGTGAAGTTGCTCAAGACAAATGCAGTTCTGCCTCTGACACAGTTGGGTGACGCTAAGGTTGCAGGACTACCACAAGGCTTCTTAAAAGCTCTTCCAGATGGAGTAGAACCAAACTCTCTTCCAACTAAAAGGACCGCAGAAGGTTTTGATCCAAACGCCTACAAACTCATGGCGAAGGCTGGGTACAACTTCTCTTCCTCTTCAAATCCGGGAAAGAAAATTTCAAGCACCGTCGACGATACAGAACGTGACCTCACCAAGACTCAAACGAAGTTGAAGGAGCACGGTTACGGAGTTGACAACAACAAGGCTGGACTTGGCTTCACACCAAATGCACCTGTGAAGATCTCAAGCAAGGCGAAAAATGCTAGCACTCAACACATCAGTGTAAGCGTTGAACAAGATCAAGAGGAACCTAAACCTGCCACTCGGAGGTCTGTCTTCAACAGGATGAATCATTCAAGGCCCAGGAATTCGGCACTTAATCGCATTGGTGGTCAAAACCGAACCTCCATCTTCAAGAGGCTTAGCACGCCCGCATCCCAAAGCTCTGTCTTCGAAAGATTGTCAAAACCAAAGGGACAAAGCAATACGATTGGCTCTCCTCCACGACGGTTAGCTATGGAAAGACTTGAAGACAGCAAGAAGCCTTCTAGAAAGAGGGAGGCAACGCTAGAGGAAGAAATGCTCGGCATACTAGCAAAAAAATGCGACGTTCGAAGCTCAATTCCTTCAAGGATGAAGCGCCAAGTAATCTTGGAGGTGGACACAAATGGGCCACTGAAAGTAAGAAAGCGCACCGTTATCCATACCGGACAACGTTCATGCCAACAAACTCGAGATGACAACATTGAAGGCAAGATCCGAGATGTCTTCCACATCACCATCCAAGAAGGCAAAGAAGACGAAATCCCTGAAGAGGATGTCGCTGCTGCGCCACCACAGCTTGAAGATGGGGGACAAGCCACGGTTGATGACCTCAAGGAACTCAACTTAGGCACGAGCAAGGATCCGAAGCCTATCTACGTAAGTGCACTACTAACTGCGGACGAGATAGAAGAGTACTACCAACTATTATTAGAGTACAAAGACGTCTTTGCTTGGACCTACAAAGAAATGCCCGGCCTCGACCCTGTCATTGCTGTGCATCATCTTACAGTCAAGCCTGGAACGCGGCCGATAAAGCAAACCCAAAGACGCTATCGATCCGAGCTCATCCCACAAATTGAGGCCAAGGTGGACATGCTAATCGAAGCAGGCTTCATTCGAGAGGTGCAATACCCCAAGTGGATCTCCAACATCGTCATTGTCCTCAAGAAATCTGGACAAATACGTGTTTGCGTAGACTTCCGGGACCTCAACGATGCTTGCCCGAAAGACGACTTCCCCTTGCCAATCATCGAAATCATGGTGGACGCAACCACTGGCCACGAGGCACTGTCATTCATGGATGGCTCTTCTGGATACAATCAAATTCGCATGGCTCTCGAAGACGAGGAACTAACAGCCTTTCGCACTCCAAAAGGTATCTACTGCTATAAGGTGATGCCTTTTGGTCTGAAGAACGCTGGAGCTACATATCAACGCGCGATGCAAAGAATCTTCAATGACATGCTGCATAAAAACGTAGAATGCTACGTAGACGATGTGGTCGTCAAGACAAAGAAAAGATCAGATCACTTGAGGGATTTGCGAACGGTGTTCGAAAGGCTGAGAAAATACAACCTCAAGATGAACCCGTTAAAGTGTGCATTTGGCGTCACCTCTGGAAAGTTCCTCGGCTTCATTGTCAAGCACCGTGGCATTGAAGTGGATCAATCAAAGATCAAGGCCATTCAAAACATGCCTGAGCCAAGAAACCTGCACGAGCTGAAGAGTCTACAGGGACGATTGGCCTTCATCAGACGTTTCATCTCCAACCTTGCAGGGCGTTGTCAACCGTTCAGTCGACTCCTGAAGAAAGATGTTCCGTTTGTATGGGACGAAGCATGTCACAACGCTTTTGAAAGCATAAAGAAGTACTTATCAAGTCCACCTGTCCTGGGGGCACCAGTGCCTGGGAGACCACTCATATTATACATTGCCGCTCAAGAAAGTTCAGTTGGGGCACTCTTGGCACAACAGAATGAATCCCAGAAAGAAGGAGCGCTTTACTACCTTAGTCGAACCCTCACCGGCGCTGAGTTGAACTATTCCCCGATAGAAAAGATGTGCCTCGCCTTGGTGTTCGCCATTCAGAAACTCAGACACTACATGCATGCTTACACTATCCACCTGGTTGCTAAAGCTGACCCGGTCAAATACGTCATGTCTAAACCAGTCTTGACAGGGCGACTAGCTAAATGGGCATTGCTTCTCAACCAATACGAGATCATCTACATCTCAGCTAAAGCCGTCAAGGGACAAGCGCTAGCAGACTTCCTTGCCGATCATCCAATCCCAGCTGATTGGAAAATCTCAGACGACTTGCCTGACGAGGAGGTGTTCTACATCAACGTCTACCCGACATGGGTGATGTTCTTCGACAGATCCGCACGAGCAGACGGAGCGGGGGCAGGAGTAGTATTCATGTCACCACAAAGACAAGTACTACCTTACTCATTCCAACTAAGCGAACTGTGTTCCAACAACGTCGCTGAGTACCAAGCACTGATCATCGGACTCCAGATGGCGATCAACATGGAAATCACAGCCCTTGAGGTGTACGGCGACTCTAAGCTCATAATCAATCAACTGCTAACTGAATATGAGGTGAGGAAAGATGATCTCGTCCCATATTTTTGGCTGGCAACACGATTGCTACAAAGGTTCGAAGCCGTGACACTAGAACATGTGCCAAGAAAAGAAAATCAAATGGCAGACGCTCTCGCCAACCTAGCCTCGAGTATGACGCTAGGAGAAGATGAAGCTACAGATGTGCCAGTTTGCCAAAGATGGGTGATCCCGCTGGTTACTGAAACGCCACTGGATGATACGAATGTCGTCTCAGTACTTCCAGTCGATGCTGAAGAGTGGAGACAACCTCTGATCAATTACTTGGAACATGGAAAGCTTCCAGATGATCCAAGACACCGCTCTGAAATACGTCGACGAGCACATCGCTTCCTCTACTACAATGGAACACTCTACCGACGCTCTTTCGAAGGTGTACTTCTGAGATGCCTAGGTGAAGAGGAAGCCAATCAAGCCATGAAAGAAGCACACTCAGGTGTATGCGGGGCACATCAGTCTGGACCAAAGCTACATTTCCAGCTCAAAAGAATGGGTTATTACTGGCCAAGTATGGTGAAAGATTGCATGGAACACGCCAAGAGGTGCCAAGCCTGCCAGTTCCACGCCAACTTCATACATCAACCACCCGAGCCGTTGCACCCTACAATTGCTTCATGGCCGTTCGATGCATGGGGATTGGATGTCGTAGGACCAATTGCACCGAAGTCATCAGCGGGAGAAGCTTACATCTTGGCTGCAACAGACTATTTCTCCAAATGGGCTGAAGCCAGACCCTTGAGGGAAGTCAAAAAGGAAACTGTCATCCGTTTCATCAAAGAGCATATCATCTATCGATACGGTGTGCCCCGCTACATCATCACTGACAACGGAAAACAATTCTCCAACCGACTCATGGAAGAGCTTTGCGAGAAATATAGGTTCAAGCAGCACAAATCTTCTATGTATCATGCCCCAGCCAACGGTCTTGCAGAAGCATTCAACAAGACATTGTGCAACCTCTTGAAGAAGGTGATAGGCCGAACAAAGAAAGACTGGCACGAAAGAATCGGCGAAGCACTTTGGGCGTATAGGACAACATACAGGACCCCTACCCGAGCTACACCTTATTCTCTCGTATATGGCGTGGAAGCTGTTTTGCCACTTGAAAGTCAAATCCCCTCATTAAGGATGGCTATACAAGAAGGCTTGACCAATGAGGAAAATGCAAAGCTACGACTTCAAGAGTTAGAAGCACTTGACGAAAGAAGGCTCGAGGCTCAACAACACTTGGAATGCTACCAAGCACGGCTTTCAAAGGCATTCAACAAGAAGGTCCGCCCAAGGTCTTTTCAAGCTGGAGATCTCATCCTTGCATTGCGTAGGCCTATCATCACAACTCACAAGACAAAAAGCAAGTTCACATCAAAGTGGGACGGACCATACGTAGTACAAGAGGTCTACACCAACGGCGCCTACTTGATCATGGCAGAAGACGGCTTGAAGATTAGCCCTATAAACGGCAAGTTCTTGAAGCAGTACTACGCTTGAGAAGAAGCATGCTCCTCGTTGGCACGAGCCTAAAAGCCGACACCAACGCTCCTTGCCTGCACGAGCTGAAACCGCACAAGGCACCAATGCTCCTGGCCCGCAAGAGCATAAACTGCGTACGGCACAAAAGAAAACATGTAACAAAAAAAAAATGTATTTGAACTACGTTATGACTTGATCTCTTCTTTGGAAGGGTACGTAGGCAGCTCAACTTTGAGTTCAGTCACATCAAAATAAAAAAAAATGAGCAAGCTCGAAGCAACGGCAGGAGGAACGGTAGTGTCACCACGTTGATCAAAGTCGACGAAGAACTTCAGTAACCGCCGTCAAACGACTAGCCGGTCGTGAAGCTCAACGCTTTACGATACCTCCAAGCTTGACTGCAGCTCTCTGTTTCTTCTGCATCCAGACGGCAACGTCATCATACTTGATCAATGTCGGCAAAGAACTTCAGTGACCGCCGTCAAACGACTAGCCGGTCGTGAAGCTCAATGCTTTGCAATACCACCAAGCTTGACTGCAGCTCTCTGTTTCTTCTGCATCCAGACGGTAACGTCATCACACTTGATCAAAGTCGGCAAAGAACTTCAATGACCGCCGTCAAACGACTAGCCGGTCACCAAGCCTGACTCCAACTCTCTGTGTCGGCAGGAAGAACGGCAAGTGTCACCACGTTGATCAAAGTCGACGAAGAACTTCAGTAACCGCCGTCAAACGACTAGCCGGTCGTGAAGCTCAACGCTTTACGATACCTCCAAGCTTGACTGCAGCTCTCTGTTTCTTCTGCATCCAGACGGCAACGTCATCATACTTGATCAATGTCGGCAAAGAACTTCAGTGACCGCCGTCAAACGACTAGCCGGTCGTGAAGCTCAATGCTTTGCAATACCACCAAGCTTGACTGCAGCTCTCTGTTTCTTCTGCATCCAGACGGTAACGTCATCACACTTGATCAAAGTCGGCAAAGAACTTCAATGACCGCCGTCAAACGACTAGCCGGTCACCAAGCTTGACTCCAACTCTCTGTGTCGGCAGGAAGAACGGCAAGTGTCACCACGTTGATCAAAGTCGACGAAGAACTTCAGTAACCGCCGTCAAACGACTAGCCGGTCGTGAAGCTCTTCTACTCCACCACTGCAGACATCTCCTCTGCAATTCCTCCCCTTCAAGCTTGACACCATTACTGTTGGGCTCAGTCATTGACGGAAGGCAGTGCAACGGGTAGGCAGTGCTCAGTGGCTGTGCTTAATGGCAGTGCTCAGAGGCGGTGCTCTGGGGCTGTGCTTAATGGCAGTGCTCAGTGGCGGTGCTCTGGGGCGGTACTCAGTGGCTGTGCTTAATGGCTGTGCTTGATTGATTGTGCTCAGTGGCTGTGCTTAATGGCAGTGCCCAGTGGCGGTGTTCTGTGGCTGTGTTGATGGCAGTGCTCAGTGGCGGTGCTCCAAAGCTCGGCTTCATCTCCTGCTCTCCATCGCTGCAACAATGCAGCATTTAAAGAAAAAAAAAATAAAAAAATAAATAAATATGGTGGGTTATGTTCAAACGCCACCAAACATATACATATAAATAAATAAAAAAAATGCATAAATAAATATGGTGGGTATGTGTTCAAACACCACCAAGCATATACGTATAAATGAAATAAATAAAATAAATAAATATGGTGGGTGTATGTTCAAACACCACCAAACATATGTATATGTATATATATATGCATGTATGTATGTATGTATATGTGTACTAAAAAAAAAAATCAATTTCATTACAAATTCGTTTGTACAAAAAAATAAATAAATAAGTATTACTTTGAGAAAAAAAAAAAAAAAAAAAAAAAAAAGAATATACAGCACAGCAAAGGGTGATCAGTGGTGGTCGTAACACACAGCTCAAGCACTCTATGACTTGAAGGAAATAAAATGGAAAATGAATATATGTTTAAAGCTTACGGGAAGGTCTATTTATATAGAAAAATGTCATGATTACTAGGAAGAAAAAAAATATATATATAATAAAAAAAAAATATCATGATTCCTAACAATAAAAAATTAAAAAATAAAAAAAAAAAGAGTTTTGGATGTCGGCAACTTCAATCAAAATTTGAAAAAAAAAAAAAAAAAAAAAAAAAAAAAAGAGAAAAAAAAAAATATGCATGAATAAGGTTTGTGTTTGGTATGTGTGTATGCATGTATACTTATATATGTGTATATATAGACATCGAATGAAATAAAATAAATCTTATTTATTGACATCTCTGAAAATTTACATAAATATACATTTTTACATGAGCACAAAAAAAAAAAAAAAAAAAAAAAAAAAAAAAAGTGCAAACAAGTCTTCATTGGCCAGGAGGCGCCTCATTACTCGGTGGAACCCCAGAAGGCGCTGGAAGTTGATTATTTTTAGCCTCAACACTTGGCGAAGCTCCAGAAGACGAAGGCCTTAAATGCCTTTGAAACAAACCCACAAACCTCTGATGATCATTTAAAGACTGACCATCGGAGTCTTGCAGCTTGTCAAGTTTTCTCTTCATGTTTGTAGAATAGTTATGTGCAAGCCGGTGCAACTGTCTATTCTCATGCCTGAGCCCTCTGATCTCTTGTTGGAGACTTATCACTTCAGCCGCCAATGATTCAACTTGGCAGGTTCGAGCAAATAGGCGCTGGGCCATATTGGAAACAGAAGCCGCGCACTGGACACTGAAAGCCAGAGAATCCTTAACGGCCAACTCATCGGACCGCCCGGCGAGTAATCTGTTATCTTTGGGAGTGGACATATTCCTGGCCACCACCGCAGCAGTCATATCATTCTTCATTACAGAGTCCCCAATGGTAAGAGGACCAGAAGGGGATAAGAGAGATGGACGCCATATATTGTCTTGAGGAGACGCAGATGCCTCTCCACTAATATTCAAGTCAAGACGATGATCAGATGGGCAAGCCATTTGTGAAAATAATGAAGGAATGAGAGGTCGGGTGAAATCAAATTCTCAGAAATACAAAAGAGGGGATTCTTTGCAAGAAACAACTCTCTAAGCATGCTTTTAGCACGCCATCGACACCTCCATAAAAGAAGAAGCAACAGAGGCGCCGGTCCAAAAATCGAAGAGGCACCTCTCCCCGAATATCAAAAGTCGGGCCGTTTGTTCAAAAATCGAAGAGGCACCACTTTCTGAGATTTTAAAAGCCGGATTTTCCGGATCAAATCTGTCGCCACTCCTGACACGCAACCTCAGCTTTGCGTAAATCACGGGCAACTTTGTCAAAAGACTTCTGACAAAAGGAAGACACGTGAATCTTACTGTTTCAATTACCCAACAGCTACCGACAAGGGTAAAGGAATAGTGTCACTGCTTGCTGTAAAAGGATCCCTATATAGGTCGACGCTCGTCTTCATGACAAAGCAGACCTGCAAACATGCCCAACTCTTCCTCACTTCCGAGGGTAACACTCCCAGCAAAACCCCAACAAAGCTTTCTCAAAATGCTTGGCTCTCTTCCTCCCGAGAATACCTCTGCAAACGAATCACACCAGAGCAAAAGTATCTCATATCAGCAGGGTCGAAAGCAAGAGTATCTCATATCATGCTTTCCCGTATCCTTTTCTTTGTCCTCCCTCTTCACTACAGGATAAGGAGAAGCAAAGTGATCAGCCGGCGTTTACCTCCGAGTTGGAACGGATTGCTGAGAAATCCTTCCATGATTGCTTACCTAGCCTTGCTCTCGAGTACTCATCTGCCTGGAGAACAGATAAGACGAGCGACAACGAAGCATCAATCTTGTGGATCATCAGTGCTCAAATCCTGAAGCCGCTCGTGGTCCCGTTTCCATTCATCAAGATCAAGCCTCAACGGCCCTTGAAGAAATCACAAGCCCAATTCAAGATCAAATGTCCACCACCCTTGAATCGAGCCCAACTCCAGGTAAAAGGAGTAAATTCAGACATTTGTAGCAAGTCTACCAGAAGAAGCCTCCTAGCCCAGTTCAAGATTAAATCTGTGGAAAACGACTTCTTCGAAAGCAAAGGTATCTCATATCATCAGGGTTGAAAGCAAAGCTATCTCATAGCATGCAATCTCCCTGTCCTTTCCTTTGTCCCTACTCTTATCTGCAAGACAAGGATAAAGAAAAGCAATATGTCGAAACCTCCACTCAAACCTCCAGGAAGATACCACATCTGCCTGAAGAACAGATAAGGCAGACAGGTGAAGCTAGTACATTGAAGCATGTGGAGACAAGCGCAACCAATATATATGTGTTGGTTCATCCGTTACTGCTTCAAAAGCAAACGTATCTCATATCATCAAGGTCGAAAGCAAAGGTATTTCATATCATGCTTTTCCCTTTTCTTTCCTTTACCCTTGCTCTTACCTGCAAGATATGGAGAAAGAAAGCAATCAGTCGGAACCTGAAATCAAACATCCGATCTGGAACTGATTGCCCGGAACCTTTGCCTGGTTGCTTACCGAGCCTTGCTCTCAAGTACTCATCTTCAAGTGCTTTGACGGACCATTTAAATGCAAAGGTTGCGCACCACTTCTGCTATGCAAAAAGATTGAAGCAGAAGGTTCAACGACGAGCTGGAACAGATCACTATAGCATGACGCCCTCGTCTGCAGAATCGCATGATCCATCCGGAGGAAACCAGAAAATCCTTCAAACCCAGTTCAAGATCAAAGCTGTGGAAAGTCAACAAGCACAACAAAGCACGTGTCGATTCGTCGGCCACTTCGTTGAAAGCAAGAGTATCTCATATCGTCTCTCTTCCCTCTCCTTTTCTTTGTCCTCGTTGCTAAATGAGAGACAAGTAGAAGGAGAATGATCAACCGGAACCCGAGATCTCCTAGCTCGGCGACTTGAGGAACTCCTACTATATGGTTTGCGTAGTACCTGACCAAGCCCGAAACCACAAGTAAGCTTCAAGTGAAATTGATACATTACCTTGTGCATTAAACATCAGAAATTTGCAGTCCATTTCAAGATCAAGCCTCAACGGCCCTTGAAGAAATTTGTAGTTCATTTCGAGATCAAGCTTCAACGGCCCTCGAAAAAACTTGCAGCACAAAAATCAAGATTCAAGCCTCTACGGCCCTTGAAGAATTTTCCAGTCCAATTCAAGATCAAGCCCCGACGGCCCTTGAAGCGACATCTACATTGAGAAACTTCAAAACACATCGCCTACAAGTGACAAGCACAAGTATGCGACGCGCCTTGAAGTGGGGGCATTTGTAGACATCGAAATTTCGTGAAATAAATGTTGACCAAAAATTAAAATTTCAACGCTCATATATCACATAAATTTTATACATAGCATGTGAATCAAAGAAAAATCAAAATAATTCAGAAAAGTCATCAAACAGGACACATGTCAACGCCTGGTAGAAGTGACTTATTTCATCTGATTATTAAAACCCAAAAATCAAGTTTTGGAATTCTATAAATAGGAAGCCATTTCATTCATTTCATTTCACACCAATTCACATTACACAAAAGCGTTGAAGCTCTGAAACTCCAAACGCTCTCAAGCAAATCCCGAAGAATCAACGAAGTTCTGTCCGTTCTTCATCAAAGTTCAAGCCCCAAGGCTCCTCGAAGTTCTGTCCGTTCTTCATCAAAGTTCAAAGCCCCAAGGCTCCTCGAAGTTCTGTCCGTTCTTCATCAAAGATCAAGCCCCAAGGCTCCTCGAAGTTCTGTCCGTTCTTCATCAAAGATCAAGCCCCAAGGCTCCTCGAAGTTCTGTACGTTCTTCATCAAAGCACAAGCCCCAAGGCTCCTCGAAGTTCTGTCCGTTCTTCATCAAAGATCAAGCCCTAAGGCTCCTCGAAGTTCTGTCCGTTCTTCATCAAAGATCAAGCCCCAAGGCCCCTCGAAGTTCTGTCCGTTCTTCATCAAAGTTCAAAGCCCCAAGGCTCCTCGAAGTTCTGTCCGTTCTTCATCAAAGATCAAGCCCCAAGGCTCCCTCGAAGTTCTGTCCGCTCTTCATCAAAGTTCAAAGCCCCAAGGCTCCTCGAAGTTCTGTACGTTCTTCATCAAAGCACAAGCCCCAAAGCCCTCGAAGATCCGTTCAACCACGTTCTTCATCAAAGCACAAAGCCCCAAAGCCTTTGAAGATCCGCTCATCCACCTTCAAGATCAAGCCTCAAAATCCCTTGAAGAACAGTTCATCGTTCATCGTTCATCGTTCATCCACCTTCAAGATCAAGCCTCAAAAAGCCCTTGAAGAACAGTTCATCGTTCATAATTCCTCGAAGATCAAGCCCAAAAGCCCAAAAGCCCTTCGAAGATCCATTCATCCTCAACCTTCAAGATCAAGCCCCGACGGCCCTTGAGGAAATCATCCACTGTTCATCCCAAAGATCAAGCCCCGACGGCCCTTTGGATCAACAGCCCATCAACAAATCCACATATCCCCGTTCATCAAGATCAAGCCCTCCAAAGGCCCCTTGAAGAATTGTTCATCAAAGATCAAGCCCCCGACGGCCCTTCGGATCAACAATCAAACCACCAAATCAAGTTCTTACGGAGATAGAATCAGAGGCAAATTTTCAAAGAGATTGTAACCCAAAATCATCAAATACAAATATCACTTTGTACACGTTGGTTCTTGTCGCGTTTCGTTTCAGGAAATTTTCGTGTTTACAGCTTTCATGCCCGATAAATTAACTCGCAATACATCAATCAATAGGAAATTTAGACAAATCATCGTTAATGCAATCCAAGATCCATGGTGCTTAATAACCACTTATTAGATTAAGAAATTGTTATTAGAAGACTTTTGGGGCAGACATGTGTGGCGGATTACCCAAAGTTCTAAAAGACGTTAGGCGCTAGTCGGACGATAGGTTGGGGCCTAACGCTTAAGCGGGACCTAGGCAGCAGCCTATGCGAACTAGGCAGATTTGAGTAAATTAATTATATAGCATATAAATTAGTTAAATTTAAACATTAAATAATGTTTTATTTTAAAAAAAAAATGTGTATATATACATATGCAATTGAGAATTTTAGGTGCATAAGAATATTTAGGTACATAAAACATTACAAAAAATAAAAATAAAAATAAAAAAATGATGTTGCGTTTAGACCATCTCCAATGGTGGGCTAAAAGCCAAATTACCCCCCAAACTCACTCCAACCCAAGGGGAAAATTTGGGCTAAATGCTAAACCAATGCCAGATTCCCCCCAAAATTTAGCCCAGAAATCGGTGTGGGCTCCACCAGACTGAGTGAAAATATTTATCGGAATTTAAATTTTTTTAGATTAAAATGTTCATAAAATTAATTTACGACAGTCTCCATATTTTTTTTTTTTAAATTTAATTTAAGAAAAAAAATAGCCTAAGTTTATTCTTTAATAATTCCGGGCTAAAATTTTAGGCTAGAACGGTTGGAGTAAAAAAATTATTTCTGGGCTAAAAGCTAAATTTTCCGGGCTAAAATGTTTGGCTTTTTGCCCAACCATTGAAGATGGTCAGAGGAAAGAAATAAAAGGATATGCTAGGGTTTTCTCTCTGGGGGTGGAGGCGCCTTCGGCGCAAATTTGGGGCCATTTTTTATGGTCTGACCAGATTTCTCCTTCTAGCTTCTGGTTGGGGAGTGAATGATAAGGTTCAGAAGAAAATTGATAGGATGGGTAAGTTAGGGTTGGTTAATTTTAGAGGTGTATTTTCGATCATAATCGGGATTCTGATACGTACAATTACATTTAGACCCTCATATGATATATATATTATCCAGCTGGCATATTGTATATCTTTTCCCCAATAGTTACAGTATGGTGCAGAGCACCAAATCATTAGGGTTTCCATTTCCTTCTACTATATATCTGTAAGGCTGTGCCTCTTTTGAGATATGAGAAATATGACAGCATCTTTATCTTTGATTTCTTCATTTCATTTACTTCTAGCTTAATTTCTTGAAAAGATCCTACCAATTTGGTACCAGAGCCAGGTTTATGGCAAGAAAAAAACAAGCTCCATCGGTGGAATCGAGTTCTGCGGTGGTAGCCATGGACACCCAAACAGAACATCTCACCACCCAACTCTATGCGATGCAAGAGACAGTAGCGACGCTGTCTACCCACAGGGATGAGTTTCAGACCGGCATGGCGGACCTGCAGCGGTCTATCATGATGTTGACAGATCAGCAAGCCCAGTTTCAGGCGACCTTGCAAAGCCAACAATCTGACCTTCGCCGAACGATGTTGGAGGAGATTCGTCAGATTCAAGTCGAAACGAGGCCGCCGTCGACTGAGAGAACATCATCGGTCCCGACTTTTGGATCGATTTCTTTGCCACCTCCGTCCACAGTGTTGGGAGCGACATCTATCCCACCACCGAGCCCCATTTCTGCAAATCCCATCTTGGGTTACGCCGCAACCTTTTCACCTTCTTTACGTCCATTGCCGATGCACCCTCACTTAACAACAGTGGGACCAACTCTGACCGGCAGAGCATCTCCTTCTACCACCAGATATAGCCCTAATCACACATCCATTCCACATTCCATACCTTACCCCTCACCAGACTTAAACGCCACCCTCCCTCCATACCCTACATCTGCAATACCATCATCAACTTTACCAAACTACCAATTTCATCCCCATGCTAGCCCATATGGTAATCATATGTTCCAAGTAGAACCAACTCCCCAAGGGTTGCACAGTGGGATGAAACCCATGAAGTTGGATTTGCCTAAATTTACTGGTGATGATCCGTTGAGCTGGCTTGCCATAGCGGGGAGATTCTTGACCTACCATGAGGTTCCAGGGCATATGAAAGTGGCAGTGGCAGCAATGCACCTAACCGGAGACGCCGCCTTGTGGATGAGCTCGTTTGAATCACGGTTCCAAAGCAATGATTGGGGAAAATTCGAAGAGGAATTGCTCAAGCGATTTGGCTCAAGCGATATGCGAGTTTCACGGCCCGATTATCTCACATTCAGCAAAATGGGTCTCTCGAAGATTATATAACAGAGTTTACTCGCTTGTCTTGCCGAGTACCTGATTAGACAGATGACCAACTTAAGGGTGTATTTATTGGTGGGCTGAAGGAAGAATTGAAACATGATGTGTTGGCTCAATTTCCCTATTCACTGTCTCAGGCCATGGAATTAGCTCAAATTTACAATGTGAAGACCCAAAATATCCGAACCTTTAGTCGTTCCATTAAGCCAGCTCCATCTCACCCCCAGACCTTCCAGAACCGTAAATTTAGCCCCTCCACAAGTCCCTCTTACAAACCAAACAATTCTTCACAAAGTACATCTCTCCCCACCAGGAAACTTACTCAAGCAGAATACCAAGAAAAAGGAGAAAGAACGAGTGTTTTTTTTGTCCAGAAACTTATGCCCCTGATCATAAGTGTACAAGGTCTCAGTCCCAAATACTGATGATTGTGGCTACTCCGGATAACAGTGAAACTGAAGTCGCACAAGACGAATTAAAGGATGATGATGATACGTGTGATTTAACGAATACCGAAGAGCTTGTTTCGATGTATGCCCTCACCGGATCCATGTGCCCACGAACTATGAGGCTTGAGGGAAAGATTGGGAATCAGGTTATTCAAGTGTTCATTGACTGTGGGGCAACTCATAATTTTTTAAATCCGATCGTGGCGAAGCGAGCTGGGTTGAGAATCAATTCTGCCATTAACAAGCGCATTATCGTTGCCAATGATGCCACTCTTACAACTAGGGGCCTGGCACATGATGTAATGGTGGAAATGCAAGGCTATACTTTAAAAAGAGATTTTCTGTTGTTAGCAGTATCGGGCTGTGACTTGGTTCTTGGAGCAAAGTGGCTAGAATCTCTCGGCATGATTGGTTGGCATTTCCTCAATAAGACCATGGCTTTTGATGTTGAAGGAGTACACTATTGTCTACAGGGACAAACTTCCTTTGATGCCTCTGTCGTTAATTCCTCGGTGATGATGAAACTCCTCAACCAAGAGAAAATGGGGGTTATTGCTCAATTGGTATTAGTCCCAGATGTTGAACCACCTACACCTTCAGTCTCACCTGAGATTAGAGAACTCATTGACCAGTTCAAAGACTTGTTTGAAGCGCCAGCATGCCTTCCTCCAGAACGAACGTTCGACCATCGGATTCCTTTGATCCCTGGCACTTCCCCGATAAATGTGCGCCCGTACAGGTATCCGCACTTTCAGAAAATTGAAATTGACAATATTATTAAGGAAATGTTGGATGCAGGTATAATTCAAGCTAGCACTAGCCCATACTCTTCCCCAAATCTTTTGGTTAAGAAGAAAGATGGCTCTTGGCGTCTCTGCATTGATTTTCGAGCATTGAATGCTGCTATCGTGAAGGATAGATATCCAATTCCGGTAATAGACGAATTGTTGGATGAGTCGCACGGTTCAACTATCTTCTCAAAATTGGATTTACGATCGGGTTACCACCAAATCAGAATGCATACAGAGGACATTTCAAAGACTGCCTTTCGTACTCATGAAGGGCATTACGAGTTTCTCGTGATGCCATTTGGGCTTACCAACGCCCCATCAACTTTCCAATCATTGATGAATGATATATTTCGTCCTCTGCTGCGCACATCGGTTCTGGTTTTCTTTGACGACATCCTAATTTATAGTGCCAACATGTCAGATCATCTTCGACATCTCTCTGAGGTTTTCTCTCTGTTGCGCACTCACTCCTTAAAATTGAAAATGTCGAAGTGTTCCTTTGGGCAGAGTAGTGTGGAGTATTTGGGTCACATCATTTCTGCAAGTGGAGTTGCAGTTGATCCACAAAAATACAAACTATTCGTACTTGGAGTAAACCTCAGAATGTGAAGGCCATGAGAGGTTTTTTAGGTTTGGTTGGATATTATCGCAAGTTTGTGCGAAATTTTGGAAAAATTGCTCGCCCACTTACTGATATGTTGAAACTTGACAACTTCAAATGGACTCCAGCCTCTGAAGCAGCGTTTGAACAACTTAAGCTAGCCCTTTGTTCCACTCCAGTGCTAGCTTTACCAGATTTTAACAAGCCGTTTATGGTGGAATGTGACGCTTCGGGCATTGGCATTGGAGCTGTCCTCTCACAGGACAAACATCCCATTGCATTTTTTAGCAAACCACTGTCCGGATCCAACTTGAATATGTCGGTATATGATAAGGAGATGCTTGCGATTGTGTATGCGGTTCAGAAATGGAGACCTTATTTGTTGGGACAACAATTCAAAATTGTTACCGATCACCAGACAATTCGACATTTTTTGGATGAACGAATAACTACACCAAATCAACAAAAGTGGCTCTCTAAGTTACTTGGCTATAACTATGTGGTTGAATACAAGGCCGGTGCTCAAAACATTGTTCCTGATGCACTTTCCAAGAAAGAGGAACTTCTTATGTTGATGGGATTGTCACAACCAATTTTTGAGGGTATTGAAGAGATACAAACGGCTTGCACCAACGATCCTGAAGCTTCCATTATTTTCAGCAACATTAAAAACAACAAACAACACCCCAAAAATTACTCCATTCAAAATGGCATGTTGTATAATAAGCATCGACTCTTCGTTCCTCAAACTTCACAGTGGCGCCACACATTGCTCCAAGAATTCCATTCCTCTGTCACTGCAGGGCACTCAGGATACTTGGCAACCTACAAACGGTTGTCTCGAAATTTTATGTGGCAAGGAATGAGAAAGGATATCAAGGCATTTGTGGCAGCTTGCGATACATGTCAAAGGCAAAATTATGAAGCTATTAGACCACCAGGTCTCTTGCAGCCTCTACCAATTCCCACTGATGCTTGGCAAGACATATCTTTGGATTTTATTGAAGGTTTGTCGACATCCCAACACAAAAATGTGATTCTCGTTGTGGTGGATAGACTTACTAAGTACGGGCACTTCATAGCACTATCACATCCCTACACGGCAGTCACCGTGGTTGATCTTTTCATCCAAAACATATTTCGTCTCCATGGAATGCCACGATCCATCGTCAGTGACCGTGATCCCACCTTTCTTAGTCAATTTTGGACAGCATTCTTCAAATCACACGGTTCATCACTTTGTCGAAGCTCTGCTTACCATCCTCAATCTGATGGGCAAACAGAAGTTTTGAATAGGACGCTTGAACATTATTTGAGATGCTTTGTGGGGGACACACCATCATCTTGGACCACATATTTACCTTGGGCTGAATGGTGGTACAATACATCTTTCCATTCCAGTATTCAGATGACTCCGTTTGAAGCACTTTACGGAAAACAACCCCCCACAGTTCAAGCTTATATCCCTGGGTCCACTGCAGTACATCAGGTTGATATTGCTCTACAATCTCGTGATGACTTGCTATCTCGTCTTCGCCACAATCTGTTCTTGGCTCAAAATCGGATGAAACAGAAAGCTGACAGACACAGGACAGAGCGTGAATTTGAAGCCGGTGATTTGGTTTTTCTAAAGCTGCAGCCATACCGTCAAGCTTCTATTGCTTCTCGCCACAATCACAAGCTATCTCCAAGGTATTATGGCCCTTTTCAGATTTTAGCAAGAGTTGGCAAAGTGGCATATCGTCTGCAGCTTCCTCCCAATTCCAGAATTCATAATGTGTTTCATGTGTCACTGCTCAAGAAACGAATAGGTGATTCTATCCCTTTCTCACCCACCCTACCACCTCTTGATTGCACTATTGGACCAATGCAATGGACACCTGAAAAAGTTTTGCAAAGAGGACTGTTTAAAGTCAAGAACAAAGCTGTGATTCGTTGGCTGATTCAGTGGCAAGGCCGTCCTGAAGAAGATGCAACTTGGGAAAATGCCGACGACATCATTGCTCGCTTTCCTCAGTTTCAGTCCTGAGGGCAGGCCTGTTCTCAGCGGGGTGGATTTGATACGTACAATTACATTTAGACCCTCATATGATATATATATTATCCAGCTGGCATATTGTATATCTTTTCCCCAATAGTTAGAGCACCAAATCATTAGGGTTTCCATTTCCTTCTACTATATATCTGTAAGGCTGTGCCTCTTTTGAGATATGAGAAATATGACAGCATCTTTATCTTTGATTTCTTCATTTCATTTACTTCTAGCTTAATTTCTTGAAAAGATCCTACCAGATTCTTGAGCTTAGCTGCTCAATCTCTTACAAATTCCTGGGATTATTACTTGGTTTGATGTTAATTAGATATGGGGAGTATGTGATAGAAGGGAATTTGGGAAAAGCTAATTTTTGTAGGGTAAAAAGTTGTGCAATTAAAGGGGAAAAAATGGGGGAGCTTGGGTTTGTGCGAGAGAACTGGCGTCGGCGCCGACTCTCTCGAGGGAGCTTCCTTCGAACTAAGGTGGGGTTAATTTGGATTAGGATAATGGCCCTACTGGTTCTTCTTCTTGTGAATCAAGGGTTTATTACATTACTCCTTGGGATGTGAAAGGACGGGAGTCGCTATCTAAGGTTTTGATAATTAGGAGAGAAGAAGGAAGTTATAGAGTCTAATTAGACATAAGCTCTCTCCTCACGGTTGGTTTTGGGTTGTCCCAAGGTTTAATGTTTTCGTTCATGGGGATATTGAAGGGCCTAGACCTGGGGAAGTCCTTTGGTCTAAATTTGATTGGTCTCTGTATAATTGGTTTGTTGGATTCTATATCTGCGTTTTATTGCAGGTTTTGGATTGTTTTGGTTTCATTGTCAAGTGGTGGTTTGGCGGAGATGGTGTAGGATTCGGACAAAATGGGTGAGTTTTAATTTTGTCCTTTGGAGTTCCCTCTGCGTTTCTCTTGCTTGTGAGTGTCGTTTGTCTTCCCAGGTTGCGTTGGTAGCTAGTCCGTTTGAGCAGGAGGTAAGCTCTTCCAATGCTGACTATTTTATTATGTGTGGTTTATTAGATAAATATTGGTGGTGGCATAATTTTATGAATCCTATCTCTAATCTTTTTATCGTTAGACAATATGAGGATAGGTGGATAGTTAATTCTATTAATTTTATTGACTCAAAGTTTGGTGATGATGAGTTCTTTATCTTGTCATGTGAAAATAATCTTGGTTGTGATTATACAAGTGTTAATTTTGATTTCTTTGATGTTATGAATGATCTTGCTTATGGTTTATGGTTTATGTTTTGCTTAACGTAGAGGTTGGCTTTGTGAGTGCAAGGCCTAAAATAGGAATGATGAGTCCAAAGAAAAAAGTCTGTGAGGAGGATGCTGTTAAAGCTGGGCCTGGTGGTGGTGCCCTTCGTGCCATTGTTAGGATGCTGAGTCTGAGAAAGAGAATCCGAGAGGTAATTGCAATTAAGGAAAAGTTTAGTTTTTTTGAAGAATTAGATTGATGAAGTATCTTGCGTGGAATTGTAGGGGTATTAGGAGAAAGAATTTTCCTAGTAATTTTAATTTTATTTGTAGCTTAGCTAAGTTGGACATTTTTTGTTTGATGGAGATCAAAGTGGCTGTTCATAAGGTCCCTAAGAACTTTTATTCCAAGTATTTTGATAGTATTTTTTTCTGTGATCCAATTGGTCGATCTAGGGGCCTCTGCTTATGCTGGAATAGTACTAAGATTTTTGTTGGTATAAATTCTTCCTCTCCGAGATATATCCATTGTTCTGTGAAGGACGTAGTTACTAATTTAAAGCAATTAGTTACTTTCATTTATGTCTTTCCCCAAAAACATATGCAATGTGACTTGTGGGAGGAGGTCCTCAAGTTAGATCCAATTCATAGCCCTTGGTGCTTAGTAAGAGATTTTAACAATATTGTTGGTCTTTCAGAGAAGGTTGGAGGTAATCAAACCCATACCATGGACATGAACAATTTTATCAATTTTCTTTATCGTGGCACCTTTTGTCTTTAAATGCGTCTGGAGTTCCATTTACTTGGACTAATTGTCATACGGATCATACGGTTGTTTTCGAGAGATTGGATAGGGTGGTGGCTAACCCTTTATGGTTAAATATGTTCCCTAATTATCATTTGCATAACTATCCTATTTTTGGTTCTGATCAGTCCTATTTTATTATCCCTAAATTCTAGTGAGGAGAAGAATAACTACTTCCTGTTTAAATTTGAGGCTATTTGGCTTAATCATCCTCAGTTTAAAACGTTTGTGCAAAATTCTTGGCATTGTGAACCTACTATTAATCCTAAAGATAAATTCAGAGTGTCTGCTGGTAAGTTTAAATTGATGAGCTTCAGAAGCAAATTATAGTAGTAACAACTCTACTGATTTGATGTTAAAAAAATCTCTTCGAGATGAATTGAATCATGTGTTACTTTGTGAAGACATTATGTGGGCCCGGAGAGCTAAAACTAATTGGCTACAACTTGGGGATAAAAATACAATTTTTTTTTCAAACTTTGGCTACTATTCGTAAGAAAAGGAATGAAATTACAAAAGTCAAAGATGAGAATGGTTTTTGGTGGTTTGTTGGTCAGGGCCTTGAACAGGTTTTTGTGCATGATTTTAAAAAGCGTTTTTCCTGTGACAGTCCTCCCTTGGCTGCCAACCTAAGTAATTTAGCGGATATCATTCAACCTTGTATTTCTAATCATCATAATCAAAGTTTGTTGTCTCTAGTTACAGATGAGGAAATTTGGGATGTTGCAAGTAGTATTGGAGCTCTTAAAGCTCTGGGTCTTGATGGTTTGAGTGCGGCCTTTTTTCATGGTTGCTGGGACCAAATTAGGGACTCTGTTTCTTGTTTGTTCAAAGATTTTTTTCCATAATGGTTCCAACTTAAGACTCATAAATCATACTAACATCGTTTTAGTTCCTAAAATAAATAATCCGAAAACTTTTAGTAACTATAGGCCTATTGGTTTGTGTAATGTTAGTTACAAAATTATCACAAAGATCATAATTAAGCGACTAAAACCTTTGTTAGATCTTTGCATCTCTCAAAATCAAGGTTATTTTGCTCCGGGTAGAGTCATTCAGGATAATATTCTTATTACTCACGAAATGTTTGTTGGTTTCAATTGGATGAAGGGAAGAACTGGAGCTATGGGTGTCAAGCTAGATCTGGAAAAGGCATATGATTACCTAAACTGGATTACATTCGTATGTTCTTCTTAGATTTGGTTTTGATAATCGTTGGGTTGAATTAATTATGGAATGTATTACTTCTCCTTCCTTTTATGTGCTTATAAATGGGCGGTCACATGGTTATTTTTATCCGAAGCGGGGAATTAGACAATGGGACCCTTTGTCCCCTTATATCTTCATCATTTGTATGGAACCGTTAATTAGACACCTCAATACCCTTACAAATAATCCAAAGTCTCACATTGGTATTTTGTCCTCACCTAGAGGATTTAAAATCTCAAATCTAGTGTTTGTTGATGATTGTGTCCTGTTTGCTAAGGCCACGCTGAGGGGTGCGAGGAATATTCTTCAAATCCTTAATATGTTTTCTAAAGCGGCGAGCCAACAAATAACCTTTCATAAGTCATCCTTGTATTTTTTTTCAAGAATACCACTTCTCCAACCATAATTGATATTGTTAATATTTTACATATTCAACATAAAACTACTATTGGTAAGTATCTAGGAATTCATAACATTAGACCAAGTTAATGGTAATGAGTTACTTAAGAGGGTTAAGCAAAAATTAGCTGGTTAGAAAGTAAGTACTCTTTCGAAAGCGGGGAGGCTTACTTTAATTAACTCTAATCTAACGGGTATGCCTAATTATGTTATGTCTTGCTTTAAATGTCCTGACAAGATTGTCTATAAGCTTAATAAAGAGTGTAGGGATTTTTTCTAGGGTAGGGACAAGAAAATCTTCCCAGTGGCTTGGGATTCGGTCTGTGCTCCTAAGAAAATGGGAGGTTTGGGAGTTAGAAGACCAGATCACTTTAATAATGCTTGTCTCGCTAAGTTGGTTTGGAAGGTAATGACTGAGGAGGGTGGGTGAAGTTAGTAAAAAGCAAGTATCTTAGAAAGAAAACTTTTCTAGATAATAAAATTAGACAAAATCATTTTTTGCTTGGAAAGGTATCTTGAAAAGTAGAGATGTTATTCTTAAGGGTATGAGATGGAGAGTGGGTAATGGTAACGACATTTTGTTCTAGTCCCACAATTGGGTTTTTCCTTACCCGTTGTTCGATCTCTTACCCAATATTGACAACCAAAACATTAATTGGGACTTGAAAGTTAATGAATTTATTGATAATTATTGTTGGGATAGGAGAAAGCTTTCGCAAATGGTTAGTAATGAAATAGTGAGGAAAATGTGTAATATTACAATTCCCTTGCAGGATTCCAAAGATGTGCTAGTTTGGGGTCCAAATACAAATGGTAAGTTCTTTGGTAAATTAGCTACTTGGATTCAGAAAGGGATGTTGACTTAATCTACAAAGCATAAGTTAATAAGATGTGGAAACTTAATATTCCTCCTAAAGTTAAGATGTTTGCGTGGTGGTTCATTCGTGATAGACTTCAAACTAGAAAAAAGATTTAAGTCATTTTGTTATTAATAGTGATAAGATGTGCCCTTTTTTGTAATTCCGTAGACGAGGACGAAATGAATTTATTTTTCAATTGTGGTGTAACTAAATTGATGTGGGACCTTTATTCAATTAAGCTAGGCAATTTCACTAATGCTAACTTTGACTCGGTAGTAGAGTGGCTAAATTCTTTAAAGCATGTTGATACGGAGGTTCCTAGTGATTTGAGCTTGTGTTTGCTCCTTTGTTGGAAAATTTGGAATGACCGTAATAATATGGTGTTCAGGAATGTTGTGCCCATCTCGGCAAGATCTAAGTTATTGGCTACATCTATGGGTGAGCGATATCTTAAAGCCAATGGTAAAGGTTGGAGAAGAAATATTGATGATATCTCCACAATTGCTAAATGGCATCTGCCGAATAAGAGTTTTATTAAACTAAATTTTGGCGGTTCGGCAGTTGGGGACAAGGCGGCGGTGAGATTTGTCTTAAGAAATCATAATGGCAGATTATTGGAGGTGGAGCTTTGAATATGGATGGTGCCGCTATTTCAGAAGTAGAGGCTAGAGCTCTTAGAGAGAGCCTTAATTTTGCCCAGAGCAAGGGCTATACAAAGATTATGGTTGAAGGTGGCTTTAAGTTAGTCATTTAGTTAGTGTTGGATAGGGGTGCGACGTCAGGGAATCTGGTTCCTATTTTGAAGATATCAAATGGACGACGACCAATTTTGATTGCATTGACCGGAAACATATTTATAGATAGGCTAACTTTGTGGCGGATGCCTTAGCTCGCCATGGCCTTAGTATTACTGATTGTAATATTTGGGATCATTGTACTCCTTCATTTGCTCATCATGTTCTTCAGTTTGATTCTGTAGGGAACGATTGTACTTGTGGGTTTTCCCTTTAATTTATTCTTCTTTATTAAAAAGAAGGGTAAATTGTTGTTTCGCCCCTGAACTATCATCCCAATTGAAATTGACCCCTTAAATTATTTTTTTGGTAAATTAACCTCCTGAATTGTTGAAAATCAGTCAATTAACCCCTTGCCATTAGATTACAAAATCAATCTCATCAAATTCAATGGCAACTTAGTCATTTAACCATCAATTGTTACTTGCCAGCTATAATCATTGATAAAATTTTGACACATGGACACAGAATAATTCAAAAACATATAGCATAATGAGAAAACATAAAAAAAAAAAAAAACCAAATGTTTACACAAGGTTCTAAAAAACGCTAGGTGCTAGTCGGGTGGCGGGCTGGCGCCTAGGCGGATTTAGGTAAATTTCTTGTATATCTTGTAAATAAGTGCATATTGACATTTATAAAAAATTATACTTGTATGATAAAATGCAAAAAAATTTCCAACAAGTCCAAAATTTAAAAACACATTCAACATATATGCCATATAACCATAGTGAGGAGTATCATCACACATGTACAACAAGTTCACAATTTAAAACAACATAAAATGGAAAATAGGAGGAAAATAAGGAAATATAGTAATGTAAGATACTTATCTTTAGCACCTGGGATTTAAGTTGATACCAAGGTATTAAATATCGAAGATATCGGAAATATCGGTAGTTCAAAAACACGGAAATATCGATGGAAATATCGGGATATTATCGATATCGATAAAAATTGAATAAAAACCACGGAAATTGTAAGAAAAACTTGGAAATTTTTATTGAAACTTTGCAGGATGTTTATTTAGTCAATTATCTATTAGTCACAAAAAATTGGAAGGAAATGCATTGCATGATGGATTTAACTGATTTAAGTTGATTATATAGCGAGCTGGCAAACATTGTGAGTGTAAAAAACATGTAGTAATTAATGAAAGAAGTGAAACCCCACCCCCAAATTAATTTATATTTTCACTCTTTCCCTGAAATTATATAAATTATGCAATTGAGTCCTTTATCCTAATCTAATCTGGACCCTCCATCTTGATTCTCACTCTCCATCACGCTGCCACATGGCAGCCACTAACCCTCACCCTATCTCTCTCTCTCTTTTCCCGAGTCTCTCTCGGACTCCTCACTCTCTCTCAGATCTCAACTCTCTCTTAGCTTAGCTCTAGCTCTCTCTCTCGAACTCTCCTCCGCACCCACACCCAGGCACGCCGCACACCCAAATTCGAACTCTCCTCCGCAGCATCTCCACCACCCTCCCTCCCTCTCCTCCGTCTCTGGGAAGCACGGCCGTTTCTGGGAAGCACGGCGACCCACCACCCTCCTGAACTCTCCCTCCCTCTCCTCCTTCTCTGGGAAGCACACCCAGCTCCGGCGAGGCCGTGAGTGTCGAGGAACTTTCTGAACACCTCCGATCGTTTCACAGCAAACGGAAGTTATAAAAACATTCCTCTCGTCTTGTATTTCATTTTGATACCTAGATCGGAGTCTAGGGTGCTCTTTTACAGTCGGCCGGAGCTGTAAAAGCTCCGGCGTTCTTCTCCGATTCGCACCTTCTGAAAATATCGCGATATTATAGGTAATATCGCGATATTATAGGTAATATCGCGATATTTTGACGATAATTAATGGAATACTCTGAAAATATCGCCGGTCCCAAAAAACGATAATATCGGCGATATTTCGCCGATATTATCGATTTTTTAGTCCTTGGTTGATACACAACACACCTATTATATAAAATTAACAAAATTTCATAGTATAAAGTTAAAAAAAATAAAAAATAAAACCGCCCAGCCGCCTAGCACTAGACCCCACAGTTTCTAACACGACAGGTTAACACGACACTAAAACGACACGAAAATAACAGGACAACAACAGGTATACACGCGGATAACACGTGGGTAACCCGTTTCGACCCGTTAAGAAAAAAAATATTTTGACAATTTTAAAGTTTAATTACTAAAAGATTTATTATAAAATACAATAGCCATATTAATATATACAATATATTCTTTATTAAATATATAGTTTTGTATTATTATTCTATATAAGTTAAAAAAAAAAAATTTAGTCATTATTTATTTTTATTATGAGAGTTCCTTATTATCATTACTAGGATAAATTTTACTTAACATGTTGTTGTCCACAATTAAAATAAACTAATATAGTATTTGTATAGGCAAGAACTAAGAAGACATACATACAAGTATGAAAAATGTGAAAGAATATATAAACACTCGTGATTCATCATTATTCCTCCACGAGTAGATAATGGTTACACTTACATTATCGTTTAGATTTTTAAAATCCTCCAAACCCTCATGAATAATGTTTTTTATTTGAGGGAAAATTAATAAAATTAAAAATAATTATTGTAGAAGTGTAAAAAATGTAAAATAAATATACAATCACTCATAGTGACAAGCTTTACAACTTTCATGAAGAGGTCAGCTTCGAAATCCAAAACTATAATCCATAAACCTTAAATTTATATTTAACTGTCGATTGTCATTTACGCTTTATTCTTCTTACTGAATTTCATTTTTAAAATTTTCTTTTTTGAAAACATGATCAACTGGCGGATATAAGAAGATGAATGGTTCAGATCTTTGATATCACATTTCGATATTTACGATTAACTGAAATATGAGTCGATGTCATATAGTTTGTAGAAACTTTATAAATATCAAGCAATATTTTCACTAACCGTAAAACTCTGAATATAATATCAACGATCCAAACCATTCATCTTCCTGCATCCTCTAATAGATCATGTTTTCAAAAAAGAAAATCTGAAAAAACAAAATTTGATGAGAACAATGAAGCGTAGATGTAAACAACAATCAAGGGTTAAATTTTGATCTATGATTTATATGATTATAGTGGCGAATTTCGAAGTTAAGCTCTTCATGAAAGTTGTAAAGCTTGTCATTATGAGTGTTTATATATTTTTCTATATTTTTTTGCACTTCTACATTAATTAAAAAACTATTAAATACTTTAGGTAAGCGAAAATATACTTAAAAGAAAATTGCGTTTTTATGTTTTGGATGTGACAATATGGTATGTATATACTTATTTAGTATTATGTTTTTCATTTGATTATTTATTGGTTTAAAATATATTTTCCTTAACGAGTAACGGGTCGGGTCATATTACCTGTTAATATTATCGGGTCGATTTCGGGTCGGGTCATTTTACCCGTTTATTTTAACGGGTGTTACACGACACAACCCGTTAAGATATCGGGTATGACACGAAAACGACACGAACACGAGAAACACGACACGAATGCCAGGTCTACCTAGCACCGCCTGGGCCACCTAGCCCCGCCTAGAGCCAACTCGATTTTTCCGGCCGTTTTGCACAAAATCGCCTCGGTTCCAACCCGCCTAGATCCTAGGCTATTTTTTAGAACACTGCATTTACATAACGGACCATCTCATATTGTCATTATACATTATTTGTTTTCAAATGTCATAAGTTCAATGGTGGTTATAATTGACAATTAAGAATTGATGAAGGAAAGACTAATTTTCCTTTGAATTAGACGAAATAGTGGATGGAATCTACAAGCATCCATTCCCATAAATAAAAGTGGGAATAGTGGCTAATTTCAAATAGTTTAGGGGGTTAATTTACCAAAAAATAGTTCAGGGGGTTAATTTCAGCTGGAGTAATAGTTCAAGGGGTCAAATGACAGTTTACCCATAAATAAAAGTAGTAAAAATGGAAACGGTGTGGACCATGGCAAAAGAAAGCATGCAACTATAAAAAATGGAACAATTTTAAAAGAAACTGCGGAATTAAAAAGGTGGTGGGGATCAGCAGTCATCTTCTTCCTCACCCAACCTTAACTTTGCAACAAAAAAAATTCAGATTCCGACATCTTAACATTCACCCGCCTAGCCCCCTTCCAACCCCGCCCAGACCAGCATAGCTCTACCTAGTCACGCCTAATCCTGCCTAGGCGCCCGCCTAACATGCTTTCGATTTGTGGTCGCTTAGAAGTTAATCGCAACAGTCGGTCATTGTTCAGCGCCTAGGCTGCCGCCTAGACCAATTTTTAGAACACTGGGATTACCTACAAAATATGATGGTCACCTTTTGCATCTTTATCTAGTTTATAATAATGCATAATCACACTTTTGATTATCTTAAGCACTGCACTAATTTGTGTTAGCTGTTGTATGAATTGTTAGTAGCTCTAGATTGATGTGATAATAATGGGATTATATTCCTTGACATGTGACCCCAAGTGGAGAGGTGGTGATTTGCAAGATAGTTGGATTTCTAATTAAAAGAACATATTTTTTTCAAATTTATTCGCATCATTTTCTCCGTACTATTTCGTCATTAAGTTAATGGTGTGTCGTCATCTTTTGATGGGGTTGTATCATCGACTTAGTGTCGGCTAACACAATACGAACTCTTAACTATCTAGTTATTGACTCAGGGGTGTGTCAAACAACATCCACTCCAACATTGCTATTGTGGAACCGAAAAGTCACGAACAAAAGCTGAAGCTGCACACGGAGGACAAGAATAACATATAATACAAAAAGTATTCAAAGTCCTTGTAAATGAAAAATTCGATAACATTACCTATCAAATCCTAATTTGATAAACTATAATTAAATTCTTTTCCTACAAGGACGTCGATGATCATCAACACCATAAATAAGAGAGGTAAGCCATGTTGTTTTTACAATCATAAGTAGTGAATCGCGATTTACTTTATTATTCATATCGAAGGATTATATCAACCATGGTTCCCTATAATCAACAAGAACTTGCTCTTAGAAGAAGGATGACGTTAGGGCAAAAACTAAGGAAAATGACCACACGGCAAAAATTTACAAGGATCCATTCCCTCATCTTGTTAACCTTCCTTGGCTATATGTTTTTGGTGCTTCTCGTGTTTATTGTTTCTTCGATTTTCACCTAATGGTGAGGAAGGTACGTATAACATGTTGAGCCTCTTCATCCATTATCGATGAGAAATTTTGGAAACTATCCCAAAGTTCTCGAATTTTCTCATCAGTTTTGTGTTAATTAGATAGTCTTTTAACTTCAACACAGTTTTACTATTTATATTTGCGTGTTATAGTTTTTTAATTCGGCTTTTTTTTTTTGTTTCTTTTTGCAGAATCAATTTCTTACTGGTGGATATGGTTTGGGCTCTTTTGTGCTACTATCCCAAAGTTCTCGAATTTTCTCATCAGTTTTGTGTTAATTAGATAGTCTTTTAACTTCAACACAGTTTTGGTATTTATATTTTTGCGTGTTAATAGTTTTTTAATTCGGCATTTTTTTGTTTGTTTGTTTTTGCGGAATCATTTTCTTACTGGTGGAAATGGTTTGGGCTCTTTTGTGCTGGTTTTTTTTTTTTTTTTTCTTCTTGCTTTTACAGCTCTGGGCTGGTTTTCTGTACATTTTTTTGGGCCTTGCCTTATGCTGGCTTTAGTTTGTTTGGTTTCAAAAATTTACATCTTTGATACAATGACGTAATTTTACTAGATTTATTTACTTGCTTGTAAATTGTAAATTAACATTTTTCTCTTTAACATGAATGATATATTTACATTAAGAGTTGAAGAACTAGTTGAATATAAGAGTGCGCAACGAATAAGATTGCAAAATAATAAGAATATTATTAAACAAACTGAGAATGCCGAAACGGCTACAAAATCCTAAGAGACTACATTGTGGCTAACTTATTCTCAAACTAAATTACAAGCTCTATTTATAGAGCAATAAACCTAAGAAACCCTAATGCGTAAATGCCAAAAATACCCTACTACAAAATAAAATCAAATCTCTAATTAATTTCCTAAATAAACTTAATAAATTCCAACACTGTGAGATCCCACATCGCCCAGGGGAGTGATCCTTATATGTATATTCTCATCCCTACCTAGCGCGAGGCCTTTTGGGAGCTCACTGGCTTCGGGTTCCGTAGGAACGCCGAAGTTAAGCGAGTAGCGCGCGAGAGCACTCCCATGATGGGTGACCCACTGGAAAGTTCTCGTGTGAGTTCCCAGAAACAAAACCGTGAGGGCGTAGTCGGGGCCCAAAGCGAACAATATCGTGCTACGGTGGTGGAGTGGGCCCGGGGATGTGGTGGACCCCGGGCCGGGATGTGACAATTTGGTATCAGAGCCTAATCTTGGCCGTGGTGTGCCGACGAGGACGTCGGGCCCCTAAGGGGGGTGGATTGTGAGATCCCACATCGCCCAGGGGAGTGATCCTTATATGTATATTCCCATCCCTACCTAGCGCGAGGCCTTTTGGGAGCTCACTGGCTTCGGGTTCCGTAGGAACGCCGAAGTTAAGCGAGTAGCGCGCGAGAGCACTCCCATGATGGGTGACCCACTGGGAAGTTCTCGTGTGAGTTCCCAGAAACAAAACCGTGAGGGCGTAGTCGGGGCCCAAAGCGGACAATATCGTGCTACAGTGGTGGAGTGGGCCCGGGGATGTGGTGGACCCCGGGCCGGGATGTGACAAACACCCCCCGTCAAACTCATGGCGGTGCACGACATGGGTTTGCCAAAGTAGATGTGGATGCAAAAATCCAAATTCCAGTGCTAGTGCCGATGCCGATGCCAATCGCAATACCAATGTTGATGCCAATGCCAATACCAATGCCGATGTATACCAATACCAATGCCGAGTGCAAGAATACGTGGGCCACAAAACCCCAAAACAACCATTTTTTTTTTCTTTCTTCTTCCTTCCTTCCTTTTCTTCTGTGCGAACCAACAACATTAGCCTTTTTTTTTTCTTTTTTTTTTCCGCGGGTGTACTGTTGTGGACGGATCCAGATGCAGGGTTAATCAAAAGTCAAATCACGAACTACTCTGGACTTCGATTCAAACAAAAGCAAGTGTGGAGTCTCAATGTCGTCTGGCAAGACGCAGCTGTGAGACTACACAAAGTGGTGCGATGATACGGGCCTTTTTCAGACTTTTTCCTTGCAAACAATCAATACCAACCAACAAATCTAAAACGAACAACGACAAAGGCAAACAAATTGATACCAACAAGAATAGATTGAACCCTAAGGACCGAATCCGCTCTGATACCAAGTTGAATATCAGAGTGCGCAACGAATAAGATTACAAAATAATAAGAATATTATTAAACAAACTGAGAATGCCGAAACGGCTACAAAATCCTAAGAGACTACATTGTGGCTAACTTATTCTCAAACTAAATTACAAGCTCTATTTATAGAGCAATAAACCTAAGAAATCCTAATGCGTAAATGCCAAAAATACCCTACTACAAAATCAATCAAATCTCTAATTAATTTCCTAAATAAACTTAATAAATTCCAACAAAACTAAGCTAAAACACACAATGAACCAACAATAATAATTGATATCGAACTTATCATCCACGGAGTCAAATTTAAAGATCTCTTATTTACAAGTAGAGAGTGAAAAATTGAAAAATTATAATTAACTTCAGTTACCCTGAAATTTCGAAACAAGAAATTCTTTAGGATTTCTTTTTTTATCTTTTACTTCACTTAGGGGTAGGGATAGGTAATTTCTGCTAACTTGATTAACATCGAAACTTGCATGAAATTTACATGAAAGAACTCGCATGATCAAAATTGCAATGTAAGAACTTGCATTTTTGTTTATCAAAAACCAAAACTATTAAGAACCATACCATGAGTTCCTTAATAAAAAAACACAGGCACTGTCAAGGACGCTTCAAAAGAATTATCACTCGATGAGGCCCAATACGTGTCTCGCTTACACGACCAAGGTGACGAAGAACCTGTGAAGCAGCAAAATGCCCAAGGAAGACCTTACACTTACCAAGTCATCATCTTCCATGTAAATATAGCACATAAACTCTTTTTCTTAGTCATTGTTCAAACTTAAGACCTCTTTGTTAGAGGAGAAATGAGATCTTTAACCAAATCATACGCCAGGTATATCCTATGTACATGACTGCCTAACTCGATTTACCTCAACAGAGAAGATAATAAAAACAGGACAACAGGTCTGTGGAGATAATAAAGCTTCATGCTAATCTTTAAAGCATTTCATAAGCACCATAGAGCTAAACAATTAACTACAAAAACAGAATTTTTATGCTATTTAAAACCAACAGTAGCACGAGTATGCTAAAACTACTTTTAGGATCAAAGTCCCCCTGAAATCAAGCACAGCATGCTTGAAATAAATATTTACCAGGATAACTTTACCAATACATAAATTAACCAGTTTGTAGTTCATGATGCATGGGAAGGTCAGTATATTTACTATTTGCTCAAGTTATGCCAAAAACGATGAAGTTTTCTTTAATTACACTATAATATTTCTTCCCTAACTTCTCAGTTTTTATAAACATACGAGTCTGAAAGAGCAAAGGCAAGGCGCAAGCTTATAGTTAGTATTGCTTGTCCATTGTTGTCAGGCTTTAAGGTTGGTCATTTCATGTCAGTTTCGAGAAAGAAGTGTTTTCAATTTACTCCTGTCATTGCAATGTCCCTCATTTCCTGCATATTTTCATAAATAAACAGTTACATGCGATGCTCAAGAATACGACACCTTCGCCAAGGGTGGACAGGCTTCTATAAAGAGGGAGCTACGTCTCATTTTGTAACCCATGCCCTTGGCCACCAATAGAACTCCCACAAGACAATGTAAAACCTATAACCTGGTTAAGTTTACTTACCAGCGCCCTGTCCCAAAGATCTCCTGCTACCTGCATGATAATTGGTACCCATTGTCAGATGTCCGCTCGAGCGGAAAGCCACTCCAATTAACTTTGTGGACATCGAGAAGCGCATGAAGAATTTGGAGAACTCAAGCAGAACAACTCCTCAAACCCAAATTTCTAATTTCGGTTATGGAAACATGAGCACTATAACCCCCGAAGGAGAGCCTATAGTATCTATCACTTATCGTCCCGACCTCCACAAATGTCGCTGGTCCGAGCAGGGATCCCTTGTGCGACGGGCAAGTCACCAATATAACTTCTAGAGACAAACTTTGGGAACCACAAAATTCCCCTCTCCAGAACGCAATAGGAACGCCGAGGGTGGAGCCTCGTCACCTAAGATTCGAAGAACCTGAATTTCCTAAAAACCAAGAGCGTCGACGTCCCTTGGATAGAGAAAACCCTAGGGGTTCGGTCAGGAACGACCATCCTTGTACCCCCAGCAAACCGATGGTCCGGGTTAGAATTCCTATTTCGATGGCAATCAAAATCACTCCCCCACTAGAGAAATTTCCTAACCTCGGTTCAAGTCGTTTCGTGGTGATTCTAACCCAGATTACCATGTCATGCACTATCAAAAAGCTATGGCCCTATACATCAACGATGCTTGGATGTGCAAAACGTTCCCATCCACCCTGAAGAGGGGCTAGCTATGAGATGGTACTGGGAGTGGCCGCTAGGACCATTAACTATTTCGAAAATTTGGTTGACATCTTCACGAACACTTATTCAATATATCGTGATATTCACAAGAGTCACGAAGCGATATTCAGGATGATCCCTCAATATAAAGATGAAAGTCTCTGAACCTATCTGTAGCACTTACGCGGGAAGTTGGCGGAAGTGGAAAAACCAGATGATAAGTTGGCCACCATGGCATTCAAACAAGACCTGTAAGTGCATTCACCTCTTTCCCAGAAGCTAAACAAGAGGAAGTATGACTACGCCACTTTGGGCGAGCGCTTAGATATAGCCAATGATCTGACTAACTAGGATGGAAAAACTAGAAGAACAACAGCCGAGCTAGATTACCCCATGAAGACTAACGGAAGAAAGGCCAACAAGGACAACCATCTTCTTTCTCCGCGACAAGCTGCCAAAGAAGGACGTTGGGACAAACAGGCCCTGCCAAAGCCAAAGTAGTATATTGCTCTGACCATCACAACATCCTCCACAACATAAAGGATAAGTCATTCCTCCAACACCCAAAACCATTCCCGGAGCACTTGGCTAAAAAAAACCTAAACGAATACTTTTTTTTCCACAAGAGTACTGGCCATGCCACCAAGGGCTGCCGAATGTTGAGAGATCACATTGAAAAACTGCTAGATTAGGGGCATTGTTGGAAATTTATCAGAGACAAAGCCAAGAAGGAAGGCTCAGACAAACCGAAGGATAAAGATCGATCAGACAAGCACATTGACGATGAAGATAGACGATAGACGAAGAAGCTCACTTTTAACATAAATTGTACCCCCAATGGATGAGAAACTCTGAATGACAAAGAAATGATGGAAAGGGTCACAAGAAGTCCAATACCCATTACCTTGAGATGGACTCTCTGCCGACGTCTTCAGATCGAATAAAAAAAAGGTAATCCGAACTACACGTGGTTTGTTTTCCTTCCTGGGATATGTAGGCTGTCCATTCTAAACTCAATCGCAACGCAAGCGTCTGTGTGAAGACAAGTCAATAGAGAACTCAATCGCAATGCCGCCGTCTACGTTTATTGTCAAAAGTGATCATTTATGTAACTTTTACATTATATCATCTTTTTCTTAGAACTACACCAATGATTTGATTCTTCTCCCCAGAGATATTAGACAATCCTTCTCAAATTCAATCACACCTCCTTGTCAATTAATTCTATTTTCGCCATGAATAAGGAAAAATATTAGACGGTTGCCCACAAAAACATGGAGGACCGTAGAACCCAGCGCTCTTATGTCAGGCCCCACGGCCCAACCCTCTCGCGATGTAGTTGTTGGCCCAGAAAAAAGGCCCACGCGTCTCCTTCTCTCTCGCTCTTTCGGCACAAGTGACCAGAAAGGGGCAGGCGCCCCCGCATTGCCTTTCTCTCCCTCTCTCTTGCACGGGCCTAAGCTCATCAGCCAAGACTGCACCCCAGTGTCCAGGTCCACGCCAGCCGTGTGCCGAGTCGTAGCTCGCGTTGCCAGCTTCTTGGCCCTAGCCAGCCATTCCCGCCGCACCGAGTATACAGCAGCAGCACAACAGCCTCGTGGCTGCTTTATCCCCATCCTCAACTCACTCTAGGCCAATTTTTCAAGCCTCGAGGCTCCAGAAAAATAAAGAAGGAGGAAAAATTAATTTTTTGCTTACCTTGGTGCGGCACGGAGAAGAAGGAAAGCAACGAGAGACGATTGTTTACAAGGGCAAGTGAAGATGAAGACTAGGGGAGGGAGAATAAATTTCGTTTGGCTTTCTCTCTTTCTTATAGGGATAAAAATTGCTCTCCAAATTTATTTAACTCCCTACTTATGGCAGACTTAAACGAGTTTTGGTTGCAATTGGTTTCCCTTTCCCAGAAGAATTTATCTCCAAGTCAAAGTAGAAGATCTACATCAAATTGGAAAACAACTCTCTACTTACTTAAGTAGCTTGGGATTTCTACACCTACTGCCATTTTCTACTAGCAGCCCAGCAGGTGTGGGGGCATTTGTGGAGTGAAAAAACAATCACAAAAATCCACAATGCGACACGTGGACTTTTACTCAAGAAAGACAAGATTGCCCTCATTAAATGGGCAGGGTTCTCAAGCGTCCCCATGCGCAACTCAACATCCCCGGAATTTCAAGAAGCTGACTACGACTACTCACAACTCATATGCTCGTGGAGTTGAAAAGTCAAAGGTATTAAAGATAAAGATTACTTACTAAATCCAATCTTAAATACAATCCTAAATGTAGACCAACACTTCAAGTAAGAATTCATATCACCATCAGTTAGAGATATTCCCATCATCATTCCAAGATATTATCTTCTAATTAATATCTTGGAAATATTCTTTCGTTGCAAATCCTACGGATGACATAACTTGGCCAATAGGAAGCCGCCTCAAAACCCTGCACCAATGGCCGGCCGCATCCCCCTATTCTTACCCTCATCTCCACCAAATTTTGGTAAGCTTTTCACTATATAAAAATCCCTAAGCACTTGCTCTATTCACAGTTACTAACTTCGAATCAGAGACCTTTTGGCCAACCCCCTCCCCCTCTCCCCCAGCTCTTCGTGGGCGCGTGAGGCTTTGGTTTTTTATTGAACGTGTTGATTGTTTTGTAGGTACTTTTCGTCAAGATTGAAGATGGGGGAAATTGTCTATTCCAATATATATTTTAGCATGTGTGGCCCCTTGGTTACAATTGATACGTTTGTCCTGTGTGCGTTTTTTTATCGTTCTTAATAAAGTTTCATTTAATTAGAAGAATTTTTTTTTTAGGATAACTAATTAAAAGCTACATGAAGATTTATTATGTTGTTGCATGAGTGACAAACAACGTACTAATTGAAGAAAGTTGAGGTTCCATTATAAAACCAATTAGTAATTAATATGGGGATGAGCTTGCCCAATTACTTAATTATAAGCACGTGCAATGTCCCTACTCTCATGAATGTAGAATTCAATTTCAAAGCTAGGACTGGAGTTTAGTAGTATTTATGTTAGTTACTTGTTTGACTTTTAACTAGACAGAGTGTTAGTGGGTTACATAGTTAGTTGTTAGGAGAGGACAAAAATCGGTAGGAATCAAAACGGTCCAAAAGTGCATAAATATAATTGTTTTTTTACCATTACAGTAAAGTGTCATCTGCATAAAATGTTATGAAAACTAAAAGTCTTGAAAATACTACTTGATCTCGAAGTTATATTCAACTATATTGTTTCAAAATTAAAGATTTCAAAAATTAAATCATAAATCTGAAAAGATGTAATTTGAGTTGACGTAAATTGATAATTGTATTTAACAAAAATAATCACTTAAAAATGAGATTGATTTTTCGCAAGAATGTGTGGCTAACAACATTATTATTTGTCTACCAAGATGAGTCTAATATATACAAGAACTTTAACAAAGAGTTCAACTCGATCCATTATAACTAGACCTGGCATTCGAGTCGTGTTTCTCGTGTTCGTATCGTTTTCGTGTCATACCCGATATCTTAACGGGTCGTGTCGTGTAACACCCGTTAAAATAAACGGGTAAAATGACCCGACCCGAATCGACCCGATAATATTAACGGGTAATATGACCCGACCCGTTACTCGTTAAGGAAAATATATTTTAAACCAATAAATAATTAAATAAAAAACATAATACTTTTTTTGAGTGAAAATGCATTTTTCTTTTTAAGTATTGTCACATCCAAAACATAATATTTACATATCCAAAATAAGAGCATAATAAAAAAACATTAGAACATTACAAAATAACAAATGTTCAAAAGATTTGTAAAATTAAGGACATTTGAACATTAGAACATCTTGCACATTTTCTTCCAATCAACCCCTTCAATGTAGAAGTATAAAAAATATAGAAAAAAATATATAAATGCTCGTAATAACAAGCTTTACAACTTTCGTGAAGAGTTTAACTTCGAAATTCGTCACTATAATCATATAAATCATAGATCAAAATTTAACCGTTGATTATTGTTTACATTTACGCTTCATTTTTCTCATCAAATTTTGTTTTTCCAGATTTTGTTTTTTGAAAACATGATCTATTAGAGGATGCAAGAAGATGAACGGTTTGGATCGTTGATATTATGTTCAGAGTTTTAAGATTAGTGAAAATATTGCTTGATGTTTATAAAGTTTCTACAAACTATATGACATCGACTCATATTTCAGTTAACCGTAAATATCGAAACGTGATATCAAAGATCTAAACCGTTCAGCTTCTTACATCCGCCCGATGATCATGTTTTCAAAAAAGAAAATTTAAAAAATGAAATTCAGTAACAAGAAATAAAGCGTAAATGACAATCGACGGTTAAATATAAATTTAAGGTTTATGGATTATAGTGTTGGATTTCGAAGCTGACCCCTTCATAAAAGTTGTAAAGGTTGTCATTATGAGTGATTGGATATTTTTTTTACATTTTTTACACTTCTACAATAATTATTATTAATTTTGCCCTCAAATAAAAAACATTATTTACGAGGGTTCGGAGGATTTTAAAAATCTAAACACTAATGTAAGTGTAACCATTATCTACTCGTAGAGGAATAATGATGAATCACAAGTGTTTATATATTATTTCACATTTTTCATACTTGTATGTATGTCTTCTTAGTTCATGCCTATACAAATACTATACTAGTTTATTTTAATTTTGAACAAGAACATGTTAAGTAAAATTTATTATCCTAGTAATGATGATAATAAAGAACTCTCACAATAAAAATAAATAATGATTAATTTTTTTTTTATAACTTATATAGAATAATAATACAAAACTATATATTTAATAAAGAATATATTGTATATATTAATATGGCTATTGTATTTTATAATAATTTTTTTAGTAATTAAACTTTAAAATTATCAAAATAATTTTTTTCTTAACGGGTCGAAACGGGTCACCCACGTGTATATCTGTTAAGAACCCGTTATTAACGGGTCACCCGATAAGTTATCGTGTTGACCCGAAATCCGTTATTTTCGTGTCGTGTCATCGTGTCGTGTCAGAAACTAACATCTCAATAGTTAAAACAGTGTGAATACTCATCCTTTTTCTAATTAATGTAGCATTTGACTTGAACATTAAAAGTCGGAAAATAATATAAAACAGGAATCACCGATTTATCCTTTTTTAGTCGAGATCAAAAAATTAAATAAACTCAATAGTTGCCATTTGATCAAGTAATAATTCTTGGAAGAAGGTTTTTTTATTTTATTATTATTATTATTTTTTATTTTATTTCTTACATCAAAGTTTCAGAAAGTACAAGGAAAATTGTCATCCTCCAAGCAGTGGCATGCATGGATGAGTACCTACCTAATGCCCAATATTATTAGAGCCTTGTTCACCTACAACCTCATGATTTAAGGAAATTGTGTTCTTCTACTATTCGATTTTAATCTAACGATGGAAAAGATTTAAATTTTATTGTTGTATTTTGTCTTTTCTCGTTGGATTAAGATTGGAACGGTAAATGACCACAATTTTCTTAAACCATATGTAGAGCCTTAGAAAACAGAACTCTTATTATATATACTAGTATATGCACACACACACACAAAATGTGTGTGAAATCTTTTACTTTTGTTTTTAAAATTGAAGGAAAAAGGAAGAGAATGAGAGAGAACGTGGGAGTGGGGGAGAGAGGAAGAGGTTAATTTTTAATTTTGTGTTTTTTAATTTCTTATTTTAAATTAGAGATGATAAAATCACATGTAGGTGAGGCTTAAATAAAAAAACAATAAAATGTCTTTTCACCTTCTTTTGATTGACAAAGAAGGTTTCATTAAATGTAGACTAGGGTATAAGCACACACTTTGTGTGTGTACAATTACTATTTTGCCCTCTTTATGTAAATATTATATATCAAAAGTGAAGGTAAAATAGAAAAAATGGGGATATGATTGTCATTTTGTCAAAAGGTACAAAATTACTATTTTGCCCTCCACATGTCAATATTGTGTATTCAAAAGTGAGGGGCAAAATTGGAAGAAAATGGGCAAAAAATTGACAAGCCATCTTCTCTTAATAATATAGATAGATAGATTAGATAACTATACATTTAAATGCCACTTAGTACTACGGTTTAGTAGTATTCCTCTTCACTTGTAAGTGAGAGGTCTTAGGTTCGATTCTCGCCAAAGACGAAGTTAAACCACATTATTATGGCAAGCCCATTATAAGATTTAGCCCACTCCCCACCCCTTAGTGTAGATACTATCGTTTGTTCCAAAAAAAAAAAAAAAACTATACAGTTACATAGGTATTTAATTGGTTAAATTAGGTTTCATTGGATTTAGATCGGACAGTAAATGACCACAATTTTCTTAGACCATAGAGCCTCAGAAAACGGATATTTAATTGGTAGGTTGCCTCCACTAAATCTTGGGAGACAAAATGTATAGGGAGCTTCAATCTGGTTGTCAAGTAGAGGGAAACGATCCCATCTTGGAAACTGTATATTTTCCCAGCTCTCTTCTCCCTTTTTTTTATTTTTATTTTTTATTTTTTATTTTTTTTGTCCTAATCTTTTTTCTTTGGGATTTAATGAGAAAGAAAAATAATTGGAAAAACAAACAAACAAGGAACGGAATTTAACAACTTTTTGGTGATGGGGATTAGGCGTATTCAATATGAACCGTTGGATCGCATTGGGAAGAGGCACGTAGGGTTCCCAAATTATGGATTTGTTAAGAATTTTGGCTACTAGGAATACAATGGGATGTTTGTCTCCATTACCGATAAAAACGATATATTGATCTCTTACTTCTTGTTTTGGGATTTTAAAAGTTCAGTTGAATTACATTTATAGTTTATATGTTTTTGGGGACACCCTTGAAAATGTTGCATCTTATGTCTCTCATGGTTAGGTTTGGGTCCTCTGGGACATGGTGCATGCCTAATGACACTGACCACTTTATTAAGTTGATTTTTTGTAAACTAATGATCTCAAATATTAATAAATTAAGTCACTCAGTACTATGGTCTGATGATATTCTTTTTCATTTGAATCTTGTAGATGGCGAATTCGATACCAAATTAAGTTGCCCATTGTGTGATTTTGCCGAACTCTCCATCCTCTTAGTGTAAAAAATATCGATGTACTAAAAAAGAAATATTAATAAATTAACTTGACTTGGGGAAATATGGTTGAATGAACAATATGCAGAAGGTAATGAAGGTCAAGCAGCAAAAAAGGTTCACTGTCTTTTCTTGGCATAACAAACTAATAAAAAAAAAAATAAGAAAAAGATTATTTCTTTGAAGCTTGAAGTTCACTGCATTGTTAACGACCTCAAAAAGGCACAACATAAGGAGTAGTCATAACCTAAACCTGCCAAAAGTCCCCAAGTTAACGTGTAAAGGAATTGAACAAGCTATTGCTATATATTAGAATTAATAGTTCCCTATATATGTAGCTACACACATTTTTATCTCGAAAACAAGTGGTGTATTAATTTGAACCCTTACCAATTAGATGTACTCTACTATACCAATTATGTCGGACTCGTTGTAATTACCAAATGATATACTTAGTGGCAGAGCCAAACTTATAGAGGATGAGGTGCCTTTCGTGAAGTGTAAAGAGGGGAATTCGGGAATATGGAAGGCAAATGGGAAAGAAGAAGGCAGAACATAGAAAGAAGAATGCCATGTAGCCTCTGGTCTTTAGGTGACTCTTAACATTGAAGAAGACTTTTATGACATGGACACACGCCACTTATACTGTTGTCACTTAGTTTTTTCCTATTCCACTCGACTATCACATTGGGTGGGAAAGTTTTCTAATTTTTGTCCGGTGGACTTCGCCGGCAAATACTCTTGTAGCAATTCACTTTGAATTTTCTTTTTACTTCTTAGAAGAACTTATATTCAAAATCCAAATCCAGAAAGACTAAAAGGGGATTAAAGATATAACACCGATATATCTACTATATATCAACTTGTTGCATTAGAAAGCCAACTGCTAATTAACCTTCCTTAAAGGAATTTTATATATATATATATATATATATATACCTGTTGACCGAAAAGAAAAAAAAAAGAAAGAAATACAATGCCATGCATGTTATATGAAAATCAACTAGAAGTGTGGGGTCATTCTACAACGCCATGCACCTCCTTGAAAGAGTAATTGTGAGATCTCACATCGCTCATGGGTGTAGATCTTGTAAGCCTTATATGTATATTCTCATCTCTACCTAGCATGAGGTTTTTTATGAGCTCACTGGCTTCAGGTTCCGTAGGAACTCCGAAGTTAAGCGAGAATGGGCCAGAGCATTCCCAGGATGGGTGACCCCCTGGGAAGTTCTGCTCGCGTGAGTTCCCAAAAACAAAACCGTGAGGGCGTGGTCGGGGCCCAAAGCGGACAATATCGTACTATGGCGGAGTCGAGCCCGGGATATGGTCGGGGCCCGTGGTCGGGGCCCAAAGCGGACAATATCGTACTATGGCGGAGTCGAGCCCGGGATATGGTGGGGGCCCGAGCCGGGATGTGACAGTAATACTAGGGAAACTAAATTTAGAGACTAAATTTTGGAAACTAAAGGACATATAAGTTGATAATTGGTTTATTACTTAAACGTTGATAGACTTGCTCATTTCTATTGGTGACTCATCATTTAGTTTGCAATTTCATCTCCCTATCAATACTCTAATTGAAAACCAACCACTTCATATCTGATACATTCATGCGCTCAACCAATCAATGGATGCGATCAGGTCATGTATCATAGGACGTCTTTACTGCTTTTATGTTATTGTTTTACATCCATAATTTGAAGGGTTCCTTGAGCTCCATGTTCATTAAAAGATCACAATTAAATATATCAAAGATCTGTGTGTGTCCTGAGCTTTACGATTACCACTGGTAAATTTACGTGTTTTACAGAAGGCAAAACTGGGCAGGTAAACTATTTTTCATTCAAACTTTCCTGTATATTTAAATTATGGGAGTCCTGGCCTACTCGTAATTAACTACAACAGCATTTCTAAGATAGTGTTATGTAAGAAGAAGATGAGGCATTCTCTGATGTACATATAATAATGGATGATTGAAAAGCCTGGTAACACATCCAATATCCATTTTTGTTATACTGTCATATCATATGTCATAACTTATATATAGTACTTTTTGCCGGCAAGAGCATGAAGCTAGGAGGAATTCTGTGAGGCCTTACTGGTTTCTTGACTGCAATAATTTCCCACATGCATATTGGTGGAATGGATTGAAAGAGATAGTGAGAAGTATATATATATTAGTTTTAAAGCAAAAGCTCGGAAAAAAAAAGAAGGTAAAGCAACAAAATTAGGGTTCGATATATAATGATATATGTTATGAAGGTCTCAGTTATGAGAGGGAGGGTGTGTCTTTGGGGGTGAGTAGTCCAGATTATTAAACCCAGGTTGCTTCTGAACTCCACGCTTCTTGCGAGGCACACGCCATGAAACCGAAACGAAAGACGACTTATCATGCTTTGAAGTACTTATTGGATGATCAGCACCTGGGGCTGAGGTTGAAACTTTTATGATTTTTTTGGGAATGGTCTTCAGATCATCATTGGTCCTTGTGTGCTTCAGCTCTTTGTTATTAATACTATCACTTTGTAGTACTGTGCTTTCTCCTTTTTCCACTTGATCAAGTGATGGCTTTGATGAGAAAGACTTCATCATTGACATAGCTGGAATTTTATGATCTGAAACCTTTGCTTTAGTACTCTGCACAAAACCATAAAGCTTGTTAATTAATTAGTTAACTGGCTTGGTATAATTTCATCCAATTTTTTGGATTTGGAGTGGCAATAAGTTGATTGCAAGAACCAATCTATATAGTATCTGGTACACTGCCGATACAATGAAATAATACCCAAAATTAACGTAGAGCTAATAATATATCGACACTGCATTAGGTACTGTAAATTGATTCCAATGTCAAACACTCTTTCCCAATCAACTATTTACGTTGTGACACAACTCAAAATGAAAAAGATATAAGAAAAACTATTTAATTACATATATATGCACCATATCTTACCTTGTTGATGAGGTGAAATTTGTTGTCAGGCTCCTTATGAACCGCACCAAGACGCCGGGCATTACATGCATGGAAAGAAAGGCATAGAAGATAAAGAAGAAGATAATGAGCAGTACTGGTTGACATATTGATTGAGAAACACAGACTATAGATTCGTTTTTGAATCCTGCAGATATATAGAGATATGGAGACTAAAGCAAGCTAGGTTAAGTAATGGGGTGTTGGTAGTACTATGGTAGCTGGTGGCTGATGAGATATATGCAGTGGGAGGGGGAGAGAGAGAGAGAGAGAGAGAGAGAGAGAGAGAGAGAGAGAGAGAGAGAGAGAGAGAGAGAGAATGAGAGCATTAAATGCTGGTATTTGATATCATAAGAGATTTAAGAGGTTGGTCGGTCTAGAAAGCACAAGAACATGGAGGTGTATGGGTGAGGACAAAGGACTAGTAGTAGAAAAGGGAAATGAAGAGATGGGTGGTCTCCCCTTCAGTCCTTTCCCCGTTCTCTCAAATTTCAATTGTGTTGGGTCCCAAGACACACCCACCAGAAGAAAGAGATGCAACTCAATCCTCCTTCAAAATATATATGGATGGGGGCCTGGCCTTGTGGGGAGAGAGAGAGAGAGAACTAAATTTCTTTTAACTGGAGAAAGTAAGTAAACTAAATATAATATACAGTAGAAAATGGGACTGCATGCACAAGAAGTGAAACAAATAACAGAATCAAGAAAGCTAGTGTCTATTGTCTGCCTAATTTCTCACACCGAGGCACAATTCAATGTTACTTGTCTTTAAGTTATACGTAGATTAATCGCACCATTTGCAAATTGTGCGTCCTTGATCCTAGCCCCTGCCTGTCTTTTTACCCTCTTGGACCTGGGACAACTTAATAACCAAATAATTTAGTTTATTTTAATTAATTAGTAATTACAACTTAACTTTGAGTGTTATAAGAGAAATTAATCATCAAACCACGTTAGACACATATATACGTAAGATTAACATCCTTGCTAATTATATTTTGTAAAGCCATGCATGTTCTTAATTTGTTTACAAGGAATGAAGCAAATATTAGGAGAACGAGAAAGTTTCTTCTTTTGTAATTGATGCACATGTTGAACAGATAAATTCTTATAAGCTAATGAACTAAGCAACAGCGTAGGTAATTCCATACTTATAACCTCACTTTCATCCATTATTTTGGATAATAACTCAAACAATAAAATTATTTGTACCACGTGTTGATCTATTATCAACCACCTACATATTGAGAATGATAAATTTCACGTATAATATGCTTGTAAAATCGAACATTTGCATGTTCAAGTTGAATTTAGGTTGCGTGAACCTTGAACTCGAACTTAGTCAGTTTGTTTGGTTTTGAAAATATTAAGTACATGCTTTTCTCTGGATTGTTCAAAGGCCGGTTTGAATTTGAACGATCTTGGATATATAAAGGTTTAAACCCATCTTAGTCACGGCCTTACTGATTTTGGCAGAGGCGTATGATTTTAGGAATTACTGCATTGGTGAAGTGAAGGCATTCTACAATTACACTCGGTCCTTTTCTAAAATTGGGTGAAGGCTAGAGAGGTTAGTTTGTAAAATTCATGATTTATTAATGGAAGTTTAGGGATTTATGGGGCTAACATATGTGTGTGCGTATATATACACACATACACACACATATATAGCCTATATATGTGGACTAAATGGAGCTGTTTGGGTGAGCACTTCATGACAGTGATGAATTAGTTGGTCAGCATTCATCGACCTCTAAATGCCTTTTAATTAGTCCCTTCCGTTGTATACGTATAAAAATATGGAAAAGATTTGTGCGTACATGCAATAGAAAATTTAAAATATTTACCGAACCACATGAGATGTCCGTTAGAAAGTAAAAAAGTTAACAATGACATATGGAGTACTCTATAATCTATAATCTCCTTTTTATGTAGGGTTGGTTGCAAATTAGCTGGATATTTGTATACATATATATTAGATAGTAGATTGGCAAAAAAGTTAATTAAGAAGCTTCCCCAAATTTGGTTTCTTAATGCAGTAGTGTTGGCTCGATCAACATTCTAACACAGTAACCCATAGGTATATGGAAGCGGTTCCAACAAAAAAACAGTATGGAAATGGAGCATTGAGTGGTTTAGCTATTGCAGGCAGTGTGCTGGGGACTAGGGTTTCAATATCCTTTATTACCATTAGTTTATTTGATGCTTAGTTCTCATGTGAACTAGTGTGCATTAGTTGTAAATTATAAATTCGTCGATTTTCTCTTATGTATACGATTTATAAATTATAGTAAACTCTGTGGTCAATTGTACGTACAGTCACATTCTAATGTTTTGGCGTTATCCCGTAGATTTTGAGTGTACTTTAAATATGAAAAGTGACAATTTTCAACAGTATAATAAAGAGATGAGACCTAAAAACTAGTGTTTAAAATAGGGAGTTTTAACGAAAAGCACGCGGTACTGTTCACTTTAACGAAAAATCACATTTTTACACTAAAAAGTCAATCCTGATACTATTCACTTTACCATTTATTTTGTCCTTATCGTTAAAATTCAAAGTTTTCAAGCCCTTTTTATTAGTTTTCCTTCTAAAATATCTCACATTGTAAATGAAAGTGTTAAAAGATCTTATATTCTTTACCCATTTATTATTGGTTTCGAATTGGATGTTCACATTCTACTAACATGCTCACTTTACTGGATATTGCTATTTGGTCATAAATAAAAATAAGGCATTTTTGGGCCAATATGTTTTTCTTTACACAAAGTCGCTCAAATCCAGCCCACAAACTTCAAAGCCCAATTCGGGATCCCATCCTAGGGCTCGGGCTACCTCATTTTCATCTCAACTTGTCTGAGGGCTCGAACAAGGTTCTCCCCGAAGCTTGTTGTAAGCCAGCAGAAGACCAGATCGGGAATATCCCACCTTCTTAAATGTCAATGAATCCGACAATGCTGATGTCACGGCAATATGGGTGATTTTCGGAAGGATCAGATCAAAAACAACATTTTCAATTTCTGTTAAAAAATTTGGAATCAAATCAGATTGGATAACAATTTTCAAATTCAGAATTTTTGGTATAATCAGAAATTTTGAAATCAGAATAATCTTGAAAATTTCAGAACATAAGTCGAAAATTCATACTTTTATGTTTTTTTTTAGTACTCTCTTAATTTTTTCGTGCGTGAAACTTATTGTTCTTTCTTAATATTGATATATACTTATGTATAAGTTCAATTAATATTGTGATGTACTAGTTTGCTTATCTTTTCTAATATTTATGTGTATGTTTAATATAAAAACAATTAACAAAATGTATTATAAAAAACTAACAGTAAAATACAAACATTGGATTACAAAATGTATAATTTGCGTAAATAACTGTAAAAAATTGGAATTTTTTGGATTATTAGAATAAGTTCAGAACACTTCGAAAAAATTTGGATAAAAAATTTGAAATTCTCAAAATTACTAGGGAATTTTAAAATGACGAAAATTGAAATGACGGAATTTTGTTTTCTAGAATTTATGAATTTTCTTGTTTGGTTAACTTAAAAGAACAATGGAATTTGAATACGAAATTTGTTATTTTTAAACTCTCACTCATTGAAATTGAGAAATGACACATGTTTACATGGAATTTAAACTTGGGAATTGAAGGTCTCATGACACACCCCGACCGAGATCGAGGCATGTGAGATCCCACATCGTCCAGGGGAGTGATCTTTATATGTATATTCTCATCCCTACCTAGCGCGAGGCCTTTTGGGAGCTCACTGGCTTTGGGTTCCATGGGAACTCCGAAGTTAAGCGAGTAGCGCGCGAGAGTACTCTCATGATGGGTGACCCATTGGGAAGTTCTCGTGTGAGTTCCCAGAAACAAAACCGTGAGGGCGTAGTCAGTGGTGGAGCGGGCCCAGGATGTGGTGGACCCCGGGTTGGGATGTGACAATTTGGTATCAGAGCCTAACCCTGGCCGTGGTGTGCCGACGAGGATGTCGGGCCCCTAAGGGGGTGGATTATGAGATCCCACATCGCCCAGGGGACTGATCCTTATATGTATATTCCCATCCCTACCTAGCGCGAGGCCTTTAGGGAGCTCACTGGCTTCGGGTTCCATGGGAACTCCGAAGTTAAGCGAGTAGCCCGCGAGAGTACTCCCATGATGGGTGACCCACTGGGAAGTTCTTGTGTGAGTTCCCAGAAACAAAACCGTCAGGGTGTAGTTGGGGCCCAAAACGGATAATATCGTGCTACGGTGGTGTAGCGGGCCCGGGATGTGGTGGACCCCGGGTCGGGATGTGACAATTTGGTATCAGAGCCTAACCCTGGCCGTGGTGTGCCGACGAGGACGTCGGGCCCGTAAGGGGGGTGGATTGTGAGATCCCACATCGCCCAGGGGACTGATCCTTATATGTATATTCTCATCCCTACCTAGCGCGAGGCCTTTTGGGAGCTCACTGGCTTCGGGTTCCATGGGAACTCCGAAGTTAAGCCAGTAGCGCGCGAGAGTACTCCCATGATGGATGACCCATTGGGAAGTTCTCATGTGAGTTCCCAGAAACAAAATCGTGAGGGCGTAGTCGAGGCCCAAAGCGGACAATATCGTGCTACGGTGGTGGAGCGGGCCTGAGATGTGGTAGACCCCGAGTCGGGATGTGACAAGGCATGCTGGCTGTCACGTGAGGGTGACGTAGCCATGTGCACAGTGCGGAAGCATTATAAAGAAATATTTACGAATGAATAAAAACCAACTTCAAGAGTGTTAGAACAGAAATAAGTGTGAATACACATTCAGAGCATAAAAGTCTAGCTGCAGTCAAGCATAAGAAGTACTTAATTAAACAACACCCGAAGGTGGTCTTACATAGGTGATGATCTGTCAGAACGTCTGATGTGTCCTCGTGAGCCAGCAACAAAGCTACCTAATACCTGAAGGGGCGCAAAAACAAAAGCATGAGTGGGCAAAAATAAAGTTTTTCAAAATTCATTTCATAAACAACCTTTATATCCCCTCGCCGTAAAACCTGTATACTTTCCCATAAAATAGTATATACATATACTAAATCTCATCTGAAAATCATCATCGTCAATAATGCAACAAATCATGAATATGCCATGCCATACTAATCAAATCATCAGGTAAGTAATTCAAATGTAATAATAACTGCAACAGCTCGTCAGCTGAACTCTAGCTCATAGATCATGCCTGCACACGAGTCGAACCCACTTATAGTGGTCTATACGACAGGACTGGGTGTAAACAATATGCTCTAGTGCTACAATCACGTGAAGACTGTGCGAATGATCGCGAGTCACCTACGAGTCGAACCCATTGTAAGTGGTCTATACGACAGGACTGTGCACCTAACTTGCATCCAAGATAAGCATGTGGTGCGGGAGGTGAACATCACGTGAAAGACTATGCCCCTAACCCTGGGCGGGAGCACTAACACCGGGGTGCAGGTTAATGAGCTCTCGATGCATCTCATCATACTTTTCATAACTCAACTTCTTATTACCAACACAATAACTTACCTGGAACTTACCTGAGCGCCCGCAGCACCAACAATCATGCGCATACAATTCATAATGCATAATCACAAGTATGTATGCATTGGCATGGAAATTCATTTATAAAATCATTTAAAATGCTGGGAAAAATACTTAGTATATAGGTATATACGGAAAACCAAAAGCCCACTCACTGGTATGTAGACGGATCGTAGTCCCCGTGCCTAGCCTGGCTACGCTCGTCCTCCGGATAAGTCTCGCCTATGTGAGAAACAACTATAAATACGTTATTTAAAAGCACATAAACGAAACTAGAAAATAACTTCTCATACAATGCTCAATTGGGGTGTTTGAATATACTAAAATGATCTACACAACCTCAGGATCATCCTCATATTTTTAAAATAAATTTTGGAGGTCCCACGCGCCCTCATGCATCTCCCAAGGCACGGCCAGACGCGCCACCCACGCTCAGGCACGTGCCTGGCACACGGACGGAATCCTAACTGGTGTTAGGAATATTCCGTTAAAAGCTAACAGAATCTATCAAAAATAATTGACGTCGTTAGAATATTCCGTCAGACTTGACGGAATATTCGCTCGTCTTCTTCCTTCGACTCCGGCGACCGTCGCAGTTGCCGGCAAACTGGAAAATTTTCAAATCCACTATTCTCACTCGATTCTCAACCCTTTTCTTCGAATCTACTACCAAAATGAAGCTTAGGGTATAAGGAATCGCGTTATACCTATTTGAAATTTCGATAATCACGGGATCACGCCGAGAAAAGCCCCGATAATCCGGCCAAACTTGAAACTCGCAGAACTCGTGATTCTGACGTCCAATCTTCACTAGCGAACCACTCCGAGGTTCGTGAGGACCTTCTAAAGCTCCATGTGAGCTTGAAATTCAAAAAAAACCTTTGTTAAAAAGTTGATGAACAATACTAAGATCGAGGTTTCATTTTTCTGGGTTCTCCGACGTTAAATCTCAACCAAAACTCAACAAAATACTTAGGAGGAAAAGAGGATACCTTTAGAAGCCTTGAAATGGCTTGAAACCTTGACAATCACCTATGTGGTACTGTACCTTGACTGCCCTCTAGAAAACTAGGGTTTTTCGAAGTTGCTACGACCACCCAAGGACACCACTCGACTCATATGAACATGAGGAGTACAATGGTGCAATTAAGAACCTCGATCTACAAGTTTTCAAGTAGTTTTGGGGTTTGTCCATACAGTTGCAGGGTGAGAGAGAAAGTGTCAGTCCGAGAGTGACAGAGAGGAGAGAGAGCATGGGAGGGTGAGGAAAGTCCAGGGATGTGTGTGTGTGGTCCTTACACTAACACATCACCAAAGAACCAAAAGAAACTAACCTAAGGTTCTAATTGGTCCTTAACCAATTTTACTACAAAACCCTAACTAAAACTTAGCAAAAAGGTTCCCATAACAAAGGAAACAATACCATTGGTCCAAAACCCAAACTTTTGGATCTTTAAACTTAGCCCAATTTGAGGATTCAACCCAACGCTCAAGGGTAGAATCGTACTTTCATAAATTCGAGGAAAACAATATGTACAAATTCGGGACGGGCTGTCACATCTCAAATTTCAAGTTTTTTTTTTCCACGTGGAAATTCTAAATTTCTAAGTTTATGAATCTAAACAAGGGAATTGGTGCATGTCAATTTATAAATTCTGATTTTTGTCCAAATTCCAAGTTTATTTCCTCCAATCCAAACATAGTGTAAATGCATTCCAATTTTTGTTCCAATTTTTGAAAAATACTCGGATTCGGAATTTTAGGGTTCAGAATTGAAAACATCATTCCAACTTGTAGCCTTACACCGCAACGATTATGCGAAAGCAACAGAGCCACCAATAAGGAATTAAAGTCACTGTCAGCATTGTATGACCGACCTACCTATATTCTAGCTCAGCAATAAGATTGAGGCTGCTTCTTCTCCATTGCTTATAAATAGAGATGAAGGCCTTTAAGCTCAAAACCTTCGTATATGACTTTACAAAAGTTTAAGTGATTGTTCAATCAACCCAACTATTTTACAACACAAGCCTAATTGTTTTTCAGCAAAACCTCTAGCTCTTCAACTACAATCTCAAAGCCTCCATTTGAAGAAAACACTGCTTACGATCCCTAAGATCTCAAACTTTTACAGCTCTACTACCCCCATTGTATGATTTGGTTGACGTGCAATTTCAACCACCATGATCACCTCTGTCTGATCCTAGTGACCTCGATGGACTCCTGTAACACTATCCTGTCCTAGCATGACCTGAATCTTGGTAGAGTTTTACCACTTCTTTACATTTTTGGTCTTTCATATTTCAAGTCATGTAGTTCGGTTCATTGACCCAGATTTTACTTTTGTTAAACATTTGTATTCTTAATTACATTCTATTTCTCTTTCATTTAACTTTTTAGGCAAATACGCCCAAAATCACACAGAATTTTCCTCATTTACTCAAGGCACAAAAAAGAACTAAACCGAATCAGCGTCCCGCTCAATGCACAATCATTTGGTTAAGAAGTCAGATTTACGCGTAACTCTCACACATACTCAAACACAAACACTATCTGGTACTAGCCTCAAACAATGGCACCCTTATCTTTTCTTCCTCTCAAGCCATTCTGCAACACTGAGACCGAAAGCATCACTCGAAGCAAATACAGATTGAACTCAATTCATGCTTTGTCCGACTTTTGACACAATTGCAATAGACAACCACCTTCTAATTAAGGGTACACAAGTACCAATCAATCTATCAATTGAATAGTAATCCATAAAATAATGAAGGCTCTAAGTAATTAACCTCCTGATCTAGTTAATAGTTAAACTATTAGCAAAGCTGACTTTGAAACAGAATTCAACTATCAAAGCTCTGGTTCCAACTATTAACTGATCGAAGGGCTGACTACTGTGGAGCCAAAAATCATCACAATGCGACACGTGGATTTTTTGACAAAAGAGGACCAAACTACCCTCGAGGCACACCTGGATTCCTACGAGCAAGTAGCAGGCAATCATCCCTCAACCAAGTCAAAAGTGCCCAAAATAGGTAACAATTTAAAACCTATTTCATCAAATCCTTTCTATAAGGTAATTCCCAAGACCTAATTTATTCCATATATTTTCTACTTCATTATTTAGCTAATCAATTAGCTATTAGCTAAATAATTTATTCATTCCATATTTCCTAAAACCTTCCTTTCAAAATCATAATAATTGGCTAATTAATGGATTAATTGCCTAATTAATCCTTTAATTGTCAATTAAGTCATCCATTTTACCCATAAAACACAACAAGGTTGGCCATCCTCCACCCAAAAGAAATCAACCATGTTTTCTACATTTTCTACCACTTTTCCCCCTTTTTTATGGTAATAATTAGCTAAGTTAATTAGGAAATCATTTTGATTAATTAGCTAATTATTCCATAACTCCCAAAAATCATCAAATCAAAAACCTAGCCCACAAAGGGAGCTAGGGGGCTGGTCCTCTCTCACCCAAAGAGGCAGGCCACTCCCCTATAAAAAGCCACATATTTTCTCCAAAACTCACTTCCAATTCTCTTTCTAAATTCTAACTTTGGCATCGAAGGTTCTTCGACCAAAGCGCCCCCCCTCCCCAATTCATCGTGGGCACGTGAGGCTTTTAGCCTTGACCAAAGGTGTTAATTGTTTTGTAGGTGCAATTTTGTCCAAAATCAAAGAGGAAGAAATTTACATCCACAACTACAGCTCTACCAAAATATTCAGGCCTGCAATCCTGATATGGCTTTACCCCTCCTCTTCTCTAACTTGCGTATACTATTTTTGCATCTTGCTTAATCAGCAGCTCAGTCTACTATATATATCTTGGTAACTAATTAGTAGCAGCTACTAATGAAACACCGCAATGCATATGCTTGCTTAATTAATAGCAACCTCTAAATTAACTAAACTTGTGGGAACTATGCCATCATATATATTAGGAGCGCTCAAACGCTAACCAATTATTATAGGGTTTATATCACAAATGGTTCCTGAAATTGACCCCATCAATCATGATGGTCCCTAAAATTGAAAATCGATCAATGTAGTCCCTGAATTTTAACCCCGCGAATCAATGTAGTCCTTCTGTTAGTGTTTCGTCCAAATTAACTTTAAAAAATATTAGAGAACCAATTTTTCATGGTAAAATGACAAAAAATAACCCTGTTACTTATAATTTTACTTGAAAAAAAAGGTGGTACCCAATTTCTTTTACAAGATAAATGATCAAAGGTGGACTTTGGCAGTAGCTTTTGGAGCTAACCCAATTTCTTTTACAAGAAAAAAAATTGAAATTTCCCACTTTTTTTGTTTTTATTTTAGTTTTAGCATCAAATCCATGAAAAAATGGAGAGAAAAGTGAAGATTGAAAAAGGAAAAGAGAGGTAGTAAGTAAAATTATAAGTAACAAGGTTATTTTTTGTCATTTTACCATGAAAAATTGGTTCCCTAACATTTTTTAAAGTTAATTTGGACGGAATACTAACAGAAGGACGACATTGATTCGCGAGGTTAAAATTCAGGGACTACATTGATCGATTTTCAATTTCAGGGACCATTTGTGATATAAACCCATTATTATATTAATATGATGCTAGGCTTTGGGTCTGCTGTCCCGAAAGTGGTGTCTCCTTCATGTTTCTTTCTTTATTTGTTTGACATGTGTACTACCATTTAATTATAACATAACTCTGTTAACTTTTAATAAGTGAAAAAATAAATAATAAAAAGTAAATTAAAACCAGGGGTAGAATCCCCTCGGTTCTTGCAAAACACAAAACAATTGACCCCAAATCATAATGAAAGATCAAATTCCAAATTTCCATCCCAATTTTCCCTAGAAACAAACTGAAAATTCTCTTTCCAGGAAATCGAAGAAGCCGAAAAGAAAAGCATCACCGCTTCGTCGGCGGTGGGTGGTGTCTCTCCTCGATTTCAACCCCAGTCCGGGTCTTTCTTCACAGAGCTTCGAGCCACCATTTCCATGGCCGGTGACAAAATATATCGCATATGGATTCTTCTTGTCCGTCAATGGTGAACCCGCTTGTAAGCAGATACGTCTTCAAATTTTTTCTTCGAACCCAGGTGCGCCCCTAGATCCGTCAGTCTCCATCCCAAAAACCAACATATTAAGGGAGGGGTGGGAGTGGGCGTTGGCGGTGACTGGAAACTGGGGAGTTGTTTCTGCTATTTTTATTATTATTTTTTTTTTAACTTATTAAAAGTTTTTTTTTTTGCCAAAGGGTGGAATAAGATTAAAGACGAATAAAAAGTTTTACATCCTGGGCTAGAATATTAAACAGAAAATCTGGGCCAATACAGTCCCAAACATAATTCTTCCCATTTTTGAAAACAAACTTAGCCACCGAGTGAGCCGCACGGTTACTTTCCCTAGGAGCAAAAACGAAAGTCACCGACTCTAAGCAGCACGCCAGAGTCTCGATGTCACCAAGAGTGCATTCCAGTTCGAAATCAGTGGAAATCTCCTTTCTGATCATTTGGATTAGAGTCTTTGCGTCGGTCTCCACCATAACCTTGCGGAAGCCAAGGTTGATACAGGATTCAAGCCCACATCTTATTGCACAAGCCTCCGCCGCAACAGCACTATGACAGAAAAGGTCCCCCGTTCCCCCCGCCGCCTGCAACAGGCCTGCGAAATCCCGAGCTACCCATCCCACCTCGACACAAAGGAGTCTTTGCACCACGTGGCATCCGTGTTAAGCTTGATAGTCCCGAAGCTCGATTTCTGCCAGAAAGCGTTGTGCATATCATGATTAGCGCCAGTGTTGTCTTTAGGTTGCATGACCACCTTAGCCGTTTGAGCCCTCGCTTCCCGGAACTCGAAAAGGTTCCGTTGCCATAATTCCAGAATTTCAAGGGGTGTAAGAGACTCACCCTTAAAGATCATGTCATTCCTGTTTTTCGAGAGGCGCCAAAGACCAAACACAAAATCTTGTAACAGTTCAATCTCATTTAAATTACCTTTGACACGGCAGCAGAACCTTGTCCACGTTGCTAGGAAGTCCTCACCTACAAGTTCAAAAGAGTTGATCTGAAGAGGGGAGGCGAACCAAAAGATGTGGCTGCCTTCACATTGGAAAAAGATATGATTCTCAGATTCATCATGCTTCTTGCAAATCTCACAAACATTATCAATTCTCATGTGTCTTTTTTTTCAGGTTTCTTCGAACGGCTAGAGCGTTATTACAACATTTCCAGATGAAGAATTTCATTTTGTTGGGAACCTGAAGACTCCAAATTTTATTCCAGACTTTAGAGAGATTTGAGGGTGAGCTCGGTGCACCGTGCCCCTTCCTTCCCAAGTCGCCATTTTCCGTAAGTCCTAGAGCAACCCCGTAGCCTGTACTAATAGAGTATTCTCCATTCTTTGAGTGGTGCCAAACCAGCCTATCTCTTTGTCCATTTCTACTTAGAGGGATGCTTAGAATTGAGGCAATATCCTCTTTGAAAAAACCATTGGTAATGAGATCTTTTTTCCAGATCCCCACGAGTGGGTCGATCAAATCACTAACCCAAGTAGCTTGCAAGTTTTCTCGGGTTCGAACTTTGAAAGTAGAGGGCTTGGGGAACCAAGGATCCTTCCTTATATTTATACATGTACCGTCACCCACCCTCCAACGAATGCCTTTCTCAATCACCTTTCGAGCTTCATAAATACCTTTCCATCCCCAGGATGTTCCACTTCCCTTATAGGCTTCTCTGAAAGTTTTGCCAGGAAAATATTTATCTTTCAACACATTTGCAAGAAGGGAGTCAGGGTTGTGAATGAGCCTCCATCCAATTTTAGCCAGGAGGGCAAGGTTGAAACTCTGGATGTCTCTGAATCCCAGGCCGTCATTGCGTTTTTACTTTCTTAGCCGATCCCAAGCCACCCAATGTACCCCTCTCCTGCAGCCGTTCCCCCTCCACCAGTAATTCCTAATGGCTTTCTAAATATCTTTACACACACCAATTGGTAGTTTGAAACATCCCATAGCATGGTTAGGCATAAACATAGCAACCGCCTTTATAAGGATTTCTTTTCCGGCTTGAGAGAGGAATTGTTCAGCCCACCCCGCCATCCGGGACTCAATTCGATCCCGAACATCCTCGAAAACAGCCTTCTTTGAGTGCCCAAAATCAGCCTTTAGCCCTAAGTATTTCCCGAACCCCTCCTTGCTTTGAATTTTTAGAATTTTGACAATCTCTTGCTTGGTACGTTTGTGAGTCTTTGGGCCAAAGAAGATAGAGCTTTTTTCCAAGTTAATTTCTTGCCCCGAACTGCAAACATAGAGCTTTAGCACCTCACACACTCCCAAAGCATCTTCAGCCGTAGCATTACAAAAGAGAACCAAGTCATCTGCTAAGAAAAGATGTGAGATTGGTCTTGCCGAGGTAGTAACCTTAAAACCGTGCAAAGCATCATTTTCCAGCCCTCTTCGAATTAACTCAGAGAACCGTTATGTGCACAAAAGGAAAAGGTATGGGGATAAGGGGCCGCCTTGTCTCAATCCCCACTGAGGAATAATGTAGCCGGTAGGACATCCATTCATTAAAACACTGAGGGACACGGAAGAGATGCACTCTTTAATCCAGTTGCAGAAGATCGGATCAAACCCCAATTTTTCCATCATTTCAAGAAGGAAGATCCATTCCACCCGATCGTAAGCCTTTGCCATGTCCAATTTGATTGCCATTTCCGCCGTTTCCTCCTTAGTCTGATGCATGAGGGAGTGCAGTATTTCATGCACAACAAGAATGTTGCCTTGGATTTACTTTCCCGCAACGAACGCCGATTGGTTGTCACTGATTACCTTCGGCATAACCTTCTTCAAACGGTTTGTTAGGACCTTTGCAAGAATTTTATAGCTGACATTGCATAAAGCGATAGGTCGGTATTGCTTCAAACTCTTAGGGCACACCACTTTTGGAATAAGCACAAGGTTAGTGTTGTTGAGCTTTTTTAGAAACTTTCCGGAATGCCAAAAAGCCTTTATCATGTTGATGACATCTTTTCCCACCACCTCCCAATGGTCATGGTAGAAACAGCCCGAGAAACCATCGCGGCCAAGGGCTCTCGAAGGGGGGATTTGGAAAGCAGCCCACTGAATCTCAACATCCGTTACTGGGGCTGTTAACATCTGATTATCTTCCTGGGACACCCTATCATCCATACAGTTTGCAATGTGCTCCACATGATTCGGGAGGCATGAGCGGAATAGGTTAGATAAGTGCTCTTCTGCAATCTTTGCCATCATAGTATCGTTTTCATGCCAGTTGCCATGAGCATCTTCAAGTCATTTGATCTGGTTGAACCTCCTTCGCCTCATAGTTTGGGCATGGAAATACTTTGTGTTCTTGTCCCCCTCATTTACCCATTGAACTCTGGATTTCGCCTTCCAGAACATCTTTTCATTCTTATGTGCCACTTTCAGCTGTCTCTCCTTCACCCGAACTTCTTCTGAAGCAAAATTTTTTGATCTATAGGCCTCACGGACCTCGCTTTTCAGTCGATCAATCGCTAGCTTCGAGTTACTTGATTTACCTTTGTACCACCATTTCAGATTTCGACTAAGGGATTTTAGTTTTTCACTGAGCCGGAACCCATGTGACCCTTTGTAATGCACACGCCATGCCCCGTGCACCATGTCTCGGCATTCAGGCTGTTTACTCCATCTTGCATCATACATGAATCTTTTCCCTGCCCTTTTCCTTTTCATCTCCGTTGATAGCCTCAACATAGCATGGTCGGATCTCTCAAGCACCATGTGCTCAATTTTTGTATCAGGATACATGTTTTGCCACCCTAGGTTAGCCAAGCCTCGGTCGAGGCGTTGTTGGATTGGACCCGTTTCTCGCTTATTTCTCCAAGTGAAGAGGTAACCCTTATAGCCCAAATCAATAAGTTCATTTCTTGCCACAAACTCTCTGAAATCTCTTAGGCTAGCCACCGGTCTATAGTTGCCGCCCTCCTTTTCGTCATTACTGAGTATATCGTTGAAATCCCCGATCAAGAGGAATCTCCCGCCAGCTTTACCTATGCTTTGACTTAACAACTCCCATTGATTCCTTCGTTTTTTCTCATCCGTGCTCGCATAAATGGCGAATAGGTGCCAGGTGCATTGTTTGCTACCATCCCATATTTCAGCCTCAATCGTGAACTCACTTGACTTGATCCATATCACCTGAGCAGGGTCTCTCCACATCATACATAGTCATCCACCGATCCCCTTAGGTTCCACCGCATGCATGAAAACTAAACCAAGCTTTTTCTTCAAAAAACCATAGCGACTGCTTTTATTTTTTATTTCTAGCAGAATCATTATGTCAGGGGTGTGAATCTTGTTTTGTTCCAACAAGTTGTCAACTGTCAGGGCACCCCCGATACCCTGGCAGTTCCATGTTAATAGCTTCATGGTGATTTGGGAGACCCCTCTAGGCTGGTCTCCTCCGCCTCTGAAATCAGTCCCTTTCATGGCCGATTGCACACCTGGTTTACACCTTCCTCTGGCTTTTCATAAGTTACCTCTTGGTATGATCGCTTCTTTCTTTTTCCCTCAGCCATCATCGCCTCAATAATGGGTGCTAGTTCGAACGGGTCGTCACTTGAGTTTATAGGGTCCTTGGTAACATTCTCCACGGACAGCGCCATAACAGGATCCCCCATGTTTGGCTTTAGTAAAATTTGCCTCATCTGGATATTTCAGTCCCGCGTTTAGAGCAGGCCAGTAGCAAACTTTTGTGGTACTCCTATCATCACATGCCCAACTTCTTTTTCACATATTTCCTTGAGCACCACGTGCTATGCTTCATCCGCAACTACTCCCCCCGGACCTATAAGACCTGCATCAAACGCTATCTCTCTATCCCTTCTAGCCTCCTTATCCTTTAATCTTTGCTGCTGAATTTTGATGACGAGTGTTTAGGTACTTTTGTCCTGTTTATTTGTCGACCAGCGAGGCTTGCTTGGTGAGATGGCCGTACCAATCACTTCATCATCTTCATTAGCAGAGATTGGATCCTCACTCGGAGAAGGCCCTTCTTTGGATGATGTTCTATACCCCGTCCCTGAAGCCGTTGATGATCTTCCTGATTTCCTCACACCCTCCACGTCGTCACTTCGTTCATCTCTCCATCTTCCCGAGCTTTTCCACCCTCCATTAGATCCCACAGACCCTTTATTTGGTGATCCTATGATCAAGGGGTTCCCCCGCAAGTCACACGTCGCATCCAAACCTTTGAAAGCATAGTTTTCTGCTAAATCTCCTGAGCCTTCAATCTTGTCTCCATCGTTATTCTGATTGCTCTTGCAGATTCTCGTAGCATGACCCATTATTCCACATATCAGATAATATTTAGGTAGTGATTCGCATTTGAAATCCACCCACACCTTCTCGTCATCCGGAAAGTTTACGAAAGTTCCTCGCATGAAAGGTTCACGAACATTAAGACTGATTTTTGCACGGAGGAATCTCCTTATGCAGTCGCGGCTTCCTGCTATATCTATCTTGCAAACAGATCCTATTACGCCCCCAATTGATTCCGCAACCGCCATTGTCATGCTAAGTGGTGGAACATTGTGGATCTGGACCCAGAAAGTTCCCAGGGACAGAGGGCCCCATCTGTTGATTCCAGATTCTGTTCGGTCCGCCAAGAGAATGAGGTCGTTTCTGAAATTCCAAGGCTGGTCAGCATCTGTTACTATTTGTAGATCTCTTAATCCCGCAAATCTAGCTAGAAACCTGCGGTTCCCAATGTCTCTAATTGAGACTCCTTCCTTTCCCCTCCAAAGCGACATGAATCAGTCAATAAAAGCATCGCCGTTTATCTCCTTTGTAGCCAGTACTTCCGCAATGAGACTGTATTGGAACCTTAGCAGAGCTCCCTCAACATCTTTCCTTTCAATCTTTATTCCTCCACGCTCATTTTCAGACAGCTTGAGTTTAGATCCAAAGTGTGAGCCCAGAGCCTCTACTTCTTTTCCTTCACAAACTAGCTCCATGGCTAGAGGAGCCTCCCCGCTACTTGAAGCCTCCGCCGCTCACAGCAAATAACAGGGATTGTAGGGATTACCCTATCGGAGACACTAGATCCGAGGATGTCCGTAGCCCTGTCTTCACTTTCTTTGCCGCCTCACTCCTCAGCTCCCCGAAGCCCCAGGTTTTCAGTCGCCGATGATTTCAGATTGGGTAGATCTGAGGCACCTTGGATCCACCCCGCCTTACCGTCTCGCAAAAACTACAAATCCAGAGGAAAGCGGTTGAAGAAGACGTCGCCTTTCTAGGCAGGCCACGATAGTGATACTGAAAAGAAGCCTCACCGTGCTAAGAACTGAACTCGGACGGCGACCTCCGCTTTTGGAATCGCACCGCTCTCTCCTCATTTCGAGGAACTTTTTCAGCACATTTCATACTTTTAAAAGTTAACAAAGTTATGTTATAGTTGTGAGATCCCACATCGTCCAGGGGAGTGGATCCTTTATGTCTTATATGTACATGCCCACCTCCAATTAGCACGAGGCTTTTTGGGAACTCATTGGCTTCAGGTTCCATCGGAACTCCGAAGTTAAGAGAGGTCGCGAGAGAGCAATCCTATGATGGGTGACCTACTGGGAAGTTCTCGTGTGAGTTCCCAGAAACAAAACCGTGAGGGCGTGGTCGGGGCCAAAGCGAACAATATCGTGCTACGGCGGAGTCGAGCCCTGGATGTACATGCCCACCTCCAATTAGCACGAGGCCTTTTGGCAACTCATTAGCTTCGGGTTCCATCGGAACTCCGAAGTTAAAACGAGTTCGCGCGAGAGCAATCCCATGATGGGTGACGCACTGGGAAGTTTTCGTGTGAGTTCCCAGAAACAAAACCGTGAGGGCGTGGTCGGGGCCCAAAGAGGACAATATCGTGCTACGACGGAGTCGAGCCCGGAATGTGGTGGGGGCCCGGGCCGGGATGTGACAATAGTTCAGTGGAAGTACACGTGTCAAACAAATAAAGAAAGAGACATGAAGGAGACACCATTTTCGGGACAGCAGACCCGGAGCCTATGATGCTACCCACTCATTTGTGCTCGCTCCACAATTTAATCTCATGATCTGAACAATTCAAATTTAGGATATCATTACTAGATCATCCATGCAAAAATTCATTGAAATTGGAATTCATTTAGCTCTTTGATTATTATTGGCAGCATTTCATTGTTTATCGACAACTCTGACGTCATCTATTTGTCATGTCACAATTAAATAACTAAATACCTTTAATTTTCATGTTAGATTTTACAGGTTTTATCTTTGAATGATAGCCTAAAAAAATGATATAATCAGATTAAGAGAATTATTGTCAATGAATCTAAACGAGTTGTTAGTGTCGTATTAATACAAACTGATTAGCGCTCGAGCAACAATATATATATAATGTAGCAGTTGCAGTTTCGTATTATTAACAAGAAAGGTAACTAGCTTTTTGAGTGGCCATTGTATAGTTTGACAAAACAGTAGAAATATAGTTCCTAACGTGCAAAAGGGAAAACTAATAGCCTGGTAATGTTTCTTGAGAAAGTAAAAAATGTGCTAGGTTTATTAAATTTTATGTAATATTTTTTTTCCGCCAATCTTATTTTCATTCTCAGTTTCTTACATTGTATGAGTGTTCTGTGGGAGATGCATTTTGTTTTAGCGTCGGGAACTAGTATGAAGAAAAGACTTTAGGGCATGTTTATTGACAAATGTATGTTATCATTCTCATTTTTGATATAATTCGTGTTTATGCCAGTATATAAAGAGCAAGTCCACCTCACTAGCGCAATAATTGTCCAGTCAATTGGGAGTGGGCTGGGGAGGTTTTTGTGTGTTTTGGCAGATTTAACCAATAGGCAATTGGAGTCTATCAAAAATAAAAAAATAAAAAAAAATAAAAAAAAATCAATAGGCAATTGGATGGGTGGAAATGTTCTCAGGAATAAAAAAAATGAGGGAGTCTCACTTTAAGATCCTCTGCACTCGATTCCTAATCAGTCTGGCTACAATGGACGGAAGCAGAGCTCGACTACTCACTCAATCAGGCAGGAATAGCCCGACTCAGCAACTGAATGGATCTAACGTCAATCACGTTTTGTTTATTTTTACATTAGGTACGTGGATCACATGTGTGAAGCTAAGTGAGTCAGCCAACAAGTTTGTTGTGCTAGGGCCCGCATTGCAGCCATCTACGCACGTGAGCTGTTGAATTACCCAAATCCAACGATCTATGTTAATCTGACATTTTTTTTTAAATTCAAACAAAATAAAAAAAATGGAAAATATCTAAAAAAGTCATTGTGGCCACATTGCATTATGTGGGCTGTTGGATTGCAAAAAAAAAAAAAAAAAAATTAATCCAACGGTCCATATGAATTTTGTAAAATTCCATTCTCAGATTTCACTATTATAATTTACGTATTTCGTATTTGTAGGATTTTATATTATTTCTTTTCGTTAATTTTAGGGCTTTAGTTAACTAGTTGCAAAGTTTGAATTTTCGTAGTTAGTTATTGAAAATTCGTAGACAATTTGAGGTTGTTCTTAATATTTTTAGATGGAGCTCTATCCCGTGAATGAGTAGGCAAAAATCGTTCGCAAAACAGAGTTGTAATGAAGGAGAAATAAGCGAGCAAACATAAGGGCAATATGGTCATTTGGAGCTCTATAAATAGAAGGCCCCAATTTGAGGAACCTTCCCGATTTGGAAAAGGGACAGCCAGGTCGACTCAACGAATCAGATTCTTGCAACTCGACTCACGATCTTGGTGAGTTTTCTAGGCCGGTCTCCAGCGAACTCTGGCGACGAAAAAGGTGAAAGATGTGGAAAAATAAGTGGAAGAGGAAGGAGAAGAAGAAGAAGTGGAAAAACAAGTGGAGGAGGAGGAGCACGAACTCCAACCCAAGCACAACTTCAATCCACATGAAATTGAGCCCTCACACGCTTCACCAACTCCCTCTCTCTGTCTCTCATTCCCGGTGAAGACAACCTTAATCTCTCCCTCTCTCGATGAGAAAAAACGCACCCAGTGAACAAAAAAAAAAGATATAAGATTACTGAATGATAGTCGCAACACACCTTTAATCCTGTTGAAATCGATTCCTCACCCCATCTCCCTCTCTCCCTCTCTTTCCTTCTTCAGTGCACCAGTAATTGCTTAGTTATTCGCCTTCCCTTTCTCTTCGACAAAAAGACAGCATAGAATTAAAAAAATTTAAAATATTTTAATTATACTGAGCCACAACAACCCGATTTTACTGTGAGCTCAACAAATCAAGACTGTCCAATTTCCGTCCGCATGCAGAACCTTATACTAAGGTCTGCACCTTAGAAACGTCCATGCAAGCGTTGCCATTTCATATACGTTTTCCATATGATCATGGCATAGGGTTTGAAACAGTGTACCATGGCCCCATTCGGGGTCTACAAAAATTTTGTATGGTGTGGGGACAGCAGACAAGAGCAACGTTGACCATCCCTCCAGTTGTTCCCCTAGCAATGAACACGACAAAATATCCTAACCGTCATTACCGGCCAGCCTTGACACGTGGCGAGTAGCCATGTGAGGTAGTTAATCACCAGGTGGGTCGTTGGCTCCAAAGTGTCGACTGTAGCTGCCATTGCCAAGGGGTATTGGGACCTTTTTTTTTTTTTTTCGGAAACTGCCTAGATGTTCGGACTTAATTAGGAAGAGGAATGCACAAATTATGTCATTGAAACCTCTTAAATATTGGAGGGGAAAACCTTAACCCAAACATCTTAAATATATTGAGCAAATACTTATACTGCATACCTATATATTCATTCATTCACTTACTATATATTTATTTGTTACTATATATTCATTTGTTACTATATATTCATTTATTCACTTACGAACAAATATATTACTAGTACAATAGATGTACAAACAATAATTCGACGTCTTTCAACATCATTTTCCCTTTTATAAAAATGGTAGGGTACAACCAAATTAATCATTTGTATATTCGCAAGTTGACGAAAATGACATATAACATACATATAATATGTAAATGGATCACACAACTAGTGGCGAAGCCAAAATTTTACCCCAATAGAAGCATGTTTATGTCATACTTTTAATCTTGACCCTTCACAAACATTAAATATGATGCCAAGATTCAACATCAATCTTAGATATCTATTGTTTTGCTTATTCTCTAGTATCTTAAAGAAAAAATGTCATCTTATTGGTTATGGGATGTGAAGCACTTATATGGAGGAGGGTGGAGTGTCTTGGGGTAGGATGGAGAGTGATATCTAAGATTGATGTTACTTTTGGGGGTCAAGAATGCACCCATTGCTATGGACTGGTTCGTTTTCAATAAGTTTTTTTTTTTTTTTTTTTTTTTTTTCGAAATTGAAAACCAAACCAAAATTACTATTTGGTTCAGTTTGAGTTCGGTTCGATTTTTTTTACCCAAAAATTATTTTTAACTGATCAGCTCGTACTTCTTAGTATGCTTGTAATTTTTTTTTTTTAACAAACGATATTATATATACTAAGGGGGTGGGGGAGTGGGCTAAGCTTCACGATGGGCTAGCAATAATGAGGTTCAAATTCATATTTGGCGAGAATCAAACCTAATATCTCTCTGAATTAGACATAGTTTCTTTGCATCCTTCACCAGTCTTTCAATCAAAGACAACTTCTCTGCAAGAACTGCATCGTTCTTATCCTTCTTCTTTGAGTATGAACCTTCTTCTTTCTTTGATTCAAGATTTTCAAAACCCTTCTCTACAAGTTCCCAAAGCCCATGAAATTTGGAGATGATTTTCATCCTAATAGTCCAAGACTCATAGTTGTCACCATTGAAGATTGGTGCTCTCAGCTCACCACTCCTGCAACCTGCTGCATGTCTGCTGATGAAGTCCTGATCCGAGAACCAAAAACTCAGATCAAGTTCATCTACGCTGCACCGACCGTATTTGAATCTGCCGTATATGATCTAAATTATAACCAAAAATCAAAACCCATACCACTGCAACCAAAAACCCAGTACATCCATTGACCTGCCATTATTTTGTCATAAATATGTACCCGCATGATGACCCACTCCTGCAAATCCCCGGAATCACGCCCACACCGTCGTGCAACAATTTGAGATCTAATCATCCAGCCATTTATGCGCCATTGTCGTCCGACGAGCATAGTTCCATTTATGTTTCACACCACCATCTGCAAATGCCACCATCTGTCTGCCTGCTGAAAATCTGAACGTAGATTCCAAACCCACCACCTTTGTGTTGAAATGTAAATGTGTTCACTGATTTATGTTGAATTTTCAGGTGTAATATTGTTATTGGAGAGTGTTGGTTAAGTAGCTCATAAGCTAGAGGAATGACATATGTAATTAGCTCATAGGCTAGATTAAATGGAGGGTTGAGATTCATTGATATGTGTAGCTCTTTCTCTCATCCAACGGTAATATGCTTGTACTGTTGTGAGCTCACAAGCTCAGCGTGTGAATGATCAATGAAGCATCACCAGAGCAACATTCTCTGAGTGAGGAATTGCCAAATTTTGTTCTTCCAATTTTGTGCTTCCATTTGTTCTTTCATTTTTCTACACCCATCGCAGAACATTTAGCTACAAATTCTAATATGGGCGTTTGATTCTGTGAAGAATTTCCAGTTGCTTCAAGGCGATCTTTCCTTGATTCGAACTTCAATTCTTAGAGATCCAAGTCTAACATGGTTGGCTCTAGTAGGAGTGATCTAAAAGCACCTGTGTACAATGGTTAGAATTTTGATTTTTGGCAGATTAAGGCGAAAACCATATTCCGTTCCTATGAACTATGGAATTTGGTTGAAAATGGGGTTGAATCATCAACGAAGAAGGAAGAAGTTCATAATTGATGAGCAGAAACTCAGAAGGGAGAATGTTGTGAAGGATGTAAGAGCCTTGGGTATCATACAAAATGCAGTCTCCGATCAGATTTTTCCCAAAATCTCTAATCAAGAATCAGCCAAGGCAGCCTAGGATATCTTGAAGCAAGAGTTCATCAGAGATAAGTAAGTGAGGTTAGTTAAATTACAAGGTCTTAGATGTGAATTCGAGTATACTAGAATAACTGATAATGAATCTCTCTTTGTGTTTTTGGATAAAGTGTTTAATCTTATTAATCAAATGAAAACTAATGGTGAAGAAATTAGCAAACAAAGGATAGTTAAAATACTATTGATTAGCTTGCCTAAATCCTATGATAGTATGACATTTGTGATTGAAAATACCAAAGATCTGGAGGTTATTGATGCACAAGATGTTGTTTCCATCTTGAAAGGCTATGAGCAATGCTTGAGCAGGTACAATGAATGTAGCACAGAGAAGGCCTTTGCCAGTATTGATATCTCACCCAAACAAACTAACAAGTTTGGTGGTCAAGCTGGAAATTCCAGATTTTAGAAGGGTTTCAAGAACAAAGGGAAACATTGGTCAAATAGGGTGAATAATCTTGTGAAACCATGGCCGGGTAACAATTTTGCTCAAATCCCTTTGTAAGATTTGTGATAAGCACCATTGTGGTGAATGTTGGAACAAGGGGAAACCCAAATGTCATAAATGCAGTAGGTTTGGGCATATTACGAAGGATTGTAATCTCAACAAACCTTTGCAACAAGTCAATTATGCTACGCATATTGAAGATGCTGGGAATCTTTTCTATGCTAGTTATGATTCAAATGGAAAGAAGCTGAGTGATGTATGGTACATAGACAGTGGATGCAGCAACCATATGACTTCTAGAAAGGATTTATTGGCTGACATCAACATAAATGTTAAATCTAAAGTTCAAATTGGCACTGGTGTTTTGGTTGGTAAAGGGTCACTTGTGATTGAGACAATGAGGGGAAATAAATACATAAGGGAAGTTATGATGGTTCTTGAAATTGCAAAAAATCTTCTAAGTGTAGGGCAAATGACTGAACACGGTTATTTCCTTTTATTTTGAGATTACAAGGTGGAAGTCTACGAAGATAGGGAGTTGACAAATCTGGTTGTGAGTGTTCAACAGAAAAGCAACATATGCTTTCCTTTGAAGTTTAATTTTGAGAAACAGTTTGCACTAAAGACAAATATTGTGCAGGACTTAGTTACTTGGCACAGAAGATTTGGCCATTTGAACTACAAGAGTCTGAAAATGTTAGAAGATAAGAACATGGTTATGGGACTACCTGAAATACAAGAGAAGAGTAATGTATGCCAGGGTTGTGCTATGGGAAAACATGATAGGGAGGCATTCTAAAAAAAATAGACATATAGAGCTAAGGAACCATTGGAATTGGTTCACTCAGATGTTTGTGGTCTAATGAAGATTCAAACATTGGGTGGCAACAAGTATTTCCTCACATTCATTGATGACTACTCTCAGATGTGTTGGGTATATTTCTTGAGGAACAAGTTTGAAGTATTTTGTATCTTGAAGAAATTCAAATCAATGGTTGAATTACAAAGTGGATATTCACTGAAGAAAATGAAATCTGATAGAGAGGAGAGTTCATTTCTAGTGAGTTCAATAAGTTTTGTGAAGATCTAGGGATGGAAAGAGAATTGACTGTGGCTTACACTCCACAACAAAATGGAGTGGTAGAAAGAAAGAACAGGACAATTATAGAAATGGCAAAGTGTCTATTGCATGAGAAAGAGCTGCCCTATTAACTATGAGGTGAAACGGTGCATACCTCTGTATACTTATTGAATAGGTGCCCCACAAATTCTCTATATGGCATTACTCTATTTAAGACTTTTAGTGGAAAAAAGCCAGGAGTGAAACACCTGAAAATATTTAGTCACCTGAGACATAAATTGCAACCTATAAGCACAAGAGGCATATTTGTAGGTTATGGTACATGTGACAAAGGGTACACGATCTATAACCTTAGCACATGACAAATCATGGTATTTAGAGATGTGTCATTCAATGAAGATGAGAAATGGAATTGGGCGACTAGCACAACTACAAATGTTAGAATTCCACTGATTAACTCATAAAGTGAAACATCAACGAAGAATGGTACTGAGAATGTTCCCTTGTCTCAGCAGCTATGAAGTAGTACTCATTCTGGCATTCTAGAACCTGAAACTTATGATATGACACCTTTGAAGTGGAAGAAAGTGAGTGACGTGTATAGCAACCAGAAGGCTATGTGATTGAAGGAAAGGAAGATAAGGTGTACAAATTGCATAAGGCTCTCTATGGTTTAAAACAAGCTCCCATAGCTTGGTATGGGGAGATTGATTCATACGTCACAGAGTGTAGATTTTAGAAAAGCTCAAGTGAGGTAACACTCTATACAAAGTGCAATACAAATGGAGGAATCATTGCTGTCTCCATTTATGTAGATGACATACTTTACACAGGGAATGATCTTGAAATGATTCAGAAATTCAAAAAAGATATGATGATCAAGTATGAGATGTCTGACCTTGGTTTGTTGCACCATTTTCTGGGAATGAGAATTATGCAAACTGATACCAGCATATTCATTCACCAGAAGAAGTATGTAGCGTCCTTGCTTAGCAAGTTTGGATTGTAGGATTGCAAAACAGTGAGCACACCATTGGTTCCAAATGAAAAGGTGAGAAATGAGGATGGGAGTGGACTTGCAGATGAGTCAAAGTACAGACAAATTGTTGGAAGATTGTTGTATCTCACAACATCTAGGCTGAATTTGATTTATTCATCTAGTTTGTTGGCAAGATTCATGCACACTCCTTCCAACAAACATCTTGGTGTAGCAAGAAGAGTCTTAAGATATGTGCAGGGAACTTTGGAGTATGGTTTAAAGTTTGAAAAAGGGGAAAGGGGCACTCCTAATAGGATACTGTGACAGTGATTGGAGTGGCTCAGAATATGACATGAGAAGCACATCCAGCTATGAATTCTCATTTGGGAATGGAATGTTTTCTTGGGCCTCAGTAAAACAAAGTTGTGTTGCACTATCCACAGCAAAAACTGAATATATCGGTGCATCAGAGGCAACCACTCAAGCTATTTGGCTTCAACTTGTTTTGGAAGACTTTGGTGAAATGCAAACATAAGCAACACCACTGTGGTGTGACAATACATTTGCCATTGCAATCACTAAGAACCCTGTTTTCCATCAAAGAACAAAACATATTGATAGAATGTACCATTTTATCAAGGATGCACTGCAGCAAGGAAAATTTGACTTGAAGTATTGTTCTACAAATGACCAAGTAGCTTGACATCTTTACTAAGTCTCTGTCAAGGAAAAGTAACTACTATTTGAGAAGCATGCTTGGAGTAAAATCAGCGCACAATTTAAGGGGGAGTGTTGAAATGTAAATGTGTTCACTGATTTATGTTGAATTTCGAGGTGTAATATTGTTCTTGAAGAGTGTTGGTTAAGTAGCTCATAAGCTAGAGGAATGACAGATGTAATTAACTCATAGGCTAGATTAAATGGAGAGTTGAGATTGATTGATGTGTAGCTCTCTCTCTCCTCTAACGGTAATATGCTTGTACTGTTGTGAGCTCACAAGCTCAGCGTATGAATGATCAATTAAGCATCACCAGAGTAACATTCTTAAGAGTGAAGGAATTTCCAGATTTTGTTCTTCCAATTTTGTGCTTCCATTTGTTCTTTCATTTTTCTACACTCATCACAGAGCATTTAGCTACAAATTTTAACACTTTGCACCCCCTGGCAGCTTGCAAATCTGTAACGCCTATCATGAATTGCCTGCATCCAGCGCACCTGATCCATTGTCGTCCTTGCTGAACCGTCGATGTACCCGTATCAACCCTGGAACTCACCCGTACCCAGAAGTTACCATCTACACTTGTTGTTAGACGAAGTCGTAATGCCTGCACCACTTTTACTGCTGCAATTTTTCAACCTTGGCTGAAACCCAGAAAAAAACTAATTGCTACACTTGTGTGTTTGTGGTTTTTTTTTTTTTTTTTTTTTTTAATTTTTTTTTGGGAGAAGAGTGGAAAAAACTGAAGAAAATAAAAAAGAGAAATGAAGAAATACAATTGGGCCACTAGTTGTTTGTTTTGAAGGCCACATGGACTGTTGTGATTTATTTGAAGCTTGTTGTTGGGCCCAAAGTTTTTTAGAATGATTGTTGTGGAGGTTGCTTGCCCGTCAATGCCGTCACTCGAGTCTTGGACTGGTGACCATTTGAGTGACAGTTTTTGGAGTTTTTGAACGTGTTTTGTTTGTTTGTTGTCGTAGTTGGGATATGGAAATTATGTTCCTTTAGTAACGGGCCATTCATACGCTTTCTTTCCATACTCCCAAATCCGTTCGTTGAATCTGTTTGCTAGAATATGCATGCAGTAGGGTCTTTCTGCCTAATGGAATCTGCCTACCTGAATCTATTTGTCATCTGCCAAATCTATATCTATCAGCCACCTGTTTGAATATGGAATCTACCTATCCGCCTAACGAAGCTTGCTTGCCTAGGCCAAACTTATGTCGTGCTGTCATGAGTTTAATGGGGGTGTTGGAAAATTATAATACTTAGGTTCATTTTTAATGTTTGGGTTTGGGACGGTTTCTTCTCTATAAATATAGCTTGTAGTGCAGTTCTCGAAGTTGTAGTCGTTTCGACAATCTTGTTTATTTATTTTGCATTAATAAAATAATCTTCATAGCTATATTTCGTTTGTCCGTTTTTATTTTCGACTTTATGCATTTGTAGAGTAAGAGAAATCTCTCTTTGTAAGAAAAAATGAGCGTATTTTGCTCCCCACCATTAATTGAGAGCAATGGTTGCCACCTCTTTGATTACCGTTAGATAAGTTTTGATTTAACTTATTTACGATACAAATATCAAAATTTAAATTCATATAACGACAATCAATAGGGTGGTGAGGCGAAAATAATTTCCTAAATGAGACAACATGATCACGTTCACCATGCAATTTGATAGGTAAAGTGATTTCGTACATCTTTTTATTTCTTTTGCATCCATTGGTTCATATTTGATTTATTCAATTTAAAAAAAAAAACTGAAATGCGTAGAAAGAAAGAAAAAAATGTGCGAAAATCATTTCTTAGCAATAGTATCGTTGGAATTGGTCCTAAGTTGTATACTTTCCTTTTTCTCAACCAATAGCAGGTGTATGTGGAGTAACATTTCCATAATCATTCTTAAAAAAAAAAGAAAAGTTATTTAGCCAAATCACAAAGCGTTTCTCCAATTTGTTTTCGTCACCATTATTTGAATGATTATGGATAGAATCCAAAAAGAAAATGGACTTTTTAATTAAAATGGTCTCTGAGTTTATTTAACTTATCACTTTAGTTTATGACAATGAAATGAATAAAAGTAATTCCTAAATTTGTCCACCGTGGTCATCCCGTGAAAAATTTGTCATTTAGCTCAAAAACCAAGAAAATGGTTATGGATAGAAAGAGTCAGATTCGTACTACTCGTACCGCAGAATGTTACATAAATCTATGTGTATATTGTCTTTTTGTATAGATGAACCTCAAATATTAGGGACTTAAGAATTGAAGATCAAGATCACGTCTTTAAAATAATCAAAATATTTAACACGATATAAAATGAATGCTCTTAGCCATTTAAATTATAAGTTCTTATGGCTCGCCATATATTTAGCAAAGAACATGATCCTAAATTTGCATTCGACAATGTTTTACTTGTACTGTTCCAGACTCCACAGACCATGATAGATAAAAAGCATATGATTAGGAATTATTCATTAGATTGGGATCATATAAGTTGCTGAAAAGCTATATACAAACTATTCCTGTACAGAAACAGAGAAAGCACTTACATCTGATCATCCGCTACCCGCTACCCGCTACCCAAATGTGTTCTCGCCACTGTATGTAACATAAAGAAATCCATGTGCATCCTTCTTTTCATCATATATGGTAGACATTATTGCTCCCGCAAAAAATATGAGATATAGTCCTCATAATCTTTGAGAAAAAAGTGGGCACGATGTCATAACTTCTACAGATCCAAATATTATTGAAAAATTTAAGATTATATCCCACAATCTTACTGAACATCTTTCCAATTGACTTTACTTGAATAACACACTTTACCATGACCAATTGACCATAATCCGTGATTGGTCATGGATTAAACACAGATCAGAGGGAGGGAGACGGAGTGAAGTGACTAGATACCTGAAGCCGGGAGGACATTGTCTACAAATATGAACATTTTTTTTTTTGGTCAAAGATTGCCTTTTCTGCACTCAGTTTAATTCTCTTGCGGATGACATAGACAAATTAACCCACAGTCAAATCAGCTGGAACTAGGTATCTGCTACGTACCAAATGAAGTTATTAATATATTAAAAGCAGTTTAGCATTAAGTACCGAATACAACATATAGATTTGAACTGATAATAATAGAGAGAGCTTTAGAGCAAGTCCACCCATTCTAGGAGGCCCTTACTATTTACTTTGAACAGTAATTACCTTTGTGTAAGTTCATCCATTTGTTAAGGGAAAGGGCACTATTCACAAATATATATTTTTAATCTTTTATGCTTTGTAAGTTTGTTCCATGAAAATAAAATGATTTTCTGATTTCAATAATATATTTTAACAGTACGGTATCCCGTGGAATCCTGAATCTGATGCTAATAATATAATAATTGTACTAATCCACATATGCCTCTCTCCCATCAATCGAATCGGTACTAGTCGAAGAAATGGAAATTCCCCCATTTGGTTGATGATAAATGTGAAACGAAAAAGAAAAAAAAAAGAGGGATCGCTGTTGGGAATGAAATTATGTTATTTGGACTTCTTTTCACAAAAAATAGAGAGATGAATTGATATAGTTTTTTATTGGATTTGGATTCGTCGAGACTGACGGGGCTCGAACCCGCAGCTTCCGCCTTGACAGGGCGGTGCTCTGACCAATTGAACTACAATCCCAAGTAAATACCATAATAAAATAAAGTATACATATTTTTATGATTTCATTCTAACCCTTTCAATTTCGATTAGAATTGGCGTGTTGTAACAGAGCTGCGAGTGTGATATATCGATACCCATATGTATATGTACTTTAGTGAGAGCAGCCGGTATTACTAGTAATCCTTTCGTTATTGCCAAATCAATTGGATAATCACTCGTTCAATCAAAAAACTTTTTTTTTATTTACTCTTTTCCTTAAACTTTACTTTATAGTTACGGATCCTGATATGAATCTAGATCATTAGCAAGATCAGAATTTCTTGTAAAAAGAGAGTAAATAAATAGTGGTATAGATATATCATAAAATGGATTTCTTCCGTATTGGGATTGGGGGATCGGGCATTTCTGGAGAGCAACAAATGGGTTATATTATATCATTTC